>OX381611.1:1232570-2465140 GCA_947459985.1 Diloba caeruleocephala | reverse complement strand
AAATGACGCCCAGTTGGTTTTGAGTTGAAATGTAATGTGCTCACAATATATTGTTATAAGAATAATGTATTCTTCCATATCGTTCAACAAGTTTTGCCGTGTGGTGTAAGCATGGAGTTTAGAATAGTACCAGCCTACCTCCATCCGTGGGTGTCGTAAAAAAACAACTATGGCATTATTAGCCGCAGGCGCATCCTTCCAGCGGCGTCCTTCGAGTAAGTTAATTACAACTCAACTTTGGTCGCCAACCGTGTCCAGCAGTGTTTAAAAAGTTTCCAACCCTGAGCTTTCTTCGCATTTCTTCTCAGATGTTCTAGTGAAGTGAAATGCCCTCCCTCGTTTCAAATTTCGACCAAATTACTGAGCACAGGATAAGACGCAAGGTCACGGCACAGTGCAACCAGTGTGGAAGCGACCAGTATACCGCACAGCACACGCTCTAGGAGTGCCCTGCGTGGGCTGCCGAGCGGCTGATCCTGGTCGATCAGATCAGGCAAGATCTCTGTCTGCCGGCAGTAATGTCAGCTATGTTGGCAGAGCATGCAAATTGGAGTGCAGTGGTCTCCTTGAGAGAGCCATGAGAGAGCGTCATGCTCCAGAAGGAGACTGCTGAGCGGGATCGGGAGAGGGCTAATCGCGCACGGAGAAGGACGAGACGGCACCGAGGGATCGACCACCCCGGCGCCCAGGTCCAACACGCCTGAGCCCCCTGCTGTTAGTTCATGGTTCATGGGCCTCGGGGGTCGCGAGCGCATTTTTTGAGCGCAGATTGGGGAGTCTGCGCTCGCATATCGAGCGACCCCCGGGAAGACGGTGGCGCGCACGTGGTCACGTGCCGCCGTATGCACAGTGCACAGTGAGACCTTAGGGGATCCTTTATAATCCTCCCCGGGAAGTGCCTGGTGGCAGCCTTTTTACAGCCGCCTGCCCTCCGCTAGAGGGGGTGACCGCTTTACAGTCATCCCCTCCGACATGTGCCTAAAGGCGTGGCACCAAAGTGTGATGTTACGAGGACCTGGATCCCCCCTTCGGTGATGAAGATGACCACTGCAGTGGTTTTTGTCGGTAGAGTCCCCCGGAGAGATACCCCTTTGCCCTTCCCCGGGGTGAAGGAAGTTCTTGTAAAATTTCCACTAGACATCAATAAAAAAGGACCAAATTACTGAATGTACTGCTCAGGTACATTCACCCGAGCAATTATGATTGGCAAGTTGTGGCAACAACTGGAGATTAAGACGGCACAGCTATTCGACAACTGTCAATATGGGTAAATGTTGCTTTACTGTCCCTGAGATCGTATCACGAGATATTGTAAGAAGTAACTCCATAGTAATTCTTACAATATCTCTCGTAAATGCTTTTCTTCAACAGTGGCACTTTTGAATGTTTACGAGCGTCTTTTAATTGTCCGAGTTCATTATGAACATGACTGAATTATGTAGGAACCTAATCGTAAACTGACTGACCAAACACAAACGTAGAGTCCGACTGCATGTCATGCAGTCGGACTCAAAATCAAATCAGATTGCTGATTATTGAAAATCTACGTAAGTTTTCTCTATACAAACCCCTCTCTGTAGGATCTACGTCTTGTTTACGTCTGTTCAGTTTGCTTTTATGTAGTCGGGATTTACTTCGATACGGCTTATGCGAGTCGATAGATACGTCATGCAGTAAAATCTATCTAACTGTTTGGATACTTCGAGTGTATAAAGAAATCCACTTATTTAGATTCATAGATACGCTTAAAAATATAACCCTGTCTTTGCAGTCACGCAGTCGGGTGAAACGATAAAGGTAAGAAGAAGATTAAAAGTAAAATATATATCGTAAGAACGATTGATTGAACGATTGCAGTATAAATAATAAATACATTGTTGTTTGGGTTCACTATGCTGCGTTCTTTAAACATAAGAGAGATCAAACATATATTTTGCCTGCAGCGGCAATATTTAAAGCGAATGCATTATAAGATTAAACCATAATACTTTGCAAAGTCGACAGTTGCGTGGGATATTTCTGCAGAGATTTAACTTTTAAAATTGCCTTTTATAGTTTAAAGACTAAAAACGTGATGTATAGAGAATACGTGCGTTCGATTCATCCGATCACCATTTCGTTCGTCAGATGTGGTGAACATGACAATATAGCAAGTTGTGGTCGCTATCCAGGGGTGCAATTCTCTAAGCTCAAACATCCACACATCCATGAACACAGAATTGAAATAACGATGCCAACCCAATTAGGTATTTCCTAAGATTCGTTACCATGGCTCACCATCTGCAACATGCCCTTGAATAGCTTTAATGATGTTTTAGCGTATACCAAATTGGATTTTCTCAGTCATTTGAATTCTGTATTGAAGGATGTATGGATGTTTGACCTTAAGGAATTACACCCCTGATTCTAAGCCGCCGCCATAGCGCTAGGCCCTCACACAGCTAAATTAAGATATGCTCGTCGCAACTGCCAACGTCGCGGCGTGGCCAGGGATCAACCGAGGTATCTTGCCCGAGAAGGAACTGTCCTGGCTCTGGGAGGTGGTGACGTCGATTTATGAAGCAACCATACTCGAAGCTAGGCGCTTTCAGCGTATGGCGATATATTGGTGTACGGGTGAGGTCGCGCAGTCTGCCTGGCATCCCAACCCAGTAAAATCAAACCAAACCAAACCAGTCGGTAAAATGCTACAGCCGGAGAATTGCCTGAGGCCTATCAGATACCAGGCGGTCACATGGCGCTACAATGCGCCATCAAGGATGACAAGGCTTAGTCTTGGATGGACTGGACAGAGATCCGTATGGGAGACCCTTTGGAATTGTAACAGGTAGAAACTATGGCCCCGAATCTGCCAAATATGAATGTCTACGCTCTTTTCAACGTAGGCAGAGGTAGAAGCGTAAAGTGGAGGAAAACTAAATGCGGGGTTTCGCAGGGATCAGTTTGCGGCTCTCTGCTAAGGAAAATTGCCTATGACGAGGTCCTGCGTGTCGTTTTCCTCACTGGTCGGTGTAGTTTCTTACGCTGATGACAGTGGCGGTGGGAAGTACTTCGAGGCAACCATCCGGCTCGCGATCAAGGCGCGGCAAAAGCCGTGGCCGAGATCCAGGCTTCAGATCTGTGGATAGCTTTTTAACAACAACCGAGGTGCCTATTTTTTATACGCCGGAAACCTCTTGTCTGCTGTGGCGGTGAGTCTCTGAGGTCGTCGGTAACATAGGCGCATGTTCCATATTGACAAAAAGAGAGCTCTATATATCGAGAATCATTACAATTTCAGACAAAAGCTTAGAAGTACTGATATGCAAAACTTTGTTATTTAAAAAAAACTCAATGAAATTTGATGATGATACTTTTATCAACACCATCATATAAGTCCAAGGAAGTCCAGTAATGAAGAAAGGCCTCCCCCATAGAGTTCCAGACATTTTCCAGTGCTCACCACGTTTGGCAGGCTATAATCTGAATCCGACACTAAACGGAACATCTAGACAACAAATGAAATCAAATACTCCATCAGACTTGAATTTACAAGCCCCAGAATCTGGCAATCGGTCTATACCTAAGAATATCGATATACCCGGCAACTGGAGGTCAGATGGAAGTCAGAACATGCAAAATTGAAAACCCTGATAGACGACTCTAACATATCAGGGAAAACGCTAGAAGAAGACTATAAAGAAGAAGAAGATTCTATTAGAGTTGGTACTGAGTACAGAGCCCAGGTCTCAAAAAGGTGGAGTCAAAAGAGAAAGCCTATGCTCAGTTAAGTTGAATGAATAAAGTCTAAGAATAACTTCATGAATAGACCAGTCTAGACCGAATCCCTGAAACTTCAACAGTTCAATGTCACTTACCTTCTCGTAGTATAACATTGTTAGTCGCAGGTAAATCGATCCGAACTATGTTTTCCGTCCCCTATAACTATGTAAATTAAACCGCGTGGGGTCGTTGCACTAGGCTGAAAGACTCCCTATTTATAGTAGACGATACGAGAACGGAACGACTGCGACATGACTGAGCAAATGAATTCAACAGAAACGTGTATTGCCTAGTATTTGTGTTGAAACTTGGAAGATACTTACGTCCATCATTGCACTCTGAATAGCCCTGTTATATATCAATTAAGAATTCTCAGCCCCTTAATTATTAACTCGATGCGGGACGCATGGCATATGCCGTAGATTTTTGAAGTGAAGTGTTCCCGCGAAGACAGATAATATATCAAGGTAAATTTGAGTGCGACATTTCGTGTGTAGCGTTGTATAGAGGCATGCGTGAGCATAAAAGGTATGGGTATAGGCGCGGGCAAGTTTCACTTATGTCAGTTTGCACTCGATCAAATGTTTGGTTAAATTATATAGAAGTACGGTAACCGCCATCAATGTTCGAAAAGCTTTATAACGAGGAACGAAATGTTGTTTTACCGTCCCTGAAGTCGTATCACGAGATATTGTAAGAAGTAACTCCAAGTAATTCTTACAATATCTCTCGTAAATGCTTTTCTTCAACAGTGCTACTTTTGAATGTTTACAAGCATCTTTTAATGGTCCAACTTCATTATGAACATGACTGAATTATGTAGGAATCTAATCGTAAACTGACTGACCAAACACAAACGTAGAGTCCGACTGCATGTCAATCAAATCAGATTGCTGATTATTGAAAATCTACGTAAGTTTTCCATATACAAACCCCTCTCTGAAGGATCTACGTCTTGTTTACGTCTGTTCAGTTTGCTTTTATGTAGTCGGGATTTACTTCGATACGGCTTATGCGAGTCGATAGATACGTCATGCAGTAAAATCTATCTAACTGTTTGGATACTTCGAGTGTATAAAGAACATTTCGTGTGTAGCGTTGTATAGAGGCATGCGTGGGCATAAAAGGTATGGGTATAGGCGCGGGCAAGTTTCACTTATGTCAAGTTGCACTCGGTCAAATGTTTGGTTAAATTATATAGCAGTGCAATAACCGCCGTCAATGTTCGAATAGCTTTATAACGAGGAACAGCCAACGCAGTATTTAGAACGGTGACTCTCGTACCTCATCTCTTATCTCAACGTAGAAAGCCGCATTTGAAAGCATACAAGCACAAATCTAATAACTTATTCGCAGTGTTCTATTAGACGTTACTGCTATTGTCAATGTAACAATTTATATGGAGAATTTTATAATACCGCCCTTATCATTCTGTGTAGTGACCGGATTGAGAATATAGCACCACCTCATCTCCTCCCGTGGATGTCGTAAAAGGCGACTAAGGGACTAAACCAGAGAGATAGGCAGCGGCCTCCCTTCTGTGGAACAGCAGCCATACGCGCTCACCAACCCGCTTGAAAAGCGTGGTAAGTACTGGAAAATTCTCCCCAAAAGCACGACACAATTGTGGAAATCTATGGTAGAAGTAGTAGAAACTGTCCAAACGGTTGGGTCTAAGTTCTTTAAGGCCCACCGTAAAGGTAGACCAAAAAAGTTCTCCGATCACACTCTCGACCTCATGGCAGAAAGACGCGCCATGACGCTGCAGTCTTCCGGTGATGCTGAAGCATACCGACTGCTCAATAGACGGATATGGAAGTCCTTGCGTCACGATATCCGCACCTTTAACACCAACGGTGTTAAAGAGGCAATTGAGCGGAATCAAGGCTCCAAAGTGTTCGCAAGAGACAAGTCTATTGGGCAAAGTCGTATTATGAAGCTGAAGACCGAGGACGGCAGTGTAGCGTCGACTAAGCCAGAGGTTTTGAGAGAGATTGAGAAGTTCTACCGGCAGTTATACACCTCGGTAAGTATACCTACCATTGGCTCTGACAAAGACCCGCGAGCCAAACTAACCCGACACTATACCGAGGATATCCCGGACATCAGCCTGTACGAGATTAGGATGGCCTTAAAACAGCTTAAAAATAACAAGGCGCCGGGTGGAGACGGAATTACGACAGAGCTTCTGAAAGCGGGTGGAACACCGGGACTTAAAGTCCTTCAGAAGCTATTCAATTCCGTCTTACTCGAGGGCACAACGCCGGAAGCGTGGAACAGAGGTGAGGTGGTGCTCTTCTTCAAAAAGGGTGATAACACCCTATTGAAGAATTATAGACCCATCTCACTTCTGAGCCATGTTTATAAGCTGTTTTCAAGGGTCATCACGAATCGTCTCGAGCGCAGGTTTGATGACTTCCAGCCTCCCGAACAAGCCGGTTTCCGAAAAGGTTTCAGTACCATAGACCACATCCATACGCTGCGGCAGGTTATACAGAAGACCGAGGAGTATAATCTGCCACTATGCTTGGCGTTTGTGGACTATGAGAAAGCCTTCGATTCGATCGAAACCTGGGCAGTGCTGCAATCTCTGCAGCGGTGCCAGATTGACTATCGGTACATTGAAGTGTTGAAGTGCTTATACAGAAACGCCACCATGTCGGTCCGAGTACATGAACAGAACACGGGGGCAATTCCATTGCAGAGAGGTGTGAGACAGGGGGACGTCATTTCCCCGAAACTGTTCACCGCTGCAATGGAGGATGCCTTCAAGCTACTGGAGTGGAAAGGATTCGGCATTAACATCAATGGCGAGTATATCACTCACCTTCGATTTGCCGATGACATCGTAGTCATGGCAGAATCGCTGCAAGAGCTCAGCACAATGCTCGATGATCTCAACAGAGTTTCCCAACAGGTGGGCCTTAAGATGAACATGGGCAAGACAAAAGTCATGTCAAATGCCCATGTCGTGCCCATCCCAATATCCGTCGGGAGCTCTGTTCTCGAAGTTGTTGACGAGTATGTCTACCTAGGACAAACTGTCCAGTTAGGTAGGTCCAACTTCGAGAAAGAGGTCAATCGTCGAATCCGACTCGGCTGGGCAGCGTTCGGGAAACTTCGCAACGTCTTTTCGTCAACAATACCGCAATGCCTCAAGACGCAAGTCTTTAACCAGTGTGTGTTACCAGTGATGACATATGGAACAGAGACGTGGTCACTCACAATGGGCCTCATAAGAAAGCTCAAGGTCACTCAGCGAGCTATGGAGAGAGCTATGCTTGGTATTTCTCTACGAGATCGAATCAGAAATGAGGAGATCCGTAGAAGAACTAAAGTTGTCGACATAGCTGAAAGGATTAGTAAACTGAAGTGGCAATGGGCAGGGCACATTGCTCGTAGAACTGATGGCCGTTGGGGCACAAAGGTTCTCGAATGGAGACCGCGCACCGGAAAACGCAGCGTGGGACGACCTCCAACGAGGTGGACAGACGATCTGGTGAGGGTCGCTGGGAGTCGTTGGATGAGAGCGGCATGTGACCGCTCGTTGTGGAAATCTAAGGGGGAGGCCTTTGTTCAGCAGTGGACGTCCTGAGGCTGATATGATGGTAGAAGTATTTGTTCAGCAGTGGACGTCCCTTGGCTGATATGATGAAGAGTGGTAGCGCATTTGTAAGAGGTTTGACTTGACGAAGGCATAACCGTGCCTCCAGATAGCTGTGAGAATCGGTGGCCAACTATCTGACGTACAAACAATATGCCGTTTGTGAATTATTTTACAAGTTAAATATGTTCGCGGTCCTAATTACCTAACCTCTTTTTAAGGCTTTAACAGAATTCTAACCGGCTTCAGACAATTCCTTTATACTATAAAATACTGCTTAAATATGTTAATTTAACGTTAACTTGCTTAGTGGCCTACTGACCTTCGATCCACGGAATTCTTTTTGTTCTTAATCAAGTCAGCTTATCTCGGTTCACAGTTGGACTTAGAGCTCCTTGTTCCTATGTAGTAGTCGACTCCAATGAATATGTTCATACCGTTTTAGCGAAGTGTTGCGAGTGCGACATTTTGTCAAGTTTATTATGTGGCTCAAATATTTCGTTTACTATGTTCGGGTCAACAGAGTGAAAGGACGCTACGATACGACACGTATGCGTCAAAAAGAGAGCAAGCACGCGATCGCTTGTCTACCTAGAATGTCGCCTGATATAATGGCTGACATTGGCTTGGATTCTGAGGTGAATAAAAAGATCTTTTTATTCACTTCAGCTAATATTTTGCGTTGTTTCCAAGGTGTACTGCTGTGCATGGCAAACCACAGGACAACGCTGTTCATAATTTTCTGGAATAATACGAGCTACTGCTGAATGATACGTCCATCCTACGCAACCACACCGTCAACCACGCCAAAATTTGAATATTAAAATAATATTGATTAGCAATGCCGTGTGGTGCCGGCTCATTGCCGTGTGGTGCCGGCTCAGAATGCCACCACCCCATATCCTCCCATGGGTGTCGTAAAAGTCGACTAAGGGATTAGCCGGAGGATGGGCAGCAGCGTCCTTCGAGTACATTAACAACTAAACTGCGATCGCCAACCCGTCTGCCAAGCGTGGCGATTATGGCAAAATCCCCCCAATAAGCCCACAGCACATCCATATCGGTCGTTGTGGACATCTTTGGGGGAGGCCTGTGTCCAGCAGTGGACTTCACTCGGCCGAAATGAATGATTATGATGAATGGCAGCTCCTCTATTGTTACTTGCATCTCGCTCGCACACATCCTAACTAAGGATTAGGCAAATAGTGGAGAAATCGTTCCTAATCACATATATACCATAATAACTCAGGTACCATCACAAAGTGGGTTATAAATACCGCAAGGTTTCCGGCAAGGAACTAGTCACTTCTCTCTTCCCGTGGTTGTAGTAAAAGGCTACTAAGTAGGTAATTAAGACAAGAGAATGTGCAGTTGCAAACGCAATATTGCAATCATAAATCGGTTTAACAAGTGATTATGGCAATATTCCATTCCTTCAGTGCAGCGGTGTGATCAGAAACCCGGTATTCATTGTTGAGCACTCAACGTTTACGGGTAATATCGGCTCGTACCCGTTTCGCTGTCGCGTCGCCACCCCGTTTCGCTCCCA
Source organism: Diloba caeruleocephala (assembly GCA_947459985.1). Taxonomy (NCBI): domain Eukaryota; kingdom Metazoa; phylum Arthropoda; class Insecta; order Lepidoptera; family Noctuidae; genus Diloba; species Diloba caeruleocephala. The sequence continues at coordinate 2,456,225 of OX381611.1, read as the reverse complement.
ATACTTCGATATCCCGTACAATATAAATGTCAGTGCGAGCTGGCGAGTACGAATGCGTTGCAAGTCTATGGAAATAAGTCCATATATTTCAGGTGAAGTATTGACAATTTATGAAAATAACGGTTGTTGTTACTTGTGGCCAGTGCTTCCAGGTCGTCAAAGTAAAATAAGGTGTTACCAGCAAAAAAAGTGTAATCCAAAGAAAACCAGTAATTACAATTTTTTTCTATCTATCTAACGGCCGAATGAAGTCCACTGCTGGACACAGGCCTCCCCCAAAGATCACCACAACAACCAATATGGATGTGATGTGGGCTCATTGGGGGGTTTGCCATAATCGCCACGCTTGGCAGGCGGGTTGGCGATCGCAGTTGAGTTGTTAATGTACTCGAAGGACGCTGCTGCCCATCCTCCGGCCAATCCCTTAGTCGACTTTTACGACACCCACGGGAGGAGATGGGGTGGTGGCATTCTGAGCCGGCACCACACGGCATACAATTTTTTTAAACAGTGATATTACAGTAGGAAGATTTTGGTTAAATATTGAACGAAAAACGAGTTGTTATTATTTGACTTCACAACTTTCACTTTCTTTAGAATAGAATAGAATATTTAACTACAACAACAACTAGGAATCATTTTATGAACAGTAATTGTACAATGGGCGGTCTTATGGCTATAAGCGATTTCTTACAGACAAGCTCTGGTTGGGTAAGAAAAAGATGGAAAAAGATAAAGGGGGTATTCCGTGGTGTATTTATTATATTAATAAAACTAAATAGTGTATCTAGACAATTAAATATTAGTACCTGGATGACAGAGCTTTGCTCGGTATTTTCGTGTTACTTAACAACGCCATCTGCTGTTGTGTCGTTAAAGCAATTAGTTGCTCACAAAAAATAGTATTATTATTCGCCAATAGATGTCAGGAAGAGTCATATTTTTCAGTTGAGACTACTCAAACGCCTATAAAATGACATTTTCTAAAAATGATTCCTAGCTAGATCGATTTATCGCCCCCGAAATCCCCTATATACTAAATTTTATGAAAATCGTTGGAGCCGATTCCGAGATTCCAATTATATATATACAAGAATTGCTCATTTAAAGATATAAGATTATGTTAATTATATATATTCAAATAGGTATATATTCCATAAATTACTTAAATAATATGCACATACATAACCATATATAATACTTTGTATTGTACAAACAATATAAATAATCCATAGATACATATATAAAACCTAAATACTTTATACAATAAAATATAAATAATCCATAAGAATAATGGATATCCATAAATCCAGTCCATAAATATAATAAATATATGGGAAATACACAATAAGAAGAAAGTACTATATTGGTAAATACAACAAACATTTAGACAAGTAATGTACTTTTACTAGTTTTTTAAAAGTAACCAATGTACGGTGCGGGAATTATCATAAAATTGGCATCTCAAGTCTCAGATTCTCCGACGATCTCAAGAATCTCGAATGTGCGTCATTGAGGAACTTATTACGTTCTTTAAGGTAAAGGGGCGTCTTACGATGAAACAGAATACTGTAAAAGCTAGGAAGGTATACGAGAATTCCGGCCAAGACGTATTGGAAGCCACTTGAGTTTTGTACGCAATTCTGAAACATGATCATATTTGCGTAGACTAAATATAAATCGAATACAAAAGTTTTGCAGTCGCCCAAGTTTATCTAATTGTGCCTCAGTAAGATCTAGATAACTGGCAGCATCAAGTATAGGAAGGAATAGAGCGAGCGTAGTTTTAGTAGCAGTTGGGAGAAAATAGCGTGTTCTCCTCAGCAGGCTTGCTGATGCAAATAATTTTCGACTTACTTCTTGTAACTGTGGACCCCAAGAAAGATTTCTATCAATATACGAGTATATCCCCTGATTCTTAACCGTATCAGTTATAGGTACCATAGTGCTGTCGAAAATTACCTGTGGAAGCTGCGACCAATTAATTCTAGAGATAAGCGTAGGACTGCCTACAAATAACACTTGGGTCTTCGAAGGGCTAATCCATACGCCTTATTCCATTCGCATATACGCGCTAATTTACAGTATTTATGACTTCCACCGACTGTCCTAAGGAACCTTGTGAATGTATTTATACATTTTTCTTTACTACTTGAGCTCATACGTTCTTTTCGATCCCAATAAATATCTAATTTTGGACGAATTAATTAGAATGTCATATTAGAGCTATAGTACATATAGATATCGAAAGATAACGAAAAAGAAAGATGTATTGTTCTTTTAAAAGACAGAGGCAACCACTATTTGTTAGTTTCGACTTCCGCTTAGTGTGGAGGATTTATCGGGGATTTCCCAGCAAGTAAAGTTAGTAACTTTTGCTACGTTTCGTTCCACGTAATGGATTTGATTGTTTTGATTACTGGGAAATTACACTGTATTTTTACCGACTTCGAAAAGGAGGTTCTCAATTCGATGTGTATTTTTTTTATGTATTTTACATTACCGATTACTTCGAGATTAGTAGACTGATTTGAGCAAATCATATTTTAACTGATGCAGAATGCTTTCGAATTAGTCCCATTTAATTTTATTACATTTGATTGAGTAGTTTTTAAACCAGCTTCAATAAACAGGTTAATTTGACTGCGCTTATCTAGATGATGTCTTAATAGTTTCGATTCCTCTCAGATCAGAGAACCGATTTGAGTCATTCCTATTTTTAGTGTCCTTAAATTTATTTACACTAAATAGAAGCAAATAAAGCTTTAAAAAAAAAACGACTTCAAAAACCCTACACGATATAAACATATTAAAACCACTGAAAAGAAAAAAACAATGTATGAAGTCGGGCGCCCTTATTTGGGCCCTTATTTGTTAAAAAGTTGTATTATTACTACAGTATAAAGTGGAAAAGACAAAATCACAGTACATCTACTGTAATTACAGTGAATAGAGAAGCTCTGCTTGTGACAATCCAATCCAATTACCAAGTGGAGTTTGTACCAGGTTGAGTTTGTTTGTGCTAAAACGCAGCTTGGTACTATAGGGTCCAAAGGTGCTCAGAGGTACTGGGATACGGATAAATATACTCCGTGATTGTCTTGATCAAGACGGTTTTTATTCTGCCCGTGTTCACTTCTAAATTAATAATACAATACGTCCCGACAAGCTTGCTGCAACAGCCGAATTAATTCTCTTGTCAATGCCATCGTCAAATGCAAAATTGGCTAGGTCTCACACCAAAGAGTATCATCGATATTACACTACTGTCTATCGTTTTGGTGATTGAGTGAGTGTCAATAAATTAAGTTATTGTAGCTGTGGTGGCTACGCGACTGAATTTCTGCACTGCGGGTCAAATGTGCGATTTACACATACCTATAAGGATAGTCTCATACAGATCGCTGTCCTAAACGCGTTACCTAAGCACGGGATCCCACCGACAATGTTGTTCAAAATGGCTATACCATTTTATAAATTGACTAGTGGGACCCGCGGTTTCACCCGCGTTTAATTTATAAGAAATTTAGAGTACTTCGACATAGACACTTGACATAGAATATGTATATTGGATTTAAAGGGTTTAATTTTTTTACGCGGAACCATAATTATTTTTCTAAAATTAAAGTAGCCTAAGTTGTTCCTTATAACATCAGCTATCTGCCAGCGAAGGTGAACAAACAGACAGACAAAAAAATTAAAAATAGTGTTTCTGTTATATGTAACGTACATACTTTCAAATGCATTTAGTAAAAAAATGTTATTTTGACATTACAAACAGAGACTTCAATTTTATTTATTTGTTTAGATTAGATGTACCTAATCAATTCTTTTTCTAGAGCAATGTCACTGTTCGCAAGAAGGTGACAGCACTATCGAGTCGCATAGCGAATGTTATCATCATCAAATAAGCCAAAAAAAAATCCACTGCTGAGCTGCGTCTTCCGCCCTGGGGAAGGGTGGAGAGGCATACAGGACCTTTAGACATTGAGCCATACCCTTCATAGCTTAGCTATATTGTCTTAAACTTTAGGTATTACTTACTTTAACATTGTTGTCAAATATTGACATTGTTATCAAATATTGTTGTTGCCATTTAACTTTATTTAATATTTTATGATTTTGGTGTATCTTGACATTGTTATGAAATACTGTTTGAGATTTGACTTTGTAAAATTTTACTTTGACTTAATAGTAACTAAAATATGTAAAACTATCCATTGAAATGTATTGTATGAATGATTTAGTTAATTGATATTATTATGTTACCTGACGATAAATATTATTTTTCTGTATATTTTTCACATGCTTTATAGTGAGCAAAATAGAAGAACTGATTTCAGTTTATAAGACCATAACATTAAACAGTCTATTTTTGGTGAATAAATGATTGATTGATTGATTGAACAAAGCGTGCACCTCATCTCCAGCCAGAGGTAAGTGAAAGGACACTGTGGGGTTGTAGCTGGTAAGAGTCCGCCATGCTTCTTTAACATTTCTAAGAGCGGAGGAAGTCCATGAGAATATCCTCACGACAAAAAAGGTTTTCTGACTATAAGAGGCGAGTAAGTTTGAAGTGTTCCGTGATTATGACCAGAGTGGCAGCAAGTGAGCTGTTTGTCCGGATTGCGGCGAAAAAAGGTAATACTTACTTATATTCAGCCAAGAACGTCCATTGCTGGACAAAAACCTCAACAAAAGCTCGCCATAACGACCGTCTGGGTTTATGATATGTGCTCATAAGTGGATTGGCGATCGCAGTTGTGTTGTAAATTTACACAAAGAATGCTTCTGCCCATCCTCCAGCTAATTCCATAGTCGCCTTTTACGACACCCATGGGAAGAGAAGGGGTGGTTCTATTCTCATGTGGGTGGTGCGTGGTACTCACACGCTTGTATACTTACTAATGGCAAAAGCGGTTTATCTAAATCATCTAGCTAAACGACTTTTTTGTGTTTTAGAGAGAGGCATTTACACAACAGTGGCCTTGATAGGCTGAGTGTCTTTATTCTCATAAAATATAAATAAACGATTACATAGTTATTTTTCTGCGTTTGCGTTAAGTGAACAGGACGAGGAAGCTAGAACTCCAGTCACTAATTATGGTGTCATTTAATTTGCATATAATTACAACGGTGTCATTTCCTTTGTTCTAGCAACATATTGCTAAGATCCGCTGTAGTACATCCATCATAAGCTGTAGCCGGCTTTATCATCACCATCATTGCAGCTGTAAAACATCCACAGCTGGATAGGGGCCTCCCCCAAATCTGCGTACTCATACCGAGCAACCCCCGGGAAGACAGCGGTATGCATGTGGCCACATACCGCTGTGTGCGCAGCACAGCGCATAGTGAGGCTTCGGGGGAATCCTTTACAATCCCCTCGAGAGATGCCTGGGGGGTGGCCTCTTTACAGTCGCCATCCCTCCTCTAGACGGGATGACCGCCTTACAGTCATCCCCTCCGAGATGTGCCTTAAGGCGTGGCACCAACAGGTGGCTCTAGATTGAGCTTATTCGAGTTCCTGGAGCCTCCCTTCGGTGCCGAAGATGATCACTCCAGTGGTTCTAGCCGGTATACCGGTATAGCTATGTATACCGGACCGGTATATATATTTCCACAGGATCAATAAAAAAGAAAAGGGACCTCCCTCAAAAATCGCAACCACGATCGGTCTGGGTTCATGTTGTGTGCTCATTGGGGGGGTTTTAAATTCTAAAACTAATAACAAAAAGCAACAAACTCTAAACATCAAACTCTAAACCAGAGGAATTGAATACTAGCCATACTGCACTTAATTCAATTCAATGGGATGGGAGGACTCTGTTTAGCAGTGGACGTCCTTTTTGGTAGATTTGATGATCATCATAAATCGTGTCGTCATTTTGGGGGTAATTGCCGATACTCACCACGCTTGGCAGGTGGGTTGGTAAGCGCAGAAATGCTACTGTTCAGCAAAAGGGACGCTGCTGCCTATCCCTCTGGATCCTCTGGTTAAGAGTCCCTTGGTCGACTTTTACGACCTCCACGGGAGGAGATGGAATGGTGCTATATTCTTAATCCGGATACCACACGGTTCTCGAATGGAGACCGCGCACTGGAAAACGCAGCGTGGGTCGACCTCCAACGAGGTGGACAGACGACCTGGTGACGGTCGCTGGAAGTCGTTGGATGAGAGCGGCATGTTACCGCTCGTTGTGGAAATCTAAGGGGGAGGTCTTTGTTCAGCAGCGGACATCCTGTGGCTGATATGATGATGATCATCAAATCATTTTGAAATGGTAATACTAGTAATCAATGTATGTCAAATTGAAATAATGTTCATCATACAGCAAAAGACGTCTATTGCCAAACAAAAGCCTCCCCCATATACAGGTGTCCAGTAAATAGCACGACATACTGCAGGGGGTGAGAGCTTGGGTCAATACCTACCAATAAACAGAATGTATGTTCAGCAAAATCTTACAGATTTACAGTAGTACAAAATTTTCGGAATTATCGAAAAATCTCTACCTTGACACAGATTTTTAAGCATCTCGTAATGAAAAATTCCTTTTCTAGTTTTTTTTTACCTCAAATTATTTGTGAATAGTTACTTTACTCATTGATAAGTCTTTATTATATTAAAAACTAAAATGTTTTCAAGAAATACAATTTTTATTTAAATTTTCACAGTACAATTTTGTACTAAAATTTTTTACTACTGTAAATCCGTAAGATTTTGCTGAACATATATTGTATTTTTTGGTAGGTATTGATCCAAGTTCTCACCCCCTGCAGTATGTCGTGCTATTTACTGGACATCCTGTATATCCACAACAATTGATGTATGTGTAGTTTATTGTAAACATGAATACCAACTAACCAAGCCCAAAAATTAACCATGCCCCCCATTGTTTCGACGTGTAACCATTGAATAGATGTTTTTATTCTATTCTAAACAGAAAACACCTGGGTATCGCTTTGAGCTTATACCATTCTTAATCAATAATAGGAGAATTCTTAATACGTTCTGGAAACTCTTTGGACCAATACTTATTGAAGTTATACCAGTCTACATAACTGGGTCACAGGTGTATTCGTGAGATCTTCGTATAACTACAATTGACGATTATTGCGCGACAGTTGCGTTTGTCCTTGTTAGCTTGGTTAATGGATTTCGGAATTATTGGAAGTTAAATGCAATGATTTTTATAAGTTATTGTCTTGCAACTTGTGTTTGTGCCATATTAAAGGCTATATTTTGAAGATCTACGAAATTTTGCCAAGCTCTATCTCCGATTCCTTAAGTTTTGTATGTAATAAACAAGAAATTATTGAAATAATTATGAAAGTCAAACATTTCAGATTCCAACAGGAAGTAAACAAGATCATTCACTGCAAAACATTGAAATAGCGCTAAGGCTAAACGGTAATAGCTCTTTGTTCCCCTTAGTTAATGATTTCTGCTCTATATAACTTTGGGTTCTATATAAAAACAAAAACACTAAGGGCAGCTAAGTTACTGGAAAATGCTTCTCACCATTATAAATTAAAGAAAATGTAAGCATTTAATCAAATCGGCCATACAATGTCCACTGCTGAACAAAGGCCTCCCCCATATATTTCCACAACTATGTCATCATAATGGGGGGAATTTGCCAGTACTCACCACGCTTGGCAGGCGGGTTGGTGAGCGCAGAATGGCTACTGTTCCACAGAAGGGACATTGCTGCCCATCCCTCTGGTTTAGAATCCCTTAGTCGCCTTTTACAACATCCACGGGTGGAGATGGAGTGGTGCTATATTCTTAATCCAGACACCGCACGGACATCTTAATCCCATTTATTATATACGGACAAGGCTTATTACCATTTCCTAAATGTGTATAATGGGCTATCGTTATTATAAATTTACTTGTTAAACGTAGAGAACATTACGTTAGTCATTTCTAATGGCTATTTTCTAAAGCGGTAGTTAGAAGCTCATATTCAGAAGTAGATATTAACGGGACATAATGCTGAAGAAATGCCAGTAAGAAACTATATGTATATTACTCTATAAGTACTTTACTTTTTTATCGGTTACCGGCTCTACATGTATTATCTCATCATATCAGCCAAAGGAAGTCCATTGCTGACGAAAACCCTCCGCCTTATATTTCCACAATTGTGTATTCATTTTGGGGGCATTTGCTTGGCCTCACCACTCACCAGACGGGTAGGTAAGGTAGTTTGGCTGCCGTTCGGCAACAGAAGGAAAGAAAGAAATATTTTATTATTGGCTCACAATATACATAGTGTTACATATATTCTTACAACAACAAAACTACACATTGTGCGAACAACGGGTATCCCATTCGGCTATTTGCTAAAATACTGCATAGGCAGTATCCCAGCGTTGGGTTTCGATTGGAGGCCCAATAGGAACGCTGTAGCCCATCCCTTTGGTTTGGTCCCTTAGGGTGATATTCAGAAACGAGTCTAAGGCTGAGATTCAGAGATGAGTCTAAGCGTGAACTTACGCTTGCATCTGTCAAAATGAACTACTTACGCTCATAATTGTATTCAGAGACGATCGGAACACGACATAAGCTTAGCGTAAACTAAGCTAAGCCAAGTAGTAAAAATCAACTACTTTGGGCGAATCTAGCGCCACTGAGCCGGCAAAGGTGTGCTTGCAACTATGCATTATAGATATGTGAGAAAGTTGTTTACTTTGATAATTCTAATTAGCTTTGTACTATGCAGGCTACATACATTAGTCCAATATGTTCAACTATTTAATATACAATTTCAGTAATACAGCATGTAAGATTAATTATATATAGAGTAATAAACTTATCTGATAATTATATGACCTTGTTATTTCATTCCACATCCCCAAATGTATTTTTATTCAAGTCTGCGGCAGTATTTTTATTTCTAGTATGGTGGATGTGGAGTTTCGAATAGAAATTTTTACTCGTAAAATGTTCTTAAATTCCTGCGATTTACAACATAGTAGATAGATTTCTGTTCGATATTTTGTTTCGCTCACTCCAATGGCATTTCATATATTGCTATCCTTTTTTATTTTTATTTATGCCTGACTACACAGTTTTGTAAGAACCGTATCTCACCGATAAACATTCTAGTATTAAAAATGGCCATAGACCAAGGCCATAGGTAATAGAGTTCAAACTAAGCCAAGACCGACGTAAGTTTGAGAGGGACTGTTGTGTCTCTGAATACGAATTTTGAAGATGCGCTTAGCCACCACTTGGCTTAGAGCGTTCTTATCCCGTCTTACGTTCATGTCTCTGAATCTCACCCGAAGCGTGAACTTACGCTTCCGTCTGTCAAAATGCACAACTTACGCTCCTAATTTTGACAGACGGAAGCGTAAGTTCACGCTTAGACTCGTTTCTGAATATCACCCTTAGTCCGCTAATTGGTGGTGTGGAGCGGTATTATATTCTTAGTCCGGACACCGTACGGACACATGTATTATCTATATGACCATAGATTATGTTTTAAAAACGCTGCAGTTTCTGCATAGAACCTTCGAGACGTTTAAGATCAATTTTGTCACTCAATTAACCACTTATATACCAAGACACAATGACGTTTACACGTTTTTAAATTACCTAGTGTTAAAACCGTAATTGTCATACAACTGACAATCATACGTGATGGAACTAGCAACTGGTTGTTAATCGCAATTTATATTATAGACTGGTATGTATATAAATAGTATTACACATTCATTGCTCAGTTCACGCGTCAGCCATTAATATTGATTTGTGTTTAGACCGCAAACGACATGAAATGTCATTTGACAATATAAATTATACAAATCTATACTATTTTCTTGGTAGAAAACTGGCAATTGATAACAAGATTCTAATTGGCAAAATTATACTGAAGGCTGAAGCCAATTCGAACATACGGTCTGGTCAATAACTGCAATGTAATGTCTGGGCAGAGGGTACAGAACCACATTCTCAACAGATATTGAATGCACCATAGTTTATCAGAGCAACGGAGGTCCATTAAATTTAAACATACTTATGGTTAAGAAGAAATATTGTTTCTTGGCGCTGACTACAACTACACAAGCACCCCAAACTATTTGCAGGACAGCTCGCAGACCCCAGAGAAGCATACGTTGATTAAAGAGGGGCGGGACAATTCATTCTTAAGATGATTAAGAATATAGCAGCACTCCATCTTGTCCCGTGGATGTCGTAAAAGGCGACTAAGGGAATCTAAATCAGAGGGATGGGCAGCAGCGTCCCTTCTGTAAACCGGTAGCCATACTGCGCTCACCAACCCGCCTGCCAAGCGTGGTGAGTATTGGCAAATACCCCCCAAAATGATGATACAGTTGTGAAATTCTATGGGGGAGGCTTTTGTTCAGCTGTGGATGTATAAATGGCGGATAAGATATGATGATGATGGGACAATTTGATTTGGATAGTCAGCAAGAAGACTGAATACCGGAAAAAGGGGCTGCTCCACTGGGAGTGTGCCCTACCTATTACGCAGTATTTACGCCATCTGCTTATAGTATATATATAAAATTTTTTTTTTTTTTTTTAAAAAACGTTGCCCCACACTAGGATTTCTCCTGTGTCGTGGGTGCGTTTACAGACATGAATTCCACACACAATACACCCAGACCCGGAACAACTACCTGCAGATCATACAAATATTTGTTCCGTGTGGGAATTGAACCCACGACCCCCGGCGCAGCAGTCGACTGTATCGGCCACTGCATCATCATCATATCAGCCAAAGGCCATCCATTGCTGAGCAAAGGCTTTCAACAATTGTGTAGTCATTTAGGGGGGTTGGTGAATGCAGTATGGCTACTATTCCACAGAAGGGACGCTGCTGCCCATCCCTCTGGTTCAGAATCCCTTACGGCTGAAATTAATAATCAATCTAATCCATCTTTCGATTCCGGATTGAGGACTTGTCTTGTTGTTCGTCGTGTATCGTGATCCTAACACAAAAGAGATCAAGTTCAAAATCTTAAATCTATAGATTTTGGATTAGACTGATTATTCATTTCGGCCGTAAGACCCATTTTACGACATCCACGGATATGATGGAGTGGTTCTATGTTGTTAATATGGACACCATACGGTGCAGATAACACACAGACAACACTAGTAGTTCAGTATACAAAGTATCGATGTGCACGTCACTGGAATATACATTATTTACGCGATTTCTCATTTAATTTTGTACTTATGGTAAATTATAGCAAAACATATTTTTATTCAGATTAGACACGTACGTGAATTTATATTTGGTTTTTCTGAATAATAAAAACACGCAGAAATTGACTAGTGAAAATAATATCTACCCTATAGAAAACCATAATTACATATTGCACGGTCGGAAATCAATCCCAGAAGGTGAGGTTTCTGCAATATGTAATTATGGTTTTCTATAGGGTAGATATTATTTTATATCAGAACCGAGGTTTGAAAATGTAGCACCAGGCTACGGAATTGAACTGCCAACCGACAGTTTGCGAGGTCAAACTAAGGCACCAATTGTACACTACTATCAGCTAAATTTAGATTTAAATTAAGATTCACTACAATACTAAGAACCTGTAACCGAATTTCACATAAAAAACCTCCCCCTTTATTAAAATACAACCGTACAACCCTGCCATACCCTTCTAGGATTACCAGCGTGACATATATAGACATGTTCCGTAGTGCCCCCCCTCTGATCGACACCCGCAGTTCACTGATCGTCGATATTAGATTGACAGTCTTGGTCAGCCGTCTGGTGAACGATAAAGAACCGGCGAACTACAATCCGGATAGAAAAAAGGTTCCTTCATTAATGTTAATACGTTTCTACTATTAGGTACCTACTCGGAGTGATTACTGACGACCTTCGCAATTGACAACGACACCAGTTTGTTACAGTATGATAATGTGAACTGACTTTACTATATAGTCTGTAATGAACTTTTTGGAATTAAATATGTAGCTGTATATCCAAAACACAATCTACCTCTGTACAATTTTCTCAGCTCGTTTTGAGTAGTAAGCGTTTTTGGGTTAAAATATGAATACAAAACTACTGCTGTATACGCGGCATTCATATAAGTATTTCTTTCAAAATTGCTACATTATTTTATTCTTGATTATAATTGTCGTTGGCATTAAATTGTTGTTCTAGTTTAGGAGCCAGTCGTTGTTTACTTTTATTATCGTTATTAATTATAGGCAGTATCATAACACGTGTTTTAATGTAATTTACAATAGCTCGATTCGAATTTATATAAATCTAACAGTAACCATTAAAGTCATGCAACTTTTTTGCCACCGGACATTTTTGGCGAAGCCAAAAGAGGTATCCAGCCAGGTTTAAAATTAATATTAAAGTCTAAGCAACTTGCGCTAAGCAAGTCGTGCAACACCTATATTTTGTTTTTAACCGACGGGACGCAGGCAAATCGTAAGAAAATAAATATATCACTTTCTAAACGGCCGGTATTGATTAATTCGAAAATAGAACACGTTTTTGTCGTCACCTGTAGACGAAGATCGCATTATTTTTATCCGACAACCGTGGTTAGAGAATGCATTCAAAACTTTATCCTAAAATAGGGCAGTTATTTCCCGAGCAGCTATATCCGCAGTGCGCGGCCGCCCCGCCAGAAAGAGGGCACATTGCGCTAGAAAAGGACAGGCACAATGACCGAAATCGATGTTAGAAAGAGAAGTGTTACATAGTCCTGTCTCTTTTGTCGCCGGTACGCGCGCACTAAGTATGCACTCATGAACGCGGCCGACCGACCGCGACGGTGCGTAGTGTACTCGATTCGTACTCATTCTGATGTAACCATAACGTACTGGAAAGTGGAAACGATAAATTTATTCGTAATCAACGTTGCAAATTGGTTGGATATTATTTTACGTGTTGAGATTTAATTGACTTCCGTCACGAATGCTTCTGTCATCTCTTGTCGAATACAGACTGGATCAGTACATTCAGAAAAAAGTTCGCGATTATGTCAAAAATCTTCTGAGGTATCAGTCTGATAAGATCAAAAAATAGTTATTATAATATAACATCAAAATGCGTTACGTTGCGTCATGAGTAGTTAGAACTTAGAATTGATAATCGATTGGCAATGTGTCGGGTTCACAAACATTAAACAGCTGTAGAGGTTCGGCTACCATCGTCTTTGTTCGGTGCCAGGGACATACAAGTACACCGAGTACGTATAGTCCAAGCGCCCGTGTTGAGTTCGTTGTCGTGATGAATCAGTAGCACATGAGTGTTAGTATTGAGAGGCCGTGTTGCCGCGAGCTGCCGCACACAATTATAAGGTTTTTCGTTAAATTTTATTTAATTTCAATGTGCGTGACAGGCGTGTGCATATTGTGACAGAAAATAGTTTACGATCTCTGGATTTGGATAGCCATATTGAGAATCAGGTAAGAAAATGTTTATTTATTTTCGCTGATATTTCGTTCAATAAGAGAATGTTGAATGATAAAATATCTGCGATTGTGTTAGCACATGTCGTATCAATCTTAATTGTTTCATGGATTGTCGTGAAAATCATGAAAAGCACGCACCATTTTTGTGTAAAATTTGGTCGACGCCATTCGAGAGAGTGAAATTTACTGAAATGTTTTTGTTTGGTTTTTGATATTGCGTTTACAAGTTGTAACACGATTAATTCGATTAAAGTTATTGTAAACAAGATACATAAATATTTGTTCTATTTCAGTGCTGTGAAAATAGCGTGCCTTGAAGTAATAAATTTGATTGTAATGAGCCAAGTTGGGTGGGTAGCTGCAGCAATTATGTATTTTTACTTTCGATTACGTTATTTTTATGAAACAAATAAATGTTCAGTTCATTTCACTTCGCTTCACTTCACTTCACTTAGTAGGTGAATGTTTTGTTTTATCTTTGTCATTTTGACCTACATCGAAACACCTTTGTGCAAGTTATCTAGAACCGTTTAGCTGACTGTATGAAAACAAATCTACAGCAATTGTTTATTCCATCTGGATACATATAGAGTAACAAATAGGACTGCAAAAATAGAGTAGCGGCTCTGAAGTCACACATTTTATCACAAAATTGCATTCATAAATGAAAGTGGTAACCCAGATGGGTTTTAATTATTGGCAGCCGGACTGATTTCGTAGTGTTATTCTTGGTATTTTTGTTTGGTGGCATTGAATACTGCAGTTCAGGTGAAAGTTACACTTTTGTATGCGTTGGTCGCATTCCCACGAAAGTACCTGGAAAATATACTCTTTTGAAGCATGAATAGCTTATATTATGAAGATTTATGAAAATTACTAAGCTGTTGATATCATCATCATCATATCAGCCATGAGACGTCTACTACTGACCAAAGACCTCCCCATAGATTACCTCAACTGTGTCGTCATTTTGGAGGGAATTTGTCAGTACTGACCACGCTTGGCAGGCGAGTTGGTGAGCGCAGTATGGCTGCTGTCCCAAAGAAGGGACGCTGCCGCCCATCCCTCTGGACACGAGTTCTTAGTCGCCTTTTACGACATCCACGGGAGAACATGGAGTGGTGCTGTATTCTTAATCTGGACACCACCGGTGTTGATGGGTATATTCAGTGTGAATTGTTCTTGAAAAACCTATTAAAACTCTGTACCTTTCACAGAATTGACCCATATTTTATCGTCACTTATTTATGGGGGCGTATCATATGGAATTTTTTTGCGTTATAGATGTGTGACATTTATAATGTGACTGTCTTCTCTGGTAATATTGTAATGATTCATTTAAACGAATGAATTCCGGGTATTGTTCCTACATTACTTTTAATGGAGAGTAAAAGAATTGTTATTTATATGCTTTGTAAAATATGACTCATGCAGCCAATAAAATAATACCATTTTGGCAAACGGATTAAAATTCACAAAAACATCTTCACCATGAATAACTTTGACGTAGGTTCTCATAGATGTTATTTGAATAAGAAAAAGAAGTAACGCAAATGTTAAACTTGGCTGTATAAGGATGAAATTGTACACCTACATGAATTTCATTAAAAAAATATTAACCAACTGTTCATTTTTCGACCGCCACGCTTAGGGTGAGATTCAGAAACGAGTCTAAGCGAGAACTAACGCTTCCCTCTGTCAAAATGCACTACTTACGCACCTTATTTTGACAGATGGAGGCTTAAGTTCACGCTTAGACTCGTTGCTGAATCTCACCCATTTTCACAGAGGGAAGCGTTAGTTCACGCTTAGACTCGTTTCTGAATCTCACCCTTAGCACCGAAAGCGTGCGACAAGCAACGAATTATCGACAACAAAAGTAGTGACTCCAAAACAATATCCATAAATTTATTCTGGATTTTAGAACCGTAGTTTTTGTCGTCTATTCGCGTCATTAGCGTAGTAAACTAATTTTCATTTGTCAACTATGACGATCAAAAGGTTTTTTTTGCCATGTAGATATATAAACTGGAAGCAAAATTAGTTTCGTTAGTTATCTTGATTTTCAGCAAAAAATTGGATGCACTGATCATAAGTAAACCGATTAGCAGTACCATGAATTTTTTTTGACTTGGTACTGGTAGGTTACTTATTGCCGTGTGGTGCCGGCTCAGAATACCACCAGCCCATCTCCTCCCATGGGTGCCGTTAAAGTCTACTAAGGGATTGGCCGGAGGATGGGCAGCAGTCTTTCTTGTAGTCTTTCTTGTTCTTCGAGTACATTAACAACTCAACTGCGATCGCCAACCCGTCTGCCAAGCGTGGCGATTATGGTAAAACCCCCTAATGAGCCCACAACACCGCCATATCGGTCGTTGTGGTGATCTTTGGGGGAGGCATGTGTCCAGCAGTGGACTTCATGATGATGATGACTGGTAGGTGGTAGATGGTATTTAATATTTTTATGTGGCTAAGATTTTTTTACTCGAAACTCGCCAACCTGCCAAGCTTGGTGAGTATGGCACAACACAAACCTAAACTGGTAGCCGTAGCGATCTTTAGGAGAGGCCTATGTCGAGCAGTGGGAGTAAATATTTTCTTAATGTTTTTTATACACCTTTAAGTAGTATCTATTAAATAATTTTACTCTCTGCAGTATCATTTTCATAAATATGAATGTACATTGATTACATTAACGTTTTAATTAATTACAATAAAGTCATTAATTAAAGTAGCAAGTGCTTATAACCAACTAGTTTAAAATTCACAAGCTCATTTTACTACACTTGCTGCCCAAAACCTTAGGAGTTTGGGATGAAGCTTTGTCTGTTTTTTGTTCAGAATCTTAAATTTAAAGATTTTGGATTAGATTATTAATTTCGGCCGTAAGTGAACAATTGAGAGAGATCTCTTACGGCCGAAATTAATAATCTCAAGTGTCTCTTATTCCAAGAGTCCGGTTCGGTAGGTATCATCGCGGTCCCAGATATTCACCGCCAAATAGTAGTGTTTAGTTTAGACATTAATGAGTACCGGTTAGAAGGGCACTATAACTATCTATCTACAGGTAATACAAACATTTGTTCCGTGCGGGAATCGAAACCACGACCCGCACCCGTATTAGCTAAAAACAGCGACAGCAGACGCGACAGCAGCTATCGCGCATCTAAGGATTCCTAACGGAAAAGAGCTTGAAATTGAAAGCCGAGGATGCAATTTTTAGTTCATTGATCGTCCAACTGACTGTGCGTCGGTGATATTCGCCTGCTTAATCGCTATCGGCAAATACTTAATACCAAAATGACGTTTAAGAACGACTTCTGCGCGATTTACGCCTGCCGCAAAGCGTCTGCGACTTACGTAATCAGCCCGCCGGAGTGCAGCAGCCGACTGTGTCAGCCACTGCACCACACGTGCCGTCATTATTACTGTAATATACAAACATATAAGTAGCAGAAGTGAACAATAAATGCGTTGAGAAGAGCGGAACGGATCCCAAGCTTTCTTTCTTAAATCCTTTCAAATCTCCTCGGATTTGGGTAATCGTCTTTTGTTTTATTACGTTCCTAAAAATACCAAACCATGTATTTATATAAAGACTAGCTGGGACCCGCAGTTTCACCCGCCGTTTAATTGAAAATAAGTTGGATTGTTTATCAATAATTTAGAGTACTTCGGCGGCATCGACACTTGACATAGTGTATGTAAATATAATATATATATATATATTGGATTTCATCGGTTTTAATTTTTTTGCGCGGAACCCAAATTGTTTTCTAAAATAAAATTAGCCTAAGTTATTCCTTATGACATCAGCTATCTACCAGTGAAAGTCCCGTAGAAATCGGTTTAGCCGTTTCGGAGATTAGCGGGAACAAACAGACAGACAGACAGGCCGACAGACAGACAAATAAATTCAAAATATTTTTTTGTTGTAGGTACCGTATATAATTTCATATGCATTTAGTTAAAAGCTGTTATTTTGACATTACAAACAGACACTTCAAGTTTATTTATTTGTATGTATAGACTTCGTGGATGTCGTAAAAGGTGACCAAAGGACTTTAAACCAAAGGGATGGGCAGCAGCGTCCATACATTATCATTCTGCGCACACCAACCCGAACGCCAATCGTGGTGAGTATTGGCCGAATCCCCCCAAAATGATGACACATAACGGAATTCTATGGGGATGTACTTTGGCTGATGTGATGATAGTGACATTTAGTATTTTACAAATTAAAATAAACAAAAGAAATTACAACAAACGATTAAATAGTGAATTGAAACGGCTTTATATTAAACGCTATTGACAATAACAATGGAAAAAATATGTGATATCATTCCGATAGCATCCAACCAGGCTGCGATGAGTTTAAAGTGGATCAAGCTTGCAGAGACAGCTCGCTTCCTCGTGGATGGATGTGACGTCACTATAGATTTTTTGAAAAGTCTCACGGAATCCAAATCGTAGGCACACACATTCCAATGTTAAGGTTTGTTCCGAAACGATCAGAGGGCCAATTCGCGTAATACAAAAAAATTCAAAATATATTTCCGATCTAGTCTCAGTGCCATAAATGTCACAAATGGTATTCTCCTAAACTAACAAACAACGTCAAACGTGAACTTACACTATGATGAGATCGAAAATGGATCGAAAGTTAATCGAAGTGAAAACGGTATTCTGCTAACATTTTGAAGTGTCACATGTACTAAATTGTCATTAAATAAACGTCAAAATTGAGACTGAAATGAGACTAGATCGAGATTATACAGAAATCCGACTTAACTTTAAGAGTAGCAGAATACCACTTTTTCGGTCAATTGATAATTTAATCTCAGTTCGGTCCAGTTTCAGTCTTGGTGTAAATTAATTACGAGAATTGGCCCTCAGAAAGCACTAATCACTGGGTGAAGAAAAGTCAAACTGTACAATGTGGTTTAAGACACATAGGCGTGCACGGCACCGCAACATAGCTGCCTTTCCGGTAGTCGAACGTTGACTTAATCGTGCCAAAATGGCTGCTCATCGCCGTCACTTCACCAGAAGTGAGGGTAGAAGGCATAATATTCGATACAGCTTCAATCAATCATCATCATATCGGCCATTTATACGTCCACTGCTGAACAAAAGCCTCCCCATAGATTTCTACAACTGTATCATCATTTTGGAGGGAATTTGCCAATACTCACCACGCTTAGCAGGCGGGTTGGTGAGCACAGTATGGCTACCGTTTCATAGAACGGACGCTGCTGCCCATCCCTCTGGTTTAGATTCCCTTAGTCACCTTTTACGATATCCACGGGATGAGACGGAGGACCTATGAACGGACGTACCTATGTTCTTAATCCGGACACCAAACGGATTAAATAAAGCTTAAAGCCACCTTAAACTAGACAAGGATCGAGCAAATGTCTAGATTTATTTACAGCAATATAATTTTTTAAGAAGAAAGGAAAATGAAATAATTATTTAATTTATATTTTCCTTCTACTATAGGTTATCATCATCATCATCAATCAGCCAAAAACGTCCACTGCTTAACAAAACCCCCCCTAAGACGGCAATATGCTGTGTGTCGTCGTTTTGGGGGTAATTTGCCGTAGCTACTCAGCACGTTTAACCCCCTTGGGCTATGGCTACTGTTCCACAGAAGGGATGCTGCTGCCTATTCTGGTTTAGAGTCCTTTAGTCACCATTTATGGTACCCACGTGAGCAGATGAAGTGGTGCTATATTCTTAATCCGGACACCACACGAACTACTGTATAACCTATACCAGGTTGTATATTTATTTTTAAATTCAATAGAGAGAAAATGTATATGTACTTACCGCTTTTTATTTCATTCATCATTATATCAGCCAAAGGTCCACTGCTGAACAAAGGTCTCCTCCTTAGATTTCCATAACGAGCGGCTACGTGCCGCCCTCATCCAACGACTCCCAGTGACCTTTCCCAGGTCGTCTATCCACCTCGTTGGAGTTTTTCGGTGCGTCAGCCTCCACTCTAGAACCTTTTTACCCCAACGGCCAACAGTTCTACGAGAAATGTGCCCCGCCCGTTGCCTCTACAGTTTACTAATCCTTTCACCTGTCGGCAACTTTAGTTCTACTACGGATCTCCTCATTTCTGATTCATGACATTGAGCTTTCTTATGGGGCCCATTTATTTATTTATTACTGCTATTGAACCTTATGAGCATAATTAAACATCTTCTGAGTAATGTACAAAAAGATATATAATATACCTGCTAACGGTGCTAAACCTGTGATAAAACTTGTGACAAAATTTAATTTATTCGGGGGCGAAAAGGCAAAGCGACCAGCCCTACAAACACGCCCTTTGTTGCCCTTGACCTCAGAAAACTTATATAAAGGACGTTTTCCGATAATAATGTTTCAACAGAATTGTAAAGTTGGGCGGAGCTGAGTTCTGTAAAATATCTTTTTTACGACTGTGGAAAACCTTATGGACTTCTTCTGCCTCGGGGAGGGCGGAAGGGCATGCCAGTACTTTACCGGGTAAACCACTTCGACAGTCAACTTCAGCACCAAATGGGGCTCTGGAACCTGGAGAATGACATGCTCTGGAGCTACCCATTGCTACCACGCCTATAGCCACATCTCTGAGGGCATTGGCGAGTTTTACATCCGCTCAGCTAGGAAGTAAGCACCGGCGCGGTTGTAATCATCTCCCGATCCTGATCTAAGGTCTCCTGGAGCATGGCGCTCTAACAGGAGGGGAACACTGTATTCCAGTGGGAAACTATCAGTCTTTTTGCCGGTTTTTATTGTGCCAACCGTGCATATTTTCTGGGTTATTCATTACTTGCAACGGCAAGTAATAGCAAGGCTAGTGGGTAACGACCCGCTAGGCCTGCTGGGTGTAAACTAAAATATCATCATTTCGGCCGAATGAAGTCCACTGCTGGACACAGGCCTCCCCGAAAGATCACCACAACGACCGATATGGGTGTGTTGTGGGCTCATTGGGGGGTTTTGCCATAATCGCCACGCTTGGCAGACGGGTTGGCGATCGCAGTTCGAGTTGCTAAAGTACTCGAAGGACGCTGCTGCCAATCCTCCGGCTAATCCCTTAGTCGACTTTTACGACACCCACGGGAGGAGATGGGGTGGTGGTATTCTGAGCTGGCACCACACCAACTAAAATATTGTTTTATTTTATCATTGAAAAAAGCATCGTATTCCAAAACATAATCTACCTCTATGCCAAATTTCATTGAAATACTTTCATCCGTTAGACCGTTATGGAGCCTCGAACATTCAAACATACGAACATTCACATTTACAATAGTCATATTTGTATTTTTGTTCGTCGCTCAAATTAGCTACATATGCTTACTAAATACAGTCGATCAGAAACGGATGGTGACTGTTAGCAGTTACCCCGGTATGTATCTATTGTCATCAATAGGTGGCTCCAGAGCGTTGGTTGCCGAGATCTCGGATATCCTTCGGTGCTGAAGATGATTGCATAGGTTGTTTTATCTGGTGGCAGCTGGCATTATACCCTTCAACACTCTCTCCAGGGGCGTTGGAAGAAGCATGGAGGAGTTCCAACGCAGTGAAAATAAAATAAAAAGATCTGAGACTGTGACGCGTCGTGTCTCGCGCGCGTCTTTCTAGTAGACGACGGCACGGTTAGTGCAGTGGCTGATGCAGTCGACTGCTGCGCTCCGGGTCGCGGGTTCGATTCCCGCACGGAACAAATATTTGTATGATCTGCAGGTAGTTATTCCGGCTCTGGGTGTATTGTATTGTGTGTAAAATTTGTGTGTGTAAACGCACCCGCGACACAGGAGAAATCCAACATTTGGGACAGAATGAAAAATAGTAGATCAAATGCCGCCAAAACGAGAGGCGGGCAAAGACGTACTGAAGTGCAGCGAATGAACCCCGCGCCCGCGGGTCGAGGTTGATTAAAGTAATACTACGATAGTTTCAGGCGTTAAGAGTCAAGCACGCCCCTCCGCCTTCCCAAGGGCTGCGGTGATCCATAAAGATTTCTCTAAGACAAAAAAGCCCATGTCAATATTGCAACGATTGGGGTTCGTCTTGGATCGGTAGTCCGACTTATTTATTTGAACATGAACAATATTCTCGTTTTGCTTAAACTAGATTACTGTAGCCATTAACTGCTAAATATAAGCAAATATGAAACCAGTACTACTCGTCTCGTTTAACGGTGATTCATAATCGAAAGCGATATCGGCTCACAAGACAAAATAGAATGTCGTACCTCACGCGATGTTTGCTTGACAAATTGTCTTTTTACCTGAAAACATCTATTAGTCCTTGTTTTAAAGTCTACGTTCCAATGGACGGTAACTAAGTAGACTTAAATGATTAGAAGGCCGAATCTCGTATTTAAAAAAAGTTCAACTTATGGTTCCGATCTAGTCTCAATGTCGTAAATGTCACAAATGGTTTTCTCCTAAACTAACATATAACGTCAAACGTGACTTTATACTGTGATGAGATCGAAAGTTGATCGAAGTCAAAACGGTATACTACCGTTTATTAGTTGTATATTTCACGATCTCTACTGGATTTTATATTATAACTTGGCCAATTTCATCAAAATTGCGGCAGTTGTTTGCTAAACAAGTAACAAACAAACAAACGAACTGTCCCATTTATAGTATTGGTAAAAAAGTAAGTAACGCAGCGAGGGACGGCCTCCAACGATTTTCATTTCCTTGATTTTTTTTATTGGGCCCAGCGGATATTCTTTAAGAATTTATAGTATTGGTAAGTACTTCAAGAATTACCGCTTCCCCTGGGGAAGAGCGAAGGGGTACGCCGGACTCCTACCAGCTAAAACCACTCTCCAGGCCCTCATATGAGTGATCATCGTGAGTGATCTGCAGGTAGTTGTTCCGGGTCTGGGTGTATTGTATGTGGAATTCATGTCTGTAAACGCACCCACGACACAGCAGAAGTAAAAGTGTTGGGCTACAAAAAAAAAAAAGAATAAAAATAAGAGTGAAAAAACAGAAAAAATATTGTTTTCGCGTCATTATTACCCTAGTGTATAGGTTGTTCATTAGTATACAGAATGTTCAATATTTTTTTCTCTCTATCTGAACTATAACACGTGTGAACGTGTTGTATGTATTATACATATCTAAGTAAATGTTGTATTGAATAAAATATTATTATTATAATGGTCAGACGATCTGGTGAATCGTTGCATGTAGGTGGCCTGTAACCGATCGTTGTGTAAATCTATGGGCGAGGCTTTTGTGTAGCATCAGACATCCTTCGGCTGTTGTTGTTAGTTGATTTAAGATCATATTAGCAGTCTGCAGTCTCTGCAGCGGTGCCACATCATCTATCGGTATATCGAGGTGTTAAAGCGTTTATACAGAAACGCCATCATGTCGATCCGAGTACATGAACAGAGCACGGGGGGAATTCCATTGCAGCGAGACAGGTAGACGTAATGTCCCTGAAGCTTTTTATCACTGCTATGGAGGATACCTTCAAGCTACTGGATGGCAAGGATTCGGCAAGAACATCAATGGCGAGTACATCACACACCTCCGATTTCCCGATGACTTCGTAGTCATGGCAGAATCGCTGCAAGAGCTCAGCACAATGCTCTTTGATCTCAACAGCATTTCCCAACAGGTGGGCCATAAAATGAACATGAGCAAGATGAAAGTTATGTCAAATGCCAATGTCGTGCCTATCCCAATATCCGTTGGGAAATTTGTCTCGGAAGTTGTTCAGGAGTATGTCTACCTGGGATAAACTGTCCTGTTAGGTAGGTACAACTTCGAGGCTTGGGGGGATCCTTTACAATCCTCCCCGAGAAGTGCCTGGGGGGGCGACCTTTTTACAGTCGTGTTCCCTCCGCTAGAGGGGGTGACCGCTTTACAGTCATCCCTTCTGAGATGTGCCTAAAGGCGTGGCACCAATGGGCGGCTCTAGTGTGATCTTACGAGGACCTGGAGCCCCCCTTCGGTGCCGAAGATGACCGCTCCAGTGGTTTTAGCCGGTAGGAGTCCGGCATACCCCTTCACCCTTCCCCGGGGTGAAGGAAGTTCCATGTAGAATTTCCATTGGACATCAATAAAAAAAAAAAAAAAAAAAGGTACAACTTCGAGAAAGAGGTCAATCGTCGATGTTGAATAATGTAAGAATTTTACGCCAAAATGTGCTGGTAGCTAAATATAAAGATCAAAAAACAAACTGAACGAAAATGTTTTCAGTACAATGCACCTAATTTGCCTTGAGAACTTGGCAACGTTCCACAATGACACATAATTTCCCATGCCTGCCTGTAAAGATGATTATAACAATGTTATGCTGACATAACAAGGGTCAAACTTACCGAAACAGTTTCTATAATCCCTTAAACTAGGTTAGGAAGCCGCTAAATGCTATTACGTAAACTCCATACAAGTTGAGGGTGGATATATTACTAGAGAATTGGATGAGGTCCGACTCCCAACTCCCCATAAGTAGGGCACGAAGTAAAAGTTGTTAAAGCAATCAATCACACTGAACTAGGATAGCTTAAAGTATAGAGAGGGTACAATGTACAGAATTGCTGGTTGGATTATCACTTAAGTTTGATGAGCTGATTATATTTCCTTAGAGCTGCGTAAATAGCTACTGAAAACTTAGTAGATAGCCAATTATTTTGATAATGTTTATCGTATGGTACCGATATACTTCTTATTTATGTTCTGCCAATGAGGCAGCAGTTACGTCTACTGCATTGACAATAGATATACTAAAGGCCAGCCGTGTTGTGAAAGATTGATATTTCTAAATGCCTATAAAATTAGATCCGGAACTTGAGGCACTCTCAGGATATAAGCCAAGTGGCAAGATAGTACTTTCATACTTAGATACAATACTGAGATATCTGGCAATCAAATATTAACTATAGGTACTGTAACTTTTTAAACGCACATATTTTCAGCAAAACTAAATATTTTCCATTCGGTATTTCGTTTTCTACGCGAACGCACATTGAAAATATAAAACGAGAAATCTATACTCGTTGATTCTAGTCTAAAATCGCAATATTAATCGTGTTTTTGGAAATTTAATAAAATACGATCCAATACATTGTTCACATGTGAAGAAGCTACTTGAGAATTATAAGAGATGCTGATAGTAATACTAGAAACGAATGAAACCATGTCATAAACAGAAGCAATGGCTAGACGTGAAAAATCGAGCAAACCTCTGTATTAGTTATTATAAAAGTTTATAACGAAAGAGTAACCAATCATATAAGACTGCACGGTTGGCATTAGCAAATCAATTGTCTTTGACGCAAAAAAAAATCTGCAGGTAGTTGTTCTCGGTATTTGTGCATGTGAAATGTATGTCTGTACACTGTACCAACGATGTAGGAGTTCATAGTGCTTGACATCGTTTAAGAAAATAAAACTATTTCAGATTTTATTGGTTATCCCATTTTGACAATTTGAATTGGCATTTCCGGCAGAATACAGCTATTGCTACTCAAAGTAAATAGATTGTCCTACAAGCCTTGACTCATAGTTTTTGAGAACCTAGAATTGAACCGACCATTTAAATTAAGCGGAACGAAGGCGTTCCAATAATAAATGTAATTTAGATTTGTCAATTTCCAACTGGAGTTAACTGTCAAGTGTCCGTTGGACGTAACAACCACAATAATTATTCGTTCTACTAAAATTTGTAAGACGAATGTATTTAAAGGAGACAGTCACACGAACTTATGTTCAAGGCGACAATTTAATACATATAATGCCTTGGAGGCAGTAGAAGTAAATAAATAAAAACACTTCCCTGCGTTATTATAATAAGTTTGACGTCAAGTTCTATTTTACATTTTTTGGGTTCCTAACGTCCGAAGTAAAAAACGGCGGCACCCTTAAAGTATTACTCGTGTGTCTGCTGTCTGTCCGTCTGTCACAGCCAATTTGCTCCGAATCTACTGGACTGATTACGTTGAAATTTGGTACACATATGGATTTCTGCAACCAAAACACGGAATTATAACGTAAATAAATGCACTTTTTATTTGGGGCTCACTTTTGGGGTGCCACATAGAAAATCAAAGAATAAAGTTGTGCAAACTGTACCATGTAACATATGAAATGGAAGGGCTCGTTGTGAGGGTTACAAATATATTTATTTTATAACATAATTAAAATAAATTTTAAACAAATTTAATTTAAAGCTTATCAACTAAAATACAAAAAAAAATCGGATATAGTTTTAAAGTTATTGAATAAAATAGACGGGAATCTACCATTATCACCGAAACTACTCAGTCTACATTTTTGAAATAAATATTGATAATAGGTCTTTACCTATAAGAAGTCTATGATCTTAAAATAACACGGTAAATCTTTCAATATTGTGCGTACAACGTTACGTTTGCAGTTGGAATAGATAGGAGAGCAAGTTTTTCAACTACGATGTTAAGTTTGTTCGCGGAATAAGTTATTGGTACAAGTCCGAATAAAAAATAGACAATACATTTTAGTTTAAAAAAAGACATGGTGGATAACATATTCATCGGACGGAACACTCCAAACAACAACTCGCACTTGTCCGGTTTTTTATAATGCAGTGGTTCAAGTAACCACAGCTAGAATTCCAAGCAGCTCATTTCTTATCGATAAGCATTTGCGTGTAGGTGTTCTGGGGCCATGGATCAGTAATCCGATATAAAATTTAAGCTATTGGAACTCATATGAAGGTCAGAATTTATGTAACAGAATTTGCGTGTAAGAATGGCGTGTTCTGAAACAGTCAAAAGCGTATCGATCGTCGGCATTGTTACAGTGACTTCAGTATGAGTTCCGATTATGTCAGTTACACTAAGAATTATTACGTAAAACTGTGGCGAGGCGGAAGAATATTTTTTTTTAAAGAAAGTGAAAGGAGTTGCCGTGTGGTGCCGGCTACGAATAGCACCAACCCATCTCATCCCGTGGGTGTCGTAAAAGGCGACTAAGGGATTAGGCGGAGGATGGCAGCATCGTCCTTCGAATACATTAACAACTTAACTGGCACACAACACACCGATACCGGTCGTTGTGGTGTTCTTTTAGGGAGGCCTATGTCCAGCAGTGGACTTTATTCGGCAGATTATGAAAGGAGTTGCAAGATTCGGCGTAGAATGGCTGAATGGCTTCCGGTAGTCACGAACATATTTAAACAATAGATTTGAGTGACTCTAAGTTGTTGAGGTACGTAGTCGGCCATTAAGCGGAATTTATTCGACGGAAAAACGGTACGCATGTCGAAAGGTTGTGAGAAATTATAATCTTTATCTGAACTGAAAAGTATATTTTTCACATTTCATAGTATGATCATTAGAAAATTAGAAAATTTTGAGGTTTTGAATTTATCTTTTTTTTTTCTCACCACAATAATGAAAAAGTTATAGTATTATACAAATTTACTGTGAGGGACTGGTGCCTAAACTAGGCTAAAGCCTGTATCTCAGGTCACCAGGCCTTCCACCCCAAAAGTCCAATTTTGCTCTTTCATAAACCGTGCCAAGAGAAATTTTCCATTTTCTTGTTCTTCGTGTATCTGATTCTATCAAGTTGTTTCCTCTTGTTAAAGTTTTCTTGATGTATAATCTCTTTATCATTGTCCGCACAATACCTACAAAAATGATATGTTATAAAGTAACACATTGTTATTATGTTTTATCATGCAAATATAAAGCTTCATCTCTGAATAGTTTTGTTATTACTTTACATAAATGCCGGTGGCGGTCACACTTCCATGTCGAATGATCGAAATGTAATGTTGTTTATTAATAAAATCTTTCTTTCTTCTTTTTTTCAACTTTCTTTCTTTCTTCTTTTTTATTTCTTCTTTCTTTCTTTATTCAAATTAGACAAACATTTCTCGCTTTGAAAATTAACAATTAAGGTTGTTAAATGTAAGAAAAAAAAACATTTACTGCTTCCTAATATTTAAGCTAGGAAGAAGAAGCGGTGCAAGAAACTCCCTATCAAAGAAGTCTTCCATTGATGAATTATTAGCTACAACTCCACTAGGTTCTAATTATGTTCTGAGTGTAACTTACTGACAAGACAGTTCAAACTACCGACTTTTATGTCTAGTATTGTTTTGGTATATATTTTCATCTCATATCATCATATCGGCCATTTATACGTCCACTGCTGAACAAAGGCTTCCCCCATAGATTTTCACAACTGTGTCAGCATTTTGGGGGGTATTTGCCAATACTCACAACGCTTGGCAGGCGGGTTGGTGAGCGCAGTATGACTACCGTTTCACAGAAGGGACGCTGCTGCCCATCCCTCTGGTTTAGATTCCCTTAGTCGCCTTTTACGACATTCACGGGAGGGGATGGATATATTCTTAATCCGGACACCACACGGAATATAATTTACCAGCAATTAAATTTAGAAGCATCGCTTAGTTCTGAGTATCCATTCTTAATATCAACTTAACCTGGCTGCTCTGAGGGAACGATTGCGATTCATTTTGAAGTATGGCATTTTAATACCAGTAATTATAAAATTATTACAACTGAGGTTTTTGATAACAGAAATTATTAATTTAATCTTTTTATTATTCAAACAACAAACTACTGTAACCTTGGCGACACGAAAGAAACTTCACGGTCGTAGTTCTGCAGCTAGGTAAGCTGTTTTCCGTGTCCTAACCTATTTGAAATAAATATATTTCAAACCTGGCGTGATCCTTGGAGGATAAATCAGCAATTAACTATCGACAATTCTTCACCACAATCACCACCCTGGTGTATATGGATCTGAGGGACATCGGGAAAAATTATAAAATTTCCTTTACAATCTTCCCCGAGATGTGCCTTGGGCGGTGGGCTTTTTATAGCCGTTTCCCCACCGATAGAAGGGTTAACCACGTTACACTTGAAAATAAAAAACAAAAAGAATCCTCTTTTCGTTTCTATCTTCTATCATTAAAAGGTTTGCTGGTTGACCACTCAATGTTGAGTTAAGCTCGCCTTTGTACATTTATTTTATTTTATATTCTATGTATCATTTTATGTTTGTACTATAAAGAACAAGAATAAGAATAGAAAGGACTCCTTGACCTTAGGGGTAAATTGTAGGTGTATAAACTGAATACACATAGGTATACCTATTACCGTACGATTTTTATTT
Source organism: Diloba caeruleocephala (assembly GCA_947459985.1). NCBI lineage: Eukaryota > Metazoa > Arthropoda > Insecta > Lepidoptera > Noctuidae > Diloba > Diloba caeruleocephala. The sequence continues at coordinate 2,427,608 of OX381611.1, read as the reverse complement.
CCTCATTTTCATTCATTGCTTTCAATTTCGTATATGTTTTGCGAGAATCGGGTATTACCGTTTTATTACGGTAGTTGTTTGGAGCTTTGAAACAAAGCGATATATTCTTTGGAATTGAGCGTGAAATGACTTTGGTAATTTAGTTTCATTCTTATTTTCCATTAAATATTCGGTTTTTGATAGACTTTTCGAAATTGGTGAGGTTCCTCGATTTTGCGATGTGCCTTATTCTCTCTTACTTTCTCCCTCTCGCTTGTTTATTTCCCTGTATTCAAATTCCTCATCCCCCGTTTCAAGTAAAGTCCTTAGAAAAGTAATCCAATATTTGTTTTATTTACTAAGGTTTGTTCCAACAAATTAAGCGAAATTATTGCCAAGCCCTTCTTGGGATCCTTCTAAGTAAAGGGCCCATGGCAATTAACAATTAAAACGGACTTGTAAATTCGTACGAGTTCCGAGCCCCTATTAAAATACCGACAAATTTCCGTCATATCGTGGTATTTCGATCGGAATGATCGAATGGCATTTTAATTACGTAATAACTTCATAAGTCAGAATTCTTTAATTAATAGTTCGTTCTTAGTATTTCTTTGTTCCTAGAAATAAAATGAGTTGAGAATAATATGTTTGTCTATTAATGGAAGAAGTCCTCTTCTATATAATATATAATAATCTTCTATATATAATTTCTGAATAAATAAATAAATAAATAAATAAATATCTGGTGACTTGATTCGATGATGATTATTCTGTACATTTTTATTGATGTTATACTTATGGTAGGCATACTCGACATAATATGCAGATATACACGCGGGCAAAACGATACCTAAAGTACGTACGGATCAATTTAGGCAGTTAAACCCGTGCAAAATTTGCTGACAAGCTAGTCTTTCACCAGGGCAAAGCAATTCCCATGCGCAATACTGCTACATTCTTTTTTTTAGCTATATTGAACACCAGTACTGTCGTTGACACGAGAAAAGGAAAATAACCTTTATTATCCATGTTTAAAACTTGACTTGGTAGTCAATATCGGTTATGACAGACATTTTTTATTTAGTATAATTTATATTGATTGTTTTAACTGTCTTTATTTTTAATAACAACATTTTAAAAGGAGAACCTTGCGCATCGTGGAATATCGGTAAACATTTGATGTCGTGGATTTCTCAAAAGCATTTGCTGATGTAAGTAATTTCAAGAATACTGGCTGTCTTGTTTGCTCTTGTCACCTTAGTGTGATCTGAATATCTGGATGATTCACAGTAAAACAATGGTAGTATGTAATGGTGCGTCATTCTGTCATCAGATCTCATTTATTACAACTACAATCACATGTCGTGTTTGTCTGTAAACATGGATATCTTTGTAATCCATTTACTGTCAAGTTCAGTAGCATTGTTCGTGATTTCATATCTTATCGTTTTACCTACATTGATAAATTAAAAGAAAAAGGCTTATCTCTAATGATGTTCAGAATGGATTGAAATCCTTTTCAACTTCTATTGATCCTTTATACGATTCTTCATTCCAGTTAAAATAGCAATGAACTAGAAAAACCTCTTCTATTGGATTGAAATATTTCCAATCAGAATGTAATAAATGGGTCCATATGGATCTTATTACAGTCATCAGCAATCTGTTGGTGTACAAGTACGCCTATAACTCTGGGATCTAATATGTGGTGCTTGTGGTACTGCTACGTTTTAAAATAATATCTCCCGAATCTTATCGCATTGTAAGATTATGTGAATAAATGTTTTACTATCGGGTGACGTCTTTTGACGATTCTTGATATCAAATCTGAGAAATCCAATTAAAAGGCATTTATAGCCCATACGTCTGAGATATTGTAAGTACATAAGCAGATAACACAGATTGCAAAGATAAAGTCAATAATGTTGTAATAAATCTGTACTATATGCGATGGCGTTGTGGCTTTATCCGTTGTACAATCGTCGACAGCTTGTAAATTATTATTTAAGTTACAGTATTGTCTTTCGATTAAACATCTCTAATACTACTGTCTGTGATCTTTTATCATTGGTAATGTATTTAAAGATGCCTTTGCCGTAACTATTATGGCAAAGACATCTTTGTGTTGGCCAATTATGACATATGGCGTTGTGTTCCTACAAGCGGACTCCGACCAACTCCGTAGGTTGCAAACCCTACAAAATCGATTTTTGCGCAAGGTCACAAGAGCACCCGGTTACCTTCGCAATAAACGACTACATATCGATTTAAACTTGCCAACCATCAAGTAGTTCATGAAACAAGTGTCCAAATGCCTCTGCGATTCTGTCCTGCTCCATTTGAACCCCCTCGTGTTATCGAACGCCTAATGCAGACCTTACATTAATCACCGCCGCGGCTGTCCGCGCTGCCCGAAGAACCCTCGGATCTATGGACGAAATCACTCTATGCCACGTAGAACACAAAACGAGACTCGCACAGACTCGTTCACTCAACAGACCGTTTTACCGTCCTCGCTGTGGAGACCCTCCCTCGCTATAGGTCTCTTTTGGCTTCGCAAGATTGCCCAATTACAAGAAAATGTGATTGACATGACCATAATACTAGACAAAGATATAATAATAAAAAAATAGTACAGCCAAAATTTCGTTTAGTAAAGTCCATTTTTCTTATACCGGACATTGTTTTACAATTACTACTTTTTTTTAAATGTTGTAAACGAGTCTATGCACACAAGCATATTATAAATTAGATGATTATATAATAGATAAAAATGTTTGGTAGAGTGCTAGTCCAGCTCGCATTATGTTGATATCCCGATGGCATTATTTTGTGACATCGATTATTAACAAAAAAAGCTGATATTAGTACGGTATTTCTTTTTTTGACATTAATATTAATGTAATGCATCAGCCTGTTTTCGATTACGATTTATTTCCATTACCAACTTTGTTCCGATATGCGCAGATTTAGAAGTAATTAAATGTACCTCAATAACCCTATTAATTAAGAAATATAGATATTCACAAAGTAGTTCCTCTTTACATAAGGTTCATTTTAAAAGAGTAATTTTACATACTAGTTACCTACGTAAAATATTTTTATATACGAGTTTTTTTTTATGAATTTTAACGAGTTGAATGTTGTTGAAGTATAAACTAAAAAGGAACGTGTATTGGTGTTGGCGCCTATTGTCATTGAAAACAGTGGAACAGATGTTATGTGGATAAATAAATATCATCATCATCATTTCGGCCGAATGAAGTCCACTGCTGGACACAGGCCTCCCCCAAAGATCACCACAACCACCGATATGGATGTGTTGTGGGCTCATTGGGGGGTTTTGCCATAATCGCCACGCTTGGCAGGCGGGTTGGCGATCGCAGTTGAGTTGTTAATGTACTCGAAGGGCGCTGCTGCCCATCCTCCGGCTAATCCCTTAGTCGACTTTTACGACACCCATGGGAGGAGATGGGGTGGTGGCATTCTGAGCCGGCACCACACGGCATTAATGTAAATATGCGTGCAATATATTTTTATATTGATTTATTTATTACTATTGTAAATGTGAGTGTGTTCACTATTTGTGTCATATTTTTGGCACTAGCACGTCAGTTATAGGTTACCTATATCTACACTATTCTCACATACGGATTGCCATAAAACAATTTATTCATATTATTAACATATACAAAAATAAAATAAATAATAATAATAAAAGACCGAACTCTGAGTTTCATTTGGCATTTCTTCTCAGAGGTTGTCATTTAGTGAAATGCCCTCCGTCGTTTCAATATGACGTGTGAAAGTGTCTGCTATGACCTAATTACTGAATAAACGATTCTGTTATATTCAATTCAAAATTTTCTATAACTACACATAGTCATTTCGGCCGAATGAAGTCCACTGCTGGACACAGGCCTCCCCCAAAGATCACCACAACGACCGATATGGGTGATGGGTGATCTGGATGTTCTGAGCCGGCACTACACGGCACCACACGGCTACATACATTATGAAACAAATATTAATGGGTCTTGATTTTGGTAGAATTCATATTAATTCGTTTTCAATGCGTGTCGATGGCGCAACATTTCATCTTTTCTCATTTTGGATAAGGCCCATAACTAGAAGTAGATGTGTATAAGCTGTTGTGTATGTTTATTCAGATTGTATAGTTCGATGCATTCCTCAATTCCTTCCTAGATCTGAAGTTATAGTAAGTTACTTTAATAGATATCTGTAAAATAAAAATAAGTAATATCCGAACCATGATCTATAAATCTGAAAGATACGCCAGGGTCCAGGCTCGATCTCAGATATTTACACCGTAATGTTTATGCAAGACATAATAGCTTGGTCCTTGGCATAGCCACAAACTTCCTGGCTATTAAAACCATAGTTTCCTTTTGACGAACAAAGAGTCGGCAGGTAATGGTTAATTATATTTATGTAATGATTAGTTTGATGGGTAATGGATAATAAGATTTTTTACTTTCTTACCGAGAGAGGTAGAGATAGTTGACAAAGTTTGTTATTGTACTAATTCCAGACTCAGACAGACAGAGATTTAACTAGACTCAACTTCAAGGTTTATTTATAGTGAAAGAGGCTATGTTTACATACTTGCGTATCGAAACGTAATACATGATATGATGGAGAAATTGCATGAAAATGTGATTTCCCCAATAGTCTTCGTTATAATTATCCTCTCGCGTGTCAATTGCCGGCAGTCGTGTAGACACAAGAGATTTTTAATTGTGTCTCGTTGTTGCGCAATGAGTTATTAATCTTTATTACTACAAAGAAACTAGTGAAACTTGTTTAAGAATATATGCAGGTTGAGCATTTCATTATTACCTGTTTTTATGAGATATAGCAAGTATAAATATGTCGGAATACAGAGTTAGAAAACCATATATTTCGTTCTATTGGATATTTTTGCATTAAATACATTAGAAGTAAGTGGTGATATTAAACATGAAATATTGGCATAATTTTCGAAGACTAGCCATTATGATATAAAATTTATTGGTAGCGCTCTCACTGAGAGTAAAGGCAATCTCTTTAAAAATGTATTCGGTAGGATCCGGTGCCCCGGTGAAAATGGTTTCTGTACTGATTAAAACAAGATCTAGATTTAAAAAAGGAATACTCTGTATTCTTTAGAATAGATCGGTATTCTTTATTATTATTTATTATTAAAAGTTACAGTTGTAACCTTAAATTAGGAAGGATGGACCGGGGGCTCCTGGAAGCCACTATCGTACAGGCCTGGGCATCACCGCCCGACAGGCCAGACGATATTGACGAGGAGGCCGAGTGGTTCTGGGAGGCGATGTCGTAAGCTTGCGATGCGGCGATGCCTCGGGTGAAGCCAAATGCGGCTAGACGTCAGGTGTACTGGTGGTCGCAGGAGATAGCGGACCTACGATACGCTTGTATCGTGGCGCGATGCCAGTACGCCAGACACCGCAGGAGGCGTCGCCGCGCTCGGGATGCGGCAGTCGTTGAGGCGGAGTTGTACGAGGGGTACAGAGCTGCGAAGAAAGCTCTCCAAGTGGCAATAGCGCGGGCTAAAACACTGGCCCGCGAGGAACTGTTGGCGACTCTGGACCGCGATCCGTGGGGGCGCCCCTACCTGCTGGTAAGAGGCAAGCTTCGTCCGTGGGCCCCCCCGCTGTCAAAAGATATGTTGTTATAAGTGTGTGTTAATGTTTCCGAATTAGACTCTACTATGTTTGGTAATGCAATATAAAAAAGTAATATTTAGATGAAAAAACTTGTATTACATTTTCTGAAGACCCCGTACGCCTGAACACGAGCCTGCTCTTAAGTTAAGTTACAAATAAGATCCCAACTTTCTTACTTATGGAAATTGTGATCCGTTCCATTATGTTGCTACGGCCCTACGCCTTTACTTGCAAGAAAAATATCTAATAAACGGAACAACGGCGTCTGCCTCATAACCTTTAGTATTATTATTAGCATATTATTAATAACCTTATAAATATTTCCAACTTAGCTTAATATGTTTGTGCTAAGATTAGGTTCCAACGAATACCTATTGATTAGCAGTCTTAACAGTTCGGCTATTACCGTTTACCACTCATACATACATTGATGTTTCGATTTATTGATTAATGCGATATACTGAATGATATGTATGCCGTGTTTGTGCATACAATACAATAGCAACAACCCATCGCATTCCGTGGGTGTCGTAAAAGCAGCGTCCTTCGAGTACATTAACAACACAACTGCTATCGCCAACCCATTTGCCAAGCGTGACGATTATGGCAAAACCGCCCAATGAGCTCGCAACGCTCCCATATCGGTAGTTGTGGTGATCATTGGGGGAGGCTTGTGTCCAGCAATAAATTTTATTCAGCCGAAATGATGATGTTCAAATTTAAAGTGTTTCCTCCACACAGGCCTTGAAACGCATTTAAGAAAAGCCAACATATAAGATGCAATGTTCGGAAAGTCGGTCCTATGGAGAAAAGTACGCAAGAACTTCCCAAGGACGCTCTGAGGGCGTGGTCTTTTTTTTGTTATTCTATGTTATTTTCTATAATGGCTTTTAAAAATCTAGTCTTATCTATAACATTGATAAAAATTAATATTATCCTTGAAGTTTACTTCGACGAGTCATCGTATCATCATATCAGCCAAAGGACGTCCACTGCTGAACAAATTCCTCCCCATAGATTTCCACAACGAGCGGTTATATGTCGTCCGCATCCAACGACTCCCAGTGGTGAAGGAGTTCGTTGGAGGTCGTCTCAAGCTGCGTTTTCCGTTACGTGGTCTCCACTCGAGAACCTTTTTACCTCAACTGCCAACAGTTCTAAGAACAATGTGCCTCGCTCATTGCCGCTTCAGTTTACTAATCCTTTCAGCTATGTCGGCAATTTTAGTTCTTCTATGGATCTCCTCATTTCCGATTCGATCGAGTAGAGAGATACCAAGCATTTTTATGAGATCCATAGTGAGTAACCACGTATCTGCCCCACATGTCAACACTGGTAACACACACTGGCTAAAGACTTTCGTCTTGAGGCATTGCGGTATTGTTGAAAAGTCAGTCGTTGCGAACTTCAACGAGTGCCGAGCATTTATAACAATCTATACTTCAAACTCATCTCACTTCATCTAATCTATGACCTTTATAATATCAATCATCTTTCATTGCCAAGGTAAACGATTAATATCGCATTAAGATAACTTTTCGACATGCCAAGACATTTTATGTAGTTCCAAGTGCGTGGGAAGCAAGAAATTGAAAAGCTATTCTTGTTTTATATCTTATCTGTTTCACTTATATTTTGTTAATAAAAGTGAGTATGGATTGAATTAATTGAAGATAATTGTGTTGACGACTGTATATAGTAGATAATGACAAAACAGATAGAGCGATAAATTTTAATTTGTACGTATAGTTAGCAATTTATACGTTAAAGTTGTTACTAATACTGAATATTGAATTAGTAGATATTTATTAGAACAGATTATTCGTTTTTATCTATGTCTTCGTTTCTTTGGTCTCTAGGCCAATGTGTATAGACTGTCTGTTAATTAGCTGGACTACATCTAATTTCTTCATTAATTATAGTCATATCTCTTGGTTCAAATATTTTCTTCTTTCATTTTATTTTACCTTCGTTTGATATCCTAACTTATAAGAGCTCTTCTGTTTGTACTTTAAATACTGAATTTGGATTAGAACCTAGTTTTATATACTATATGAACTTACTTACGTGGAGGCCAATAGTTTTAATATATATACTCTTGGCACTGGATGTTGTGGCAGGTGTAACCGCTGTCCTCAATTCCACCCCGCCAGGTGCAACTACATACGTATGTGTACATGGAACCACGTTTATGTTTTTAGACTGGGTAAGGATAGCTGGAGATACTGCTCTAAGAATGAATATAGTGGATTCAAAGTAGATAAAAATTTACCATGTCGCATGGTTGGCCAAGTCCATAGCCTCTTTATTTGCTACTATTAGTGTTCATATCGTTTTCTCATAGAATCTGTTTCAGGATTACTTCGAATCTATCTATATAATCTATAGATTTTCATTTTAACAAGACCGTGAAGAGTTTCACTACAAAGTAAGTTCTATCATATAGAGCCATTAGATTCTTAAATCCATAGTAGCGACTATATAGGTATGACAGATCTTATTTTGGAATATAAAGCTATTGTAAATCCCTGATTGGCATTACGCATTATTCAATAAAGTCTGACGTGATTTGTTATCGAAATATTTTCGATAGTTACCAAGCAGGCATACATACGTAGATATGGATAATCAATTATGATTTATCGAAACTTAGCCGTTTATTGTAATAAGTACTCATGTCCCGTTTGTGTCGGACGTAAGTTAGGTTCAAACACAGGTTATCTGTGGGTTCAAAATTGTGTGATGTTAAACTTAAGCGCAACTTGGGTGCAGGTACGTAATTATGATTTAGTCATTCTCCTTTCTTTTTATTGAATGATTTTAGTGAAGTGGTAAAAGCAGTGTTAAAACATCTGATTAATTAGGGGGAAACTTTAGGATTAATTTATTTTTTATTACTGGGTATTGATTTATCAATAACATGGAAAACATTGGTTTACTATGGAGCGTAGATACTGAAGGCAGCTTATTTAAGAATTCTGTTGCTTTCAGTTTTAGTGCATTTGCCAATACAGCCCATTTTTGACTTTGCCTGCACTGGAATGTAAGCTAACCTCATTTTGATTTTATTATATATTTAAACTATAATTTACTTTTGCTTCCGCGCGCCTGCTCGTTATTTGGTTTTTTGGTTTTACTTCAAAATGTAATCATCGATACAATAGGTAGCGTTTCGTTTCATAACAAACAACAAAATTTGTTGTTAGAAGAAACCTTGATGTAGACCGGTACTAGGAAACGTCTAGCAATATGAATATTGAAAGCGTTGAAATGAAAAAATCAATTTCACCTGCCAATAAATTTTGATCAAGCCTGCAGTTCTTTCTGACTGTCTCTGAGAAGAAATGCCGAAACAAACTCAAAGGTTTCTGTTTTAAAGTCCAGACATATTTAGATATAAGATTACTTGAAAAAAATGTTGGCCAACGTTTGGAATGGATTTTTAAAGATAGCTCTAGAGATGTTTTTTGATGACCTGTTCTGTCAGACGGCAAGCACGAATTGAGGTACACGGTCATCGTGTACCTCAACCCTATTAATGCCTCTTTTTTTCAAGCACAAAGGTAGTTTGAATGTCGGAGCTTTTCCCCACAGCAAAATGTCATACGACATTACAATATAAAAATAACTAAACTAATATGCTAGTTTCGCTGTATCTGCATCGACATCGACATCGCTTGCAACTTTGCGTCTATGTCCGAGGCTCCGAAGCTTTGCATCGACAATTTTGTTGTTAATGAGCCTCTTAGCGCATCTGTCAATCACCTCAAGCGCTTCAAGCTGGTAGTTGGCGGTACCGTCCCAAAAATGAGAGCAGTATTCCATACAGGATCGAACTTGCGCTTGGTATAAGTTGAGCAGCTATTTCGGTGTGAAGTACCGCCTCATCTTTGATAGGATGCCTAACTTTCCGGCAGCCAGTTGAGCTTTTGACGCCTAAATTGAGGGTGGATGTGAGTCACTTGGAATTGACTCCGTGCATTGGACATGTATCTCTCAACAACGGTGTTGTCGTCTGTATTACCATAGATAGCGATAAGTTCTATAAACCGAATTGTTTCCTGGCCATATTTGAATCTTTATTTAAAAGCTCTGTAGGTACCATTTCAGTTTACTTGAGAAGTACTTGGGGGCGGCCTTTTTACAGTCACCTTCCTTCCGCTAGAGGGGGTGACCGCTTTACAGTCATCCCCTTTGAGATATGGTTAAAGACATGGCACTAATGGGTGGATCTAGTGTGATCTTACGAGAACCTGGAGCCCTCCTTTGTGCCGAAGATGACCACTCCAGTGGTTTTAGCCGGTTTTAGCCGGAATTTCCGCTGGGGACCAAAAGTTACCATTTCGGTATCATATCAAGTTTGCTTAACTCATAGGTTTAAATCACATCTTCATTATCATTGTTTCGAATTTTATTACCAATGATTGTCGTAATTTAAGGCGCTCATAGCCAATTGTACTCTCTGATCGGTGGACTATAGGTGAGGCTAGGCAACGCTCAGCGCGGTCATTCTGTGGATGGGTGACCGCATATTGGTATTTGAACTGAGTGCCTCCATGCTTCGGTGGGCACGCACAAAGGTCGGTCGCGGTTGTTTTTATTAGATGGCAGACGTTTAAGCTAAGTCGAAGGCCTTTGGGCGGCTTCCACAACCCTAACACAAGATTGGCCACTAAATAAACGAAAAGGAATGAAATAATCTTAGTATATAACTTTATGTGGTCTAACGATAAAAGTTGGTTGTGCAACAAACTTTAGTTACAAAAGTTAATATGGTGAAAACTTATTTAAACTTGTTAAACTAAAACAATGAACAATCGGAGCTGAAGTTGTTAAACATTTATTATTAAATTAATATTCATCAACTTGAAGTAAAGATGAAGTAGATAACGGGTTAGACAAATCTTTGAAGTAACTCTAAGGGTTCTATCAAGTAGAACGGGTTGAGCAGATTGAAAATCTTTTTGGGTTATTGTTTAAGTTGTCATTTAACTTTGTGGACAATACCATAGATATGTAGATATTTTCACATCGAGCGATTACATGCCGCTCTCATCCGACAATTCCCAGCGACCTTCACCAGGTCGTCTGTCCACCTCGTTGGAGGTCATCCCACGCTGCGTTTTCCAGTGCGCGGTCTCCATTCGAGAATCTTTTTGCCCTAACGGCCATCAGTTCTACGAGCAATGTGCTCCGACCATAGCCACTTCAGTTTAGTAATCCTTTTAGTTATGTCGACAACTTTAGTTCTTCTACGGATCTCCTCATTTCTGATTCGATCTCGTAGTGAAATACCAAGCATAGCTCTCTCCATCTGAGCTTTCTTATGAGGCCCATTGTGAGTGACCACATCTCTGTTCCATATGTCATCACTGTATCTAAAGGTATAAAAATAATAATTATATTTTTCAAGCCCAGTTCCAAAGCTAAATAATTTGTTCAATGAACTGACATTGCCTTGGGACTCAATCTAACGTTGACGAATTTTGTTATAAAACATGGAAACTAATTATCAGATCCAATGAACTCAGTTACGAGGGAACTAATTTTTAGTAGCGTTATTGGAGAACTGAGTTCAATGTCTTCCGGTTCCAAATGTTTTTTAAATTTTGAAAGCGAAATAACCTATTAGCCTGTCCAACTAAAGCAATTGTGCCGTTGTTATAGTTGATTGATAGCTATCATTCAATGGAATGGATGGATTCGAATTAGTGCTCTTTCGAAGTACTTGAACATTCGATAGATTGGAGTACGTTTAATCGAAACGCTATTCTTGATTAATTAGTAATGGATAGTTAGGCACTTGTCAGAAGCTTTATTAAGGCAAGCGAATAAAAATTGTCAATGAAAATATTCATGATATCGCCAGCTATATTTGAATCAGAATAGCTTAAGTAATAAATAAAAATGAAAGAAAGAAGTAAAATGAATATAAATTCCAGGATATATTTGAATGGTGATGGTGATATAGAAAGTGATATAGATTGGATATATATGGATAGAATAGATAGAACTGGATAGATAGATGTGCGTTTTATTCAGCATTTGTTTTGGATCATTTATACCGTTGTTGATGTCATCATCTCGTCTAATTTACTGGTCAATTATAATTGCTGAATTGGGCCTCGATGGATGCTCATAGTTCTGCGATCAGGTTTTGCGGTCCCGTAAGGCACACAATTTAAGGCCCAGATTCCTGTCTTAGTTTTTGTTTGTTAGTGGTACTCAGAATGTTTACATAAAATTATTTGTTTTAGTTTAGTGACATAGTAGTAGACTAGGTTTGTTTAGTTTTAATGTGTATATCATCATTTTTTTTCATCATTTCGGCCGAATGAAGTCCACTGCTGGACACAGGCCTCCCCCAATGATCACCACAACCACCGATATGGATGTGTTGTGGGCTCATTGGGGGGTTTTGCCATAATCGCCACGCTTGGCAGATGGGTTGGCGATCGCAGTTGAGTTGTTAATGTACTCGAAGGGCGCTGCTGCCCATCCTCCGACTAATCCCTTAGTCGACTTTGACGACACCCATGGGAAGATATGGGGTGGTGGCTTTCTGAGCCGGACGAAATGAAAAAAATATGAAATAGTATTAAATAAAAAATATAAATGATACAGAGTTTCATAAATTAATTGAAAAATTCTATGTCTACTTAACTTGAAGCCTTCTAAGTTAAACTGAACAATTTTAGGGGACAATATGCTTGAGAAGCTGTATTTATATTGTTCATGTCAAGAAAGTTAACGGCGAATTGGCATGTTAGTAGAAAGAAATCCTACATTTTGAGAAGTAAACTGTTTATATAGTTATTTAGCAACGTGTTAAGTTAGGAGCATCGACACTTGGAGTTTGTAGGTTTTCGATGGTTTTAGTTGATAAACACTATTTTATTAAATTTTCTTGTCTTCTTTTTATTTATTTTCTAGAATATTTGTATTTAAACAATGAAAAGATCCCGTAACCAAAACATAGTTGCTATGTAGAATATTTACACTTTTAGACGCTCATATAAAATTACAATTATGGTACATGGAAATCTAAACTGGCATTATGATTTATACAATATTTTTGTTGTTGATAATATTCCGAAACGCATTGTGTTTCAGAATGGTGCCGGCTAGCCGTGTGGTGCCGGCTCAGAATGCCACCACCCCATCTCCTCCCATGGGTGTCGTAAAAGTCGACTAAGGGATTAGCCGGAGGATGGGCAGCAGCGTCCTTCGAGTACATTAACAACTCAACTGCGATCGCCAACCCGCCTGCCAAGCATGGCGATTATGGCAAAACCCCCCAATGAGCCCACAACACATCCATATCGGTGGTTGTGGTGATCTTTGGGGGAGTCCTGTGTCCAGCAGTGGACTTCATTCGGCCGAAATGATGAAAAATGATGATCTTAAATGTGTATGTTATTCAGAGTCATACAATATATTTCTTTAGTAGGTACTCAAACATACATACTATTTATGCTTAAACCCACTCTCCTTCTTATTTTCTTGTGGTTTAGGAGTTGTTGTTCAACTTTGTTTAGGAGTTGTTTAAACCGTCCAAAGGCTTCTAACTTTGCTTAAAGACTGCCATCTGATGACAACAGTCAGGACCGAAATTTTTTCCGAGACTCTCATTTCAAATACCACTATGCGGTCACCCATCCACAGACTGACTGCACCAAGCATTGCATAACCTTCCAACCAACGAAATTTTTCCTGGTTGATTTATCATTACTTTACATATTCTTTTGTCTTTATATGAGAAATTAAAATTTAATTGCAATTTTTACTGGATACTTTGAAGTGGCTTGTCTTGGCTTGGTGGATTTTTACACGTACGAATACGAACGAATTGTATTACAATTGAAATACTGACCGACTTATCATATCAGTCGTCGCCATGCGTATAGGGATTATTTTGATAAAATAATGGAAATCTTTAATCTTGTAATGATGATTTTTGATACACATATTATGTTGCAATATTTTGTTGCCTAATGCCGTGTGGTGGCTCAGAATACCACCGCCCCAGTGGTTTTAGCCGGTAGGAGACCGGCATGCCTCTCTGTCCTTCCCCGCGGCGGAGGAAGTTCATGAATTTCATTACTAGGCAAGTTGGTGACCGCAGAACGGCTGCTATTCCACAGAAGGCTTGCGCCTGCCTATCCCTCTGGTGTAGATTCCCTTTGTCCCTTTAACGACATCCACGGGACGATATGGAGCTGGTCAGCTGTTGAGATATGTGCTATGGGTTTCTCCTAAAAAGTTACAGGACAATGACGCTGCTAGGAGGAACTAGTGGGATATTCTTTTATCTCTATTTCGGCACCATGTATCACCTCCATTAATAAATCACAGTTGCTAAAGAAACTCTAGAAAAATAAGTTTCATCATTTGCTCTCATGACATATATCCGTGACTGACATGCCTTGTGGTGCCGGCTCAGAATGCCACCACCCCATCTCCTCCCGTGGGTGTCGTAGAAGTCGACTAAGGGATTAGCCGAAGGATGGGCAGCAGCGTCCTTCGAGTATATTAACAACTCAACTGCGATCGCCAACCCGTCTGCCAAGCGTGGCGATTATGGCAAAACCCCCCAATGAGCACACAACACACCCGTAGTCATTGTGGTGATCTTTGGGGGAGGCCTATGTCCAGCAGTGGACTTCATTCGGCTGAAATGACGAAAAAAAAATGCTGACGTCAAAGCTGAAATTTCTGCTGCATGAATAACCGAAATAAAAAGTGCCTCTTTTGTAAGCTTAATTTTTGAGTGTATGCCACAAATAATTTCAGGTATTTGACAGAAATGTTAATGTAGGGAAATGTTTCCACGGAATAAACGGACGTGACGTAGTGTCCGCGACGATGACGGCTTAATCCAATATTTGATGTTACACGTACCTCATTTAAATATGTAATCCTGTTTTACCTCTGCTCAACGCATAAAGTATGAAACGTGAGTGGATATAATTCTGTAATATTCAACGATGTGGTTTTGCTCACAAGCTCCTAAGAAAATTAACTTTGTACCGACTCAGAGCCTTATGAAAACCTTGGGGAATTAAGATTGGATGACTGTTCTTAAGTATTACGAGCATATTATCCGGGGCAATGTTAACTCTTCTTGTATTATATGAGCTTGGATGTTATTCGAATGTTATGTATTGGACAGTCATAAGAGTAGTGGAGGAGAGGAGAGAGTCTATGTGGTGTCCGGATTAAGAATATGCACCACTCCATCTCCTCCCGTGGATGTCGTAAAAGGCGACTAAGGGAATCTATATGAGAGGGATGGGCAGCAGCGTCCCTTTTGTGAACCGGTAGCCATACTGCGCTCACCAACCCGCCTGACAAACATGGTGAGTATTGGCAAGTACCCTCCGAAATTATGACACAATTGTGGAATCTATGGGGGAGGCCGCAACAGTGGACGTATAAATAGCCGATATGACGATGAAGAGTAGAGGGTAAAATTGATACTTATATAGTATTACACAATTAGCACGAAACGCTCTGTAGAACCGAGTAAGAATGATCTAGTTCTTTAATATGTTCTGGCATTATAAATTGTTCTATAAAAAAAACTGGTTGGTGGTAAAATTTAATGTATGAAACAAAATATATGTTACAAAATAAAAATATCTACTGTGCTTAACGGCTAAGCATTAGTCACAATTCCTCAGAGAGGACATGCAGAGGGAGCAGGGAGAGGCAGTTACAGATAATTATAATCACGCAAATGTCCTGCTTATGGGCCTGTGTCAGGTTGTTTGGTTCCCTGCAGATAGCTGAACTGGTAATGCTAATACAGACACCGGGCTCGAGAAAAGGTACTAGTTGGAACTGGACAACTCAGGGATGCTATAACTTTTGATATAAATTTGTTTTTCTTATTGGTGTCCAGTGGAAATTCTACATGGAACTTCCTTCGCCCCGGGGAAGGGCGAAGTAGTATGCTGGACTCCTACCGGCTAAAGCCACTGGGGCGGTCATCTTCGGCACCGAAGGGGGGCTCCAGGTCCTCGTAAGATCACACTAGAACCGCCCGTTGGTGCCACGCCTTTAGGCACATCACGGATCATCAGGGGATGACTGTAAAGCGGTCACCCCCTCTAGCGGAGGGAAGGCGACTGTAAAAAGGTCGCCCCCAGGCACTTCTCGGGGAGGATTGTAAAGGATCCCCCCGAGAACTTTTGATATACCTAATGAATTTTGGCCAGTCGCAACTCTAATAACACTATTCTTACATCTATAGTTTGTCATAAATACAATGCATTCAACAATGTTATTATAATGTATACCAAATTTGAAAAGTACTAAAAATTGAGTGCCATTGTAAGACTCCCAAAAGCCATGCAGTACAAGCGTTGGAACGCCCCAAGACGTACAATCTCGTAGGCAAGTTGCTATTGTTCCAAAACTTTTACTGGCTCGTATCCAAAGGTATCTTAGACTTATTGATCTAGCCTTTTTATACTTTCTAATAGTATTTGCCGTACGGTGCCGGCTCAGAATACCGACACCCCATCTCATCCTATGGGTGTCGTAAAAGTCGATTAGCTGGAGGATAGGCAGCAGAGTCCTTCGAATACATTAACAACTCAACTGCAATCGCACACCCGTCTGCCAAGCGTGGCGATTTTGGCAAAACCATGAGCACACAACACACCCATATCGGTCGTTGTGGTGATCTTTGGGGAGGCCTGTGTCCAGCAGTGGACTTCATTCGGCCGAAATGATGAATAGTATTTTCCCATCTCTTATTTACATGCTATTTACTCACTCAGCAGTAAAATCCAAGAAAACATGGGGAATGTCCGAGTTATATTTCAGAGATATTGGTCATGATAATATCTTTATTTGTAGAATAGTTGCTTTGATAGATAATAGACTCATTTGTGGATTCGTAATCTACTTATGAGTTTGCGAAAGAAGTTATATTTCTTACTAGCTGGGACCCGCGGTTTCACCCGCGTTTAATTTAAAAGGAATTTAGAGTACTTCGACATAGACACTTGACATAGAATATATATATTGGATTTCAAGGGTTTTTTTTGCGCGGGACCCTAATTATTTTTCTAGAATTAAAGTAGCCTAAGTTATTCCTTAGAACATCAGCTATCTGCCAGTGAAAGTCCCGTCAAAATCGGTCTAGCCGTTTCGGAGATTACCCGAAACAAACAGACAGACAGACAGACAGACAAAAAAATGTTTTTTTGTTATATGTCCCGTATATACTTACATATGCATTTAGTAAAAAGCTGTTATTTTGACATTACAGACACTTCAATTTTATTTATTTGTATAGATGATTTGTGTGGTTTGTCTTCACGAGCCAAATACATTTTTAGATCGACCTTATTTTATACAACCTTTCTTGCTTTTGACTCTAGGTACCATACATTTATATGTTAACGCGTAAAATAAAATTATTTTTAAAAACATTATGAGATTATTATTATTATTGCTTGCAGGCCCCAATATACAACGTATGGCGATCAATCACTGTAATTTCTCTAATATGTTTTAGAATGTAGTAATTTCCACATTTTATTAACGATGTTTATTTTAATCCATGATCCGTCGACTAAATGAGCATGATTGGTTATGACAAATGGTTTTCTTTACCTTTCCATATCATTACAGTCAAAAATAGAAATAGTGTTCGTAATTCTAAGTATGACACATCTATCTTTTCAGGAGGTATTCTCATGATAACTACAGTTGGCCTACCAGTTTTTTTTTAACTTTGACCCACACTAGGATTTCTCCTGTGTCGTGGGTGCGTTTACAAACACAAATTTCACACACAATACACCCAGACCCGGAACAACTACCTGCAGTACAAATATTTGTTCCGTGCGGGAATCGAACCCACGACCCGGTGCGCAGCAGCCGACTGTATCAGCCACTGCACCAACCGTGCAGTCAAATTTATGATAGCCTTCTGATGTTATTAGAGAATAGATATACTTGGTCGTCGTTGGCACTTAGATTGCACGGCACAAGATCACGGTCTACTCGTACATTACCTGGTATATTGTTTTCTAAAATCCGATTTTAAGCAACGGAAGCGTGCTTCCCTCACTATAGAATAAGATCTATGTAAAGTTATTGTATTGCAATCCAACATCACGGAATGCTCACGAAATTTAATTTTCTAGCTAAATATTCTCAATCGTTCCGATTACTGAATGGAATAGTTTAAAACCGGGCGTGTCTAGTGTCTTAGGAATAAACCTTCCCTTATTAATTCATTATTTTGTTTAAGTTTGGTCTGAGTTGGAATCAATTCCAACTGACAACTATCCAAATTTTCATTATTATTATATTGTTATTTTTGCATTCTCATTGCTTTTTGTTTTGTTACTAACACAGCCAACTAATTATTAAGTGTTATGTACGCCGTTATTGTCATTTACATCAGACAAAATACTGTTTTAAATTGAGTAGCGATGATTGTAATGTAAGTGATGTGGCTGTACTTGAATGAATAAATAAATGAACCTTGCAAATTGTTCCTAGTTTAAATTACGGCATGCTGACTGCACAATACTTCCTGTATTGATATGACTTTGTTTGATCATACAATAATATTTATATAGTTGGTAGTAGTTAGTGTTGCATCAGTGTGATTTGTATTCTTACAATAAGATACGTAACACGTTATTGTATGAAGAATACAACATCGATTGTTCGATTTTCTTACAACGCGTGTGAATGATCACAAAATTAATTACATAAGTAATACGGTGCATAACCGTCTCACAAACTTTCCGCATCTTGAAATCTGTTCATTTGGGCTATCTGCCAGGCTGATCGATGTTTTAAATACATATGTTTAGACACTAGTTAGTTAGAACATACCGACCCAGTTGTTCCATACATGATTTTGTGGTTAGGCTAACTACCGCCTGACTTTCACTATTTAGGTACATACGAGTATTATATATATACCCCATCTCCTCCCGTGGGTGTCGTAAAAGTCGACTAAGGGATTAGCCGGAGGATGAGCAGCAGCGTCCTTCGAGTACATTAACAACTCGCCAACCCGTCTGCCAAGCGTGGCGATTATGGCAAAACCACCCAATGAGCCTACAACACATTCATATCGGTGGTTGTGGTGATCTTTGGGGAGGCCTGTGTCCAGCAGTGGACTTAATTCGGCCGAAATGTAGTGATATGGTGCACAACAGTCTCATAAACTTTTCGCATCTTGAAATCTGTTCAACTGTGCCATCTGCCAGGGTGAACGATGTTTTAAATACATATCTTTACACATAGTGAACAAACTGATAGAACAACTGAACTAGTGTTAGTTAGAGCACACCGAATCAGTTATTCCATACATGATTTTGTTAAAATTTTGTGATTAGGCCTACTACCGTCTGATTATCACTATTTAGGTACATACGAGTATTTTGCTGTAGGATGTTAACGATTATGTTACCCATGAACGAACACTTCATTGAATCTTATATCAGACTAGCTGGGACGCGCGGTTTCACCCGCGTTTAATTTAAAAGAAGTTTAAAGTACTTCGATATAGACACTTGACATAGAATATATATTGGATTTCAAAGGGTTTTTTTGCGCGGATCCCTAATAATTTTTTCTATAAAATCAAAGTAGCCTTAGTTATTCCAGCTATCTGCCAGTGAAATTCATGTCAAAATCGGTCTAGCCGTTTCGGAGATTATCCGAACAAACAGAGACAGACAAACAAAAAAATTTAAAATTGATTTTTTGTTACATGTATCGTGTATACTTTCATATGTATTTAGTAAAAAGCTGTTTACACACACACAAATAAATAAAATTGAAGTGACTGTTTGTAATTTTGAAATTACAAACAGTCAATTGAGAGCATCAGACAGTAAAGCCACGTACTCACTGGGAGACAACGTCACACGACTTCTCTTGAGACACAGGTCCCTTGAAATTTGTCTCCTAATGAATACTGACGCAACTTATGTCCTCTTATATGTTCTGACTCTTCTCTCTCACTCTTCTCTTTACTTTTACGAGGATTTCTTATTTTTCATTTATCTGTTTTTCAACTGTCGCGAATTTCACTCATATTAGACTACGATTTCGGAACTTTTCGCGCATAGATAAATCAAAATCAATGCAACTTGGCCCAAACGTTGAGGTTGTCAAAATATTGTTTTGGTTTATCTGTGCGCGAAAAGTCCCGTAATCATAGTCTAATATTTCATTTATATCACCAGAAAAACGTCCTCAGCTGGACATATCTGCATCGCGGTATGAAGAATGCTTTCGTTGCCTCTTGTAAATGCCTCCCCTAGCCCTCGGGACGCGACAATGCAAAGAATGAGCTAGAACAAAGTGTCTCCGAGCCTAATTGGAACAAACACTTTAAATCTTTCATACTTACTTCATACTTTTGCACAAATAACAAACAGTTACTTTTTTCTATTCTTAGAACTGAAAACGGGATATTTATATAATTCGGCGCTGTTGTGAGCGTATTCACGAATAAACTAAAGAACGTTTAAGAAAGACAGTAGATCGTATTGTCTGCTCGTAAACACAATGCAATATTGGGAACACGAAACAAATAATAAACATGGTCCCTGCGTATCATGTTTTACTTTTTAATTTATTAGCGTTAGTGGCCATGTCAGTCATGTAAAATTTATATAATGAGAAAAAACATGAAAATAGTTTTTTATCACGTATAACCTTTTACAGGCACTTATGCTTTATAGTCAGACTTTAGTTCCCGCGTTCCAAGATTTTGATTTGTTATGAAGAAGAACGGGCAAGAAACTCCATGTTTACCTAATCGATAACATTGTCTATGATAATATTATTCTAAATCGAACGGATCAAAGTAGGTTAGTCTAACTATATAGAGAGTGATCGCGCCCACTCTACGCACACAGTCACTTCTGTGCGAGTGAAATTTGAAATGATTTACCTAAACTTGATGTCCAGTGCTGGGCGTAAACGCTCTTAAATCATAATAGGTATACACACAGTACATTACATTGTTCTAGAAATGAAGCTTCTGTGAGGAAAATGTAGGAGAAAAGAGTCTAAACTTCATTAAGTCTTCCAAACAAGTCCAGTTGTGATTTATGTTAAAGTTTATGGTTAAATTGTCATGATAAATAATAAAACACTTTGAAACAAATTATATCGCGTGTATTATTGATTTTTGTTTTTCCTGACGTTTCGAACACTTTGCAGGGTTCGTGGTCGCACAGGCGTCGTTACAGATATTAAAAAGTTATTTTATTTTATCTACCGTACAATTATAATCAAAAATTAAATTCGATGCACGCAGTAATCATTTATAGTGTCTTGATGTTTTTTAGTGTGGTATGTTGTTTGGGTCTTTATTATTTTAATAACCGGATTCCAAACAGGTGGTACCTGCCAACCATCTTCTCTATTAAAATTAGGATGTTTTTTAATTTCAATAGCCTCACGAAACATTCTAGGCACATATCGGTTCTCTTTCGCGACTTGAGGTTGATCAAAACGAAGATAATGGTTCGGTTTACCCAAGGCATGTTCGCACACTGCAGAACTGTCATGGCAGCATTTTACTGACCGATCCCAACCGACGGCCCTTGTTCACGAGCATGACGCATGCATCAGCGTCGCTTAGCTCAACGATATTATACGGCAACTCAGCGACCCGATACACGACTATCAGACGGACACTTGAATGAGCATCATATCGGCCATTTATACGTCCACTGCTGAACAAAGGCCTCCCCCATAGATTTTCACAACTGTGTCATCATTCTGGGGGGTATTTGCCAATACTCACCACGCTTGGCAGGCGGGTTGGTGAGCGCAGTATGGCTACCGTGTCATAGAAGGGACGCTGCTGCCCATCCCTCTGGTTTAGATGAATGAGCATGGTAGACTTAAACTGCCAGATAACTATCAGATCAATAAAAAAAAAAAAAAAATGACTAACTTTATGTTAGAGGTCTTAAGACTATGCACAGGTAAGGTTTCCCGTAAATGGAGAAACCTATTACTTGGCAGCCACATCCTATGGTGTTGTTCACCTGTATCAATAACAATGTTTTTGCAGTTGTGTGCAGTGGCTGATACAGTCGGCTGCTGTGCACCGGGACGTCGGTTCGATACCCGCACGGAACAAATATTTGTACGATCTGCAGGTAGTTGTTCCGGGTCTGGGTGTATTGTGTTTGTAAACGCACCCAAGACACAGGAGTAATCCGAGTGTGGGGCAACGTGTTTTAAATAAAAAAATAAAAACCTTTATTTCTTACGTGTTTCAATTACTGCAGAAACAAGCTTTAAAACCACACATGACGCACACGCGCTCGCACACACACACACATCATCATCAGGTCGTAAAGGTCCACTGCTGAACATGACCCACCGAATAATCACCAAAAAGAGTGATCATAGTGGATTAGTGATCGCAATATATTGTTATTGCACTCGGGAACACGCTGCTGTCTATCCTCTTAATATCGACTTTTAGTTGCCTCTTACGACACCCATGGGTTGAGAGGGTGATCTATTCTCTGCCGAGAAGATTTTTCGCGTCTTTAGTGTCTATTTTTGAATCCACACTTCATAAAATATCACAAGTAAAAATATTTTTGTGATATTTTTATTTCCGT
Source organism: Diloba caeruleocephala (assembly GCA_947459985.1). Taxonomy (NCBI): domain Eukaryota; kingdom Metazoa; phylum Arthropoda; class Insecta; order Lepidoptera; family Noctuidae; genus Diloba; species Diloba caeruleocephala. The sequence continues at coordinate 2,405,296 of OX381611.1, read as the reverse complement.
AAAGCTATTTTTGTTTCTAACATACTGTGTCGCCATTAGCGTTAGGAATCGAGAATTTCTTTAAAATCTTGCTAGTATCAAAACCGGTATCTGCATCGGTAAAGTAGTATTAAGATTTTAATGGACATATTATTTACGTCCATTAGAATTTAAATGTATTATTTATTTATGTTTTTATTATTTAATCTCGTTGTACATCTTATACTCCAATCTTTGTTTTAAATAAAAAGACAATACAAACTTCCATATGATCTTAGAATTGATAGACATAACTATTTGCCATTACACAAAAAACCTTATGTGTCGCGGAGGTCTGGAGGTTTACGATTATTAAGCAAAAGGTTGTGGGTTCGACACTGGCATGTACCAATATGATTTTTCAGTTTCATAATTACTTTCTTAGGATACTATATATAGATACTTATGCCATGTGGTGCCGGCTCAGAATACCACCTGTGTGTGGTGTGTGGTGGCATTCTGAGCCGGCACCACAAGGCATGTCAGTCACGGATATATGTCATGAGAGCAAATGATGAAACCTATTTTTCTGGAGTTTCTTTAGCAACTGGGCTCTGCATGGTGCCGAAATAGAGATAAAAATACCCCACTAGTTCCTTCTAGCAGCGTTATTGTCCTGTAACTTTTTAGGAGAAACCCATTGTACATATCTCAAGAGCTGACCAGCTCCATATCGTCCGGTGGATGTCGTTAAAGGGACAAAGGGAATCTACACCAGAAGGATGGGCAGGCGCGAGCCTTCTGTGGAATAGCAGCCGTTCTGCGCTCACCAACTCGTCTGGTAATGAATTAACTGGTAATGAAATTCATGAACTTCCTGCGCCGCCGGGAAGGACAGCGGGGCATGCCGGACTACTACCGGCTCATTCGGCACCTAAGGGGCTCCAGGCCCTCGTATGGTCACACTAGAGCCGCCCACTGGTGCCATGCTTGTAGGCAAATCTCTGAGAGGGTGACTGTAAGCGGCCATCCCCCGGGGTGATTGTAAAGGATCCCCGAAGCGTCCTTGTGCGCTGTGCTATGCGCACACGACAGCGCGTGACCACATGCGCGACACCGTCTTCTCTTGGGGACGCAGTTTCCCCAATCTACGCACCCGTGAACCCAGAGGCCCCCCGCCTTAGCGACGGCAGGGGGATTTCTTCAAGCCTGGCCTTTGATAATCTCTCATTATTTATTCTGTTGCCGATCTCTGTCTAGCGTAAGCAGGATATCTTTAATCAGGTGCATAATAATGATGAAGCGAGGCAATAAAACAAACGTGATTTCAAGTTTAAAATTGATAGTCTAACGTTTTACATTCGATAACAGGATTTTGCACTAAATGGCACCGTTAAAGGTTATATTTAAATCAATGCAATGTCATTTAAATTGGATTCGGTATTTAAGAGATATATTAGGTATATTATATATATTAACGCCACGGTTGGCGCAGTGGCTAAGCGATTAGCATCCTGCGCTGCGGGTCACTTGTTCGGTTCCCATGCGGAACAAATATTTGTACGGCCAGGGCAGGTAGCTGTTCCTGGTTTAGTAGAGCTACTAACAAAGGCGATATCTGATAATATGACAAATTTTCATTTGACAAATTACGTTTCGCAAGATTATGATCAATATTTCGTCTTTATATTTGTATTGTATTCATAGTTTGCTACGAAATGAAATGATCATTTAAGCAATATAGATTAAAAAAATAGTTTTTTGAAAGTCACGTTATAACCAACCCTTCACCAACTTCTAGTTTTTATCGTCGCAATAAACTCCCTAGCAACACATAAGTCTTTCATTTACAATATTTTAAAATACAAAAATATCTAAACCTAATAAAATGTAAATGTCAGAAATGAATGTTAAACAAACGTCCCAAATATATCGTGAATTCATATTTATGTTAATCAAGTGTATATATAAAAAGAATAAAAAAGTATAAATCATATGAAAAAAACACTGTATAAATCCAAAGTCGAAACATAGTGTCTAAAATAAAAGATGTCAGTTTATGTATAAAAAAAAAACATGTACCTACCTAGCGAGCTTGAGCTGCTCGCTAGGTAGGTACATGTTTTTTCCCAAGCTTTTTTATCATCAAGACAATCAGACATTTTATAACATCCTTTATTGCAGAGTTTAGATTTAATAAAATTTCGCACTTCAATGGGAAGGTTATTTCAAAAACGTATACATTGACCCATGAAGGAGTTGCTTACTCTGTGGAGACGAGTACAATGTACAACAAGATTGTGTTTTGTTAACAACGGACATTTTAACAAAATATGAAATATTATTGTACTTATTCAATAAATGTTCATATATATATTGCGAAACTACAGTCAGAATATTTTTCTTTGAGAGAAACCCTTGGACCCAATTTGTAATTACTATTTCAATAAATATTACACTCGGCAAAATAATTACCTACTAGACGAATTTTCATTTCGTAAAATATCATTTGACAATGAATTCATTTATTAATCACGTTAATTTGTAAACAACGCCAAACCTTTGATAAAATGCATTATTTGGTAAGTACTTCATTTACCGACCGACCGGCGAGTCCTAGAACCGAATTCTACCAATTTCACTAGGTTAGCCAATTACAATCTTCTCAGTCAATTATGTACAATTATAAATTACAATTAAGGTAATCTATAAAATTATTCAACTCTTTTTCTACCGCTTTGCGTACTGGTTTGCAAATAGTTATTTTTATCAAATTGTTTAACTTACAATCTATCCAAACAAAATTACCTACACTTAAAACAGAAACTTAATAAAAAAACAAAAATTTTAACTTATAAAAGCTTCCCTACTAACTATTCAAATTTGCTGCCTATTGGTTCTTGAAGATACATTTATTCTTAAGAATAGAAAATATCTGAAGTATACTCAAACATATAGAAAATATCTGAAGTATACTCAAACATATAGAAAATATCTGAAGTATACTCAAACATATAGAAAATATCTGAAGTATACTCAAACATATAGAAAATATCTGAAGTATACTCAAACATATAGAAAATATCTGAAGTATACTCAAACATATAGAAAATATCTGAAGTATACACAAACATATAGAAAATATCTGAAGTATACTCAAACATATAGAAAATATCTGAAGTATTATACTCAAACATATAGAAAATATCTGAAGTATACTCAAACATATAGAAAATATCTGAAGTATACTCAAACATATAGAAAATATCTGAAGTATACACAAACATATAGAAAATATCTGAAGTATACTCAAACATATAGAAAATATCTGAAGTATTATACTCAAACATATAGAAAATATCTGAAGTATACTCAAACATATAGAAAATATCTGAAGTATACTCAAACATATAGAAAATATCTGAAGTATTATACTCAAACATATAGAAAATATCTGAAGTATACTCAAACATATAGAAAATATCTGAAGTATACACAAACATATAGAAAATATCTGAAGTATACACAAACATATAGAAAATATCTGAAGTATACTCAAACATATAGAAAATATCTGAAGTATACTCAAACATATAGAAAATATCTGAAGTATACTCAAACATATAGAAAATATCTGAAGTATACTCAAACATATTTTTATATCCTAAGTACGAAAACAGTATATTTATTCTTTGAACTTATTACATCTACTGCCATCCGCAGTGCCAGATACTTTACCGATATGCCGTAGTGTTTAAACTTTAAACATCACTATGTTCCGGCTTCAAGGGCTCCATAGCTGAGCATAAACGCTAAATAATTAAAGGCTCGAGGAGACGAGCGCAGTGTGGTCCGCCTCACCAACGTCGCGGAGGCCTATCGCCGCGTCACCTTCCCGTTCAAGTTAGCCCTTCTCCCTCCCGTCTCTTGCTCGCGCCGGCCCGTACCGAGCCTATAGTTTTAAATTGACGTGATATTTGTCTGGCAGTTTAGGTATGTCATGCTCATGGTGGCGTTGTGTGTCGGGTCGCTAAGTTTCCCTACAATATGGTTGAGCTGAGCGACGCTGATGCATGCGTCATGCTCGTGAACGAGTGCCGTCTGTTGGGATTGGTCATCTTAATGCTGTCATGACAATTGAATCAAAAATTCTGGTGAATATTAAAATCAAGCTTGTTTAGTGACTTTTTAAGAAGTTTAGACTCTTTCTTCCTGCATTGTCCTCACATTACCATAATTTCGAGAACATTGTACCAATATGATTTAAAAAGAATAACCATGGAGTTTCTTGCCCGTTCTTCTCCATAGGAAATCTACAACTTGGAACGAGGCAACTAAAGTCTTGACTATTCATATGTGCCTATAAATGGTTTTACATGAATAAATGTCGCCTAATACATTATAAATAACACCGATCCAGCTGTCCCCAAAACAATAGATTGTTATCCCCAGCAACGCCCTAAGCCGAGGTCCGTGTCCCGCAGGGGGCGCCCTTAGCGAAAGTTGCTTAGTTTTTAATATTAATTTTGAGCCTGGCTTGAGGCCTCTTTTGGCTTCGCCAGAAATGACCGGTTAAGCAACCACATTTCCCAGAAATGTATGCGAGTAGCCCAACAAATAAATAGCGCAGTGTGGTGTCACGCAGGAGTAGTCCTGGGTAGCAGTACAAAAGTGCCAGGAATACATTATCAGGGCTGTCTTCAGTCATGTATAATTCCGTGTTTTTTTTTTATTATATATATATAATTCCTTCATTTGTAGCATTCGTGTAGTAATGTCTCATATATTCTCGACAATAACTCATTATAATAAAACTTTTTGACGGATTACATTGCGTATGTAACTCTATTATTATCATCATCATCATTTCGGCCGAATGAAATCCACTGCTGGACTCAGGCCTCCCCCAAAGATCACCACAACGACCGATATGGTGTGTTGTATGCTCATTGGAGGGTCTTGCCATAATCGCCACGCTTGGCAAACGGGTTGGCGATTGCAGTTGAGTTGTTAATGTACTCGAAGGACGTTGCTGCCCATCCTCCGGCTAATCCCTTAGTCGACTTTTACGACACCTATGGGAGGAGATGGGGTGGTGGCATTCTGAGCCGGCAGCACACGGCAATTCGGGTAGTCTTACATATTCTCGATAATTACTCATTATAATAAAACTTTTTGACGGATTACATTGCGTATGTAAATCTACTATATATTTTTATATTTCTTAACGTTTTGAACAATTTGCAATGTTCGTGGTCGCAGGATGACTAACATGACAGGCACCTCTTCTATTATTTTTATTTGACGTGTGAAACTAATGTAATCTATACAAATAAATAAAATTGAAGTGTCTGTTTGTAACGTCAAAATAAACAGCTTTTTACTTAATGCACATGAAAGTATAAACGGTACATAAAACAAATAAACCCTTTTATTTTTTGTCTGTCTTTCTGTTTGTTCCGGGTAATCTCCGAAACGGCTGGACCGATTTCCACGGGACTTTCACTGGCAGATAGCTGATGTTATAAGGAATAACTTAGCCTACTTTTATTTTAGAAATATAATTAGGGTTCCGCGCAAAATAATTAAAACCTATGAAATCCAATATTATGTATGTATCTATGTCAAATGTCTATGTCGAAGTACTCTAAATTATCTATAATAATCCAATTGCTTTTATATTAAACAGCGGGTGAAACCGCGGGTCCCAACTAGTTGATAATAAATAAAAAATCAATTTTCCGTACAGGAGTTGGCTGGCAAGTATAGGCTAAAGTACAATATAAGTCGTACCACCGGTTTGGAATCCTAAAATCTGTAACGACGCCTGCCACCTTTGTCATTTTGCGACCACAAACGGTGCAAAGTGATCTAAACGTTAGCAAAACAAATGTATAACATACTGTTTTTTTATTTATTTTTTTATTTGGGAAACAAACAGACACAATACCTATGATATGATTTTTTTTACAAATAAGCAATACATAATCCAAAACAGTTTCCACATAATAATAATACATTTTTGACGATTTCATAACGAATGAAAAAAAGGAAAAAACATACAATAAATAAAACCTTTTTTTACAAAATAGGGCATTAATAGTACCGAACCTCGACCTGGTGGTTGAGAAAAGGTCTGGGGAGCAAACATATTAACTAACGAAATTTAAAACTATAACTATAGAGGCAAATCACAATATAGGCCCTAGAAGAATGTTCATGGTTTTAAAAACAAGAGTAATTAATAGATGACGTCGTGTTACTTAGCCTTGAGGTGAGTTATCAAACAAATTCGTAGTTTTATGTTACAAATAAGTAAAGAGTTCTCACAATGAGAATTGAATACAGGGCACGTTTTCGTGAGTACATTCAAGGGCATAGCAATGTGTTTTTTTATGTCTTGGGCCAGATTGATATCAGTGCTGCAGACTGACATTAAAGTAACACACTCTAACAAATAAATGGAGATGATTGAATCTTATTTTTAATAAGAGATTCAATAGAAACCTGGGATGGACCACATGGATTCTGGGTAGAGCCAGACCCGAGTCTGGCTGGCTGGCTGGCTGCGTTTATGAGTACATTAATTGATACATACATATCACTCAAGACAGCTATTGTAATACAATAAGCACATTATTTCAACTGAAAATGCCCAGTGGAAATTCATCATGAACTTCCTTCGCCCCGGGGAAGGACGAAGGGGTATGCCGGACTCCTACCGGCTAAAACCACTGGAGCGGTCATCTTCGGCACCTAAGGGAGGCTCCAGGTCCTCGTATGATCACACTAGAGCAAGCATAACAAGGCCTAGCTGTGATTAAAAAAAAAAAAAAAAACCACTTTGATATTTTATATCCATAGCTCAGTAGCTTTATAATTTTGTTTCGCGATAATAGAAAATTACCTATAGTTATTTGTTTTGAAGTCAAACAAATGAAGTTGTACATTTTTATGTTCACCAGTGCCCGAAATACCCGACGAGGAGCGTAGGCGTTACCTATTTATTAAGGGCTAACATACCACACCAAAGTAGATACAGAAGTATAATTTAGTATAATGCGCAGAAAACAATCAAAATCAAAACATCAAAGCTGCTAACCATGCATTGTCATCAAAACTAAACGTGTATGCAATTTTCAGTTTCAATTCATCATTTCAATTTTCAATCGGTTGGGGATAACTGTTTTAAAATTAAGTTGCAAGATTTGCCCTATACTAGCAAGGCAAGTAAAATAAAAGCTTATTACATAAAATGCAGACAATCACAAATCATCAAATCACTGAAGTGCAGGAAAAAGTAACGGCAATACAGATTTATTTTGCATTTTGCTATCGTGTCTGTTGTAACCAATTTTGCTGTCATTGTCTATAGCTAATTATGGGGCTGATAGTCTGAGAAAAGCGTGGTAGAATAGCAATGCTTCTGGCGTCCATCTTCGGATATCCTCAAAGAGTCAGATCAGAATATTGGACTTAAGAATTGGTTATAGAATCGTCCTTAATTATAGCGTCTTTTTTTATTTATGTGTTCCTGTATTATTTTGTATTAACCTTTTCTATTTCTGTACTTTGTGTCAAGACCCTCGCACTGCAGATAAAACTGTTTTGGTGGAAGTAATTTTTCTTTCCTTAAAAATTCCTAGTGTGATTTTGATAAGTCATTTGTTTGGCTTTTATTGTATTGCTTTTGTTTGAGGACTCTTTGGTGGCCTAAATAGTCCGGTACTTTTTCAATTACTTTACATTACATGGCATTTTTGTTATCAACGCTATCAAGAAATTACAAACATCTTCTATGTTTGTCCAATCCATTTGTTTTCCAATTCTGTTAGCGTGACGTCATCTATAAGAAAGTCGATTGTCCTCCTACGCTCGACAAATGTAGCGGTCATTCTTTCTTATACGTTACGTTATAATCTATAAAATTTATTCCATTCTGGGAACGGAAGAATTGCACAAGGTTTAAGTTTGTATGTTATTCATTCCTACTCCTTTTTCTGTTCTGATTAATTTCCTTGCGGGTTCCAAGACAGTTATTAATTTCTCTGGGACACACCGAGCTTCATTGATGGGTGTTCTTTTCGGTGGTCGCCATTGTAGATCCTGGCTTACAGGAGTTGCAGTGGTCGAAACGTGTGGTGGGTTTGTGCCAGAAAAGAAATATGTGGAAGATAAAGTAAATGCTTTTCTTGTTATATTAGATTGCAAACATTACATAAAATTGCATTTGACATAGTCAAATGATGTTGCTGTCTACTTACATTCAAAATTAAATGTATCAAAAATTTATCTGTATGTTCACTCGTGTCCTCAAGTAAGCCTATCAAAAGACAGGCTTCTTTCATGCAAGGGACGTTAACCTGTGGAGTTAGAGTTTAAATCTGCCAAGAAAACTATTATTAGAGATAACTTAGGGAGTGTTACTTTAGCAAGCGTGAATAGAAATAAGCTGGCAGCCTGCCACGATCGCGTTAGCGTGCGGTAACATCAACTTTCAACTTATCTTCGCCAAATAAACGTGGTCCTAGCTGAGGCTTTACCTCCAGTTCTAATTAATCCGTAGAGAATAACAGGGGTACTTTCATAAATATACAGCCTTGTAAGAAAAGTGTTTTTATATCTGTGTTTTTTATATCATAATTTTGCTGGTGTATTGTTTGTCAAAACAAAGACAAACAATACACCAGCAAAATTTGTCTGTGTTGCCAAATTATTTGGGGCCTATTTTTAAGACGCGTTAGAAGATGTAGCGCGTTAATAATCAATCTTCATCATTTAATTGACAGCTTATCCGCTCTCTAGATGATACAAGCCTCTTCGCTTATGTTTCCACTGTTCCTTATCCAGTTATTGTAGATTTTTTTTTGTTTTTTAGGAAGGATTTCCGCACGCTATCTTTATTTTGGATTATTGACTGGGTCGGATTACCTTTCAATTTCTTATCTGTCGGATTGTTTTGTAAAACGCGGCAAATATTTTTTTTATCCCTTGGCAAGAGATCTTTTTACTTGAATCAAGATGATAAAGATGATTTCACAAAAAAATAATTATCTTATCAACCAAAAGCCGTCCATTACTGAACAAAGGCATCCCCATATATTTACACAATCATGTCATCATTTTGGAGGGAATCTCCATCTCTCCATCTCCTCCCGTAGATGTAGTAAAAGGCGACTAAAAGACTTGAAACAGGGATGGGCAGCAGCATCCCTTCTGTAAGACAGTAGCCATTCTGCGCTCACCAACCTGCCTGCCAAGGGTGGTGAGTACTGACCAATTCCCTCCAATATGATGACACAATTGTGGTAATTTATGGGGGAGGCCTTTGTTCAGTAGTGGACGTTGTATGGCCAATATGGTGATGATGATGATGATGATGAACAACATTACATAAAAAGTTTGAATAGTTCAGACACGACTTGTGGCTTTAATTTCATTGTAAAAAGTTGAATCTCTCTCCTTGAAACATAATGAAATAAAATCTAACAAGATCGTGCACAAGTTTTTATTGCTGTCTAAAATATGTATATGTATTCGCGACTTTGCTAATATTTTTTGTCCTCCACAACCTCACATTTCTTGTCTCTCACTTGCTCGCAGCTTGGCAAAGTAACGCACAAATATTATTACACCAAAACAGGTTAAAAACATCGATTGAAAAATATGATAGCAAAAAACATTTACCAAAGACATGTTAAGAGGATTTTATAAAAGAGAAGAGGCTTGCAAACTTTTGATTAACATTTATTGCTTACTAGCTGGGACCCGCGGTTTCACCCGCGTTTAATTTAAAATACATTTAGAGTACTTCGACATAGGCACTTGAGATATAGAATACCATGTATATATTGAATTTCAAGGGTTTTATGTTTTTTGCGCGGAACCCTAATTATTTTTCTAAAATAAAAATAGCCTAAATTATTCCTTATAACATCAGCTATCTGCCAGTGAAAGTCCCGTCAAAATCTGTCCAGCCGTTTCGGAGATTACCCGGAACAAACAGACAGACAGACAAAAAAAAAAAAACATTTTTTGTTACATATTACGTATACACATTCATATGCATTTAGTAAAAAGCTGTTATTTTGACATTACAAACAGACACTTCCATTTTATTTATTTGTATAGATTTATCGTGTGTAAATTCACATGTTTCCTAATGGAAAATAACAAGTATAAAATATGTACACTCGATTTATTGATTGTCGTTGTCATGCTATATTCTTAATAATTAATCCAGTATAATAAAACACTTTTAAACGGATTCTATCGCGTATATTTCAGATTTTTGTTTTTCCTGACGTTTCGAACACTGTGCAGGGTTCGTGGTCGCAGGATGACTAAGGTGACAGGCGTCGTTACTGATTTTTAAAAAGTTATTTTATTTTATCTACCGTACAATTATAATCAAAAATTTTTTCGATGCACGCAGTAATCACTCACAGTGTCTTGATGTTTTTTAGTGTGGTATTTGGTTTGGGACTTTATTATTTTAATAACAGGATTTCAAACTGGTGGTACCTGCTAGCCATCTTATAATTAATTCATTCATATCGGCCATTTATAAGTCCACTGCTGAACAAAGGCCTCCCCCATAAGATTTTCATAACTGTGTCATCATTTTGGGGGGTATTTGCCAATGCTCACCACGCTTGGCAGGCGGGTTGGTGAGCGCAGTATGGCTACCGTTTCACAGAAGGGACGCTGCTGCCCATCCCTGCCCTGTGGTTTAGATTCCCTTAGTCGCCTTTTACGACATCCACGGGAGGAGATGGAGTGGTGCTATATTCTTAATCCGGACACCACACGGAATTTTACGACATCCACGGGAGGAGATGGTACTTATAATTAATACAGTGTTCATACTGTATTTTTTGCATAGGTAAATGTCAAGGGGCTGGACATATATTGGCTGGTTGGTGTTTAAATGTATCATCTACCTACAGAAATGATATGAGGAGATCCGTAGAAGAACTAAAGTTGCCGACATAGTTAAAAGGATTAGTAAACTGAAAAGGCAATGGGCGGGGCACATTGCTCGTAGAACTGATGGCCGTTGAGGTAAAAAAGTTCTTAAGTAGAGAAAGCGCACTGGAAAAGGCAGCGTGGGACGACCTGGTCAAGCTGGCAGTCATTGGATGAGGGCGGCATGTAACCGCTCGTTGTGCAAATCTGTGGGGGAGGCCTTTGTTTAGCAGTGGACGTCCTTTGGTCGATATGATGATGATGATGATCTACCTACAGCTGAATGTAGCAATGCATTCCATATCTCTGGAGGCAGTATCAAAGCAAATAAGCTAACATATAATCTTAAACTTATTTCCATCTTTCCAGGGCCCCATATCACACGATGTCAATGCAGCGATGACGTCGGCTTTAAAGATGGAGTCGAAAGGCACCCAGATTCACCTGCCGCTGATGGGTCGCGGCAGCCGCGGGGAGCTCAACGACAAAGTGACATTCGCACAGGTCAAGTCGCCGCCGTACTCGGAGCAGCTCAATAATGGACAGTTGATGGGGTAAATATGCTTAGTATTTTTTCATATTACTAGCTGTGTCCCGCGGCTTTGCTCGCCGTTTAGTTATAAAGATATGGATTATTTATAAATAATTTAGAATACTAGGACATAGACATATTTTTTCGTCATATTTTCGTCTAAATCCCTGACTCACAGCGTAGCATCGCACGCGCTATTGCTTCGTTTTCACTTAGCGTTCTTATTGACTTTCTTTCTTCTGCTCGGCTCCTTAGAGTAATAGTGTGCTTAAAATATCCTGTAACCTTCCTCAAGAATTGGGCGTTCAAATGCAATGAGATTTTTTAAAATCCATAAGATTAGTTCCAGAGATTAGCGCGCGTGGTTTGAACCAAAAATAAGAATAATCTCTTTATCTTTGTTATATTAGTATAGTTTTGGATTGAACTAGAAATCATCATTTCGGCCAAATGAAGTCCACTGCTGGACACAGGCCTCCCGCAAAGATCACCACAACGACCGATATGGGTGTCTTGTGTGCTCATTGGGGTGTTTGCCATAATTGCCACGCTTGGAAGACTCTCCTGACACGCCTTTCAACATCCTGGAAGAGATGGATGGGTGAGCCTATGATCAGATCGATCAGAGATTAGTTCCAGAGATCGCTCCCTCCGCCAGAATGGCGACAGCGTGCTTCTAGGGGCGTTCGACAGGCGACGGCGCGCACTCGAGATCTGGCGACATCGCCTAAGGTTGCAGTTCGCAACCAAGCGCGTCGTTGAGGCCATCCTGCCGCTCTACGGAGCCTGACTCAAAAGGAACGAGCGCGTCACCTACCCCCTGATGCAGGTATTCACCGGTCACGGTTTTTCGGTGCGTATCAGCACAGAATAGGACGCGAGGTCACAGCAGAGTGCCACCAATACGGAAGCGACCAGGATACCGCAGAGCACATGCTCAAGGAATTCCCTGCGTGGGCTGCCAAGCGGCGGAGTCTGGTGATAGGATCGAGCAAGATCTCTCTCTGCCGGTAGCAGTATAAGCTATGATGGCAGAGCATGACAATTGGAGCGCAGTGGTCTCCTTCTGCGAGAACGTCATGCTGTAGAAGGGGACTGCAGAGTGGGATCGGGAGAGTGCCGATCCTGCACGGAGAAGGACGAGACGGCGCCAAGGTAACAACCACCCTGGTGCACACATCCAAAACGCCTGAGCCCCCCTGCTGTCGCTTTATGGCAGGACGCCTCGGGGGTCGTGGATGCGTAAATTAGGGAGTCTGCGTGCTCATACCAAGCGACCCCCGGGAAGACGATGACGCGCACGTGGTCACGTGTGTGCGGAGCATACCGCACGGCAGGGCTTCGTGTGATCATACGAGGACCTAGAGCCTCCCTTAGGTGCCGAAGACGACCGCTCCAGTGGTTTTAGCCGGTAGGAGTCCGGCATACCCCTTCGTCCTTCCCCGGGGCGAAGGAAGTTCATGATGAATTTCCACTGGGCACCAATAAAAAAAAAAAAAAAAGGGCTTCGGGGGAATCCTTTATAATTCTCCCCGAGAATGGCCTTTTTACAGTCTCCTTCCCTCGGTAGACGGGGTGACCGCTTTACAGTCATACCCTCCGAGATGTGCCTAAAGGCGTGGCATCATGGGCGGCTCTAGTGTGATCTTACGGGGACCTGGCCAGTAGGAGTCCGGCATAACCCTTCACCCTTCCACGAGACGAATAAAAAAAGCACGCGCTAGCGCTATTGGCTGCATCAGTCTAATTTTGGCTAAACTTGTAGAGCAAAAGTGATAACTTTTGATTATTTTATGAGAAAAAACGCTTCATTAAGTTTCCAGGGAGGCCACATACTATGCCGAAAAAGACAATATTAAACATCTCTGTCCCCAAGCCTTTCTATAAAATAATTTAAGAAAGAAAAGAAGAAAGAAAGAAACAATTTATTCCTGCGGCAAGTCGACGCACAAACACACAGTAAGGAAAATATTCGACAAAGGCATGACTACGTATATGCTTAAATATGTACTTATTAACAAAACACTTAAATCTATATATACTATTTTCATCTATAACAGAAACAACCAAATTAACACTAATCAGTGTTACACTGATTAGTGTTAATATACTTGTGGCCAACAGACTTGGACTCCAGGCCAAAAATAATAAAACAATAATTTTCTTTTTTATGGTTGACAATTAACATCATAGATTATTATACACTTTGTTGACGACTAGAAATTACCAATGCCGATACATACTCCTCATGTGCTGTCAAAGATTCAAATCTTTGGGTTTTGTAATGACTGGAAAAGTGGGAATATGAATAATTAAGAGATTCTCAATAGATGTTAGAGCGTTGATTTCACTTTTGATAAATCTAATAATCACAGTAGGTACCACCAGGAGTAGTATTAACACGAGTGAAGTTCCGTTTCGGTTCGAAAAATATATTTTATTGCAATAGCATTATACGAAAAACTCAGATTAGCGACCCGTTATGTAAAACGACTTGACTCAAGATTGAATTAAACCCACTATAATGGTGAGAACGGCTTTTTAAAAGCAAACAAGTCTATTTTGTTCGATACAAGAAATAATCAGACATAATTCAGTAAATTGCCGTGTGGTGCTAGGAATACCACCACCCCATCTTATCCCGTGGGTGTTATAAAAGGCGACTATGGGATAAGCCGGAGGGTGGGCGGCATAGTCCTTCGAGTATATTTATATCTCAACTGCGATCGCCAACCCGTCTGCCAAGCGTGGCGATTATGGCAATATCCTCCAAAGGGCCCATAATACAAACCCATACCGGTCGTTGTGGCAGTCTTTTGGGGAGGCCTCTGTCTAGCAGTGATAGATACTAATCCAAAAATCTACGTACATATATCTATTCTTACAGTACCCATAATCATATATATACGCAGAATTTAAGATTGCCCGTCTTATCCCCCAATAGACCTGGAGCCCGACTTAGGTGCCGATGATGACCGCCCCAGTGGTTTTAGCCGGTAGGAGTCCGGCGTGCCCCTTCGTTCTTCCCCGAGGCGGATAAAGTTCATGACGAATTTCCACTGGGACCAATAAAAAATAAAATATAAAAGGTATAAGAGCGAATAAAACCCTAGCAGCTGGAATGGCACAAAATTAATTTCAGTTTACATATAAAATTAAATAACGGAGTTGTTTGGATCTACAAAATAATGTCTGACTTAGAGACAAAAGTTCCAAGTGATTTAAAAAAAAATCGTTAATATACGAGATGTAATCCGTTAAAAAGTGTTATATTATAATGAGTAATAATCGCGAAAACCTAAGATAATACTATGGAGATAATATTTTTAAGAAATAATAGAACAGTCAATAAAACAATGTTTGTAAGAGCCAAAATTAAGCCAACATTCATAATCATGCAGAAGTCTACAAAATCTAAGAAGGCTTGAATGTGCAGACATCTTAACGGTAAGCGCTTGGCTCATTTCTTCATCTTCAAGTGTGGCTTTAGCGTGTATACGTATAATGGATAGTTCGGTCACGGCATCCTATATTCAATAAGACTAGCTCAATAAATAAGAGGTCTTCAAACTTGAATTGAACTCTTTACGTTATATTCTCAGTGCGAATGTACTCAAAAGTTTTTGCTACTCACAAAAAATATAATTCAGCTGTCATTTAACGATCTTACGTGTTGGCCATTAGCTAGGATAAAAAAAAGTTAGATTTGGAACCACAGGTTCAAGGCGAGCATCACGTGGTCGTTAGGAGATTCTAAATTACTTGGTGGTTTTATTTCGGTGTAGGTGGCTTTTGGAATGTATTAAAAGATCTGAGTTTCTGTAGGTATTTTTTTTCGGAGGTTGTCATGTAGTGAAACGGCCTCTATCGTTTCAAATTTATTTATATAACCTATTGTGGCACCAACAAGTCATTCGCCTGGAGTAAGTGTCACACCTGCCTGCAATTAGAATGCTACCCAGGACTAGTCGTGCGTGGCCCCATTATAATCTCGTTACCTTGAGACATAGTTATTTAGTTTCTAGTGTAAAAGTGTCTTTTAGAACCTAATGAATGACGGGACACATTGCTTGTAGAACTGAGGACCGTTGGGGCACAAAGGTTCTCGAATGGAGACCGCGCACCGAAAACGCAGCGTGGACGATCTTCAACGAGGTGGGAAGACTACCTGGTGAAGGTCGCTGGGAGTCGTTGGATGAGAGTGGCATGCGACCACTCGTTGTGGAAATCTATGGGGGAGGCCTTTGTTCAGCAGTGGACATCCTGTGGCTGATATGATGAATGACGAAACGATTCTATTCTAGTCTAGGTGAGGTTTATTATGAATAATAAAATAACAAAGGACTTTATACCGATGAGCAACTTCATTATGATAACATAATACCTAAATATTCTGCATTTAACACAGAAAAGAATTATTCTTCCTTTCAAGTCATGAGACTTAAAATTATTTCTCCGACAATTTTATTAGCAGAACAAATGTTAAATTGAATTGAATGACATCTAAAATATGATTACCATTTAAAGATTTTCAACACAAATTTATTCTGAAGGTTAACGCAAATATACATGTAGATATAACATGTTGAGCTACCCTGAGCAGAATTTTAATTAAGGAAAACACATTCTGCATAAAAATTAAGCCCATCTAAGGATGAGGGTAAGGAGATAATTCTGAGCCATCCTTTTTGAAAGCGAGCGTAAAACAAACGTGATGGTGAATCTACACGACTGCTGTTACAGACTTGGGTGAGCTTACGTTTGGATAGCAGCCAAAAACTTTACTTGTGAAGCTTCCAAACAACCTGCTATTCATTATTCTGCCGTAGAACTTGTGAAATAATGAATGTAATATGTCAAGGTAGATAAATTTTTTTGAGACGATTGTCATTTTAATTGTATGTATATCAATTCAGTTCCTGTCTTGCACACAAGTGCTCATGCAGACAGCAATAACTTTGCACTAGCAAAAAATACAACAGCACTGAATCTAAATAATTCGTTGAGCTATTCGATTTCCAATAATGTACTATATTTTTTATCGTAATCAATTATTACTTATTAAAGAAACACCATTAGATGATTCAAGACGATAAAAATAGTTGTACTGCGTTTTGGTGGCTGCAAATTATTCGCAGCAGTAGATAAATATGAGCCTCTAGTGTGATCTTACGAGGACCTGGAGCCCCCCTTCGGTGCCGAAGATGACCGCTCCAGTGGTTTTAGCCGGTAGGAGTCCGGCATACCCCTTCGCCCTTCCCCGGGGTGAAGGAAGTTCCATGTAGAATTTCCAGTGGACATCAATAAAAGATAAATATGGGCAGTAGATGATTGTGTTAAACAGTCGACAGTGTATCTGTCGATGGATAAAGAGAAATTATGTCTACTTACGTCTAAGTAAATTAAGCTCTGAGTGCTCTTCACGTTACCATTAGAGCACTTCATGATTGGCTTTTAATTACTACAATTAACACCATAAAAGTAAGTGATAGAAGTCATTTTCAAAGTGTGCCATATTATTATGGGAATGAATATCAGAATTCGGCGTTCAGGTTTAATGTTTCTGTTTTGCACGATTGCAGATACCATCGTATAATCGAACTTTATATGATAAAAGTTCTTCATCAATTCGTGTTTCCTTAATAAAAATTAAATGAAAACCTAACCATGACTTCCTTATTTCCTTTCTATTTATAATATCCTGAAACAGCTGAGGTTGTTGAGGATACTCGAGACCCCCTTTAGAGGATTCTTAGCTCGTTCGCTTAACTGAATAAATCCTTGTTGTTACATGTCTTACTTTTAATCTTGTTGAAGATTCACTCAGCCAAGTTTGGGTACGATAATATGTAAATATTTGAAGAGTGTTTATGTGATTCTCATTGTGTATGTCATGTATTCGTGTTCCTAAGCTAAGAATCGACTTACCTACATTTTCCTAAATTATGAAAAAGGTGAACTAATGTCCCAGTTATATACTTGGAGAATATTTCAAGTTATCGCAGCAGTTCTCAAACAAACAGACAACAAATTCTGTTTGCTATTATTACGGGTAAAATTCGCCTAACCAGAACAGAACTGGACTGTATTTTTACAGTAGACTGTTAAGTTTGATATCTTCGAAACTCTATGCGCTTAAAACATTGTCAACAACATTCTTTTCACAAACATAATTCAGATAAACACCACCAGCGTTTTATCCTTAACTGGCTCTGTGGTTTTTAACTGCCAATACAATCACACTAAACGCACAATTATCTTTTGTATCTATAGCAGTTTCTCGGGGGTCTCTGTATAATAACGTTTCCTTTCTAATATTTTGGTTCCTATCTATACTGGGGTTTTATATTTTCATGAGCGAGTTTCGGTAAACATTATTAGGGGCGCGGGCTCGGATTGTTCAAACGAAGCCTTTGCTCCTCCCATTATTTAGTTCGTTAATTTTATATGACGCTACACTACACGTTTCAAGGCTGCGTATAATACCTTTTGTTTTAGTAAAAAAACATAATTGTTATTGTTACTGAATTGTATAAATTATAGTTTGTGTGGTGCCGGCTCAGAATTCCACCACCCCATCTCCTCCCATGGGTGTCGTAAAAGTCGACTAAGGGATTAGCCGGAGGATGGGCAGCAGCGTCCTTCGAGTACATTAACAACTCAACTGCGATCGCCAACCCGTCTGCCAAGCGTGGCGATTATGGCAAAACCCCCCAATGAGCCCACAACACATCCATATCGTTGGTTGTGGTGATCTTTGGGGGAGGCCTGTGTCCAGCAGTGGACTTCATTCGGCCGAAATGATAGTTTAATTAAATAATAATATTAAGCTGATGTGATATCAGCCACAAGATTTCACTATTAGGTAAATCGTACATGTTGATTCCCATGAAGAACGTCCTGAGGGCCAATTCTCGTAATTAATTTACACTATGACTGAAACTTGACCGAACTGAGATTAAATTATGAATTGCCCGAAAAAATTGTATTCTGCTAAAGCTGCTGCTTAAAGTTCAGTCGGATTTCAGCATAATCTCGATCTAGCCTCATTTCGATCTCAGTTTTGACGTTTATTCAATGAAAATTTAGTACATGTGACAGTTCGAAATGTTAGCAAAATACCGTTTTGACTTCGATCAACTTTCGATCCATTTTCGATCTCATCACAGTGTAAATTCACGTTTGACGTTGTTTGTTAGTTTAAGAGAATACCTTTTGTGATATTTTTGACATTGAGACTAGATCGGAATTATATTTTGAACATTTTTAAATTACGAGAATTGGCCTTCTGGTCCACATGACATTCGATGACTTCCTCGACCTTTTACTAGATCATTAGAATATATATTGCACCTATTGTTAGTTAACGATTAATACTTGATAACCTCTGTCCTGCTTCTACAGCTTGTATTAGTTATGAATAATTGTGTCTGTTAAGTAGTTACGTAAAAGGAGTGTTTGCCCAGCTGTAGACTTGGCTACACCGAGTTGATTGGGTATGGTATAACTGATGAGTTTTGATGTAGTATATCAGTTAAATTTCGATGGTTACCGGCCGCGTGATTTTCCGATTAAGAATACAGCGCCACTCCGTCTTCTCCCATGAATGTCTTAAAAAGCGACTAAAGGACTTTAAAACAGAGGGATGGACAGCAGCGTCCTTCCGGTGGAGCAGTAACTATACTGCGCTCGCACCAGTGTGATCTTACGAGGACCTGGAGCACCCCTTCCGAAGATGACCGCTCCAGTGGTTTTAGCCGGTAGGAGTCCGGCATACCCCTTCGCCCTTCCCCGGGGCGAAGGAAGTTCCATGTAGAATTTCCATTGGACACCAATAAAAAAAAAAAAAGCTGTACTGCGCTCACCAACCCGCCTACCGAGCGTGGCTCACCACGATCGGTAGGCGGGCACTGCAAATTCCCCCCAAAATGACGACACAATTGTGGAAATCTATGGGAGACGCCTTTTTTGATCAGTGGCTATCCTTTGGCTAATGTAATGATCGACCGCGTTGTCCCATAAAGATTTGAGCTGATTCACCTCGTTCATACGTTTATTTAGGCTCTTTTGTGGAAATATTTTAAATAACCCCGAAAGAACCTAAATATTCAAAGTCACTTGTATACTTATATTTTCTTGTTTGCTATATAAATATTAATAGAGTGGCAGACATTATTGTGAATATTTGACATGTAGGTATCCACGAAGCGGCGCGTCGTCATTCCAAACGCTATGTGAAAAGGGTTTGAGAAACGGGGCGTGGCCTGAATATTAGTATCAATTTCATATACATATGTGTTATAGTAAACTAAGGGAATGTTTACGGAATTTCTTTTAGATACAATGTGTGGAAACACTATTAATATACTTTAACCTCTAGCAAGCTGCAATTCCAGACACAACTAAAATTCCATTATGTCTTGCATTGACCTATGTCTAAGCATACGAGCGGTTTGAAGTGCTTAATAGGTTTACCCAAAAAGTCTATCTTAAAACGTATCTATATTTTAATAAAACACTTTTAAACGGATTCTATCGCGTATATTTTAGATTTTTGTTTTTCCTGACGTTTCGAACACTTTGCAGGGTTCGTGGTCGCAGGATGACTAAGGTGACAGGCGTCGTTACAGATTTTAAAAAGTTATTTTATTTTATCTACCGTACAATTTTTTAATCAAAAATTATTTCGATGCACGCAGTAATCACTCACAGTGTCTTGATGTTTTTTAGTGTGGTATTTGGTTTGGGACTTTATTATTTTAATAAGAGGATTATCTCGTATCTATATGTTCACGTCAAAACGTCAAGTGTCAAAGTAAAACAAAGACATGAAAAAATAACTAAAATTGGAATTGGAATAGACTGGGGAAAAAAAGACGACGACGTGCGACGTCGAAATTATGAACATGTAGCTTTATTAATCTAATACTAATAAGTAATACTCGCTAAAACCTAAGACATTATTAAGTTATAATTTTTTTAGTAATTTCTGTAACTAGAAAGCCATAATTAAAAATATCCTCATGTTATTAAAAACATGAAAACATGTTTGACATGGAATGTAAGTAGTTTATCATCATCATTATATCAGCGAAAAAACGTCCACTGCTGCACAGAAGGGGCGTTTACTGCCCATCCCTCGGCCTAAGAGTCCCTTAGTAGTCAAATCAGATTTAAAATATATTTATTTTCTTCCACAAATAAAACTTGAAAAGTAATAATTTAGGCAAACCTAAAACAATAGTACGAAATAAACAATGCTTATTTGTGGGATACTGGTGCCTAAACTAAGCAAAGGCCAGTATTTCAGGACACCAGGCTCCCCCCTATAGGAACGTGTGACAAATTTATGCGTAGTAGCCTTTTACGATATCCACGGTAGTAGATGGAAGTGGTACTGTATACTTAATTCGAACACAATACGGGGTACAGATAAGTAATGTAATAAGTAATGCAATAAGGATAATAATCTGTAAATGCACAAAAATAAATAGTTGATATGCAAAGATAATCTGATCTGAAAACATGACACTCAAAATTCCTAACAATAACAAAAACAATCCACGCGCATCCGTGATGAACAGATTTCCCAGTGATATCATAAACTTACCAAACATTTTAAACATCATGAATTGTATTTCACTAGGAGCTATAAATTCCGTGTAACAAACAAAATGGCGAGTTCACTAACATTGTTCATAACGGGATTGTACCGGATGCAATATTCAAATGGAACTTGTGAATTTTGTATAGATCTTTGACGTCAATAGCTATTACTATTAATAAGGTGGTTGTTAAATTCAATCGAAAACCAAAAGTTTTTGTGTGTAACTTAGTATAATAAAATCAAATATAATAATAGTAGACTCATCATATCGGCCATTTATACGTCCACTGCTGAACAAAGGCCTCCCCCATAGATTCCACAACTGTGTCATCATCTTTCTTTAACTGTGTTATCATATTTACCAATTCTCACCACGCTTGGCAGGCGGGTTGGGGAGCGCAGCATGGCTACCGCTTCACAGAAGGGACACTGCTGCTCTTCCCTCTGGCTTAGATTCCCTTAGTCGTCTTTTTTAACGGAGTCGCACATTCTAAGTATCTAGGCCATTGCGTTTTTCGAGGACCTTAAGGACAATTTGAACGTGGAAAGGGCACGAGGGCGTTGGCTGTTCGGTGTAAAATGTTGGCCCGCAGGTTCGAACAATGCAGCAAACAAGTCAAAGTCAAATATTTTTATTTCAAATAAACCAAATATTGGCACTTATGAAACGTCAGAATCTAAGTTGCACGGTTCCAAATAGTTGATCTATGGAGAAGAGCCGGTAAGAAACTCCATGGATAAGTAAATGTTACATTTTAAAATCAGTCCTTAGGTAAACTACACATTGGAGGCATACAATGCTTGCGTGTTCAATTCTATAATGCGTTTAGGGTGTTGCTGAGGCTGCCGCGATTGCCATGCTTCAAACATGTTCGCAGACGCGCATACAGATGGCTTTCATGGCCTTATAAGAAAACCATGCCATGTGGTGGATCGTACGTCGCAGCTGAATCGTGTTAGGTCCAGCCACAACAGCATGCTACGCGTGTTCGTGGATAAGTGGGACTCTCCGCTGCTGTGTCACTGGATACGATTTCACACTGCGCTGTAAGCAGTGGACAGTATCCTCCTTGACCTACTTCATTCGATTTAATGATGATTTGTTATGTTGTTAGTGTCTTTACTTTTGTTTGTTTTACTGAACTCGTCTTTATTGTGTATTGTATTGGGCAGATGTCTGAAATAGACATTATTATTATCTACATGTTTCTCTATTCATGGGCTTATATCCCCTGTAAGGGGGAACCCGGTCTTTTGATAGGCTTACCCGGGGACACGGGTCCAACATGCAGAGGCCCTTTAGAGAATTGTAGTCTAACATGTAACGGGACACTAACCGGGGACTCTCCATGGCTTTTTATAGTGTATAAAATGCAGTCTCGGATTGTCCCCGGAGGTGTAAAACTATTGTATAAGATGGGAACTACAATTATAAGGTCTATTGTAACGGGTGCTAAATGGATTCTATACTTCTAAAAACGGAAACAACGGCGTCTGCCTTTCAACCTTTATAGTGAAATTCTGTGGCAGAATTATTAATATTATTAGTATAATATAATTAAATGTATTACTGCCTTTTCAAAAGTATGAAACTTAAATGCCTTAATGGTAATCATATTACACATAAAGGTAGTAATGCGGGTGCTATTCCATACATTAATAATATCTTAAGTAATACAGACTCAGACGTGTATTCACAGATCAAAGTAATCGACAAATTTTTGAACCAATATGGGGATCCAAGCTGCGTAGTAAATATTGGCGTCATGTAGGTAATAGTATCCGTGTGGTGTCCGGATTAAGAATATCGCACCACTCCATCTCCTCCCGTGGATGTCGTAAAAGGCGACTAAGGGAATCTAAACCAGAGGGATGGGCAGCAGCGTCCCTTCTGTGAAACGGTACCATACTGCGCCCACCAACCCGCCTGCCAAGCGTGGTGAGTATTGGCAAATACCCTCCAAAATGATGACACAGTTGTGAAAATCTATGGGGGAGGCCTTTGTTCAGCAGTGGACGTATAAATGGCCGATATGATATGATGAGGTGATAGTAACTAGCTCGCCAAACACTAACAGATTATACGCCAAAGGAAGAACGAAATTGGCTCACACGTTCCTTTTACTAGCAGAGGTAAACAAATATAAAAAATGATGTCGCAAAATACTGTGTTTTGTCTACTAAAAATATTGTAACGATGCAAATTGTTTATAAAAAATATCGCCTAAGTTGATCTGAAGATCACAATCAAAAATTGGCTGATATTTTTGGTGTGTTTAAGGTTTGGTACTGTGTAAATGTGAATTTCCGCAACATAAATGTTGTTTTTGTAATGGCAGAATATAAATTGAACGGAGTTCCATCCATAACGGGAATTGCGTTGACGTCCTTGGTTCTGTTCCGCAAACAGTGATATCGCTTAGTGACCTATTATTAATATCAAGTTTGCTAAGGGCATCATGTCAAATCAGTATAATTGTACAATATTTAGTACTGCTTCGTCCACTGCATAAAGTTTTGCTCTCAAATCTATACATTATTTAAGCAAAGATTTAAATCGTTAGATAGGCCCTTACCATACCTAGCGTAGGTCATCACTCAAACGAGTACACGAGTGCATTTGACCCATAGACTATACACTTAATACTGACATAGATGCGCAACTCTAAGACCACAATAATCAAATATGCGACCTTTACTACCAGATGGCGCTACGTTTTCATTTAGTACCGAAACAATACTGCAGGTGGCGTGCCTCTCCAGACGTATTTTTAATAAAAATTTGTTTGTTGTATGAAAAAATCACTAGATCGATTAAATTGCGCCGCAGGCCATATATTATAATATATTGAAAAACGTTTTGCAATTTAAACCGACCTAATAATTTCTCGAAACTAGAATAGTTCTACAAAAAAGAAACAAGGGAAACGTTTCAATGTTTTTTTTATTATTCTTTTCGTATAATAATCATAAGCTTACCAAAACTAGGTCATTCTTATCATATTAAGAAAATTTTACATTCAAAGTTCTGTTCACTTGTTTACACCGTAGATTATAAAATTCAGTGCGAGATCATTAAAAAATGACAACAAATTCAACGTAAAATTATCATACTTCTAAAATAATCTAATCCTAAGCAAACACGTAAACACCAGCTAAATAAAGATTAGAAACTTGCAAAAGGTAGGTAGGTATTTTTTCTCTTTGACAATTTGTGAAGTGATGTTTTAATAATAAATGTATTATTGTTTGTCGACATTAAATAAACGCAAAATGTATTTATTTAATATCACAAAAAAGAGATTGTAATTTAAGAATGTTTTCACAAAAAAAAAACATTAAATAGGTTTATTTTGAGTACTTCTGCTTAGGTGCTACTGCCATCTAGTCATATTTTGAATAAAACTTAATTTGAATTTTGCCGACTGTAGGCAGGAGATGGCGCTAGTTTCGATGCAACTTTTCGTACTCACAATTTGTACGAGACTTTAATCCCCCTGATTTGACCTCAGACGTGATCGAATACCCGTCAGAGAACGTTATCTTACATTAATAAGAAAGTAATATAAAATATGACGTCATGATCATTAAAGAATTGTAAGTATGTGTACTTACATCACTAGGGATACGTGCAAGGATGAATGCATTTCATTTCACTTGTAATTTAATTAATTAATACAGGTAATGTTTTCAATATTTAGATAAATGTCACAATCCATAACGCCATTTATGTTCATTGTTATTACGGACGCTCACAATAGCGGTACAGAACGAACTATTTGAAATACTCAATGACAAAGACAGTTTCGTACTTCCTCCAAAATATAACGATAATCCATTGTCCGAACTACATGGTTCCCATTTACCGACACAGCGCAGAAATTATTATGCGTGACATCGCATGTCATCGACATAATGTCTTGAGTCCTGTTCATGCTATTGAAAATAGTTTTACGACAAACTTATGTGAGTTATATACGGACACGTCTAAATAAAATGCCACGGATTTTGTTCGTGAGGGCCTATCTAACGATTTAAATCTTTGTGTTTAAGTACTAAATGCAGGGCAATTAAATAATTTCATGATGTCATTGATTCATTTCCTTCAGAAGTAGTATGTATATTATAAAAGTTGAATACTTTTAAAGCCACCGGTGCTGTAGAACCGCCTGTGGGTATCCTGAACTCCTGCAGGGTCCTCCATTCATTTATTTTGCTTTTAACAATACTACAATAACGAATCCATCTGCTGAGCATGCCGATTATGGAAATGCTCTTGTTAGGTTGAAGTTTCGTAGCCCTACAGAACAAAATTTTCCGATAATCTTAAGTAATAAACATAATATTTAAGTAAATATCCCTCCGGATTCTCCTAAGCTGTTTTGCAATATCAACCACGCCAGTTGGCAACTGCCCAGGGAGTAAATTACTAAATAACTGATATGACGGCACGAATTTATGCAAACAATTAGTGATTGTGTTTGGAACAATAAAAAATAATTTTGTACTTTCCCGGAGAACGTCGAAAGACCACATTCAATTAATTACGAAAGTATTTCGGACCGTTAGCTAACCCAAAACTGAATAGCCTTTGAGACTATTGTTCCATTAAAAATAAAAGTGGAAGAATATGGATTCTTTCTTACCTTTGCCTACACTTCAATAGATTGCCACTTACAAAAACATGCACTCGGATGCTGTATGTAGGAACTATAAAAGTGAAGGTCCACAATGAGGTATCAAGTATTACCAGCATTAAGAAATGGTGATTTCATCCTCGGATCATAACAATGATTAGGTATATAAATAACAATAGTTTTCTTATTAATTGTTACTGCTTCGATTTGTTTGATCCAATTTTTTTACCAGACTATACATTAACTATATATTTAAAACAATAGACCAACTTTAGCTTGACGCCATGAAGCTATAATATCGTCTTTTTGGGATCAAAATTATGTATCACAAAAGATTGGTCGATTTTGATCCCGCCTATAGCAGAGTTATAAATGTGTTACAGACAGTATCATGAAATACTGCCTTCACTGCACGCTCGTTATTTTTTATTGAAAGGCTGGTCACTCACAGTGTCGAGAAACAAACACATTACTACCAGTAAGGCAGTCCATGAAGCAGCATTTGATGAATTGAATCCTTTCTTCTTACTTTATTCGATTTTATTTGATTGTCAAATTAATATAAACGTAGATAGTTCTCAGTCCAGTTTTTGAGTAAGGTAATCAAGAGATCAATAAAATGTTTATGGTTGGTATATTAGTTAAGATTGTTATTTGAATGAAAAATATAATTAAGCCAATCTTGACTTAATCACCCGCCACTAGAACTAACCCCTTATCTAAAAAGCACCGTCTCATGTTTATAATCCTGATCTTTATACTTTATGATTTTTGTTACAGAGGCTCGCAAGTTAATCTATGCAACGGTGTAGCCGGAACAACGGCAATGACGGGCCTTCCAAAGATACCCAACGGGTATGGAGACCAGAAGAAACCAATGGCCTCACTCACACACTTACCCAAACGTCCTCCAGTAGACATCGAATTCTCAGACTTGTCATACTCAGTCAGCGAAGGAAGAAAAAGAGGGTACAAAGCTTTGCTCAAATGCATAAATGGCACATTTAGATCTGGTGAACTTACGGCCATTATGGGACCTTCGGGGGCTGGAAAAAGTACTCTTATGAACATACTGGCAGGTTACAAGTAAGTAACCATATAATATCCTAGTTGTTTTAAATATAAACTTGTTTCATTACTTAAGAATGATCAATAAACATGTTTAAAATTCATTCCGAGTTAGATATTTGATGAAGATGCAATTGTTTTTGTATCTTTGTATATACATAAAAAGTTGAACACGTCATCCTTCCAGATCACGTGCGTCATAGTTACAATATAAATTGTTATTCATTTACTTCGCAGCTTCTAGTAGTATTGATTCACGGAATGCTACGATTGGAGGAATCCTAAATTTGTTCCCAATTCCTTTGCGTTTACGATACACTTTCTACTTCCAGAACGTCCAATGTAAGCGGATCGATCCTCATAAATGGCAAGGAACGAAACTTGAGAAGATTCAGAAAGCTGTCCTGTTACATAATGCAAGATGATTGCTTGTTACCGCACCTTACTGTCTCGGAGGCTATGAACGTGTCGGCGAATCTTAAGTTAGGAAAAGATATGACAGTCACTGCCAAGAAAATCGTCATAGCTGAGATTTTGGAAATGTTGGGGCTCGTAGAAGCGGGAGACACGAGGACTATAAACTTATCAGGTGGCCAAAAGAAGCGGCTGTCCATAGCCTTAGAGTTAGTTAACAACCCACCTGTGATGTTCTTCGATGAGCCTACATCGGGACTTGACAGTTCATCGTGTTTTCAATGTATATCACTTCTGAAATCCCTGGCGCGAGGTGGTAGAACTATTATATGCACCATACATCAACCGTCCGCAAGGCTTTTTGAGATGTTCGACTTTTTGTACACGTTAGCTGACGGGCAGTGTATATATCAAGGGAGAGTTAGTGGTTTAGTTCCGTTTTTGTCATCTATGGGTCTTCACTGTCCGAGTTACCACAACCCTGCTGATTACGGTAAGTGAACACAACCGTTGTTTTATTTGTATCTAAAATTAAATGAAACTGTGTTTTGGGGGTCATCATATCGGCAATTTATACGTCCACTGCTGAACAAAGGCCTCCCCCATAGATTTCCACAACTGTATCATCATTTTGGGGGGAATTTGCCTATACTCACCACGCTTGGCAGGCGGGTTGGTGAGCGCAGTATGGCTGCCGCTTCACAGAAGGGACGCTGCTGCCCATCCCTCTGGTTTAGATTCCCTCAGTCGCCTTTTACAACATCCACGGGATGAGATGGAGTCGTTCAATTGAATGTTATATCTATTTAAGTATTAATCAAAAATATATATTTCTATTTTTACGTTATAGAAAAGTTATTCAATGAATCTTTTGGGTTTTTAATAGTATTAGCACACAGGAATGTATACCTCTCCACCAATCTGTGGACAAAGTAGGTATATTGAACTCAATCTTGTCTATGAAGCATGGGTTTGTTAAACGTAAAAAACAAAGTAAAAGTAAAGTTGGGGGTAAAATTTTCCTATACGCGCTTTTAGGCTGATCGGTGCCATATAAGAAAATTGTACCATTATAACAGCTACAAATCTATCACTGCTGACATTAGCTTCTATCTCTAGAGCATTTGGTATTGGCTAGCGTTTCCCGAGATCGCTTTTAAAGCTATTAAATACGTAGGTACCATTATTTATTCGATTTTATTACCATTATGTTTGCATGCGAAATAGAAATAATTTTACTACCACCAAACATAGAAGGGCCAAATAAAACTGTAAGGTCAGCTGAAATAAACCGATTAGCTGATTCTTAAAGTTTTATTGAATTTGTAAAATAAGTTACTTATTTCATTAAATTTACACGCTTCTTTATACAATAGTAGTTAATTTAATTGGAAATTATTTAAAGCGCGATGATAAAGGCTTTGATTGATTGCAGTTTCAAAGAAATGAAATGATGAGATTATGAGAGATGAGACTATAATGCTATCTTGATTAGAAATGAGTAGGATATAATATTCATACAATAAGCCTGTAAACACATCCACTGCTGAGTATAAGATATTCTTAACAACTGCTATAGCTGTCACTGTGACAATTGAGGCAGATGTTTTGAAGTAAAACTTCTTTGGGGACGGAGTGAATTGGATTTTATGAAACAAAAACGTGTAACGAAAGAGAGACAATTATACATGTATTTATAGGGTTTAGGCTGTGAGAGAATGAGATAAAACACGTTTCTATGTAGTTTCCCTAATGTCGATCAATCGCTCTCTCTCTTTCTCCTTAAAACACGTCTCTATATAGTTTCCCTATTGTCGATCAATCGCTCTCTCTCTTTCTCTGTTTACCACCTCCATAGTGTATTCATCTCATTCTCTTACACATTAACCAAAATACAAAGTTTTACTTTTACCGCACGATGTTTTTAAGTTGTGGCGAACTATAATCTGTACTAAGGCATAAGCTAAAACAATCCTAAAGTAATTTTGACTTACTTACCGCACTCTTAGTAGCAAACTATTTTTATTCAAAGTAATTTAGTCTCTCAGTATCAACAATTATTCTGTTTCTAGATCATATTTTAAAGTGTCTAACTCAGTAGACCTAGAATCCTGAACCGGTATAACGATGTTAGTAATTGTTATTTTTTGAGCAGCAACTAGTTCGGTCTATTTAATATAGGACAGTTTATTAAAGTCGTAAACAGAATGATTAACGACTTAGATCACATTCAGCTCTTTCTACTCATATTCCAGTTTAAAGTGTATTCGAGGCAGACTGTAAGTGTATTGCCTTTCGTTTCAAGGTAGATGAAAATCTCGCTGTCGGTTTAGCATTTAACCTTATTATAATATTATAATAAAACAATTTTAAACGGATTAAATCGCGTGTATTATTGATTTTTGTTTTTCCTGACGTTTCGAACACTTTGCAGGGTTCGTGGTCGCAGGATGACTGATCAGACTGACTGACTGACTGACAGTCATCCTGCGACCACGAACCCTGCAAAGTGTTCGAAACGTCAGGAAAAACAAAAATCAATAATACACGCGATTTAATCCGTTTAAAATTGTTTTATTATAATGTGTAATAATCGCGAAAACCTAAGACAATACTTATTATAATAAGTAATAATAATATAAATATTGGGGAGAAAATTTTACACTCGTAATAATATCATGATATGAAATAAAGAAAGGTAAATTAAGTCTTTTAAACAAAGTAGTATACGAGATACGTACTCAATAAATGTCAGAAACAAAAAGAAAGTCCACAAAATGCTGACAATTCATCGCTTCCTAGTGTCTAAGTAGTGATTACTAATTATATGTAGTATACTCGCCCGGATAATTACTCAAGGAGTTTAGATAAGTAACTTAGGAGCTCATCATCAATTGTACTCACTGATCGGTGAGGTTAAGCAACGGTCGGCGCGATCATTCCATGGATGGGTGACCGAATAGTGGTATTATAATTAACAGTA
Source organism: Diloba caeruleocephala (assembly GCA_947459985.1). Classification (NCBI taxonomy): domain Eukaryota; kingdom Metazoa; phylum Arthropoda; class Insecta; order Lepidoptera; family Noctuidae; genus Diloba; species Diloba caeruleocephala. The sequence goes on along the minus strand of OX381611.1, from coordinate 2,375,129 downwards.
TCCGTGCTTTAGAGATCGTGCGTCCTTTTTTTTCGTGGGAAATTCCTTATAGAATTTCTCCGCCTAGGGAAGGGCGGAGATGCACGACTCTTACCGGCGAAATCCCCACGGTGTCCTTCCAATAACCTCTCGCTGGGGGTAACGTGTTTGCTTTGCCAGCATTAGACCGCACCCCGAGTAGGTATCGGCCCGTCACTGTTTGAAGGGTCCAGTCTCTCATATCCTCAGAGACGCGAGTGCAGAACACACGCGCCGAGGTCTCGAGCCTGTTTCAGTTTGGGTGACAGCTGCCCCTAGTTCGTCGCCCGCAGGCCACTTCTCATGGTGGCTGGTGATCGTTCAGCGCCATCTCCCGGCGCCCGCGGCCAGCGCGTTTTCTGCGGCGAGAATCAGAGATAGTCTCCTCCCGTCCCCGCTCTGCCGCCCCCCTTGCTTGCATCACGTCCTCGCAAAAGGAGGCAACGCTAGGTTATTGTCATTAATCTGCGTGCCCACACCGAGCGACCAAAGAGAGGACGGTAGCACGCATGTGGTCGCGCGCTACCGTGGGACGCTTTGGGGAATCCTTTACAATCCCTCTGGGGGGTGATCGCTTAACAGTCACCCTCTCCGAGATGTGCCTACAGGCGTGGCACCAGTGGGCGGCTCTAGTGTGATCATACGAGGACCTGGAACCTCTCTTAGGTGCCGAAGATGACCGCTCCAGTGATTTTAGTCGGTAGGAGTCCGGCTTTACCCGAAGGGCGACGAAGTTCATGAAGAATTTCCACTGGGCACCAATAAAAAAAAGGCTATTGTCATTAGACAGCGGTCATCAAGCCAAATCAGAGGCCTTGGGCGACCTAAGCAGCTCTGATACTTGGACCAACCATACGAAAAAACAGAGATCCCAAGTCCAGTATTAACTCTCGACGGCGCGGTTGGTGCAGTGGCTGATACAGTCGGCTGCTGCGCTCCGGGTCGTGGGTACGATTCCCACACGGAACAAATATTTGTATGATCTGCAGGTAGTTGCTCCGGGTCTGGGTGTATTGTATGTGGAATTCGTGTCAGTAAAACGCGCCCACGACACAGGAGAAATTCTAGTGTGGGGCAATGTTAAAATGTTAAATGCGTATATCTGTCGTAATTCTCAGCACCACATATACTCATTGGTTGACTAACCGCTTGACAGAGATAAAAGCACCTAATCTAATACGTTTTAAGACTTATTATTGCGAGACCAAAAAATTACTATAGGCAAAATTGCATATCATGTTTAATAGTACACCATACGACGGCCTTGCACTATGTTGTAATAGGATGAAGGTTGAATTTGTTGAAATTTAATTTTAGCCACGTTGACTGACCGACGCCATGAATATGGATAGTTTTCATGTAGATAGGTAAGTAAGTATATAGTTGCCTGTTGCTCATAATAGAAATATTAGAAACTGTTTTAAGAAACACTGGATGTTTTTCTGAATATACTAATAGTAGACGAATCGTGCAAGCCATTCGCCTGGCGGTAAGCATCGCCATATAAGCCAAGGGATATCCACTACTGTACAAAGGTCTCCCCTATAGATTTCTACAAATGTGTCATAATTTTGGGAGAATTTGCCAGTACTCACCACACTTGGTGACCGCAGTGCTGCTCATCTCTCTGGTCTAGAGTCCCTTAGTCGCCTGCCCATAACAATTGTAATACTACCCAGGACGATTCCTGCGCACCACACTGCGCTCGTCACCTCGACACATCAGTTATTTAGTCTCTTATGCCCAGTAATGTCACTAGTTACAACGCCCTTCAAACCGTGACTCGATAACATTAAAAATGTGGTGTGGTTACACAATAAAATGCTTGGCAGCAGAATATTTAGCACAGCGCATCAATGTTTTTTTTAACGTGATAACATCCTCTTGGCCTTCCTACGCCTTGGGAAGGGCGGAGGGGCATGCCGGGCTCAAAGCGGCTAAAACGGTGTCCTTCTTCTTACCTTTAGCCGAGGTGTACGCTTTATCTGCATTAGACCGCGCCCCCGGCAGGTATCGACCCGTCAATGATAGACGGGCCCCTTCTCTGTGCGACCTTGTTGGCCGCATCCGTCCTTTAGAGAGTCAGCCATCTCGGGCCTGTTTCTGTTCAGGCGACGGACCGCCTCTGGTTCGTCGCCCGCAGGCTGCTCCTTGTGGCGGCCGAAGATCGTTCAGCGCCCTCCCCCGGCAGCACAGCGGACCCCTGCAGTTAGCGGTCGCCATCAGTAAAATCCGTGCAGTCATTACTCGGACTAAATTTCAAATTCGATTTGAAATCATAAGGTGTTTGATACTCTGAGAACATGCGTATCGTGTCCCGCTATAGAGAATGATAGGCCCATACAGCGACTATATATTTTTGCACAGCACAACAATAACATAGTTTTGTCGCTTTAGCTTACAACTTTCTGTAAATAATGAACTGCCAATTGACTCTATTGTAGTTTGCAATGTTTGTGTTTACTTTCGAACCAGCATGACAATAAATTTGAAGGCGAAAATATATTTTTACATTAAAATCGTTATCGAATAGATGCATTTATTTACCTGGGTATTTGTGGTCTTAGCTACCTTAGGATACATAGTTCCACTCTCGTAAAGTAAGACTAATGTGATTCTGTGACACGATAAGTTATGTACGAGAATACTTAAACAATCTTACTGAGGTCACAAAACTACAAAAAGCTTTTCAGCTGCAGTAAATCCAGTTAACTTTCTAGTTTAGTGCTTCAATCCTTAGGGAAGAGCACAATTCATTGATACTGGATACTTTTATTTATCGGCTTAACCCTTGTTTTTATCTATTTCAGTGATGGAAGTAGCAACAGGCGAGCATGGCGACTGGGTTCACAAGCTGGTGATGGCAGTAAACAAGGGGAACTGCGGCCGGGGTCAGTCTTCCTCATCATCATCAGCATCCTCCGTACCTCAGAACATGAACTTTAATAACCAAACCACCAAGAACAATGCTCAGAAGGCAGAAGCACTCGCTATTGTGATAGGTAAGGCAATAATAAAAAAACGATGGAATTATTTTACTGGTGATCGAGATTTCGATAGTTAAGAAGAGACAGAAGGATTGCCAATAGTGTTCTTCGCTCATAGCGGCCGAATTGGCGATCGCAGTTGAGTTGTTAATATACTCGAAGGACGCTGCTGCCCATCCCCCGGCTAGTCCCTTAGTCGACTTTTACGATACCCACGGAAGGAGATGGGGTGGTGGTATTCTGAGCCGGTACTACACGGCAATTGTTGATGTTACTATCCTGTATCATGAGAATCTCGTGAAAGCCGAGGAAGATAAATTACTAATAAAGTATCTTGACTTGGCACATGAGATTATCAACATGTGGGATGTTGACTTGGCAATAATTGTGGCAACAGTCGTTACGGCCAACGACCAAGAACCTCGACCAATATTTTAAGAGGCTCTCGGTAGACGGCTGGATCAAGGGCCTGATACAGAAAGCGGTTCTCCTTGACATAGTACGTATTGTGAGGAGGCTCTAGAGCGAGGAACCTCCTCACAATAGGCGCCGTGTGAGCTCTATCCACTAGCAGCTTGAACCCTGTGCCTGATCCCAGTTGGTCACTATTTTCTATATTTTTAAATCTGTGTTCAAATTTTTTGCTTTTATGTGTTTCAAAAAATGTAATGAATATTTTAGTTAGAAAATAATAATAACAAATTTAACTAAACTCTTTAATTTTCAGACAAACCAACTTGCACTGTGATAGACATGTCCGAACCAGTTCTGAACCGTGATAAACAAAACGCTTTACCAAACACCACAAACCTCGCACCAGTTACCTGCACCACCTCACTTCTAGACTCTAGCGAAAGCTTCACAAAGGAACCGATTAATGTCGGATTCCCCACCTCAGGGTGGAAGCAATTTTGGATCTTATTGAAGCGAACTTTTAGGAGCATTTTGCGGGATCAGATGTTGACGCATTTAAGGCTCTGTTCTCATACAGTGGTTGGGCTGTTGATTGGGTTCCTTTACTATGATATTGGGAGGGATGCTGCTAAGGTGATGAGCAACGCTGGCTGTATATTCTTTACTGTGATGTTCACTATGTTCACTGCTATGATGCCTACTATTCTTACATGTGAGTATGCTACAACTTTGTGCTGTCTTTAGGGTCGATTTTTCGATGGTAGCCATTCTGAAAAGTCAGTTTATATTCTGTTTGAAATTAAAATTAATATTTAAGGTATTATTTACCTAGCCATTGCAAAATTGGCCCTAACGTAACGTATTATTTTAGGTAAGATTGTTTTAGCCCCTTAATCATTATATTTTCCTTTTTCAAAGTCAATAAACCACCACCATAACTACAACTAAAATAAGTTTCTGGTTTATTCTGAGCGTCTGCATTCTTTAAGAACCGTACAGAAAACAGCTTTTATTGTGTGGATGATATAGGCGGACGCAGTTGATTCTTTAAGCCTTACTTCTTCTATGTCAAATGTGGCTCGACATCAAATTTCTTACACTAACTCTCTGGCGCTAGACTACTAATAACTAACTAATACGTAAACAAAGAGTGCAAAGGGTTACAGAAAGCTAGCCTACAACAATGTTGTGACATTTGTTTCAGTCCCCACTGAGATGAGCGTGTTTGTGAGAGAGCATTTGAACTATTGGTACTCGTTGAAAGCCTTCTACTTTGCAAAAACGATGGCGGATCTACCATTCCAGGTACGTAATTAACACAACATTTTTATTCACAGGAATTTTAGTCTTCAGCAATTGTTATTGGGTTCAAATCCCCTATAAGTAAGGAAAGATTCATTCTCCAGCATATTGGAACAGATTACCGTCACCTACTTTATGCGTCTAACAGTATATAACTGCCTTGTTTTTTTGCGCCTTAATTGATGGGTAGGATGGTCTAGCATCGTTCGTTGCTATAAGGTGGGGGATCGCTGGGTACGCGGGTGCGTAGATTGGGGAATCTGCGTACCCACACCAAGCGACCCAAGAGAAGACGATAACACGTATGTGGTCACGCGCTGCCGTGGGACGCTTTGGGGGATCCTTTACAATCCCCCCCTGCCTATAGGCGTGGCACCAGTGGGCGGCTCTAGTGTGATCATGCGAGGACCTGGAGCCTCCCTTGGGTGCCGAGGATGACCGCTCCAGTGGTTTAGCCGGTAGGAGTCCGGTATGCCCCTTCGCCCTACCCCGAGGCGAAGAAAGTTCATGAAGAATTTCCACTGGGCACCAATAAAAAAAAAGGATGATCTAGAATGAGTTTGACTTCGTCATTCTAGAACAATTATTTATATACTCAGTCATCATATCAGTCAAAAAGATGTCCACCGCTGATCAAAGGCAAATAAACGACCATATCGTTATTTTGTGGAAAATTTACCAGTACTTACCACGCTTGGCAAGCGGGTTGGTGAGCGCAGAATGGCTGCGTTACCACAGAAGTGACGCTGCTGTCCGTCCATCTAGTTTAGACCCTAGTCGCCTTTTAGGAGATACACGGGAGGAGATGGAGTGGTGCGTATTCTTAATCTAGACACCACACGGACAATCCAAATCCACTTAATACTTCTAATCAATTGAGGTTATATCAATATTTGAAGGGGTGTTGACAGTTTGCTTACTGTTGAAGGTGTTATATTAGCAGTGTACTGTCAATGTCAAAAAATTACAATGACGCAGACATGAGGAGAATATATTTGTTTTGTTGTCAAAATAAAGTTTTTGTCTTAGGGTTTCTTTTCGGGTTCTGCATCAATTAATCAATTCAGTTTAGCGCAGTCTACTAGTGAGTGTAGTCCCCTCCGATTTTGCGCCATATCGCTATCTTATTTCGTATTCCGCATCCAGTCAACCTCCGATGGACTGAATGACTATCTGTCTGGAGAGTGTTCTACTTTAAAGGCCATCGAGAGTGAGACTATTAGATATATCACGTACCTATTTGGAAAAGATAAATTAATTCATCAACCCAGTTTTTTCTAACTGTTTTGGGATCGACTTCCACCTTAACCCGGTGCGACTGGATATCAGTATTTTTGAGAGAAGGCAACTGAATACTTTCGGCAATCCGGCTGCTCATTACGGAAGGAATTCGTATGCCACCCGAGACCTATGGCTTAACTTTCTCTGTGACACGCGGAGTTTTAATGTAAACGAAATGGTCACCGACGCAAAGCATAACCGCGGATAGCGCAAATCGATGGTTTTGCGCAGTAGCAATTTTCTACCGAATCAATCATGAATTGCCTAATCAAATAGCCTATCATAATTTACTGCTAAATATAGGCATCATATCCCAATGCCGTGTGGTGCCGGCTCAGAATGCCACCACCCCATCTCCTCCCATGGGTGTCGTAAAAGTCGACTAAGGGATTAGCCGGAGGATGGGCAGCAGCGTCCTTCGAGTACATTAACAACTCAACTGCGATCGCCAACCCGCCTGCCAAGCGTGGCGATTATGGCAAAACCCCCCAATGAGCCCAGAACACATCCATATCGGTGGTTGTGGTGATCTTTGGGGGAGGCCTGTGTCCAGCAGTGGACTTCACTCGGCCGAAATGATGATCCCAATTTGCACTTCATTACCAGTTCCTCTATTTCTCGCCGTCCAATCAAATCTAGACACTTTTTTGTGGTATCATTAACACATAGAATATAACACACTGTATTAATGATACTATGTGCGTACACACGGCTATATATCAAGCTATTCATTTCCAGTAAAAGCTGATTGACCACTGATTGTACGGAAAGCCTATTTAATGTGAGATCAGCTTATACTGAAAATGTATAGCTTGATTTGTAGCTGTGCATACCTTTTTTTTTATTGATGTCCAGTGGAAGTTCTACATGGAACTTCCTCCACTCCGGGGAAGGGCGAAGTGGTACTTCTACCGGCTAAAACCACTGGATCGGTCATCTTCGGCACCGCAGGGGGGGCTCCAGGTCCTCGTAAGATCACACTAGAGCCGCCCATTGGTGCCACGCCTTTATGCACATCTCGGAGGGGATGACTGTAAAGCAGTCACCTCCTCTAGCGGAGGGCAAGCGGCTGTAAAAAGGCCGCCCCCCAGGCATTTCTCGGGGAGGATTGTAAAGGATCCCCCCCAAGTCTCGCTGTGCGCTGTGCTACGCACTAGCCGTGCATACCTACTATACGCGACCTTTCGAAAAATGAATCGGGAGACACTGCAACAGATTTTTTTATGCCAAGCGGCAGTAACTTGAAGCCCACAAGTTGTCATTTTTAAACTTTATTAATTCTTATCGTAAATCGTGACCAAGTAAAAGACTTACCATTGTTTAAAAAGATTGCTTCTTAAACAATGAAATTATTGAAATCATAAAAAATTGACTAGACATCTCAATAATAAAGAAAAAGTGTAATGACTCTGTTTCCTAATTAAAACTTTTCGATGTTACTAAAAGATGTTCTCCCTTTTCAGATCGTCTTTAGCGGCGTCTACGTAATGATAGTCTACTTCATGACGGGTCAGCCGATGCAGACGGACCGAGTGCTCATGTTCACTACCATTAACATACTCACAGCCCTGGTGGCGCAATCCCTCGGCTTGCTCATCGGGGCTGCTATGAAAATCGAAACCGGGGTCTACCTTGGACCTGTCACTACAATACCTGTAGTGCTCTTCTCAGGGTTCTTTGTCAACTTCAACGCAATACCTAGCTACCTGCAATGGCTTACTTACCTCAGCTACGTTCGATACGGATTCGAAGGAGCTATGTTGTCGGTGTATGGATATGGAAGAGAGAAACTTCATTGCTCCGAAGCGTACTGTCACTTCAGGAATCCAAACTTATTCCTAAAGGAAATGACGATGGACAAGGCGAATTTCTGGATCGACGTCGGCGCCTTAAGCGCCCTCTTCGTTTTTATTAGGGTAATCTCTTATTTAGTGTTAAGGTTTAAATTGAAGATGATGCAGTAGACGTATGCACAAAACGATCGGCTTCGTTGGCGATGATATTTTCTTTAAGGGTGTCGATTTTGATGGAATCGGAGTTAAGTGAATCTTTGTTCGGATTGGTGTGTACCAAAAAGATATTCATGAATCATTCCTAAGGATATTTTTTATGTTTTAAGTTGGTTTGAGCTTCGTGTGTATGTTGATGAGGTGTTCAGGCTCGTAGAGTTAATGAGAGTTTGTTTTCAATGTAAACGTGTTGTCACAGCTAGCTATGCTTTAATATTAGGGATGTACTTGGTGAGCTGTGCCCCATATAGCTCAGCGGTCTTAAATCCGATTCTATTCCAAAATGTTTTGATCATCACGGATTCTGATAGCAAGTTCGTAGTTTTAATAATAAACTAAATAGTTTTCGAAATACCTTAGCTTTTTAGTACGCAGATAAAGTATAGATTGTTTATACGTACCTATAGGGGATAGTCGTTAAGGTTTTATAGGAGATCGGGCCCATGACTTAATTTTTAAGTTCCTTAATTAGTGATTTTCATACGTTGTTTTATGATTCCTTTATAACATCACGCGTAGGCGATATAAACTTGTATGTACTCAACATTCTTAGGTATTTAATTAGTATTTTAAAGTACCTTTCATTACGCTAAAGATTTTTTCGTAAATCTCTATGTCTATCCTAATTACCAGTATTTATTATTAAATAAACGACTGTGATTTTTATAACGTTGTTGTTTGAATTGATTCCTAATATACCTACACAATATTAAAATCGATCGATCGATAAATTACTACTTTTAATATGGACTGTAGATCTTGGGTATTTACTAAAAATGGCTACTATGATTTGAGAAAAGTGACGTTATTACAACTCTTTACGATTTGGTTATCGTATTATCATATTTTAAATGAAGTTTTGGATTGTGATTTGATGTATTTGTCACCAAATAAGTAACCTGTCACGAGTTAGAAACATTCACCGTATCTTATGTCCGAAAATGAGACGTCCTTCATAAATCATATCGATTATTAACAAAAAAGGATTAATATTGGAAATGATGAGACTCAAAAATATTTGACATCATCATCATCATATCGGCCATACAACGTCCACTACTGAAAAAAGGCCCCATAGATTTCCACAACTGTGTCATTATATTGCGGGGAATTTGCCAGTACTCACCACGCTTGGCAGGCGGGTTGGTGAGCGCAGAATGGCTACTAGTCCACAGAAACGACGCTGCTGCCCATCCCTCTGGTTTAGAGTCCCATAGTCGCCTTTTACGACCTCCACGAGAGTAGATGGAGTGGTGCTATATTCTTAATCCTGACACCACACGGATAGATAGATAAAATATTTAGGTATAATAATTATAATATTATGGTCTGTTTTAATTGTGTGGTAAATCTGGACATTAAATGTTTTTTTAACTACATTTTCATAAATAATTGATAATATTTGTTGTATTTTTTTAACTTACGTTTTGTCATTGTTTTTTTTTACTGTAAATTGTGAATACGATCAGTATGTAAGCCAGTTACATAAACGTTGACATAATATATCTGTGTTGGTTTTGGGAATTCATATGGCCTACACAAATGTCATGTAGATGGTGTTGTTGCGCGCATATCGTTAAGCTCCTATGAATAGGGTCGAACTTTATGATGACAGATGTATCTGTCATCATAAAGTTCTTGCTTCTTCTACTTCTTACTTGCTAGTCACGACATTTCCACTCATGACGACAATGGAATTTTCTTCAAAGGCTATTCCATATTTCCTGACATAATATTGTATCATAAAATACGTCTGGACCTGAAACAGAAACCTTCGAGTTCGTTTTGGCATTTCAGAAGCAGTTAGTAGGAAATGCCGACTTCATCAAGATTTACTGACAACTGAAAGTGTTTCTTGAAACCTACTTGCTAAATAAAGATAGAAAGGAAGAAACATTTTTTTTTCTTTTTAAACGTAGCCCCACACTAGTATTTCTCCTGTATCGTGGGTGCGTTTACAGACATAAACTCTACATACAATACACCCAGACCCGGAACAACTACCTGCAGGTCATACAAATATTTGTTCCGTGTGGGAATCGAACCCACGAACCGGAGCGCAGCAGCCGACTGTATCGGCCACTGCACCAACCGTGCCGTCGTTGGCACAAACTGTTTACACAATAAAAACAAACTTAAATATAAAACAAAATTTAAGGTGCAACACGTACCGTGTGGTGTCCGGAAGTGCGTGTGGTGTCCGGATTGAGAATATAGCACCACTCCATTACCTCCCGTGGATGTCGTAAAAGGCGATTAAGGGAATCTAAACCAGAGGGATGGGCAGCAGCGTCTCTTCTGTGAATCGGTAGTCATACTGCGCTCACCCACCCGTCTGCCAACCGTGGTGAGTATTGGCAAATACCCCCCAAAATGATGACACAGTTGTGGAATCTATGGGGGAGGCCTTTGTTCAGCAGTGGATGTATAAATGGCCGACATGATGATGATAACATATCGTGCACAGTGACAAAATTTTACTGCCAAAGGGCCAGCTCAGCTAATGTAAGGCGACAGTGATACTGACCACCTAACGCTGATTTACATCAGGGTCTTTAGGTGGTTTCAATAAATATAATATTTATACGCATAACATAATCTTTGATCGGCCAAATGATACCGAATAGGTAAGGTTTTTTTTTTGATTCTGTGGCAATACATCTTGTACTTTCTCCACCCCAGGAAAGGGCGGAGGGGTATCGGGCTTTTACCGTCTAAAACCACCAAACCACCGGAGTGATCATCTTCGTCAGCGAAGCGAGGCGCCAGGAACTCGAATAATCGCCATCTAGAACCATTCATTGGTGCCGCGCCTTTAAGCACATCTCGGAAGGGATGACTGTAAAGCGGGGGAAGGTGACTGTAAAGAGGCAACCTCCCCAGGCTCCTCTCGAGGGGATTGTATAGGATTCCCCCAAAACCTCTCTATGCGCTGTGCTGCGCATACGGTGGCACATAACCAAATACACACCGCCGTCTTCCCGGCGGTCACTCGGTATGAGTACGCAGGTCTCCCAATAGGCGCACTCACGACCCCCAAGGTCCCCCACCATATAATGACGACAGGGGGCTCAAGCGTGTTGGACACGGGCGCCGCGACGGTTGTTACCCCGGCTCCGTGTGCTCCTTCTCCGAGCGGGATCGGCCCTCTCCCGAACCCGCTCTGCAACCTTCTTCTGCAGCATGACGCTCTCACAGGAGATCACAGCACTCCAATTTTCATGTTCTGCCAGCAAAACCGACCCTACTACTGGCAGAGAGTCATACCGACTATCGACTTGGGGAATGCAGACAGAGTGTCAGCTGTTACGCTGATGACACCCTCATCTCGTCACCGCCCACGGAGTGAACTTTGAGGAAACGACACGCTCAGCTACTGAAAGCGTGTCCCTGGTTGTCGGCCACATTGAGGAACTCGGCGTCCAGGTGGCATTGGAAAAGACGGATGCCTTGATTTTCTATGGGCCTCGTCGCCGTCTACCGGTGGGTGCTCACATTACGATCAGTAATGTGAGTATAATGATCCGGGTGCAGATGCGCTACTTGGGACTGGCCCTTGACCGGCTCGCCGAAGTCCCACCGACTTCGGTGAGCACTTCCGTCAGCTTTACCGAAGTTGATCGGCACGGTGTCTGCCGGGTGCTGCTGAAGTTGGATGGACTCGCCCTCCACCTGAATCGGTTCTAAGTTGGTGCAGAGGCCAAAATATTATTCAAATCAAATCGCAAACAAGAAATATATACTAGAAAGAAAGAAAGAAATCAATCAAATATAAGTCCACTTTATTCCTAAGTTAAACCACTACAGTTGTTCCTCTGTGTTCTTCATCTTATGTTCCTCAGCTGCTTTTTAAAGCTTTAATTATTTTTACTATCTCAATATTTATCGTGGTTCATAATAGAGATTTTTGTTTTCTTTTTAAACGCTGTCCCCCCCTTAGCTTAATCCTGCGTCATGGATGCGTTTTATAGACACAAATTCCACACACAATACACCCAGACCCGGAACACCTACTTGCAGATCATAGAAATATTTGTACCGTGCGGTAATCGATCCAGCGACCCGGAGCGCAGCAGCTGACTATATCAGCCACTGCACCAACCAAATTATACCTAATCTGTTTTAGATTCGTGACGAAAACATTAATTGTTATTTCTCTAAAAGTTAGTAGGCAAACTGTTAGTAATTGTGACTCCGAAGCGTTCTTTCTCGAGATCCTAGAGCCGCTCTTCTGTGCCGAAGATGAGCAGTCAGGTGCTATGACGTTAAGAGTCATCTCACTTCTCCCCAGGGGCATTAGACAATAGATGGGCATTTCTACCGAGGCGAATTAAAAGGGTGTACCTGTGAAGTTTTAATTTATCATTTCGAGTATAATGTTTAGAGAGTAGGGAATAATGTTTACAAGTAGCTGGTGAGTCTTATCTTTACTAACTTTAGGATTTCAGCGAGGTTCGTAGGTACTACTTTGGACGGAGCTTCAATAATGTGCAAAGAGAGGGGGGTTCCAGTAGCAGCAGGATGTAATGGAATAGTGATCATATAAAAGAAAATGTCGAGTCAATGAACTCTACCTTTTGCAGTCCACTATACAAAGGCCTATAAATAAAACGACGAGTTATTTGTTTTAATTATTAATTTAATATGTTTTAAATTCTTATTTGTTAATCATGAAATTGACAGAATAATAAGTAAATTGCACAATCGAGAAACGCAAGCCAGCGCTCTTATTGCCAGCCGAGTCGGGGTGTAAGTACTCCTTAAGAACTGCCCCGCTCATTATTCGAAAAAACAATAATGGCGTTTTAACGCGACAATCAGATCAGCTTAGGCTTGAAAACAAAGCCGCACGTAACATAACCAGAGTAAAAAAAAATTAGATTATTGATAAAAATTACCCAGGTACTTTAATTTATTACTACGCCATCTATTGTTATTTGTTTATACTACTACGAATATAATTAACGAAAATGTTTGTAGGCTTTGTTAACAGATGTCACCATAAAATATGTATATTAATTCATTTCTATGGGTGAATCCTGGCATAACCCAAAAATAATTACTCTTGACAGAAGGGAGAAAAGGCACAGTGATTTGGCGATTTTTCTCCTTGAATGCATTGTTGGCTAAATTAATATATTTAATGCTTGAGGTAACTGATATGATTCTCCCATTAGGTAAGTTGATCTTGTGAGTGACGAGTGAAAAGAAAAAGGAATTTACTTTACAACCTTCATTGCAATTAACCTAATCTTTGGATCACATATAATAAGTCCTACCTGGGGATAATCCGTCGCAATCCTATAGTGTAGCTATATAGAGTCGCCGGTTAATGTTCCATTAATCGAAATAAAATATTCATTTATCATATTTCAATGGCCCTATTACATACGAGATTCAATTTCTGCAAAGAGTCTCATGTTAGACCCACTCAAAACTTATTGTGTGAATATTCGTATGCATGTTGTGATCGCACTAAGAAGGTGGTTCTATCATGTTTTGTAATTGTTAGATGTTATTATTGAATGTTAGTACCAGTTTGCGACCCAAATAAGCTCCGCGTAACCTTTTTAAAAATCATATTTGTCCTTAAATTTAAGGAGTTAACCTTGCCGTGTGGTGTCTAAGAATACCACCACCCTACTATGGGATTAGCCGGAGGATGGGCAGCAGTGCCCTTCGAGTAGATTTATAACTCAACTGCGATCGCCAATCCGTCTACCAAGGGTGGCGATTATGGCAATATCCCCCAATGTGCACACAACACAAACCCATATCGCTCGTTGTGGCAATCTTTTGTCCAGCAGTGGATGTTCCTACCGCTGAAATGATGAAGGAGTTAACCGTGAGAGAGTCGTTCACTGTCAAAATTTCAAATTCACTGTTCGCAGTCGTATAATCTCAGTGTTATTGCGATATTCTAATACATCTGCATTTTCAACAACAAAATAATATTTCAGTAATCGTATTGATTTTTACAGGATGGTACCTACTTAGTTACTTTTTACTCGAATCAGCCTATTGTCGTCAACCGTTACTGCTGTATTACCCATCCCAGCTGCATTCTTTGGGTTGTCAGGCTATATATAGGTAACCTTTTTTTTTATTGACTTCCAGAGGAAATTCTACATGGAACTTCCTTCACCCCGGGGAAGGGCGAAGGGGTATGTCGGACTCCTACCAGCTAAAACCACTGGAACGGTCATCTTCGGGCTCCAGGTCCACGTAAGATCACACTAGAGCCGCCCATTGGTGCCATGCCTTTAGGCACATCACAAGGCTATAGGTAGCCTGGGGAGCGTCTTACACTACGATTATTGTTTCGCGGTATCAATTGTTTATTTACTATCTCTCTATCTACTTTTAATCCACATCAGCACCCACAGTACTTTGCAGTGCATAACTAAAATTACGCAAACTAGCGAAAACACCGTGCTAATGGCGCGTCATAAAATTTTACGCGCTTATATCGGATCGCAAATTCACACTCGCTCGCACGAGAACCGATTAATTCGTAATCGAGAACTGAAGCGCCGATCCGATTAGATACCTTTACCCTATCAATTTAAGTATTCATTGATTTAACCTTAGGTTTATGTGTGCTAATTAATGTTTATCGATTATAAGGTTATGAGTTCCATTCGTTTCCTAAACGTTGCAGTTATGAAATTATATTGTGTATAATAATTATTGCCGTGTGGGACCGGCTCAGAATGCCACCACCCCATCTCCTCCCACGGGTAAAAGTCGACTAAGGGATTAGCCGGAGGATGGGCAGCAGCGTCCTTCGAGTACATTAACAACTCAAACTGCGATCGCCAACCCGCCTGCCAAGCGTGGCGATTATGGCAAAACCCCCCCAAAGAGCCCAACACATCCATATTGGTGGTTGTGGTGATCTTTGGGGGAGGCCTGGGTCCAGCAGTGGGCTCATTCCGCCGAAATGAATGATAATAATTATTACGCTAAACTCAGAAAGGGCACGTAGAAGATATCCCTGCAATCTATAGTTTATTGCTGTCTCATTAATTACTATGGTGGACTATATCTGGAAGGATTATATAACTGTAGAAGAATAAGTACATCCATATTTCATCGACCCTTGCTCGTCAGACCGTGCCGAGCCAGTAGTTTAAATACAATGTCCCTAAATCATAGTCATTCTTGATCCATCTCACTAGTTGGTGGCCTCCCAGCAACTTTTTTTTTGTTGGGCTTCTCGCATAAATTTCTGGGAAATGTGGTTGCTTAACCGGTCATTTCTGGCGAAGCCAAAAGAGGCCTCCAACCAGGCTTAAAATTTATATTAAAACTAAACAACTCCCAGCAACGCCCTAAGCCGGCCTTAAGTCCCACTAGGGAGTATTTTTGCCTTATCTCCTGGGTCGAGAGGGTAGTGGGTGCCTTGCACCGGCAACACACGGACGGAATAATTACTTCACCACGGCCCGGCAACGTACCGTGCAAATAAACCGTTTAACGGCGCGGCGTATGTAAGTGCCTATTCAGGGTGTCAAAACTATGTATTTTAACGTGCAAAAAATGATGGTTATGGATTATTGCACCGGATTTTCGATCTAAAGTTATTATGGTACAGATAAAAAACCTAATACAATCATAAAGAAACAATTAGTGGATAGGTATTTTAGGATCATTTTCCAGGGTGGAGGAATTCCATGATGGATTTCAACCGCGGTGAAAACAAGGTATGTTAGGATGTTTTAAGGCATGATGAGTCTTCAGAATCGTTACGATAAATTATGTAACAGTTTGAGATACGATGCGAATGGCAATGGGTGGGGCAGCTCGGCACATTTGGCTAGAAAGGTTCTCGAGTGGAAATCTCGCACCAGACGACGCACGAGGGGGCCTCCAACGAGTTTTTTTTTCTTTATTTAGATCGGTCTTAGGCCACTTACACTAATTAAAGACACAACTTGACGGCACGGTTGGTGCAGTGGCTGATACAGTCGGCTGCTGCGCTCCGGGTCGTGGGTTCGATTCCCGCACGGAACAAATATTTGTATAATCTGCAGGTAGTTGTTCCGGGTCTGGGTGTATTGTGTGTGGAATTCATGTCTCTAAACGCAGCCACGATACAGGAGAAATCATAGTGTAAAAAAAAAAACTGTCACACAGTCAAAACTTCATAATCCCGTTGTCCACTTCTGAACATGAGCGTCATGTTCGTTGACGATCGTGGGGGAAGTTTTGTGTGGTGGTCACCACATTTGGCTAACGATTTGGTGATCGTAGTCTTTGGTTATGTGAACGAAGTATGATCTTGCTACCTTATCTTATCTTTTCAAAACGACCCCTTACGACAGCTTTATGAAAATATGGACGTCGTAGTAATTGCTAGAAACAATACGGAACAATAAGACATACAGAACACGACAAAAATCTATTGTGTTTGTGGTTTTTTTGTGTCTGTAAATTACGTAACGCTACAGTGAACGGCATCTTGAGGTGGATTTATTTTTACACTGTTTTAATGGGCACAGTACGATAGTTTTTAGTATTTGCTTTTGCAACACTCACAATAGCAAATACACACTTCTAAGACACATCAAGCATGTTTTAGCGAATTACTGCAAGAGAGGTAATTAATGATGTTTTTTTTTACTCCTATTGATTCTTCTGAGTAAATTTCATCATCAAGATAATAAAAAGGGTCTGCATTTTACTTAAAAGTTGAAAAATTCTGTCAAGTTGTACTCATATAAAAGCCTTTGACGGGTTTGAGAAAAATCAGTACAATTTCTGCTACACAACTGAATCGAATTCAAACAAACGAAAGCTACTATGGAGAGAAGATGAAGAAAGAAGAGTCGTAGAAATGTTGAAAACTCACTCTCGGCAACGTGCTATGGCTATCGCTCTGAACGCAGAGTATCATAAGTAACCTCTGGACACGCTACCGCATCAGTAGCAGTGCGGCTGAGCACCACAGAAGACGAACTCGCATCACCACTCGCGACAAGACCGATCCATAAAAATCACTACTCGACGGAATCTTACAATTAAAGCATTAACTCCGCTTCTGTACATGTTTGTGCATAAAGCATTATAAATAAATAAATAAACAAGCATCTACTATCCCGCACTTTAAAAACACATTAATACAAAAACGAAAATTAAATAACAAAGCACCGTTTTTTCGTACCAGGAGTTTAGAGGTTGAAAGATAAACATTAAGCTTCTGAGAGGGTGTCAGTATTTTGAAGAGATAGTTTAAAATCTAACAACTAGACTAGATTAGAGATTTGATATCAATAGGCTCATTCTCTGTAGCAACATACTGCCAAGCGCTAATAACAACATATTGTGATCACCAATCCGCATGCAAAGCAATAATTATGGCAATGACCGTTTATTGTAGCATTCATTGGGAGGCTCATATTCAGCAGTGGACGTTTACGGGCTGATGAGATGATAAGACACAACCGTATGTTATACGGCTGTACCGAATAAGTGATCAGCTCAGCATGTACCAGTCAGTTTCTACGAACTACGTAGTCTTACTGTAGATGCTGTAAATAATTATTAGAAGAAATAAACTCAGGATTTATTTCTGATTACACTCACAATTTTAATCACTTTTAGTCGTTATTGCGTGGGTAACTTGCCAATATTCACCACAACAACTCGACAAAGGCAGGTGGGTTGGTGAACGCAGAAATGCTACTGTTCAACAAAAGGGACGTTGCTGCGCATTTCTCTGGTTAAGATCTACTTAGTCGACATTTACGACCTCCGAGGGAGGATATAGAGTGATGCAATATTCTTAGTCCGGATACTAACCGAAAAACGGTTGTTTCTGTGTCTGTTAAATAACGAATATTCAGAATAGCGTATGCTGCAATCGTATTGTATCTTTTCGACAATATTTAAGTATGTGTGGGCCACGCTGCAGCTAAGAATCTAAAGTGATACCTAATACACTGCGGGGTCCACAGGGTCCAACTCCATGCCATTCTATAGTACACAGCTACTTACATTTCTACCATTGGGTGTTGTAAATTTAATGCATTTCGTTTTCTCGTTTAAGATTAAATCGTTAACATTTAACCAGTGGACCACTCTGGAGATAGTGCTATTTATATCGTCAGTAAACAGATGTTGGCGTCTGAGTTTGAATAAAAGTTTCATCTGCGAACAACACTATCTCGTGGTTATCTTTCACGGTATAAGGTAGGTCATTTATATAAATAAGAAACAAAAAGGGCCAAGAGTTGAGCCCTGTGGAACTCCCATTATGACCACAAAACCCAGGAGACCTCTTACCGTTAACATCAAAGTTCTGAAAGCTATTACTCAAATATGAGATAAGTGAAGTAATTTCCTGATTATGTAATTTACAATTTTAATTTTAATTATTTTTAACTGAATAATAATTTGGTATATATTGTTATTTTTTCTACATGATTGATATAATTACATCTTAATTTAATTCAAATATCGATGAGCGTGTAAAAATAATAAGTGTAAAACGAGATAAAGGCTAAATTATCAAATGTGTTCCTACATGTTCGCTAGATAATTATGATATGTAGTGCTAGCCACTACTGATAGCTTACTTTAAATATTGCATGCCAATTAAGCGAAATTGACGGATTTTTATTTAATGATAACAACTTGCATGTAACTCATTTCAAGCAAGTAAACGTTTTCTTATATTATTTCGTGAAGGATACAATCAAATGCTATAGATAAATCACATAAGATGCTCAGGGCATCGTGTAAACCCTCCCAAGTACAGAAAATATGTCCTAAAAGGTCAACACTGTCAATCACAATCAATCAGTTGTTGAAAGACTCTTAGTGACCAGCAACTGTTTGTAATGCAGAAACTGATACTTATTAAATGTACTTTGCATTTGATCCAAAATAGGTTTTTCGTATATTCTGCTATAGCAGGTAGCACCAAAATACGCCTAAAATTAGTAGGGCCAGTTGTGCTACCTGATTTGAATATACGGATAATCTTTCACATTTTCATAGCATCAGGAAACCCACAGTCAATACTCTTATTAAAAATTACGGTCAATTGAGATGCAATAATATCAATGATGGATTTGACCAGGCTGACAGAATTTCCCTACAAGCTGCTGTCTTTTTACATTTCGAGTGTAAAATGTTCGTATTATATCTCTACAATTAACATGATTGAATATGAATACATTATTGTAAGCGCTAACATTATTTTTGAGTAAAGTTTCTGCAAAAGTGGGTGAAGAGTTCAAACCTTAAGTAGCCGAAAAAGGAAAGTCGGTAAAAATAATTCAAAAGCGGTAGCAACTTGCATATCTGAATGAATCATTTTGTAATTAATCGTTAAGCTATAGTCACCGTCTCAGCTATTAACTCCTCCAGTTTGACTACTAATAGTATTGCAAGTGATTTTAATTATGTTATTACTGTTTTTAATCTTAAATAATGGAAATAATGGATAAATAATGGAATTATCTATACGACAAATTATTTTGAATATTTTAACGTAAAGATTTAGTTTGTTACTATTAATATATGTTCGTTCGTTATATTGTTGATATAGACTCTTTCTACTTATGTGAATTCCAAAAGTATCCCATTTACTAAAGTTAGGATGACCATTAACCGTGATCGTCTTGGGGATAAAAGTGTTGAGTTAAAGTCTTTACAGTAAACATTTAAAAAATCTGCATATAATTGGTTAGATTGTCATCATAATATGACAAATACTCCTGCGACCACGAAACCTGCAAAGTGTTCGAAACGTCAGGAAAAACAAAAATAAATAATATACCTACGCGATTTAATCCGTTTAAAATTGTTTCATTGCAACAAATAAGGTATTACTTAGTTTATTTCATATAATTTTCAACGATCTACGGTTTACGGTTTCTATAAACTGTAATATCCTTCTTAGCCACCTTCTTTCTATGGTCTGCAACAATAATAATAAATGTATATTATCTATACAAATAAATAATATAAAAGTGTCTGTTTGCTATGTCAGAATAACAACTTTTTACTAAATGAATATAAAAGTATATTAAGTACTTATAACAAAATAACAATTTAGTTTTTTTTTGTCTGTCAGTCTTTCTGTCTCTTTGTTCCAGCAAATCTTCGAAATGGTTGGACCGATTTTGACGGGACTTTCACTGGCAGATAAGGCATATGCAGCTGATGTTATAGGGAGTAACTTAGGCTAAATGTATTTTAGATTAGGCTAGAATAGGCTTAGAATAGGCTAATTGTATATTTCGAAAAATTAAATAGCCAAGAAATCTAATATAATCCGATGTCTTTTAAATTAAACGGCGGGTCATAGCTAGTGTATGTATAAAATTCTATGTTTTTTCATAAGTATCAATTAAGTATCATTTTAACTTCAGTGGTTTTTGGGTGATATTTTATTATTACTTTTATTACTTACAATAAAATATTATTTAATGTACACCATAAATAACAAAAAATATATAAATTTTGAAGTTGATATGAATAAAAGAAAACATCTGGGGTTGCATGTCCATGTTCAGAAACCCAAATTCCGCAACATTTGCAGAAAATATTGAGTAGAAAAAAGTTGTAGATACCTGGGTATTGCCACGGCAATCCTTCAGACATTTCAAAACTTTTTTCTCCATTGTTGGATAAGCATTGAGATAAAACATTTACATAAGAAACTTCGGTTTAACTTGTAATTTATATGTTAATCAGTTTCATTTGACCTTTGGAACTGAGAGAGTAAACCTAACTCTCAAACTAAATTGATTTTGTTGAAGTTACAAGATATTGGAGTTAGTAGTCAGTGTGGTTCTCGGCAAAGAAGAGACCACCCCTCTCCTTCCATGGGTTTCATAAAAGGCGACTAAGGGATCTTATTCTTATCAAGAGGATGGTCAGCAGCATCTTCCTGTGTGCTAATAACCACATACTCTGATTATCAATCCGCCTACCAAGCGTGGTGATTATGGTGATATTCCCTGTGGCTGCTTATTGTAGATATTGATCATTGAGGGCTTTATTTTCATTTTTATTGGCGTCTAGTGTTTCGTCAACGTGAATTCAACATGAACTTCCTTCACCCCGGGGAAGGGCGAAGGGGTATGCCGGACTCCTACCGGTTAAAACCACTGGAGCGGTCATCTTCCACACCGAAGAGGAGCTGTAGGTCCTCATAAGATCATACTAGAGCCGGCCATTGCCACGCTTTTAGGCACATCTTGGAGATGATGACTGTAAAGCGGTCGACCCCTCTAGCGGAGAGCAGGTGGCTGTATAAAAGCTGCCCCCCAGGCACTTCTCGGGGAGGATTGTAAAGGCACCCCCCAAGCCTCGCTGTGCGCTATGCTACGCACATGGCGGCACGTGACCACGTGCACACCACCGTCTTTCCGGGGGTCGCTCGGTGTGAGCACACAGACTCCCCAATCCGCGCACCCGCGACCCCCGAGGCCCCCTACCATGTAACGACGGCAGGGGGCTCAGGCGTGATGGATCCAGGAGCCGGGGCGGTTGTTACCCCGGCGCCGTCTCGTCCCTCTCCGTACGGGATCAGCCCTCTCCCGATCCCTGTCTGCAGTCTCCTTCTGGAGCATGACGCTCTCGCGGAAGGAGACCACTGCACTCCAATTTTCATGCTCTGCCAACATAGCCCACTGCTGGCAGATAGAGATCTTATCCGATCTGATCGACCAGGATCCGCGGCTCGGCAGCCTAAGCTAGGGCACTCCTCGAGCGTGTGCTGAGCGGTATCTTATTCGCATCCACAATTGTGGCACTGTGCCGTAATCTCACGTCCTATTCTGTGCAGGTACCGTGACCAGTGAATATCTGCATCAGGCAGTAGGTGATGCGCTCGCTCCTTCTCTCCCGTAGAGACAGCGAACTTCCTCACTCGGTCCCCCGAGATTGGGCAGCACCCAGTGTAATGCACCAACTACCCTCTCAACTTGGGAGCGAGGCGTGCCAAGTGCTCTTCGAAGTCCCAATGACTGTCCAGGGTGAGCCCCAAGTACTTCGTGTACTGGCCCACCCTGATCTGCACGTCACCAACGCGTATCCACGAACTGGGTGGTTCTCTGCTTCGCGGCAGTTTGTGGAACCATACCGCCTCGGTTATGTTTACGATTTGTTAGGCGCTATCTGCAGACCCAGAGCGTGAATTTTAGCTACGACAATTGCCACCGCTTGCTCGGCAAGCTAGATGGTTCCCTCCCCGCTGGCCAACACAAGAGTGTCGTCAGCGTAACAGACCAAGCTGACGCCAGCTGGAGACTAAGATTTCTCCTGTGTCATGGGTGCGTTTACAGACATAAACTCCACACAAAATACACCCAGATGGTACCCGGAACAACCACCTGCAAATCGTATAAAAATTTGTACCGTGCGAGAATCGAACCCACAACCCGGATCGCAGCAGCCGACTGTTTCAGCCACTATACCAACTATGCCGTCTATATATTTTCTTTTAATATTATTTAATTGAATGGTAAATAGTCTGTATATATTTAGTTTTAATGTGTATATGAAAATGAGATACCTATATATTAAATAAACAAACTCTTAGACATTTATTTTAATGGCCTTATTAGGAACGGGGCTACAATATAGCATATTTACTATACGATCTGAACAGTGAAAATAGTACTTTGGGACTACTTCATACACGGGATTAAAATCATTCATCATCCATTTGGGGTCTTGCCATAATCACCCCGCTTAGCAGGTGGGTGGCGATCGCAGTTGAATTGTAAATGTACTCGAAGAATGGTGCAGCCCATCCTTTGGCTAATTACATCTCCCACGGCATGAGATATGTTGGTGCAATTGTGGACGTAGGACACCGTGCGATATCCCCTTATCACCCTGAGGGCCATCGCTCGCTGAGCCCATCGCAGCACGGTGACGCTGGCTGTCCTCATGAAGTTCGCCGTATAGGGCCATGGACCGCAAGACCCCCATGTAGAGCCTCTGGCACGAGGCATTATCGCCCCCATAGGCTTATTTATTAGGCTATCACGCCTAGTGGTAAAACGCTTGCCTTCCATACAAGAGGGTCTTAGTTCGATCCCGGCCCGCACGTCTGTCTTTTCGGATTCATGTGCGGATCAGAATTTGATTATAACTTGCTTTAATGGTCAAGGAAAACATCGTGAGGAAACCTGCACACCTGAGAGGGCTCCAAAATGTTCTCATTGGTGTGTGTAGTCCACCAACCCGCTCTAGGCCAGCGTGACCACTAAGGACTAAGTAGATCTTCTCATAGTGACAAAAGGCTCGTGCTCAGCAGTGCAGTGGAGTGCGCTTATATAATATGCAAGTACATAATATTTATATTTACCTTTAGCAGTTTGTTTCTAAGCTTATAACCACTTAGAACTCTATCTACACGTCATTCAAAAAGTACGTGGTGAAAACAACGCAATACACATTCAAGTCTCCATTTGACAGTTTATTAAACGTCAACAACAAAGTTTGTACATTCGAGTGACATCACAGTAACATTGTGTTATTGCGAGTTCGTTTACGTTTATGTTACTATAAGGGTTTTATTGCTACGTGCTACAGATTTTATTGCAGTTTTGAGTCTTTTGAAATGCTTGCCAACCAGCTTTGAATAAATGTGAGTTTTAGATTGTTGGTACAAGAAATGTAAGTCGCATAAAATTTGTGTCCTCGAACAAGCTTTTCAAGCGATGTGGAGTGCCGACACCGAGTGGTCTTGAAGCTCACGCTCGCTTAGCCACTCAGCGTCTACAATTGTACACAATTTTAGTAGGTATCAGTGTCTGTGTATACTTGTGTGTGAAAAAAGGGTTATACGATTATTACCCTGAAATTATATAGCCTTCGATTGAAAACTTGGAGGCCTTTGTTCAGCAGTGGACGTTTTTCGGGCGACGATAAAGTCAAAATAGAGTTAAACATTCCAACATTTTATGCTTGTTTTCTGTAACCCTTCATGTACTCCAACTGGCCTTGTCAGACAGACATACGCCCAACAAAAGAAGAAAATAAGAAAGAATTTCCGCTTTTACATCCTCCAGTCGAAACAACTTAAGTACTATAGAATAGTTTCTGTTAATTCCGCGTGTCCAGTTAGCATTATAGCTCCATTTTGTCACCACCCGTCGACGACTTAAAAGGCGACTTATAGATTATAATGTTCTTGATTATTACATGGTACACCATTACAGTGTATGTTGTACTGGTCAACATTTAATTTCAGTAAGTATTCGTCACAGAGTGTATGACGATATTTGTTCCCCATTTCTATTTCCCCCTACAACTTTTTGATTGTTGAGTTATTGTCACATAAAAAAACTGTTTTTGATACTATTATCGATATGTCACATTTTATTACCAAAGGATAGTGATCCGACCATCAGACGTGATGATGAACACGGGACGGGAGGTAGGCTGTTATAGTGTATGCGCTGACTGGCGGCGGTTGTTAATAAGTTCTGTTTTCTTACTTCAGTTATTTCTCCCTCAAGATTGTTTATTACCAGTTTCGTTTCATCCTTAAACATACGCATTTCGTTTCTCATAGTTGCAAGCGTCATTAGTAAGCTACTTTCATCGAAGTGATCAAAAGTCACTGGCGGTAGTCAGTTCAGATCTCTTGCAACGAACTTTGGCAATTTTTCATTTTCTTTTATAATCAAGTATATCCGATTTATTACTAGAATTTTTCTTTTCTCCTTTTCTTATCATTTTCCAATCGCAGTTATTTCACATACCTAGATATGCTTTTGCATTTTCGATTTCTTCTTCACTATACAATAGCAACAAATCTGCACTAGGCTTAATTCGTCCATAACATTGCTCTTGTTTTGAAGAAAGCACAGCAGTTCGTTGATCGTAATATTACACTCACACAACATCGTAATCGTTTTTATTTTTACATATTTGTAACCACACAATACGAATCTGCGCATCACTTAACAAGTAGGTAGACAATTTTTCAACAATACAGGTAATTAGAGTGCGCGTGCGTCACCGGACGCGCTTATTCAAAGATTTGAACTTTAGTTCTGATAAATTGGTAATACTAGAAGGAATTTTGTTGAAGAACCTAACACTTTTTCCGCTAAAAGACTTGCTGGTTCTGCTAAGTCTACAGCCAGCCAAGCATGATCTTATTGCGACTATCTAATTATCTTCAGTTACCACCAAGTAATTTTAGTCCTGATTCGTTAATCGAACTGTTATATCCTCCCAATGCTAGTAGAATGGCTGACCATCAGCCAGACTTGCTATGTCAGCATTTTGGTACTTAAACCACAGTATGATCTTCGGGATCGAGCCTCAGTCCGGTTTCACACTCGGTACGGGTCGGAAGTATTTTCAATTGTACTAGTTCTACTATTTTTATTGCTATTTCTATTACTATTTCTAATCAATTGTTAATCTAATTCCAAATTATATAAGTTTTAGCCAAATTAGTCTTTTTTTAAAAACCGGATTCCAAGATCCCGTATAATAGAACGTACGACCCGCGGCATATAAGCACGCACTATGGTGTTGCATCATTTGAGTCTGTAAACAACGAACCATACCACTCACAAGTCACAACAAACAACATTTCTCATTTATTCCAATCTTCATATATACCAAAACCCCCATAACCCAGCCTGGCCTAACAACATGTGCCTTTGGCTGTACCGGTACGGAACCCAATTTGTCGGCGGAGTTCAACTCGGCTGCGCAGTGATTGGGTTCAAATTGAAAATCGAATGAACCACTCACACTGGTTCTACCTTTAAAGGGACGGCACGGTTTTGGCTTTCATTTTTTCTGTTTATCTAGTTGGGTTTTCTTAATATTGCTGGTTAGTAAATTTTCTATTAGGTACTGAATTAAAATTAAAATCTAGCTTTATGATATAAATTATTTGCTTATGTAAATATAACCACTGCGATTTACACTCTTAAAATTTTGCAAATTTTTTACATTACAAAATTTATATAAAATTCTAAATGTGTCAGCATCATGTAGCCATTAATGTTATGTATACCTATACTATGTCTTTTGCCTAGAAGTATAAGTCTAACATGCTAAAGTGTTTTGCTGGTGACGGAATTGTGTTTGGATTCGTCAGGTTCCCTACAATATGGTTGAGCTAAGCGATGTCTGCGTCATGCTCGTGAACAGGCGCCGTTTGTCGAGACTGGTCAATCGTCAACTGCCATGACAAATAAATTATTATTACATTATTGTAGTATGAACGTCTTTACACATTAACCTAAAGTATTGTCGTTATATATTTTACCATCACCTGTATCAATCAACACTGTAATCTCAATTTTTTTAAAGAGTATCCATGCAATTTCTTTTCGGCTCTTTCCATAGGATCAACTAATTGGAACCTTGCAACTTAAATTGTGACGGTTAATAAATGTCATTAATTGGTTTATTAGTAAATAAAAATATTTAACTTTGACTTTGTCTTTGACATTATTCTTGAAACTGTTCTAATGCTCTAGCCACCTTTCTTCATTATCAAAGGAACCAATAGTTAACAATATTACTTTAGAATTTATGTGATGTTACATAATTAGGAAAATATTGATATAATATTGAGTAACAAACATCTTTTTAACCGACTTCAAAAAGGAGGAGGTTCTCAATTCAATGCGTTTTTTTTTGTATGTACACCGATTATTCCGAGATTTGTAGACCGATTTGAGCAATTCTTTTTTAACTGGTGCAGAATGCTAAGTTGGTCCCATATAAATTTGATTACATTTTATTGAGTAGCTTTTAACGAGCTTCAATAAACATGTGAATTTGACTGCGCTTATCTAGACGATGTCTTAATAGTTTCGATTCCTCTCAGATCAGAGAACCGATTTAAGTCATTCAGATACCAAATAGCAAAAAGTTTTTACATTTATTTACACTTAAAAGGAATAAATAAAACTTTTGAACAAAAAAAAAATACCGACATCAAAAACCCTACACCACAGAAAAGGAAGATTTTGGTTTTAATATTTTTATATCGTGTAGGGTTTTTGAAGTCGGTATTTTTTTGTTCAAAAGTTATCACATCACTATTTAACAGCCAAAATTGTGCATTCATACAACTTACCTTTATAATCCATAAACACAATGAATTAAAAATTAATCAAGATATTTCATTTGCCCGAGATTGTTACATAACATTGGTTATTACGGAATCAGCCAACTTGGCAGTGATACAGATGTTCTCTGCTGGGTACATAACAATTTGGCTACTTATACCATAATCCATCCAAACTTATATTTTCTTAGTATAGCTAAATCTCTATTCGACACTTCACCACCAGATTAAATACCGTCAATCCATTTTCCTACATCGAATAAAACGTGAAGACAGATCAATAAAACCGTAATATTAACATAAATGTCGAAGCTAAGCCGCGGGCGAGCACCAGTCTGCAGGTAAATTGAATTCTGTAAACATACCTACACATATACTTGAGAACAAGAAATGAAATGGTGCAGAAGGTCAATCTAGTGGCAAGGAAATCAACAGACGAGCAATCAGGCGAGCGTTAGGGCGTCCGCGACTTAATTATATGCATTATTATAGTGCTGGGTGCTATTTTTATTTTGTGTCATTTATTTTGATTTATTTTATTGCGTTAATTATTTATGTTGTTTGAATTAATTTTATTGTAGATCTGTAACTTATTAGTTGCCAATAAATTACTGACTATGACTACTATTAAAGTAGCATAGGCGAGCCGACTAACATTTATGTAATCAAAAAATTTCTATTGAATTTCATAATTTATTAAACTTAAGTAAATTACTTTCACTTATTTTAGATAACCCAGAATTTGGAATTTTGTGGCTCGATTTACAATTCTAGCTGATTCACAAAGTTGTAAAACATTTTTATGGCATGTGGCACATTACTAGTAAGAGGATAGATAGACAGAATTTTTGAGGGAGTTGGAAGATCCCGGTCGCTTTTAGTTTTTTTATAG
The DNA here is from genome assembly GCA_947459985.1 of Diloba caeruleocephala. Classification (NCBI taxonomy): domain Eukaryota; kingdom Metazoa; phylum Arthropoda; class Insecta; order Lepidoptera; family Noctuidae; genus Diloba; species Diloba caeruleocephala. The sequence continues at coordinate 2,347,148 of OX381611.1, read as the reverse complement.
CCATGTTATATATATGTACATATAGCTTTAACATTGACAGCTTTAATTTAAGTCCGAAACTTTGCGAGTAAATTAAAAAAAAACCAGATGGCCAATGTCACTAATTTTGAATTTAAAAGTACTGTAATACAATACACATCTAAGTAAGATTAAAATTCAGAGTCTACAACTTATACTTTATTTTTAATTTGTATTTGATGTAAAATTTGGGTATTTTTTTATAAAACAATAAAAAGTCGATGAAAAAAAATCCACAGGGCATGAAAAATGTTTAGGGGTCTGAAAAGATAGCAGATGACCCCCCAGTCGACCATTTCAGTTTGGCACTCGATGCACCAAACACCCTGTACATATAGTTTATTGAGGACTGGGAACTTGTTGCTCCTGACTTGTGACGATGGATATGTCACTGTGGATGTTCGAAGTGCAGCACTAGTGTATGTTTACAACTACCAAGTTAGCTGGTGACTGTCCGTTATTTATCTATTCATGACGATTTCGGTCATACCTCACCCACCCAAAGCGGCGACATATGTTTCCAAAGTGAGTGTTGTGTGAAGTGGGCCTTTTGAGTCTTCCAGTAATGTGATATGAAGAAGCGACAAACGACGCATCCCACTTGGAAATCAGATGAACTGATTGCATTGATTGAGCTGGAGTTTAATTCCTCGTCTAATGAAAAGCTCATAGGTAATCAGTCTGCAAAGGAGGGCGATTATATCAACATGTCGTATAGTCGAATATTCTAGAAGTAATAGAAAGACTCATGTTTAGATGTGGTTAGATGTGGATATGTGTGTGTGAATAATAATAAATTAACAGCATCGCCTGTGGTCGAAATTAATAACTATAATTTACTCTCCTTTCCTTTCCTTTCCTCGCCTTTCCTCTCCTTCCCTCTCCTTTCCTCTCCTTTCATCTCCTCTCCTCTCCTTTTCTCTCCTCTCCTCTCCTTTCCTCTCCTTTCCTCTCCTCCCCTCTCCTCTCCTTTCCTCTCCTTTCCTCTCCGCTCCTGTCCTTTCCTCTCCTTTCTTCTCCTATCCTCTCCTTTCCTCTCCTTTCGCCTCCTTTTCTCTCCTTTCATTACCCTTTTTCCATTCATTCGCTCATGATATGCCGTATTTAGATTTTCTGTCGTTTGATTAACTTCTAGGCATACACACGTAACAGTCGTGGGCACGTACCTGAAATGTAATACATTATTATTACTACGTGTCATATGCATTGCGCAATGCACACTGAGGCGAGGGGAGCGAACCAAAAATGGACGCGATTAAGACGCTCCCCATCAGCGCCACCGCCTCTCGCGAATTGCGATATAAATATTTCCATAGCTGTTGTGGCAATAATTCAACAGGTAATCAATATCAGCCAAAAGGCGTCCACTGCAAAACAAAGGCTTGGGACCATAAATTTCCGCAGTAATTGTGCCGGCATTTTGGGGAAAATTCACCAGTACCTACTTAATACAGACTGGTTAAAGAGCGCAAAATAACTGCGTTCCACAGAAGGGATGCTGCTGCCCACCACTCTAGCTTAGAGTTCCTTAATCGCCTTTTACGACATCCATGGCAGCAGGTGGAGTGGTGCTATATTCTTAAACCGGACAACACATGGATAGTCTGTAATTATTATGTCATCATCGTCATATCAGTCAAAGGACGTCCACTGCTGAATAAAGGATAGATTTCCACAACTACCAGTTACAGACTACCCGCATCCAGCGACTCCCACCGGCCTTCGCCAGGTCGTCTGTGCACCTCGTCAAAGGTCGTCCCACGCTGCGTTTTCTAGTATATATAACATTATGTATAATAAAGATAGGTACACGAAAGCTGTGTCACCCAAAAAAGATTTTCATTATAAGAGAATGTGTAAAAAAACTCGGGGTTATAGATACATTAATTTATACTTTATGTTATTATATAAGTTTGTTGTCATGATCACTGCAAAAATGAGAGACGCACGTGGTGCAGAGCGAGCACGGGACGAGTAACATGCGAAATAGATACCCTTACAAGTGCGATGTCTCTCTCTGTCATCTCGGTTGAGGTTACTATACATACAACGTAGATGTAGAATAACGTAGGATGATACCTACAGGGGGTGCGGCCCAGTGCCTATCAAACCCCGCACCGCCAGCCGTGGGGTTTTAGCCCGTAAGAGTCCGGCTCTTTTCACCCCTCCCCGGGCCGGATAAAGTCAATGAGGATTTCCAGACGACAAAAAAGAAAATAATGCGGTCGCGGGCCCCCGTCAGCGACGAAGTTCCTTACTTGCAATAATGACAATGTAAGCCCCGTATGAATTAAGAATCAAAAATATTAGTTTACATAATATTTACACGTGTTTAGAATTGAGGTTAAACTGCTGACCGCGCACAATGCTTGCTACACGAATCTCAATAATCACACGCACATACACGCATACAACCGTATATAATAGAAAGAGACCGAGAGAAAGAGAGGGAAAGTTCGCCTACCGTATATACTAGAAAGAGACAAAGCGAAAGAGAAAGAGAGCGAAAGTTCGCCTCGAGGGGGCATAACGCTTTTACATTACGTGACGATTTCTGCACGTTCACTCTACTGTAAGCCGCGTAAAAGAAGTTCATTTCAAAAAAAAGATTTGCTAGTTTGGGTTGGTGCCTGTAATATATTAGCTGTATGATACTCACGGGAGAAGTATGGCACTCATGTTACATTAGAAATTAAAACAAATGTCTTTACTTTTCACATCCTCAACACGAAGTTTCTGCACGTAACTTCCTTGGAGAAATTCTTCGTTACAAAAGTGTTGCTTTCATATATTCACAGCTCAAGACTTAATGTGGGCTGGCTAATGGCTACCACAGAGAATAGAAGACCAGCGAAGTAAAGTAGCGCTTGCTGCGGTCAGGTTTTGGATAGCTGACCATTATTCCCACAATAAGTTTTCCTCGAGCCTCAGAAAGCCGAGAATTCTGACTACAGGTTTGAACGCACGGTTTATTATACGAGATCAAACCCAAAATCTCCAAATGTGCATCATCCATGCCTACTAGTGACCACCAATGGTTCTCAATTTCATCAAAGTCAAGACTTCGGTCTTAACAGAAAAGTTTTGTGAATGCGTATGTGTAATGCGAAAGGTAGTATGTGTAATTATCTTAGACCATCAATAGTCTAAGGTAATTATAGATATATTCGATGGGCTGCATAAATTCCAATAACGCAATTTTATAATTTCAATGACATAATAATGCTTTATACGCTCAATTTTCACATGCCATGTTATGGCTAGATAGACTGATCTGTTTTAATTTAAGACCATTTGTTACTCTATTTTATCTATACAAATAAATAAAATTGAAGTGTCTGTTTGTAATGTCAATATAACAGCTTTTTACTAAATGCATATGAAAGTATATACGGTGCCTATAGCAAAAAAATTTTTTTAAACTTTTTGTCTGACTCTCTGTTTGTTCCGGGTAATCTCCGAAACGACTGGACCGATTTTGACGGGAATTTTACTGGCAGATAGGTGATTTTACAAGGAATAACTTAGGCTACTTTTATTTTAGAAAAATAATTAGGGTTCCGTGCAAAAAAAATAAAACCCTTGAAATCCAATATATATATATTATATGTCAAGTGTCTATGTCGAAGTACTCTAAATTTCTTTTAAATTAAACGCGGGTGAAACCGCGGATCCCAGCTAGTGTGAAATAAATATATTTGTATTTGACTTGATTACTGCTTGGTGGGTTCTCTTATATACTCTCATTACTACACTACTCTCATTCTAAAATTAAAAGTAGACCCAAAAAGAAATATTGAATGATCCCGGTCTACGTTTCTCATACGTAGTCATTATAGTGCCAAACGGTGGAACACTTATAGGATCACTCGTGTGTCTGTCTGTCTGTCCGTCTGTCACAGCCAATTTGCTCCGAATCTACTGGACCGATTAAGTTGAAATTTGGTACACATATGGATTTCTGCAATCCAAACACGTAGGTGTAACGTAAATAAATGAATTTTAATATAAGGGTCCTTTTTGTGGGAAAATATAGAAAATTTAAGAATAAAGTTTTGCTAATTGTAGCATGTAACATATGAAATGAAAGGGCTTGTTATGAGTGTCTCAAATGTATTGATTATTTAATAAAAAAAGTTGTGGTTTTAAAGTCGGCACGGTTGTTGCAGTGGCTGATACAGTCGGCTGCTGCGCACCGGGTTGTGGGTTCGATTCCCGCACGGAACAAATATTTGTACGATCCGCAGGTAGTTGTTCCGGGTCTGGGTGTATTGTGTGTGGAATTTGTGTTTGTAAACGCACCCACGACACAGGAGAAATCCTAGTGTGGGGCAACGTTTTTATAAAAGAAAAAAGAAAGAAAGCTATTTAAGAAAATAGACAAGAATTGACCATTCCCCGAGCCTTATCTCCGAAACTACTAATCCTAAAATTCTGAAAAAAAGTATAGGTTTAAGCTCTTAGGCTTAAGCTTAACCTATAGATTACAGGAAAACCTATGAGAAGTCTATGGTCTTAAAATAACATGGTAAATCTTTCAATATTGTGCGTACAAACTTACGTTTGCGGTTGGAATGTATGGGAAAATGTGTTTTTCTACTATGACGTCAAGTTTGTTCTTGGTATTAGTTATTGGTACAAGACAGAGACCAACAATAGACAATATATTCAGCAATTACAGAACCTTCTCCATGCGAGTCAACTTGCACTTGACCGGTGTTTTTAGTGTGGAATTTCTTCATGAACTTCCTCCGCCCCGGGGAAGGACGAAGGGACATGCCGGACTCCTACCGGCTAAAATCACTGGGCCGGTCATCTCCGGCATCTAAGAGGGGCTCCAGGTCCTCCTATGACCTCATACTAGAGCCAGTCATTATAGTACCTACGTTTCTGTTCTATATTTAAAGAGATAGCACCTAATTCCCTCATGTTAAACTGCGAGAATGAGCTATTTGCGTAAGAAATATCTTCACCACGTTCGCAAGTGCATACATCCTATAAGTTTGGATCGCAATTGGAATACCTAGTGCAAGAAACTTAGTATTGTAGAACTTTACAGTTGAGTCTTGAGTGTTCATCTTCATTTGGAATTGTAGGGGATGTAGAGGGGGAGGAAGAGGGGGGTTGTAAGTACTTGTTTAATATCGTGTTGGCGCCATCCAACGTCGTGAAGTTTTCGATTTGCCTTCAACTTTGCAGTGGACTAGTGTACTAATTGCAGGGAATTAATTTAGTGGCACTTTATGTCTAAAAAGAAAAGATTTTGGGAAAGTTTCGCTATCACCTCGATGTTAGTTGTTACAGTTTTGGATCATGAATTTTTGATTTTCGATTTAGAAGCGAGTATAAGAAGTTTTAGATATGTTGTATTATGATTTTCAAAATTGAGTACATAAATAGCGTGCGTTCCTAGCCTCGGGAAACCTAATTCTCTTATAAATTAAACACCTGCTTATTTTTCGTATTAATGGTAAATAAATTAGTACCTAAAACTATGATATAGCTCAGAAATTATCAGTTGCAGGGTACTTGCTATTAAAGCATGTGAAATAATTCCACGCACGGAAAGGAATCGTGTCGCAATAATTGTTTAAAAAACCGGCGTGTGTACTTGTGTACGAGCGCTAGAAGCAATATAATAGTAGTGTGGTATTTGGTTTGGGACTTTATTATTTTAATAACAGGATTCCAAACTGGTGGTACCTGCCAGCCATCTTCTCTATTAAAATTAGGATGTTTTTTAATTTCAATAGCCTCACGAAACATTCTTGGTACATATCGGTTCTCTTTCGCGAGGACTTGAGGTTGATCGAAACGAAACACTAAAATAAAATAACTTAAAAATGTGAAGTATAGCATTACGTGCCTGAATTTTTTTACATGGCGGACGATACCCATCACAGAGGTCGCGCATGGTGCCAATGTTTGTTTATCCACTGAAACCTGTAAACTTTGAAGTCTAGTTTACTTTGGAGTCAAACATCTAGGGTTATCTTCAAGTTGTTAATAAATAGATGCAAACTCTACTTTTCCACAAGCTACAAAAAATGCCTAGTGTACTTAGAAATCCTTGTTTCTATTATACACGCATCTGAAACAAAATCTGTGAGCCATACATCTTGAATGTGTCTCTACAGATTTATAATACAGCTGCTTCCCGTCACGCATGTTGGCTGCAATAAAACAAATTGGGCCAAGTGACCCGAGCGGTTCAGGTCTTGCCAGTTGCGCCCTTGTAACATTTAGTACTGACTTGGGACTTATGCCGAACATTTGGGAAATTATCTTGATTTGAAAAGTGCGTCAGATGGGGTGATTATAACAGGAAAGTCTCTGAACGTAGTGATGCGTCGCTGAAGTTGACTTTGAAAAAATCTGGTGAACCTGGTCTGGCAGCTGTAAAACAACAGCAGGGCTACATTTTAGATTACTGCTATACCTAGAATAGAATAGAATATTCTTTGTTTTAAAAACAACTACTAGGAATTAATTGTGTGGTGCCGGCTCAGAATGCCACCACCCCATCTCCTCGCATGGGTGTCGTAAAAGTCGACTAAGGGGTTAGCCGGAGGATGGGCAGCAGCGTCCTTCGAGTAAATTAACAACTCAACTGTGATCGTCAACCCGTCTGCCAAGCGTGGCGATTATGGCAAAACCCCCCAATGAGCCCACAACACATCCATATCGGTCATTGTGGTGATCTTTGGGGCAGGCCTGTGTCCAGCAGTGGACTTCATTCGGCCGAAATGATGAACACCTAAGAAGAAACAGCTACCTATAATAGAATAGAATATTCTTTATTGTACACCATTTTAAAAACTACTAGGAATAATTTAATGAACAGTAATTGTACAATGGGCAGTCTTATCGCTATTAGCGATTTCTTACAGACAACCTTTGGATGGACAACAAAAATATGGCAAAAGACAAAGGGGTCTGTGATGGACTTTTTATATTAATATAATCAAGTAGCGTATCTAGACAATTAAATGTAATACGAATAGGTATATATTCCATAAATTACTTAAATAATATGCATATATATACAACCATATATAATACTTTAAACAATACAATATAAATAATCCATATATACAACCATATAACATACTTTATACAATACTATATACTCGTATATACCTAATTATCTAGTATACGCGACTTAGTCCATTTGGTGTCACAAAATTTTCATGTACACACCCATGTGTTTCCCAATCGATGGGTCTACCGATCATCTACGATAATCATTACGATTGACAGGCGGATTTAATTTTCTCTCACACATTGAATAAGATTCATATGTGACAGTAAAAAAAAAAATACAATTTAATAAAATTGGTGTGTTGTTTATCTAAGAGACAAAAATGGAACTTAGCATTGTGGTAATTGGTGATCGCAATATGCTACTAGCACACGGGAGGATCCTGCTGCCCACCTTTTTGATATAGAAAGAAAGAAAGAAAACTCATTTAATTTTCTCTCACACATTGAAAAAGATTTATATGTGACAGTTAAAAAAAAATACAATTTAATAAAATTGGTGTGTTGTTTATCTGAGAGACTACCACTGCTACTTCGTGATGAAGCAGCGCTGGTATTCTACTAATACCTTTGGTGAGTTCACGGACAGTTATCTTCATCTTAGTCGCCTTGAACCACACATATGTTTGTGAAGTGAAATTCAATAAATAAGCTCTTAACTTGTACCAGTAACGAAAGCACGGTTGGTGCAGTGGATGATATATTCGGCTGCTGCACTCCAGGTCGCGGGTTCATTTCTCGGACGGAACAAATACTACGATCTGCAGGTAGTTGTTCCGGGTCTGGGTTTATTGTGTGTGGAGTAAAAGTCAATACACGCACCCGCCATTTCATCCATTCATTTGAAATATTTTTAAAATGACATTTCCTTATATACCTAGGAAAATTAAGGAGACATTTATTGATCTGAAAAGCCGGGATGGAAAGTTATTTCGGAAGCGGAAAATACAGGACGCAATGGAAAAAAATGTCCCCAAATTAAAAGTAAAATAGCACTTTCGGCCACGTGTATACAAATATACAGGAAGGAACGCGATTTAATCAACTTCAGGACTTATTTACTTGTTCTTAACTAGCTTTTACCCGCGGCTTCGCTCGCATTGAAGCCATTAAAAAAGGTTTTTTTTTTCCACCAATTTTTTTTTTCTATAAACAGTATGCTATGTTACTTCTAATACCTCCAAGAATATGTGTACAAAGTTTCATGATGATCGGTAAAGTAGTTTTCGCGTGAAAGCGTAACAAACAAACTTACATTCACATTTATAACATTAGTATGACGTACAACAGTGTTCACAGGCGGTCTTAATGCCATAGGAATTTTCTGCCAGACGACCTTTTCGTGATGCAAAGTCGACAAGGTTGATGCACCAAAAAATTGGTATTCATTAATCTATGAACATTTTAATGCGGTAGAGCACTGAACCCATAAATAATAATAAAAATCTCATGACTATTCTTAAACACCCGACAGTATCAGTATAATTATAAACGATAACGAACGAGTGTAATGCATTTAACATATATAATATTTTATTCTATTTTTTATTTGCAAAATATTTCATCATTTCGGCCTAATGAAGTCCACTGTTGGACACAGGCCTCCCCCAAAGATCATCACAACCACCGATATGGATGTGTTTTGAGCTCATTGGGGGGTTTTGCCATAATCGCCACGCTTGGCAGGCGGGTTGGCGATCGCAGTTGAGTTGTTAATGTACTCGAAGGACGCTGCTGCCCATCCTCCGACTAATCCCTTAGTCGACTTTTACGACACCCATGGGAGGAGATGGGGTGGTGGCATTCTGAGCCGGCACCACACGGCAAAATATTTATGTATACCTAATAAGCGAAAAGATTTTGTAATTATGTTTTTTTATTTTTTTATCGTTCTTTTAATCATATTTGGTCTGAGTGACATCCGTGAGTCCTACACAAACTGGTTCAGTTGAAAACCAGCGCTAGGCACCAAATGTCTAGCATATTGCTGAACTGAACCTTTTTGGCGCAGATGTGAGACACACATAGGGTGGTTTTCTCTTATTTTAATAATTATTGTTATATATTTTTTAATTGTGTTTTCTCATTTTTGTTGCCAAATAAATGTTCTTTCTTCTTCTTCTTTCTTTCTTTCTATCATTTAGTCTCAGTCGGTGTGGTGTCTGGATTAAGAATATAGCACTAGTCCATCTCCTATGGATGCCGTATATGGTGACCAAAGGGCTCTGAACCAGAGGGATGGGCAGCAGCGTCCATTTTGTGGAACGGTAGCCATACTGCGCTCACCAACCAGCCTGCCAAGCGTGGTGGGTACTAGCAAATACCCTGCAAAATGAAATGACAATTGTGTATTGTGGAAACTATGGGGAGGCCTCTATTCAGCAGTCGATTTATAAATGGCTGATATGATGATGATTAATGAAGTTCAACAATAGCAAAAGTGATAGGCAAGTTGTTGAACGCTTGGCTCCCATACAGGAGGGTCTGAGTTTGATCCTGGCCCACATATCTGTCTTTTCAGATTCATGCGCGGACCAGAATTTGATTATCACTCGCGTTAATGTGAATGAAAAATGTTCTTAATGGTGTGTGTATTCCGCACACCCGCACTAGGGCAGCGTGGTGGACTAAGGCCTAACCTTTCTCAGCGTGAGAAAAGGCCCGTGCCCAGCAGTGGGACAGTAATGGGTTGATTATGTATGTATTATGTAATGTCATTAGTATCCAACGAAAACGCTTGCAGTTTACATTCGCACGAGTTTCGCCCAATGACCGAGCGCGACGCGCAATGCGTGTAATATCGATAATACTCTTTGGTATAGTAACCATTTAGTTTTTTTTTTGTATTTGAATAATGACTTTGACAAGTGACTTTGAGTGCGCCTGTGATAGCAAGCTTGTCGGGAGGACTTGTATGGAGAAAAAAACAATTGACAACCGTACGACGTTGCCCATATATTTTATAGATTTTTTTCGTTTTTGTGAAATGTTTCATGAATATGTAAAGGTTGATTATACTAAACACCGTACGACGTTGCCTTAACTTGACATTGGCGAAATTGTGGAAGATACTCTACAGAAGCCATAATCTAAGAGAAGAATAAGAATAAGACTTGTATGGATATCTTAGAAGTGAAGAAGATTATTAGCAGTTCATCAGGGTATATAAATTGACATCCTGGTCACCTAATTCACCACTGAGCACCCCTGGGCTCTATATTTGTTTCTTGTAAAAATGGACCGACAACAGTCAGCTAATCACATAGGCACTACACAAACTCCTCAGTGTATCGGCGTTTTACAATGTATTGTATATTTTCATTTATTTTTAGGGAAAAGTGTACATTGTTGTCAGTAACACTGTTCGTCCATGCGAGGGTTACAAGCAATAATTATTTTACGACCCTTTTTAAAAGATTGCTAGCATGTAATGTTTCTTTTATAGGAATTCCTTTGCGGAACTCGTTCGCAGTCATTACGAAAAGTATGCCATGAACCTCTTTTTTGTAAATGATATTTTTAACGTAGTCATGCTCGAGTAAATTAAAAAGAAATAGCTTCCTAATGTTGCTCTTGGACTGTAGGGTTACTAAAATGTTTTTGTTGTAAATTATCTTTAAAATTTTTAATGGTGTACTTGTCTGTTATTTTTACTTTTCCTTGGTGTTATTAATTGTAGTCTTTATCAGGTTCCGCATTACATTTACATTTACGAATAAATATTCCATCTGTGAACGGGCCTATGTTAATTCTATGAGCTCTCTCTCTCTCTCTCTCTCTCTCTCTCTCTCTCTCTCTCTCTCTCTCTCTCTCTCTCTCTCCTAGCATCATAGAGTTAAAATCTTTTATTTTTCTAAGGGCCGATTTTTCAATAGTCTAATGAACAGACAGATAGCATTTATTCGACAGATAGCAAAAATGAATTTTGCAATAGTCTGATAGGCTTTATTTGACGAATAAGGCGACTAACTGAAAAATAAATTTATCTGCGCCTTTGACGACCAGATAAAACGATATCGGAGAGATAGTACCATTCGACAGATGGTGTAAACAATACATTTACTATTAGGTTAGTTATTTCTTGGTTTTGCGTTACGTACAGAGTAACATTGTTATTATGATGGATATTTTTGATAGCATTGATGACCTAACAATTGACAAAGAGACTCAATAAATGAATTCATTAATCTATCGGGAAGAAATATAAGAACTGTCAGGTCCAGGCCCGATTACTTTACCACGTGGTACACTTTACCTTTTTTGACAGTATTTTATTGTATTTTTTAGTTCTTTATTCAAATATTTAAATCGCCTTAGTATGTTACCGCGTCAGTCCATTTTGTTTATACTTGGCGATTAAACTCACAACTAACTGAATCTCAGCGGTATAAAAATGCGCTAAAGGTGCCGCCCTTTTCTTCGATTCCATTGGAAATAAAATGTAATTACTTTACGTACACAATAATGGGAGCCATAAACAAACTAAAAGTAAACATTCACAAACAACAAACATAACCTCGAATTTTATATAAACATTACTCTATCTACGTATAACAGTGATAAATTTTGCCATACACAGAGCATGGAATAGTCTGTCCAGCTCTAAAATCTGTATATGCAATATGTTTGTTTCATCTCCCTGGAGTTAGCGTCGTTCGAGGCAAATAATCGGCGGATAGTTATTCGTTAGATAATTTAGATAACGTTGGATTCGGTAGGTAGTTATTAGACGTCTTATCTGACGATTGCAAAGTCGGCCCTGAATTATACAAATGTTTTTCTTTTTCTTTTGTATCTATTCTCCTTTAGTTTAGAGGTTTACCTAAAAAGGCATGTTAGCGTCAACAAACCCTAAACTAACACTAGTTATACCAATTAACCGAGCACTTTATAAGTTATTGTGATGAAGACGGAGACAGTGCTACAGCATTCATTTTCATTTTTCATTCTTTTTTTTATTGGTCTCCAGTGGGCTATCATCATGATAACTTGAGAGCTTCCTCCGCCCCGGGGTATGGTGAAGGGGAATGCCGGATTCCTGCCGGTTAAAACCACTGGAGTGGTCATTTTCGGCACTGTAGGGCTCCCCTCCAGGTCCTCGTAAGATCACACTAGGGCCGCCCATTGCTGCCACGCCTATACGCACATCTATGACTGTAATGCGGTCACCCGTCTCCCATAGGGAAGGTAAATAGGTCACCCCCCTAGCACTTCGCGGGGAGGATTGTAAAGGATCTCTCCATACCTAGTTGTGCGCTGTGTTGCGCACACGTAACCACGTGCACGCCACCGTCTTCCCAGTGTGCGTGGAAGAGCCTAGCTGTAGTCATTAGTTGACTAGACCTCGTAAATTGGCTGGCTCGACCGGGGAAGTACCGCCGTCACAGAATACTGGCATGAAGTAGCAACATTGTTGGTAGTAACAGTGTTGGTACGTTTGCGTATGGTGAGTAACGAACAGCTGAAGCTTGACACCCAAATATCAAACTAAGTTGACAAGGGCGCATCCAGGGCAGCCCGCCCAGGTGGCCAGCCCCCCCCCCCCAAAACTGTGAGATATATTTGACCCTAGACCTATAATATCAACAATGATCTCTGAAACTGAACTGAAACATGAGACTCAAATATTATTTCAAAAGAGTATACCCATGGAGTTTCTTGCCGGTTCTTCTCCATAGGATCAACGACTTGGAACCGTGCAACTATTTAAATTCTGACTATTCGTAAGTGCCAGCAAATGGTTTACATGAATAAAAACAATTTGACTTTGACTTTGACTTAAAATCCTAGATCCGCCCTTGTGAGCAGACACAAAACACAAATCTTAGTCTTAATAAATTTAAAACTGTTATAAAAAAGAAACTATGTAAAAAGGGTTTCTATACAGTTACAGATTATATGGACGACAAAAATGCTTGGGATTGAGCTGCTCTAATCTTACATACTTATTATTTGCACGGTGTTGTTGTATTTGGACATTTGATCGAACATTAATTTTATGACATTTTTATAAGTTATTGAATATTTGGTGACATTTTAATATTTTGTTGACATTGTTCTGATGATAAAATATTTTTAATGCGAGTACTATGTTGGCTAGTTTTACGTCCTTACACTTAAATATCTTTTTAATTTTTTTATTGGTGCCCAGTGGAAATTCTTCATGAACTTCCCTCGCTCCGGTGAAGGGCGAAGGGGTATGCCGGACTCCTACCGGCTAAAACCACTGGAGTGGTCATCTTCGGCACCTAAGGTTCGCTGATGATACTATCAGCATGACATAGTGCGATGGGTCGTTGAGCTCCCTAAAATAGGGTTGAGCGACACCGTGAGTGATTCATGCTTGCCGTCTGTCAGGACAGGTTATCCCGAAATGGCTATGGATCTTTTTTCAAAAGGACATTCCAGACGTTGCCCTACATTTTTCTCCCGTAATATTGTGTCTAAATATGTGTAGACTTTAAAACATAAACCTTTGAGTTTATTTCGGCAGTCAGTAGGAAATGCCGGTTTCATCCAAATTTATTGACGAATCGAGGTGTTTGTTGAAAGCTACTTGCTAAAATAAATTAAAATAAAATAAAGATCATTAAGTAACTTTCAACTTAAGCTCTAATAAGAACCCAATTCACAAAACAAACTACAAGTTAAGTAAGTTACAAAACAAACCAAAAGTCTACGAATAAGAAGTAACTTAGGGATAACTACTCTTAAAAAAATCCATTGGTGATATTATTTGTTTACAAGAACAACAATTGGGATTCACTTCATACAACAAACAAACAATAAGCCAATAATGTTAGGTACATTTTGTGCGGTAAAAGCTCCGCTGATCCGACCGATGAAGCTTCAGAGTATGACCGGAATAGCCTTACTCATTTTGTTAACTCAGTTGATTTATTATGTTCACGTGCAAATGAACCATTTACATAAAAAGCCCCATATGTAAAGAACTTAGGTGCTGACAGTTTTACACAATGGCCCATGTTGGCTTGACTGGGTCACTTATCTATACAAATAAATAAAATTGAAGTGTCTGTTTATAATGTCTAAATAACAGATTTTTACTAAATGCATATGAAAGTATATCCGGTACATGTAACAAAAAAACTTATTTTTTTGTCTGTCTGTTTGTTCCGGGTAATCTCAGAAACGGCTGGACCGATTTTGGCGGAACTTTCACTGGCAGATAGCTGCAGTTATAAGGAATAACTAATGCTACTTTTATTTTAGAAAAAAGTTAGGGTTCGGCTCGAAACAATAAACCCTTGAAATCCAATATATATATTCTTTGTCAAGTGTCTATGTCGAATTACTCTACATTTCTGTTCAATTAAACGCGGGTGAAACCGCGGGTCCCAGCTAGTATAAAATATAACTATGGACGGGAAAGTGTGTCAGATAACGTTTATTTTATCCCGGATCACGTACATATACACTCTGAAAAGTAATTTATGACAAAAGAAAATCTATACCAATTTTTTTGAACCAAAAACCCAGTTCGTACATCGGAGTTATTTTTATTTCAAATCCCTTGACATAGCTAGTGGCTTAGGCATCGACTACCAAATGTACCTAAATCAAATATTTTTCTACAGCCCAAATAAATCTAGGGCTTACGCAGATCAGCAAAAGGCTACTCTCTGACCGATATCATCATTTTCAATTTGGCCTGATCTCTAACGAAATTCCCTGCGAGTTTTGTCGAAATGTAAAAATATGACATATGTTTTTATGTGTATAAATAATGTTTTACAAAAATAGTCTAATTTATTTCATTTGCTAAAGGTAAGTTTGTACGCACAATATTGAAAGATTTACCATGTTATTTTAAGACTATAGACTTCTTCTAAGTTTTCCTGTAATATATAAGTACAGAACTAATATATATCTTTTTTCAAAATTATAGGCTCAGTAGTTTCGCAGACAAGGAGGGGAAATGGTCAATTGTCGCCTATTTTCATAAATAACTTTTAAACTGTTTATTATAATATAATAAAATAAATATATTTGAATTTTTCACAGCAAGACCTTCTATTTAGTATGTTACACGGTACAGTTTGCAAATCTTTATTCTTAAATTTTGTATATCACCCCATATGGAGCAAATTGACTGAGACAGACGGACAGACAGACAGACACACGAGTGATCCTATGAGGGTTCCGGAATTTTATCTTTCGGACTTTCGGAACCCTAAATTCGATATTTTAATATTTTGGCTTAGATTGGGATAAACGTCGAGTAAATGTAAACATTGTCTGATTTTGGTCAGCATTTGTATCAACTTTTAAAATGTAAAATAGTAGTTATAGTCACATAACTATAATAGTTGGACACATATTAAAGTGAAGTTTTTTGTAGATATTGATATGTCCTTTAATATTGTGGAACATTTTTTTGTTCTATCATGAATTGTTTCCGCAGGGCATGCGATGAAAGACATTTTATGATGAATTTAGAAGTTAGAGCCGACTGCTAACCTTTTAATTTTTTGTTGTTGGGGTTATCAAGGTTATGTCAGTGATTGCAATTAACTGAGTGAAATAAAGCTAGATCATCATTTCAGCTGAATGAAGTCCACTGCTGAACACAGGCCTCCCTCAAAGATCACCAAAACGACCGATATCGGTGTGTTGTGTGCTCATTGCGGGGTTTTGCCATAATCAACACGCTAGGCAGGCGGGTTGGCGATCGCAGTTGAGTTGTATATTTATAATTTTATGATTATATAGTTGGTATTCGAAGGACGCTGCTGCCCATCCTCCGGCTAATCCCTTAGTCGCCTTTTACGACACCCACGGGATGGGATGGATTAGTGCTATTCGTAGCCGGCACCACACGGCACTAAAAAAACTTAAAGTGGAGTAAGGAATTCCTAAAGGGAGTGTAAGTCATGCCATTCATTATGCACTGCTGCTGCCCATCCTTCTGGCTTGGAGACCCTTTGTCACCTTTTACAATATCCACGAAAGGAAATGGAGTAGTGCTTTATTCTTAATCCGGACATCACACGCAATTATGGGTCCAATGCAGTTGAATGACTTACGGAGCTGAGATATGGACACTCACGATAGGACTGGCCCACTAATTAAAACTCACTCAACGAACTATAGGTGCTTGAACTATGCTTGGGGTTCATCTCAAGGATCGTTTCCACAATGTGGTGATCTAATAAAGAAACTAAGGTGGCATTGGAGTAGTAATTACAAATTAGGGCCTATTCTACCTGATTCAGCATTTCAGCCGTAAAACGTCCGCAGCTGGAGCCTCCACAACTGGCTATCCTAAAAGACGACGTTGAAACATATTATTCTATTGAGTCTTCCTACGAGCTTATAAGAAAATACAAACGCTGACCATCAGGCAATGCATGAAGCAAGCGTCTAAACGCTACTTCGATTCTGCCCATTCAAATCCCCTTGTGGTATCAGCTGCCGATTACCAACCCTCCTGTATTAGCAGAGTACGCCGCCCGAGGCACGCTCTGATCTACCCGGACGACAAAATCACGATAGATCACATGAAGAGACTCGTGCTGTCTCATTCACTCAACACGCGACCGCTTTTTCACCCTCGTCGAAGAGGGGGCATCCTCATCGACGTCGCGGAAGCCTATCGCCGCGACACCACCCCATTCTAGTCAGTACTTCAGTTACCACCGTCTCTTGCTCCCGCGCCGGCCCGTGCTGAGCCTGTAGTATTAAATGTCCCGTAAAATATAACAATATAAATAATACCAATCCAGCTATCCCCAAAACAATAGCTTGTTATCCCCAGCAATGCCCTAAGCCGAGGATCGTGTCCCGCAGGGGGTGCCCTTAGTGCAACTTCCTTAGATTTTAAACATTAATTTTAAGCCTGGCTGAAGGCCTCTTTTGGCTTCGCCAGAAACGACCGGTTAAGCAGCCTCTGAAATGTCTGCGAAAAGCCCAACGAAAACAAAATTTAAAAAGAACACCGCTCCGTCTGCCAATCTCTATATGATCCTTAATATGTGTTTCATTTATTTTTATTCTTATGTTTATTTAATGTCCCAATTTGAAACTTTTAAAACAACAATTAATAAATTCACGGTTCGTTCTCTTATTCCTTTGTGTACAAACCGAATTATATTACTCATCATTCATCCCTAAAATCTGTTTTTGACAAATCCATTACATCTTATTGTACTCCAAATTACTGAGCCATCGAGGCTTATTCACGTCAAGACATTCTACTTCCAACAAAAGCTTACTCGTATTGCTTACTTACGTACAAACAATAATGCTTCCGAACTGTCCCCAGCCAATCGAAATATCCATTATTTTCGGTGAAGTAGGAAAAATGGTGCTAATGCATCTATTGTTTGTATTTGTGGGACACGCCCGAACCGCAGTTATTTTGTGGGCTGGATGAAACAAGGCTCAAATAGTGTTGCGTGAATGTCGGATTAGAAATTATGGGACATTCGGTTTTTGGCGGACTGAAATCCTTTTGCTTCGGAGGACGTTTCAACATTAAATAGTAAACAAAATATGATAATTAACAAATATTGTTGAGTGCAATACGATCTTCTATGTAAAAGAGCCCAAAGATATTTATAATTGAGCTAACGTTACTCTCGTTAAAAGTTTATAATTTCCGAAATGAAAAGTGCCCTGTACCTTTTGTCGGGTTTCAAGTTACTTCGCTGCTAAATTTCTTTAAAACATATTATTAGTTTAGCATTGAAGTCTAACAGATGGCCAGACAAACTGACTTTTTCATTCAAAATGATGTATACTTGTCAGTGCGGTATTTATACTTAAACTTCTATAATGAATTAAAGCAAAACATCAGAATCATCAAGGTGATGTCATCAGTAACAGAAATCAACTGCTTACTGCGGTCACCTAACAGCTGTATAATATAGTAGAGTTCAAACTCTTTGGGAGAAAAATCCTAGCCACATAGAATAAAAAGACATTATTTGAAATAATTGTATGAGAACATTTTGACAGAGAAAATAAAAGAAGAAAATGAATTCGGGCTGCCGTCAGCACGGTGGTCGATTGTAGAAAAAGCGAATTGTGTTATCTTCTACATATATATAAATAAATTTATATAGAAATAACTAGAGTTTATTAATTCCGAGCTAATACACAAGTTCCATCCCGTACCAATATGTCTACCCAATTAGAATCATTACAATACTTAATACACTCCCCAAACTAAACCAAACTAACGAAAACTAATAATCTTCAAACGCCAGTTGTTAAAATGTGACTTAACATTAACTGGCGTTTTAGTATTCGGCCGTCAGTATCTTAGGCGATCATCATCATCATCATCATATCAGCCATTTATATGTCCACTGCTGAACAAAGGCCTCCCCCAAAGATTTCCACAATTGTGTCGTCATTTTGGGGGGTATTTGCCAATACTCACCACGCTTGGCAGGCGGGTTGGTGAGCGCAGTATTGCTACCGTTTCACAGAAGGGACGCTGCTGCCCATACCTCTGGTTTAGATTCCCTTAGTCGCCTTTTACGACATCCACGGGAGGAGATGGAGTGGTGCTATATTCTTAATCCGGACACCACACGGAAGATTAGGCGATGGAAAGAGTTAAAGATACAAGTAAACTTATCTTCTATGTCAGCAACAAGGTGGCAAATAATGCAATGGTAGTGATAAATTGTTCCCTTACGAGCACTTCTGCAACTCTGTAACATATTCAGGCAAGTGCAAAGTTAGACTAGTCACAGGTTATGCGGTCTACGTTATTGCGCATTACGTAAACATGACTATTATTCTGGAAACTAAAACATATTGAGTGGTATAAGAAGAAAATTTGAACGAAATTATTGTAGTCAATTCTAATTTAGTAATCATCATTTCGGCCGAATCAAGTCCACTGCTGGACACAGGCCTCCCCAAAGATCACCACAACCACCGATATGGATGTGTTGTGGGCTCATTGGGGGGTTTTGCCATAATCGCCACGCTTGGCAGGCGGGTTGGCGATCGCAGTTAAGTTGTTAATGTACTCGAAGGACGCTGCTGCCCATCCTCCGGCTAATCCCTTAGTCGACTTTTACGACACCCATGGGAGGAGATGGGGTGGTGGCATTCTGAGCCGGCACCACACGGCAAAATTAGTAATGATAAAAATATATTTTAACTCGCACACTTCGCCTACAACTTTGTGCTTATTGCCCGTAGGTGTACTATGCTTCGATAGTTCCCCTTAAGGCTATACGGGTATTTATATTTGCAACTGGTGGTAAGTCTCTATTGCTCTTGTGATAAGAGACGTATAGGCTCTTGTCCAGCTTAAAGCCAATACTATTATTAAAGTTTGTTGTTGTGCCTGCTAACAGCCGTTCTGTTTAGGTAACACCCAAACAAATGTATAAAAGCCCGCTTTTATTAAATAAAATCAGTGATCTTTTGACATGTTCGTAAATATTCCAACTTGTATTCGTAGAAAAAATACTTTCAACCATTTCCACATTCGTATTCCTAAAACAAACCTAGGTCAGTATGCCGCTGTGCCAAGACTGTATAGGCAACAATACAATATGATATCAAACACCAGTGGTTACAGTTTACAGGTGAATGAGTTTAAAATTTATTTTTGAATTAATTGTTTTTTTCTGTGCGTAAATCGAGCCCGTGGACTGGTAGCATTTAAAGCTAATAGCTTAGCAACTGCGCCAGCCGTGCCAAATCAAATTTCAGCATTTAACACGGAAGGACTACCTTCTGATCTCCACATCTGAATTATTGAGCTATGCCACATAAGTTGGACACTTTACCAAACTTGCGAGTTTCCGACTGCCCGTAGCACAGTCCTTTTTTTATTTTTATTTTTTTATTGATCTGGTGGAAATACATCATGTACTTCCTACGCCCTGGGAAAGGGCGGAGGGGCATGCCGGTCTCCTACCGGCTAAAACCACCGGAGTGGTCAACTTCGGTACCGTAGGGAGGCTCCAGGAACTCGAAAGATCTCCATCTAGAGCCACCCATTGGCGCCACGCCTTTAGGCACATCTCGGAGGGGATGACTGTAAAGCGGTGTAAAGGATTCCCCCGAAGCCTCGCTATGCGCTGTACTGCGCACACGGCGGTACGTGACCACATGCGCACCGCTGTCTTCCCGGGGGTCGCTCGGTATGAGCACGCAAATTTCCCAATAGGCGAGGCCCGTAGCACAGTCCTAGGATATTCGTTTGACTACTGGGACCGACGATTTAGTATGCTCTCTAAAGCATGATGGATGGTGGTTTCGATGTACAATCACCCATCCAACACCCACCCTTCATTTCGGCCGAATGAAATCCACTGCTGGACACAGGCCTCCCCCAAAGATCACCACAACGACCGATATGGTATGTCGTGTGCTCATTATTGGGGGTATTGCCATAATCGCCACGCTTGGCAGACGGGTTGGCGATCGCAGTTCAGTTGTTAATGTACTCGAAGGACGCTGCTGCCCATCCTCCGGTTAATCCCTTAGTCGACTTTTACGACACCCACGGGATGAAATGGGGTGGTGGCATTCTGAGCCGTCACCACACGGCAAACACTCACCCACGCGCGGTTTATCCTCATAGATTACTTATGAGCCCCTCAATGAAGCGTAATGCTCGCGCTCTACTTCGGTAATCACTGAACTCAACAGACTGCCACCAAAGTTGCCACCAATAGGAATATCAAAATCGAGGACATATCTGCAAAAATCACACCATTCGTACAACACTAGTTCCGACACTGACATGTATTTGTCATTGTCTGTCCGTTTAAAATTCACGAGCTATTTTAGCATTGGTCTGCTTTTACAGCTCGCCCAAAGCCCTACATTAGAGAGATCGAAATGATACCTAAAATATAACGATGTCGATCTATTTCACTTTTATTTAGTGTTCTTCTTTGACAACTGAGTACAATTCCTATGGCAATTGAAATGAGATTAGTGTACTGCGTAGGTTGTGTCGTCTTTTGCACAATAGAGGTCACCCCACCTTTTTGGTACTATGACACTTCCGGGAATACATAATAAAGAAATATCGTCGAGTGGATGCGTATATGAAAACAAACGAAATAAAAAATATTTTATTTAAGGTTTTTTTATATTTATTTCTTCATCATCATCATCATCATATCACCATCACGTCACAAGTCACAGTGCCCCCCAGTAGATTTCCACACCTAAATTGTTCGGATTCGACCCCACTCATCAACGCGTGGACTGCACGCACCCGCTGACCACTTGCTTCGAACGACGGACATCACCGCGACGTAAGACACTTCTAAAATTTTTTTTTATTTTTTTTTTATTTATTTATTTCCATAAATTGGTTCTTAATGTTGTATATACATGAGCTAGAGAATTCTATGACAAATATATTTGAAAACAGCATCCACTGCCGAACTAGGTTAAAACCTGTATTTCAGCATTTGGCGCCACTCCCCGCAGGAATTACAGTTCAAACTAGCGTTTTTAATATATTCACATAGGTACGTACTAACAAATCCTTAAATTAATTAATTATAAAATAAAACAGTGCTTAGGTGTGTATGGTGAACCTCTCTTTGTGTATGATGCTTGCGTACGTGTGAGTGTGTGAGAGGATGTGTGACTTGCTTTAAAATTAAATACAGACTTATGAATATAATATACAATAAACTAAAACATATAAACAATCAAATCAAAAACAAATCAAAATCAGCATAGCACCGCTAGAAGTTCCTCGGTTTCGTCGTATGCTAGAGTTTGTAACCAGGCACTAACTGCTTTTTTACAATCATTTTTATTAAGGCTATAAATCGGGATTATTTTATTTATTTTGTTAAAAATAAATGGACCTAGAAAACAAAAAAACCGTCGAACAAATGATGAATTAATTCTGTTAGCTTTTTCGCAAACCCTACCCCTTCGACGGTTGATATTTTTATGGGGATCATATACGATTTCACCGTGTTGTTTAGTAATGACATTCAAGATAAAAAGCTGCCTGACCGTAAGCACTTCACATTGTTGGTAAAGAAGTTTAGTTGGAAACAAAAACGGTCTAAAAGTACTTACTTTGAGAACAGCTCGTTGTGCAACTTCTATACATTTAATATTGTTGGCTGGAGCTCCTCCCCAAGAAGTTATGCAATAAGAAATCAGGGTCTGGCATAGTGCATAATAGATTTGTTTAACTAGTTTTGGGTCGGCGACATATCTAAGAGTTTTAAAGACTACTATAAGTTTACGTATTCTTCCACTCAACAATGCAAAATGTTTTGAAAAGTTTAAGCGAGAATCCAAAATCACTCCCAAATACTTAAAGTGATCAGTTCGCTCTAGCTTACTACAGGAACACATATTAGAATCGTATGTTTTGCAGTTGTGCGCCACCAAGTGGAAGTCATCTGTAGGTCCAGTCGCATCTCGGATCGAAAAGGTCATGTACTTTGTCTTCTCAGTATTTAGAGTCAGGACATTAGCTGATAGCCACTTGGAGACAGTATTAAATGTATCCTGCGCAGCATCAAAAGTCTCTTGCCAGGTACTGGCTGAAAGTAAAATGACAGTATCATCCGCATAAGAGACTAATTTTCCGTTTAACGGCCTAAGTGAACATAAATCATTGACATATAAGAGAAATAGTGTTGGGCCAAGAACGCTGCCTTGTGGTACTCCAAAGGTTACTGGCAACTCAGCACTCAAGTAACCTTCAAGGGCCATTACCTGAAAACGATCAGATAGGTAACTCTTAAATAAATTCAGCTGAGTGCCCCTTATACCCATCGCCTCAAGCTTACGCAAAAGCGTGTCGACAGAGACCGAATCAAATGCCTTCGCTAAGTCCAAGAAGATAGCTAAACATTTTTTTCGACTATCTAGGTTAGTTGCTACAAAGTCAGTAACCGTATGCACTGCATCTGCGGTGGACCTAGCTCCACGGAAGCCGAATTGACCGTCAGAAAGTAATTTATGCCTTTCTAAGTAACTTACCAACCTAGTATTAATTAATTTTTCTAAAATTTTTGAAATGCCTGGAAGTAGAGAAATTGGCCTATAATTAGAGATACGGTCCCTGTCGCCACTCTTATAAATTGGAACAATCACCGACTTCTTTAGAGCAGTTGGAAAGACTCCAACACGGAAACAATGATTGAACATAAAGGTCAGTGGAGGCACCAGAAAGGTTCGGAATTTCTTTAAGAGCCCGTTCGACAACTTGTCCCACCCAGCCGCGCAATTACTTTTAAGGCTCAATATTATACTGTTCACTTCATTAGGGTCAGTATCAATTAAAGCAAAAGAATTCAGTGAGTTAAAAGGTTGATTATTTGATGTAATGCTTTGACTCATGTCTCCATCACTTTTCAGAGCCCTTTCTGCCAACGTTTTGCCTACATTAGCAAAGTAATAATTTATGTCGTTAACAGAAGCTTCTGGGGTAGAGGCTCGTTTCAATAAATCTTTGGAAGATTGTTTAGATTTAACTGTATTTGTGATGTTCTTGATTGCGTGCCATAACTTTCTACTATCGTTACCAGCATTCGTTATTTGTTCCTTATCAAAAACTCTTTTGACTTTTCTTAATAGTGCATTACAGAAATTTCTATAACGAGTGTATGTGATTTTTAGGACTTCATTATTAGAAGACTTTCGTAATTTGTTATGCAGTTTATCTCTGTTACTCATGCAACGCAAAAGTCCGGGCGTAATCCATGGCTTGATAATTTTTTTACGTCTTGCCAATGGAAAGGTTTGAGAATTTTTATTTAAGGCTGATGTTATAGATTCAATAAGATAATTCATAGAGAAATTTGGGTCTAAGGATTCATATATTGGAGTAAAGTTAATGGTAGCTATATCATTATGAAGTTGGTCGAAATTTGTTCTAGTTACAGTTTTAATAGAATAGTTACGGATTTGTCTCTTATGTATACACAGTAAGACCGGTTTGTGATCCGTGAGACTGGCCTGGATGACAAGCGTGGTTGCAGAGTGTTGGGTTTTTAATAAAACATGGTCAATACAAGTCCCACTAGCATCACGTGTGACGTAAGAATGAGATGGTAAAAGGGAATGAAAAGCTGCAAGATTTAAGTATTGATCTAAGTTTCTATGTGGTCTATCTGCATTAATAGCAATATTAATATCTCCCATAACGGCGACATTTTTAAATTGTGTCAACTTTAACAGAGTATTGTCTAAAGATTTAAGAAATTGATCTAAGTTAATATATGATGGGGAGCGGTATAAGGCTAAAATGGCAGTATCTAATCCGATTTTAAGAAGCAGAGAATTTGCATCCATAAATTCTTGTTCTTCAACCGTGAACGCAATCTCATCCTTAGCATAGACAATAACTCCGTCGTTTTGTAATGGATTATTACATGTTGAAAAAGCTTGGTAACCTTGCAAAGACGGAATAGCCGTTACATATGTCATCCAACACTCAGTAAGAATAATTACATCTAAGTTAACCTTAAGCCTTTTCAGAAATACTTCAAGCCCAGAGAAATTACAGTTAATACTGCGAATATTTTGTGTTACAATTGAGAGATAAGATGAATCAGTTGGTACAAATCGCAAACAATTCTCTACATTGCATTCGAAACTTTTTGACACATTGTAATTGTCCAAATCGTTAGACAAATCTATTATGTTATCGAATGATGTAACGTAGAAATATATGTCAATAGTATTAGACAATGTGTAAAAGTATATTTTGAAATGACTACGCGGCAGTTAAAATTACTTGTCAGACAGTTTTTAGCATATTTTTTTCCATATTCATAAGAAATTGTTGTGATAAAAGGTGATTGTGTATTAGTGTATATTATAAAATTATTTCTAAGTTGGAGACAATATGTAAGGTGCCAAAAAAAAGAACACAGTATGCAAACAACATAAGATGAAGAACAGATAGAACATATTAACATAGAAAAGCAAATCAGTCATATACCATTTTTCAATCTATCCAGGTCTGCCACGCTCTCAATTCTAATTTGGGGGATGTTCTCACACTTACGAACATAGACACTTCCTCGGGATGTCCAACAGAAAGTGAACCCATGTTCCTTAGAGAAAGCCCGAGCTAAAAAGAATAGTTTATGTGACTTTTGGCTTAGAGTTTCAGCAACAAAAACCGGTTTGACGAGACCTGGTAAATTAAAATGGGCAGTATTTAATTTTTCACCTTTCTGCCTACTCTTATTAAAAAACTTCACAGCCGACAGTACTTTCTCCTTCATAATGACTGACGTAAATTCAGTGATAATCGGGTTTGAGGAGTTCTTGGCGGTTATTCTGTATATGTCCCGGATGTCAGAGTCTTTGATGTCAACACTAACCGATTTACCCATAGATTGAATAAGTTGACATAGATCAGATTTGGTTTCAGATTTATTCGTCTTAGCAATATTGCGTATTTCAATCCCTGATGCGCGCGTTTTGCATTCCAAGTTATCGATCTTCTGCTCCAACGATAAGATGTATTTTTTATCGTCTTTTCTAGCATCTTCTAAAGACTTAATACGGGATATAAACTCATCATACTTTTGGGACATTGTTTCAACCGATTTCGTGAGCTCGGCATTCTGTTCCCGTAAGTAATTCACAGAGCCAAGAAGATCTTGAAAGCGCTTATTTTGTTCATCAGACAGTGAGTCAAACATTTGCTTAATCGTGGACATAAAACTGGTGATATCATCTCCCTCAAACTTTCTTTTTTTACGTTCTGTGATGTTCATTTTTAATATATGCAAATCCGGCTCAGAGTCATAATGTTGTAATTCATTCGAAATCGCCACCTCAGAACTCTTTTGAATTAGCGACAATTCCGCATCAGTAATCGGCGCGCTCGCTCCTTCGGATGTGTGCGACGTAAGCGCACTGCGAGGTGAAGGCAAAGGCGGTGGGGTACGTTTGAGTGGCATTATAACAACTTCAGCGGAGTACTAGGACGCAAGTAACGCGAGGAGCTTTGATGTATAAACACACGACCGGGCCAGCGATGTTCGTCCGTCCCTGTCAAACTAACTGACGCGTCAGACTTATAGTGGAAATGAGTGGCAGATTGCTATCTCTGTCTGTTCCGTTCGTTTAGTTGATGTATGTCTTTCATGCACACATTAATAGATGATAGTCTAACTCACGTGGTTGTAGTGTATATATATTTTGTAGGTGCAGGCGTAGTGCAGCAGTTGGTTATTCTGTGTGTGTAACACACAAGCTTCTTATCAACGCTGCGCTCCTATTATTTACACTGAATTTAATTAATGTTAAATTGTTCAGAAATTAACGATGTTTAGCCGAAAACACGTCTGTACAGCTCAGAGGTCCGGGGGAAGGGGATTAAATATACATTAATTGTTCTAATTCTAATTCTAATTCGGGACAGTTATAATCTGTAATTTAGATGGCAATAAAACCACGCCTATTTTGTGTACAGTCCATTTTCATTTCACTGTAATTTTTATTATTACATTTTTATTGCTATTATTGTGCATATTTCATATTTATTAATGTTATTTCATCATCATATCGGCTATTTATACGTCCACTGCTGAACAAGGCCTCCTCCATAGATTTCCACAACTGTATTATCATTTTGGGGGGAATTTGCCAATACTCACCACGCTTGGCAGGCGGGTTGGTGAGCGCAGTATGGCTACCGTTTCACAGAAGAGACGCTGCTGCTCATCCCTCTGGTGTTGATTCCCTGAGTCGCCTTTTACGACATCCACGGGATGAGATGGAGTGGTGCTATATTCTTAATCCGGACACCACACAGACATATGTTATACGGCATGTACATTATTGTGGTATGCTCCATCTTAACACATTAACCTACATTTTTCTCGTTATATGTTTTACAATCATTTGTATTAATCAACACTGTAATCTCTATTATTTTAAAAGAGTATTAATGGAGTTTTATGCCTGTTCTTCTCCACGAGATCAACAATTAAAAGCTGCGCAATTTAGAGTCTGACGTTTCATAAGTGCCAATATTTGCTTTTTATGAAATAAAAAACTTTGATCTTGACTTTCCGAATAATTTAATGTTATTATTTTGGGAGGAATTTATCATTACATCAACGGGACGAGATGGAGTGGTGCTATATTCTTAATCTAGACAATGTAATATAAATTACTTATAACAACACAAATATTTTCTACAATAATTAATAATGAACACTATAACATTTCCATTATTAATAGGAACCTCATTATAAACGAAACAATATTTGGTTATGAAATACTCTTTAATTTTGTTTTCCTTTGACACGGGATACAAAAATAATTAACGGTCGGAATTAGACCTCGAGTGCCTCTTTCCTTATTGCGGGGGCAACTGGTGGGTGGGCCCCAAAAATATTATGAACTCTAAACTATCTGCATAAGGTTGTGTTTTCATTGTAGTTTTATAAGTTACAACACCCAACATTACCTTATTTAATTTAATTGAATCTTCATTTTCTTTATTTGATAGCTAATATTTCACACTCTTAATAAGGAAAATGAAGCTCGCGGGATAGTTATGACACTTGTGTAATAGGGAACAGCTGTGTTTTGTTATGTAAGTTTCATGAATAAAAGGTAGCTTTTAGTTTTTAAGAGTACTTTTAATTTGGGCGTCATATTGTGGAGCGGTGTGGTGCCGGATATGAATAGGACCAAACCATCTGATCCCGTGGGTGTCGTGAAAGGCAACTATGGGATTAGCCGCAGGATGGGCAGCAGCATCCTTCGAGTACATTCACACTCAACGGTGGTACGGTTGGTGCAGTGGCTGATACAGTTGTCTGCTGCGCTCCGGGTGAGAAACCCGTGGGTTTGATTCTGCTGGTAGCTGTACCGGGTCTGGGTGTACGGTATGTGTAATTTGTGTCTGTAAACGTACCTACGATACAGGAGAAATACTAGTGTGGGGCTACGTTTTATACATACACGAGTAAATAAAAACTGTGATCGCCATCTAAAGGCGGCAAAACCCCCCAGTGGGCACACAACACACACAGACCGGTTATTATGGTGATATTTGGGGGAGGTCTGTCTCCTTAAAGGAATATTATGCTCTACTAATCCTTTTTACCCGACCGTGAAGCCGACCGTGAAAAGACCGTTGCGTGGTTACCAACGTGGTAGAAGAGCTTTGGAGAGGCCGTGTCACAGATCTACAAATTTTTAGCCATGGACTAGTGAACTGCCGTAGACTGGACAAGAAGCAGTTTAGAAAGTAGAAGCTGATAAGAAACAGTTTATATTTGGGATTCAATCAGATAGACTGGGTTTGAAGCGACGTGATAATTTGGAAAATTACCCCCGTTCGTGATGAAAATCATTTTAATTTACTTACGTAAACGTCGAGTCTTCGATGGACGTCGAAATTATAATAGACAGATCCAAGAAAATCGATTAACTTATAAGCCAGGATTATTAATTCTGCTGTATAGTTTATGGTTTCCGCCATAGAATACGCTACACTTGGCGTGGGTGCCAATTATGATGAAATCCTGGCATCATAAAAGCCGAAATGGGCAGGATCGTGGCGCGGAATAATGCATTCACATTTATTTCTATTCTTCACTTCTATGACTTAAATAATAATTCTGATATAAAATATCTGATATAATAGTGCTCCACATCTACTAATTTCTAGTTTTAATTTTTAATATACTATACAAGACAATCTACCTAATGAATAATCTAATTTATTTAATTCAAAATGTATTCACGGCACGGTTGTTGCAGTGGCTGATACAGTTGGCTGCTGCGCACCGGGTTGTGGGTTCGATTCCCGCACGGAACAAATATTTGTAGGATCTGCAGGTAGTTATTCCGGGTCTGGGTGTATTGTATGTGTAATTCATGTCTGTAAACGCACCCACGACACGGGAGAAATCCTAGTGCGGGGCAACGTTTTTAAAATAAAAAACAATTTAAAAAATAAAAATAGGATTATTCACTAATTAGATTGTCTTGACGCGAAACCACGGCTCTGTGCTACCACTGTGGAAGCGACCAGGATACCACATAGCACACGCTCGAGGAGTGCCCTGCGTGGGCTGCCGAGCGAGGCTGGTCGATCAGATCGGGCAAGATCTCTTTCTGCCGGCAGTACTTAGCTGGCTATGCTGGCAGAGCATGAAAATTGGAGTGCAGTGGTCTCCTTCTGCGGGAGTGTCATGCTCCAGAAGAAGACTGCAGAGCGGGAGCGGGAGAGGGCCGATCCACCGGGGTAACAGCCGCAGCCGGCACCCAGGTCCAACACGCCTGAGTCCCCTGCCATTGTTACATGGTGGGGGGCCTCCGGGGTCACGGGCTCGCCGATTGGGGAGTCTGCGTGCTCACACCGAGCAATCCCTGGGAAGACGGTGGCGCGCACGTGGTCACGCGCCGCCGTAGGTGTAGCACAGTGCACAGCGAGGCTTGGGGGGATCCAACCCCGATAAGTGCCTGGGGGGCGACCTTTTTTACAGCTGCCTGCCCTCCGCTAGAGGGGGTGACCGCTTTACAGTCATCCCCTCCGAGATGTGCCTAAAGGCGTGGCACCAATGGGCGGCTCTAGTGTAATCTTACGAGGACCTGGAACCCCCCTTCGGTGCGACTTAGAGACTCTAAACCAGAGGGATAGACAGCAGCGTCCCATAATAGTATTTTTTTTTTTTCTTTATTAAGTGCTTAATCACAACATGATTATGTCGCCCTGATAATAAACCATTACAGTAGTAGCTATTAACGAGAAATATACACATCACACTAAAGTAAATGATTTACCTAATTAGGCTGATTAGAGGAGAAAATTAAATTGTATAGTTTGATCAACAATTTCGTCTCGTCTGAATGAGGGCTAGCTAGTATGATATTACAGTCAGCAAAATTCTGAAGGATATTTTTACACTTAACCATGCGGTAGGCGGCATTACGGGCACATTCCATCAAGACGTGCATTAAGTCCTCTGGTACACCGCATTGTTCGCAGTTCGGTGTCGGGACCTTTCCCATTAGAAAAGCAAACTTCTTAGATGGAATGTGTCCAGAGCGAAGCCTCATTGTCACTACTGCATCTTTCCTAGACAGTTTATGATTTTCGAACCATGAATTATAGGGGGTTGAGACTGAATCGTTTTATACCAAATGCCCTTTTCTTTGGAACGTAAATCAAAATATTCATTCCATAACTCGCAGCAATGTAAATAAATAAATTTCCCCCCAACATCACGACAAAACTGTGTAGATGTATGGGAGAGACCTTTGTTCAGCGGTGTACATTCTTTGGCAGATATGATGATGTATATAAAAATAGTGGTTCCATGCTGACATAATTGCACGGTACCTACGAGTATTCTTCGATGTGCCAGCAATGGAATAGAGGTCAGCACAAAAGATCCACAAGGGTTGAGGTGCGTTTGGCAACAGCCGACCTATAGCCGACAATAGATTAGATATAAAAATATTGAATTCTGTTAGAACATTATCTGGTCTTCATAATCAGCTGCCATTTATAAGTTTAAAGTATCTTAAAGTTATGTGTGGTTTATCTTCATTTTGAAATATCCACAAGAAAAACCCATTCAAACACTTCCCAGCTTACATTGAGTCGGGTGCAGATGTTTCCGAGATAAATTAGTAACTCGGAACTTGCCAGCAAGTTGCACACCCTCATCAAAAAGTACGGAACCACTTAATTCTGACGTCAGTTTTATGAAAAATTTATACTCCGTCCATAGTTCCGTGAAATGAACTTGGCTAATACAAGTTTGGACCGGCTTGGGTAAGTTTGAACCGGTTTGAAGCGGATCGGAGCGGTTATCGCGGATATTGTAAGTTTTTAGTTTAGTGATGGAGTTTTCAAGAATATTGTAGGAGGTTTTTACATGCCTGTCTAATATGTAATTTTAGAAAGTTACTCGATTAAGGCTTCGGGTTTCTTCGTAAATAAAATTTATTTCTATTTATATTAACACGCTTTTATTAGCTTGATATGCATCTATGTGTCTATGAATCTATGTAACGGAATTAATGAACTCGATTTTCGTCCCCCTAAAAACGTCGGATTGATTTGAAACTTCGCTCACATACTTGATATGTGATGACAAAAGAAGCGTCATTATGAAAATATCTTATAAGGCACCCCACGCTTTTACAATATATTTTTTGTAATACAATTTATTCTTCATCATTTCGGCCGAATGAACTCCACTGCTGGACACAGGCCTCCCTCAAAGATCACCACAACGACCGATATGGATGTGTTGCGGGCTCATTGGGGGGGTTTGACACAATCGCCACGCTTGGCAAACAGGTTGGCGATCGCAGTCGAGTTGTTAATGTACTCGAAGGACACTGATGCCCATCCTCCGGCTAATCCCTTAGTCGACTTTTACAACACCCACGGAAGGAGATGGGGTGGTGGTATTCTAAACCGGCAGCATACGGTAATCTAAGCCGGCACCACACGGTACACTTTATTCTTATTTTAAACTTATTGAAAATTATTTTCTTTTTTTTAGTTCAGTTAACTACAAACACTGCTGTGATGGGGGACTTCAACGCGAAGCTGGGCACTCGACGCGATGGTTCAATGATGTCTCTGTGATCCACAGGGTGAAAACCGGTAGTGATCACCGAATGGTAAGAGGCACATTGAATATTAATCTCAAAGTTGAGAGGTCTCGTCTGATGAGGTCTACGCTCCGGCCCTCTAGTGCTCATATCCAAAACCCCGAGAGCTTTCAACTCGAACTCCAAAACCACTTCGAGTGCCTAGAACATTGCGTATCTGTGGACGATTTAAATGGTAGGTTTGTAGAAACTGTCCAAACGGTTGAGTCTAAGTTCTTTAAAGCCCACCGTAAAGGTAGACCAAAAAAGTTCTCCGATCACACTCTCGACCTCATGGCAGAAAGACGCGCCATGACGCCATATTGAAGAATTACAGACCCATCTCACTTCTGAGCCATGTTTATAAGCTGTTTTCAAGGGTCATCACGAATCGTCTCGAGCGCAGGTTTGATGACTTCCAGCCTCGCGAACAAGCCGGTTTCAGTACCATAGACCACATCCATACGCTGCGGCAGGTTATACAGAAGACCGAGGAGTATAATCTGCCACTATGCTTGGCGTTTGTGGACTATGAGAAAGCCTTCGATTCGATCGAAACCTGGGCAGTGCTGCAAACTCTGCAGCGGTGCCACATTGACTATCGGTACATTGAAGTGTTGAAGTGCTTATACAGAAACGCCACCATGTCGGTCCGAGTACATGAACAGAGCACGGGGGCAATTCCATTGCAGAGAGGTGTGAGACAGGGGGACGTAATTTCCCCGAAACTGTTCACCGCTGCAATGGAGGATGCCTTCAAGCTGCTTGAGTGGAAATGATTCGGCATTAACATCAATGGCGAGTATATCACTCACCTTCGATTTGCCGACGATATCGTAGTCATGGCAGAATCGCTGCAAGAGCTCAGCACAATGCTCAATGATCTCAACAGGGTTTCCCAACAGGTGGGCCTTAAAATGAACATGGGCAAGACGAAAGTCATGTCAAATGCCCATGTCGTGCCCATCCCAATATCCGTTGGGAGCTCTGTTCTCGGAGTTGTTGACGAGTATGTCTACCTGGGACAAACTGTCCAGTTAGGTAGGTCCAACTTCGAGAAAGAGGTCAATCGTCGAATCCGACTCGGCTGGGCAGCGTTCGGGAGACTTCGCAACGTCTTTTCGTCAACAATACCGCAATGCCTAAAGATGAAAGTCTTTAACCAGTGTGTGTTACCAGTGATGACATATGGAACAGAGACGTGGTCACTCACAATGGGCCACATAAGAAAGCTCAAGGTCACTCAGCGAGCTATGGAGAGAGCTAGCATAGCTCTCTCCATAGCTCGCTGAGTGGTATTTCTCTACGAGATCGAATCAGAAATGAGGAGATCCGTAGAAGAACTAAAGTTATCGACATAGCTGCAAGGATTAGTAAACTGAAGTGGCAATGGGCAGGGCACATTGCTCGTAGAACTGATGGCCGTTGGGGCAAAAAGGTTCTCGAATGGAGACCGCGCACCGGAAAACGCAGCGTGGGACGACCTCCAACGAGGTGGACAGACGACCTGGTGAAGGTCGCTGGGAGTCGTTGGATGAGAGCGGCATGTGACCGCTCATTGTGGAGATCTAAGGGGGAGGCCTTTGTTCAGCAGTGGACGATCTGTGTGATATGAACTACAAAAGCATATTTTTTTAAACTATTAGTTATATATGCAACTTAGATTCTGACGTTTCATAAGTGCGAATATTTGGTTTATTTGAAATAAAATACTTTGACTTTGACTTGACTTTGACTTTATGAAATAAATTTTTAACCTTTCCTGAAAGCCGATACTCCCAACTTAGCGAAATCATATAAAGAAAAAAAAAAATTTGGGCTCGCACGGGAAATAATAAATAAAATAAAGTAAAAAAAAAATTAGGCATCCTGCACAACGTCAAAAAAGGCTATCTCAGCATAAAGCTGTGACATATAAATGAAAAAAAATCCACAGCGCTTTTTTTGGTCCTAAGGAAGTTGTATCCACGGGCGGTTACGACATGAATCAATAAATAAGTCATACAAATTCCTTCTCTTTCATTTGGTTGAGATGAATGACATAAAATAATCTTATCGTTGCATTATAATTTTTTTATTTATTTATTTATTGCAGGCATACACCCATAGACAATTATCATAATACAATTTTATATACAAAAAAATAATTGAAAAGATCATTGACAAAAAATAATTGCAAACGGATATAAATTGCAGTTGCATTATAATGGTCAATGTGTCAGGATTTAGAATATACCACTAATGTCCAGCAGAATTTGAAATTATTCAATTCGTCTTTGCAAACTCCCGAGCAAGTGCATACAATCGCTTTGTTCTTGATCTTGATTCTAATGAAATTTGGCATAGAGGTAGATTATGTCGTAAAATAGAAAAACAAATTTGGTAAAGAAAGACGCGGGTGAAGTGGCGAGTAACAGCTAGTCTATACAAATAAAGACATTGAAGTGTCTGTTTGTAATGTAAAAATAACAACTTTATACTAAATGCAATATAGCAGTGATGGCTAGGTTGAACGATTGCCTCCCATACAGGAGGCTCTGGGTTCGACCTTTAACTTTTCGGATTCATGTGCGGAAAATTAGTAGATAATAAAATTACTAAATTAGTAATAGATAGTAAATTAGCAACGGCTAAGGAAAACACCGTGAAGAAACCTGCACATCTGAGAGGACTCCAAAATTTTCTCATGGTGTGTGTAGTCCACCAAGATGCACTAGGCCAGCGTGGTGGACTGAGGCTTAAGCTTTCTGAATGTGAGTAAAGGTCTGGGCCCAGCAGTGGGACTGTAATGGGCAGATTATGATGACTAAATGCATAATATGAAACTATATCTAACTACCAAATTTCGACAGACAAATATAACCGTCGCTTAGGCCAATCGAAGATTAGCTGGAACTTGTCTGTTTGTTCCAGCTAATCTCCGATCGGACTTTCACTGGCAGGTAGCTGATGTTATAAGGAGTAACTTAGGCTATTTATATTTTAGAAAAAGAAAAAGAATGAGTTTTCCTGGCAAAACATTAAAACCCAATGAAATCCAATATATTGTTAAGCCATCCGGTAAACAATAGCGACACGTAGCGCCATCCGTTATCCAGTGGCTGTACTACGGTTTGTAGTCCAGGAGTTCCAGGATGTTCGGGATTGTTCTATGTGGCGCCATCTGGTGTCTAGTAGCGGAACCACATAGTCTGGAAAATTCTAGAAAGCGAACATTCTGGAACTTTCTACAAAGTGTCGGTCAGCTCATATATATAGCGGCCGTGATGGAAGGACAGACAGTTCAGTTTATTCTGCGACACAGTGAAGAACAAGTGGAATACCAAGCAATCATCCTGTAAGTCTTTATAAGTGATTTAAATTGTATTCAAGATTAAATTGTACCGTGAATATTGGTGAATTTAATTTATCCCGAACCCCGGCTTGTAACAATATGTATACTCTATGTATCAAATACCTATGATGAAGTACTCTAAATGATTTATAGACTAGTTGCTCGCCCCAGCTTCGTACAGGCAGATACATGCAACCCCAATTGCAGTGCCACCTGTCGGATCTAATTGTAAATCTAAACCATCCAGGAACTCACTCAAATATACACAAAAAATTACATCAATATCGGTCCAGCCATTTAGGAGGAGTTTAGTGACATACACACGTATAGAAGAATTAAATATTTAAGCCTAGCTGGCAAGTACATGTAAACCCGATTTTTGCGCAACCAACCGTATCTAATTGTGAATCTAAACCATTCAGGGACCCACTCAAACATACACAAAAAGTTTCATCAAAATCGGTCCAGCCGTTTAGGAGGAGTTCAGTGACATGCATACTTACAGAAGAATTATATATGAGAGATAATCTGATTTATTTTAGTATAAACTATCTGCAACCCGCGGTTTCACCCGCCGTTTAATTTAAAAGAAATGCGATTACTTCTGTATAATTTAGAGTTCTTCGACATAGACTCTTGACATAGAGTATGTATACATATTGGATTTGATGGGTTTTAATTTTTTGTGCAGAACCCTAATTATTTTACTAAAATTAAAGTAAGTAGTAGTAAGTTTAAGTTATTCCTTATAATATCAGCTATCTGCCAGTGAAAGTTCCGTAGAAATTGGTCCAGCCGTTTCGGAGATTAGCGGGAACAAACAGACAGACAGACACAAAATAATTGAAAATAGGTTTTTTGGTGTAGGTACCGTATACGAGTATACTTTCATATGCATTTAGTAAAAAGCTGTTATTTCGACATTACAAACAGACACTTCAATTTATTTGTGTCGATGGCAGGTCAAATCGCTGGGTACATCTGGTAACAGATATAAATTTAAGCCTCCTCTTACATTCAAATAGAGCTGCGGTAATTGTAAATACAAAAGGCAAGACTCAAACGCTACAAGATTTGCAAGTATAATCCACTGGTTACCTGTAATTCTTGCGTCAAACACTCCGCTACGCTTTGTTCCGGAAGACTTAGAGTTAAACCTCTTAACCTCTGTTATCAGCATCTCTTGGTGTGAATATTCCTGATTTACATCAAAGCAAGCTTTTTATGCGACTTGGTTTTTGTTTTCAAGGCTTTTCATTCATGGCAAGATAGTCTATTCATAGCTGCTTTATAATTTTACTTACAGGAAGTGTGGTTATATTTCTACCAGTGTTTATTTATTAGATTCTGGTAAGAAAAATATATACATATATGTCTACTTTAAACACTAATTTACAAATACAATTATAAAACCTACCAGAGTTATAAATCTAAACTATATTGTTTTGCTCGTGCTTCTTTATATCTCAAGTAAAAAAATCGAAAAGGCCCTATGGAAGAAATCTTAAAAAAATCAAGGAAATTATTCATATTAAATACAAAAACATATTAAACAACGTATAAACATTTATGGTACTTTTATGGTTGGTTTAGGAGCAAGCATATTTCTTTCAGATAGACTTAATCCGAGCTGCATCTGTTGGCAGGCCTAGATCTCTCGTTAAGTCATTTTAATTCTGACCGTGAAAATATCTCAGGTTCGGTAATTGTTTAAAATCAGAATCAGTTTCTTCAGATACGACCGTCGTCACTGATTAAATCTTCAATTTGCATTAATTCCAAGTAAAGAGGCGATAGCGGCGCAACATTCGGTTTACGATACATATGTGTATTTGCACGTTAGGGTATATTTGTTGGCTCAAAAACCAAAGTTTATAATATTATTTCATGCAAATGATTATCCATAATGTTGCAGCAGACAAATATAAATAAATATTCACTCACTTGTCGTCGAAAATACGATGTAAACATACTAAACGGAACATATAAAAGCGCTAAGTAGGCGTTGGTTACAAAATGGCGTCGTCGAGTTTTTGTCGTATGTCACACTTTAAATTTCTTTGTTCTACTCACTCTAGGAATCTACGTTCTTAGAACAATCTTCTCCTACACTGTCCTTCTCATACTTCTGGATTTGTACACTCTTCCTTTCATATTCAATCCATACTTCTGTGGAATGCACTTCTTCCGGAAATCAGGAGGACTACATGTAGGTTCGCATTTAAGCGGAAAGTTCGTGATTACGTTTTCACTAAAATGTTAGCAGAATCATCATAACGTCTTTTCTAATACTTATATTATGAATATGTATGTATTTATTTATTTATACCATTAGATGTGTATGTGTGTGTAGATAATTATTTTTAAATTTAATTATGTATACAGGTTGTACAGTAAATAGCACGACATACTGCAGGGGGTGCGACCTTGGGTCAATACCTACCAAAAAAACACACTATATGTTCAGCTAAATCTTACGGATTTACAGTAGTACAAAATTTTCCGAAATATCGGAATATTTAAATAAAAATTGTATTTCTTGAAAATATTTTAGTTTTTAATAACATAAAGACTTATCAATGAGTAAAAAACTAGAAAAGGAATTTTTCATTACGAGATGCTTAAAAATCTGTGTCAAGGTAGAGATTTTTCGATATTTCGGAAAATTTTGTACTACTGTAAATCCGTAAGATTTTGCTGAACATATATTGTGTATTTTGGTAGGTATTGACCCTAGCTCTCACCCCCAGCATATGTCGTGCTATT
Source organism: Diloba caeruleocephala (assembly GCA_947459985.1). Lineage (NCBI taxonomy): Eukaryota > Metazoa > Arthropoda > Insecta > Lepidoptera > Noctuidae > Diloba > Diloba caeruleocephala. The sequence continues at coordinate 2,309,407 of OX381611.1, read as the reverse complement.
TACTGGACAGCCTGTATAATATATTGTTAGATTTATTTCGTTTTATGTTGTTTGAACATATTGCACCTGCCATATTATCTCTTCATCATTCTATGGTTGACTGGTAGAGAATGACTACGGCATTAAGTCTGCTTATGCACTATAATGCTGCATAAAGTTTAAATAAATAAACCTTCGTTTATTTTTATATGGCTGCGATTTTTCTAGCTTATAAAGTAGTATATGGACGCAGTATCTAATACATAATAGTATTTAAATGTCCGTAGATAAAAAAAAGCCGGAAATTCATCATAAACAGATATTGTAGTAGCATGTTATCTTTTAGGTTTTGCCGGGACCCACTAGGACCCGAATGTCCCAGCGGTACGTCACGGTATGTACCTTTTACTGGTACCCGATTGCCCCAGCGGCCGCGGAGTGGTTCTTTTTTTATCGTAAATTTATCTGGAATTTAAACAGAAACCTTTGATTTGGTTGCGGCATTTCTTCCCAATGACAGAGTAGGAAATGGCGACATAAATAAAAAAATTATGACGTGTGAAATTGTTTCTTGGAACCTTGCTTTAATAAAGATTATTTACTATTTAAGAATACGGGACAGTACTTGCTTTTAGGTTTCTATACCAAGTCCTATTTGCAGACTTTTATACATCAAGTGACGCTTGTACCATCAAATGGTACAACGGTTAATACTAGACGATATTTGTCTGTTAATTTAACCCAGTTATACTGAAAATAAAAATTTATACGAAATAAAACATCTTGACTTGTAAGTGTGTGCGTGTCGCAGTGGCAACGTTCATAACTCTTTCGTGATTCGGCACCGCGGTCTAATGCAGACAAAGCGTGCACCTCACCCCCGGCTAGAGGTAAGTGGAAGGACACCGTGGGGTTTTAGCCAGTAAGAGTCCGGCATGCCCCTCCGCCCTTACCAAGGCGGAGGAAATCCATGAGGATTAACCTCACGGCAAAAAAGGTCCTTCCAGCATTAATCTGGTAATAACGGTATAAATTAATATATAACGAAAACAAATCCCGCAACTAAACCTATACATATACATACATACAAATAAATAAAATTAAAGTCATCATTTCGGCCGAATGAAGTCCACTGCTGGACACAGGCCTCCCCCAAAGATCACCACAACCACCGATATGGATGTGTTGTGAGCTCATTGGGGGGTTTTGCCATAATCGCCACGCTTGGCAGGCGGGTTGGCGATCGCAGTTGAGTTGTTAATGTACTCGAAGGACACTGCTGCCCATCCTCCGGCTAATCCCTTAGTCGACTTTTACGACACCCATGGGAGGAGATGGGGTGGTGGCATTAAAAAATTAAAGTGCCTGTTTGTAATGTCAAAATAACAGCTTTTTACTAATTGCATACGAAAGTATATACGGTATCTACAACAAAAATCTATTTTAAATGTTTTTGTCTGTCTGTTTGTCTGTTTGTTCCCACTAATCTTCGAAACGGCTGGACCGATTTCTACGGGAGTTTCACTGGCGGATAGCTGATGTTATAAGGAATAACTTAGGCTTCTTTAATTTTAGAATAATAATTAGGATTCCGCGCAAAATGATTAAAGCCCATGAAATTCAATATATATACTACTATTATAATAAAACACTTTTAAACGGATTCTATCTCGTATATTTTTGATTTTTGATTTTCCAGACGTTTCGAATGCTTTGCAGCATTCGTGGTCGCAGGATGACTAAGGTGACAGGCGTCGTTACAGATTTTAAAAAGTTATTTAATTTTATCTACCGTACAATTTTAATCAAAAAATAAGTTTCGATGCACGCAGTAATCACTCACAGTGTCTTGATGTGTTTTAGTGCGGTATGTTGTTTGGGACTTTATTATTTTAATTACTGGATTCCAAACAGGTGGTACCTGCCAACCATCTTCTCTTTTAAAATTAGGATGTTTTTTAATTTCAATAGCCTCACGAAACATTCTTGGTACATATCGGTTCTCTTTCACGACGTTTGAGGTTGATCAAAACGAAGATAGTGGTTGGGTTTGCTAAAGGCATGTTCACACACTGCAGACTTTGTGGAGCGTCTATGCTTGACGTCAGCTATATGTTATTTTATTCGGCTATGCTACGCTTTGTTTGCCCTGTGTATGACAAACCACAATCACAGTCAATCTTGTAGACCACTGCATCTTGAAAAGGTTTGTGACATTTCACCGGTTTTAAAAGTTGGCTGATTTTCTTATGCGGCTTGAAGTAGGTTTTTATAGAAGCACGCTTCAAGATGTGACCAATTTTGTCAGTGACTCCCTTAAGGAATGGTAAAACAGCGGGTCGTCGATCAACCGTGGTGGGTTTCGGGCGGCTTCTGCGACGGGGACGTGGAGCTTTCAAATTGTTATTTTGAAGAACTTGCTTCACATGTTGTAAGTTCCCTTGCCAGATGGTCGGCGTTACAGATGCCATTTGCTCTCTGTAACAAAGATTTGGCCACGGTAGCTAACTGACAAGGATGATGGTGAGATTCACCGTTAAGGTACCTATCTGTATGGGTAGGCTTTCTATACACGGTGTGACTTACATAATGATCAGGATTATGGATGAGAAGTATGTCAAGGAAGGTTCAGGATTTATTATCCTCCAATTCCATAGTAAACTGAATTTTACCATGTATTGAATTTAGATGTTATAAAAATGCAGTCACCCTATTGTGAGGCAAGATGGTAAAAGTGTCATCTACGTACCGTTTGAACATCTTCGGTATAGTCGGGGCTGTCATCAGTGCTCTCTCCTCAAAGTCCTCCATGAAAATATCGGCGACTACAGGAGAGACCGGTGAACCCATGGCCACACCGTCAGTTTGCAGGTAAAACTCATTGTCCCACAAAAGGTAGCCATTGGTAAGGCAGTGTTCAAGTAGATAAAATAAAATAACTTTTTAAAATCTGTAACGACGCCTGTCACCTTAGCCATCCTGCGACCACGAATGCTGCAAAGCATTCGAAACGTCAGGAAAAACAAAAATCTAAAATATACGCGATAGAATCCGTTTAAAAGTGTTTTATTATAATGTGTAATACTCGCGAAAACCTAAGACATTATTATATATACTACTATGTCAAGTGTCTATGCCGAAGTACTCTAAGCTATTTATAATAATCCAATTTCTTTTAAATTAACGGCGGGTGAAGCCGCGGGTTGTTTATGGTTGAAGTATGCCGTATCCGTGGTACAATTTAATAATATAGCCTAAGCTCTGCTTTTGCATCCGTAACAAATTACTTCAGACTTATATGTGTAGGTAGTTTTCCGATAATTCCTCCGACAGTTTTATTATAACTATTATTGAATTAGCTATAAGAATTATATTTGTTGTCTGGGATGAGAATTAGAATTGGAGTTATTATGATCTTAATTTGAAGTGAGATAACGAACGTCCATTATTTATGTTATTTTAGTATTGGTTTCGTTGCTAAGCGTTGTCTTACGCCCAGAAATTGATTACAATGGGCTCCTGATGATAATGTCTATTGTTATTTGGTATACCTACTTAATTTGACGAGCAAATTGATTTCTATTCAAAAACTTTGTTCATATAGTGGGAGATTTTTGTCCTTGAATATTCAAGTGTCAAAGTTAAACAATGACATGAAAAATCGAAAATACATTTTGATAAATCGTCAATATTGGGTGTATCAAAGCCATAATATACACATTTTATTAGAACTGCGAGTTTATTGTTTTGTCAAGATGTTGTCTGCAGCAAAAGTGCGCATTCATGGGATACAAGATGATAACTGGGCTATAAAGGACAAGCTCAACCAGTATTGGGGCCTTATAACATTTATCAAAGTACTTGATGAACAAGAGAACTTTAACAGGAGGAAATAACTTGATAGAATCAGATACACGAAGAAGAAGAAAATGGAAAATAATCGCTTGGCACGGTTTATGAAAGAGTAAAATTGGTCTTCTGGGTTGGAGGCCTGGTGACCTGAAACACAGGCTTCAGCCTAGCTTAGGCACCAGTCATCTACAATAAAATTGAATGATACTATAACTAGGCAAAATTGTATTTTATTGCAACTTTTTCATTATTGTGGTGAGAAAAAGCAATTACTATTCGTCATTCTCCGTCCTACAAGTTGCGCTGGGCTTTTAGCGGCTGAAATCATAGTGGTATTCCTTCGTATGTCAAATGACCTTACGCCATAGGTGTGGGATTCGCCCGAGCATTCACCGCACCTACCTAGAGCTTGGGACAAGACATTCGATTTTTTTTTGATGTTACTACATCCGTGCTGATAATTTTTGTGTGGTTTTCGGATTAAGAATATAATACCACTGCATCTCCTCTGCTGTTTTCATATTGATTTTTTTGTTTTATTTACACGATACACTATTATATTATTTAAACACAATAGATATATTATTCTTGAGTATCTTCACGTTTTACGCACGTCATGTTTTATATTGGATTGACTGCACCGAGTGACTTCACTTTTTCGACGCAAGCTGTCGCAGAATATCAGCGCTGTGGGGATGCCTCCACAGTAGTATGCTGAGCAACAACCATTTTGCACGGATATGACGCATATCTTCCTAACAGGACTTTTTTATATATTTTTTAATCAAATTGTTTTTATGTTTGTCTTTGTGGTGGGTATGTGTCTTTTTAGTGCAAATATAATATTTTTCTTTTTTTTCTTTTCTGTCCTCCCGTAGATGTCCTAAAAGGCGACTAAGGGAATCTAAACCAGAGGGATGAGCAACAGCTTTCCTTCTGTGGAACAGCGACCATTTTGCATTCACGGTGAGAAAGTTGAATTATAAGCGTGGACTTGGCACACAAATGAGTAACCCGCTCTCTAGACCTAATCAGACAACAGAATATTCACAACACATTATGTACCACAAGTCTCTATAGCCAATTTGTTAAGCCATTTTTAACCAGGCTCACAGAAACCCTTTCTAAGCCGAAAGCCACCCAAACGGCGTCATGAGTTAACGTTAAGTGTGACACTTTACAAATGCTTAGGTTTGACACTAGATTTCTTTAGCGTCCAAAAAGGCGTGTGACAAATGAGGATGGATGCCCAGATACGGCGCGCTGCTAATTAAATAATGATTCGGTAACGGCGACGTGAATTTATAAGAAGTTTTGGATGAGTCTTTATCTATACAAATAAATAAAATTGAAGTGTCTGTTTGTAATGTCAAAATAACAGCTTTTTACTTAATGCATATGAAAGTATGTACGTTACATATAACAAAAACACTTTTTTTTTTTTTTTGTCTGTCTGTCTGTTTGTTCCTGGTAATCTCCGAAACGGCTGGACCGATTTTGACGGGACCTTCACTGGCAGATAGCTGATGTTATAAGGAATAACTTAGGCTACTTTTATTTTAGAAAAATAATTAGGGTTCCGCGTAAAAAAAGAAAACCCTTGAAATCCAATATATATATTCTATGTCAAGTGTCTATGTCGAAGTACTCTAAATTTCTTTTAAATTAAACCGGGGTGAAACCGTGGGTCCCAGCTAGTATTTTTAATAAAAAACTTTTAAACGGATTCTATAGCGTATATTTTAGATTTTTGTTTTTCCTAACGTTTCGAACACTTTGCAGGGTTCGTGGTCGCAGGATGACTAAAGTGACAGGCACCGTTACAGATTTAAATAATTGTTTTATTTTATCTACCGTACAATTATTTTAATTTAATTATTTCAATGCACGCAGTAATCACTCACAGTGTCTTGATGTTTTTAGTGTGATATTTAGTTTGGGACTTTATTATTTTAATAACAGGATTCCAAACTGGTGGTAACTGCCAGCCATCTTCTCTATTAAAATTAGGATGCTTTTTAATTTCAATAGCCTCACGAAACATTCTTGGTACAGATTGGTTCTCTTTCGGGAGGACTTGAGGTTGATCAAAACGAAGAAAATGGTTGGCTTTGTCTAAGGCATGTTTGCACACTGCAGACTCTGTGGATCGTCTATGCTTGACGTCAGCTATGTGTTATTTTAATCTGGTGGCTATACTACGCTTTGTTTGCCCTATGTATGACAACCCACACTCACATTCAATCAATCTTGTTTAATTATAATGTGTAATACTCGCGAAAACCTAAGACATTATTGTGGTGAGTATAGGCAAATTTCCTTCAAAATTACAACATACGGCATGCACCGGGTCGGATGTGGGGTAGGCTTTTGTCCAGCAGTGGACGTTTTTCGGCTGATATGATGATGATAATGAAAAAACACTATAACGAAATTAACTCTCTGAATCAAAATCCTACTAACCTTTCTTAATCCTCTGAGCCCTCCGTCCTTTCCTTTATCATGGTCGCGATCCATCCATTCATTATTTATAATTAGCTACTCGTCCGTACGCATCCGCAAAGGAGGCATTAATCATTTCAATTAGTAAGTCGCCGCCAGACGAATGGGCTGCGACAAAAACTTCCCTTGTTTTTTACTGAGATATCACTTTTAGGATAATGGGTTTAAGCTTGAATGCATGTAGCGGGGTAGGGGTTTTATGATTTTTGACAGCATATTAGAGTTTGCAGTAAGTAGTTTGCATTGTTTATAGAGGTGGGCATGGGGAATCTCATGTGCCTTTAGTGCCGAAGATGACAGCTCCAGTGATTTTAGCCAGTAGGAGGCCGGCATACCCCTTTGCCCTTCGCGGGGCAAAGGAAGTTCATGTAGAATTTACACTGGACACCAATTTAAAAAAAGAACGATTTTGCAGTTCATCAACTGAAATCATATTTGGAAACTTTACTGCCAATGATAAAGATAAAAAGATTTTTATTCATTTAAACCATTAATAGCACTTATGAATCGTCATGACTTTAGTTGCCACGTTCCAAGATGTAGATTTCCTATGGAGAAGAACGGGTAAGAAACTCCATGGTTACTCTTTTAAAATCATGTTACAATATTTATGTGTACAATGTTCTCGACAATTCAGGTTATATAAAGACAATGTTCCTACATTAAACATAGTAAAGTCTAAACCTCTTAAAAGTGTCAATATCAAATCATAAACCAGTTGAATATAAAAAATTATACAATAATAAATTCAGATGTAAATAATTATTAATAATAATGTCATGTTAAAAAATAATAATTGAAATGTCAGAAAAGTAAATCTGAATAAATTGATGTCACAAAACATGCAACAACAAGATGGCATGTCAATAAGTCAAAAATGAAAAATTTAATCATTTCTTATAGTGGTCTTGCGGAGCTGGACAAGCACTCTGCCAAACATTTATATCCCTAAGGTAATCCTGCTGCAATATGCTTGTTTGCATAGAGTATTTTTTACAAATATTTTAAACTTATTTTGCGGTAATTGCAGCACGGTCTCCGGTATTTTATTATAAAATTTTATACTATAACCCATAAAAGAAGTATGGACTTTAGCTAAGCGAAATTTTGGCTGTACTAGTTTAGATTTATATCTTGTATTATAGTTATCAGTTATCACATTTTTTTGTAAAAAGATGTATGTTTTTCCTAACGTACATTATGTTTGCATAAATATACTGACAAGGCACTGTCATTATGTTAATGTTTTTAAACAGTTCTCTCAAGGAATCACGCATACCAAGGTTGTAAATAGCCTTGATAGCTCTCTTCTGCAATATAAAAAATGATTCTATATCGGCAGCCCGACCCCAAAGTAAAATACCATAGGACATTATGCTATGAAAGTAGCTAAAGTAAACCAGTCTTGATATGGAAAAATATGGCTAAGGAATTACCAGAGAACTACTGCACACACCCAGACCCGAAACAATTACCCGTAGATCATACATATTATATTTGCTCCGTTCAGGAATCGAACCCGTGACACGTAGCGCAGAAAGCTAATTTCTTAGCCACTGCGCCAACTGTGCCGGATTATTTGTTAAGCTTAGGACAATATCGATCGATCACCAACTATCAAATATTCAGCCATTATCTTATAGGAGTGATCTTAGATGACACATACTATACTATCCTTTCATATAGAGCATCCTCCAATCTAATTACAGCGTGTATTTAAAACTTATCCGCTAATTCTGATACATTATCATTGAATGATAGCGTTGTGTTTATCCATGCAAAAACAGCATCAGTAATGGTTGTGCATCAAAACAGATTGATTAAAAGCATAATTCTATGTCATCATCATTTCGGCCGAATGAAGTCCACTGCTGGACACCGGCCTCCCCCAAAGATCACCACAACGACCGATATGAGTGTGTCGTGTGCTCATTGGGGGGTCTTGCCATAATCGCCACGCTTGGCAGACGGGTTGGCGATCGCAGTTAATTTGTTAATGTACTCGAAGGACGCTGCTGCCCATCCTCCGGTTTATCCCTTAGTCGACTTTTACGACACCCACGGGATGAAATGGGGTGGTGGCATTCTGAGCCGGCACCACACGGCATTAATTGTAAATTATTAAAAAATTCTATGTGATTAATTGTAAATTTACTGTTTATTTGTTTACTTGATTATTCTGCTGCATTTGGTTCCGTGTGATTTTCGCTTTACTGATCATATCAGCCGAAGGACCTCAACTGCTAAACAACAAAGGCCTATCCCATATACTACTCTGTCAAGAAAGTAACGGGAAAAGATTAATAATACACAAAATGTTTGTTATTCATCCAAATTTATTTTCTCACCTTCAAAGTATGCTCCTTCAGAAACGATACACTTAACCAACGAATAATCCAATCATCAAAACATTTTTTAAACGCTGTTTCCGGAATTGAGTTCAGTTCTCGCCGCGAATTCTCCTTTATGTCTTCTACCGATTGAAAACGGGTGCCACGAAGTGGTAATTTGAGTTTAGGAAAAAGAAAGAATTCGGCTGGAGCCATATCTGGTGAATATGGTGGTTGCTCGATGGTATTGGTATGGTCAAAAATGCGTTCACAATGTTGGCCATGTGTGAAGGCGCATTATCGTGGTGCAAAATCCAAGAATTTTATTTCCACAAATCTGGCCTTTTTCTTCGAATTTGCTGTCTTAAATGCCGCATAACGCTCAAATAATATTCTTTATTTACCGTTTGACCTTCCGGCAAGAATTCCGAGTGCACAACACCGCGATAGTCAAAGAAACAGGCAACATGACTTTGACATTTTATCCACTTTGGCGTGGTTTTTTCGGTTTCGGTTCAGTTGGAAGGCGCCACTCCGAAGCTTGTTGACTAGTTTGCATGTCAAACTCGTAAACACACGTCTCGTCACCAGTAACAATGCGTTTCATGAAGTTTTTAGTAGTTTGTTAGGTCGGAATTGACTCGTTCTGGCATGTCCTCAGCGACTAGCCGAGCGGTAACATGTTTCATACTCAAATGATTAGTTAAAATGGTACGGATCGACTCGTGAGATACAGAAAGTTCGGCGGCTATCTCTCTCAAAGTTGAATGAGGATTTTCAGTCACTATTTGTTGTTGTTAAAATGTTAACTTCAGTTGTAGACGTTGATGGCCTACCAGAGCGAGGCAAATCTTCCATCACATCTCGACGTGTTTTTGATAAAGTCGATTCACCGTAAACCTTCTGTAACATTTTCAGTAACTCCGAACTCGAAATTCCATTGGCGATGCAAAATTTAAGACAAACTCTTGTTCGGTGTTTTTGTCCATAATGAAATTCGCTATACACACTAGATATAACTAAAAATTTACTAATCTTTTTAGCTGGCGGCAACCTTGTTCCTTCCACGAATCTCTTAATTAGAGATTCGATCATGTAGAGAAATACCAAACCTAGCTCTCTCCATAGCTCGCTATGTGACCTTGGGCTTTCTTAGGAGGCCCATATTGTATGACCATGTCTCCGTGCCATAGACGGGGCGTTACTATTATGTAAATGTGGTGTAGTCCAAGCATGAATATGACTGGTTTCTTTCGGTTATATAAGAGGTTGGGAATACAACAGTTGACTGGTGTGGCTTATCAAATATTCCTAGTAGCCAATATGTTATAAACCGTCGTTAATTAAAGCTGGCCCGAAATAGACGTGCCCTATGGGCCTCGAGGCCTAATGGTCCAGCAGTGAGCGGACATGGGCTGATTAATAAAGGTAATTAAAGCTGTTAATGGGAGAGACTTAACTTCATATTTAACATTGACAAGTGGACGAACGTGTGTGGGATAATCGGGGAGAAAAGACACACAACCCATATTTTAATTCAGCTTCTTCATTTTATAAAAAAATCTCATGTACTTCCATTTACACCCGTTCAATGTTCTGACGCCATCGGAACACATTCCGTATTGGTTGATATTAGGATATCCTCTCACAATCATTCGTTCAGAAGTTGTAAGTTATAAAACATAATGTTATGTTTAAAAAAACAGGACACAAAATTAGGTACCTATATCATAAAGAGATCTATAAAAAAGCATAGAAAACGCAGGATAGCTTGTGGCGAGCTCTATGTGAGAGGCAACACTGCGTACCTGAATGCCCCAGAGTGTCGGCCAGGGCCTCATCTCTAGCTTGCATTTAGTAGCTGGCTGGACTGGAGCCCATGAGTGCCCGTAGCGTAACTCTAGCTTGCCATAGTTGGCCGATCAGAGGGGGGCCACCATAGCTATATTCTCGGGGGTGTCACTTCGAGTCTTTAAGACGCGTGATGGTGAAACCGGTGCCGCTGGCTGGAGGTCTCGTTTGACTTCGCCAGAAATGACCGGTTAAGCAACCATACTTCCCAGAAGTCTATGCGAGAAGCCCACTTCTTTTCTGTTTACTCTTTGTGTTTAATCTCCCTGTTTGTCTTAATAAAGGCTATCTAGAGATTATCACGAGAATGGATACCGCCATCTGCATAAGCACCAATGTAATTCTGCCGTCACCAATCAATTTGTGTTGTAAGTAAGTTATCCGCAGTTTATCATGCTGGCTATCATCACTGGTGATGATGATGAATTATGAATGACGGTGATTACATATATACATTGGTGCAAACATCGAATATGGTCTGAATGGTCACACCCAATATCTATAACGACGAATAACTGGAGCGTGTATGGCGGATTTAGGGAGGCACCAACCAGTACATTTGTTAATAATTATGATTCATTTGCACATCGAATTAAATTCTCGTTATTATTAATAGATTACTCTCTAGAGTCGAATGTAGTATTTCAACATTAATTTTCCCTACATATTTTGATTGCCATTTGGTCAATTGTGTTTTGAATAAATAATAATTTAGAGAATACTGTTCAATGTTGTATTGATATGGCAGTTAGTTAATTAGAAGTCAATGATATACAAATTTGCCTACAGAGCGTTACGTTGATTTAATATTTGCATCCTTATATAACTGTTGCAGCTGGCGCTGATCTATAATCAACATAACTAATAATTAAGTTGGATCGGACAGTTATTTTTATTAGTGCATTACAATATTTTTGTAAACTTCTTACTCTAGTTTTTCTCTTGTGTCGAGGGTACAGTTTACAGACATTTTTTATACCATGTTTCTGAACGGAGTCAAGAGGCTCAAGCTGGTATCCAGGTGCTGCCGTCTATTAATGACAGCAGTACTCCATATGGGGCCGAACTTGTGACTTATAAAGTAGTAGTCTTTACCCCGATGAGAAGTACTACCTTGCCTTTTTGAGCACAACGAATTTTTTGGACACCAGCTTGAACTTCTCTTCTAAGTGCTGGCGAAACTGGACATTGGTGGAAATGTCGACACCGAAAATCCTAATGTTGGCGTATTCTGAAATTATACAGCTACAGCAAATAGGATTTTCTCAGTAATGAACGCACATACTTCTGTGTTGATAAGGTTAAAGTAGACTATGTTTAGTCGTCCCCAATACTACTACTTAGAGTACTCTCGATTTCAGACACAAATTTTCTGCGGTTTCTTACAGTACGAGACTAAGGACGTTAGCACGACTCTTGCAAAAAGCTAAGGACACTTTTTGTAAGAGTCGTGCTAACTTTTACTGTCGTTCGCTTAACGATGAATGCTGTTGATAGACATCATATAGAATAGAAGGTGATCCTCCCAATGATCACTACAATAAGTGGTCGCAGGGGATATTGCCATAATCACCTCGCTTGGCTGGTGGATAAAAGATCGTAGTATGCTTTTATTAAGACACGGGGGAATGTTGCTGGCTATCTTCTCGACATCAAAACTTAGTATTTTACGTGGATAGAGAAGAGTGGGCTGTTCTTTGCCGGGAACCATGCGGAACTCTGTAATTAAACATTTTGACTAATGCTGCTAATAATTTACAGCGAAATTCCTGCAGCAAGTGAATTATCAGCTTTGGTGTGGGAGATCCTCCAATAAATAATATTTAAACTTTTGGGTTGCATGACAATGTAAAGTTACTAGTGATAAATAAGATACGGGCTTTAAGTTGCCAGTGTGGTCAAAGTTGCACTGATCGTGGACACATTTTGCTTATGCTCAGTATCATATTTATTACATTTATATCCTTCAATGACAGGCAACCGAGCTGAACCTTCCTAGAATAGGGCATTATTGTACACCATGGCTAAAATAAATTTTATTAAGAATATAGCAGCACTCCATCTCTTCCCCTGGATAGCACAAAAGGTGACTAAGGAACTCAAAACCAAAGGCCCATCCCAGCAGCGTCCCTCTTAAGGAACAGTGGCCATACTGCACTCACCAACCCGCCTGCCAAGCGTGGGAATTTCCCCCAAAATGACCACATAATTATGGAAATCGTCATCACCATAAGCAGTGCTTGTAGCTAACACACACATAGGAGATACGCGTCTACGATATTACGTAAAGCTACGACACTCTATGCCAAGCTACGCCACTTTACGCTACGCCACGCCACGCTATGCCACGCTACGCCACGCTATGACACTCTACGCCACGCTGCGACACTACGCCACGCTGCGCCTCCCTATGCTACACTGTGCTACGCCGCGCTACGCCACGTGAGACCACGCTACGCTACGTTACAGCGAATGAAACGTCTATAGTAATATTACGTTTGCTGTGGAAATAGTCTAGCCACTGTGGCATGCAACTTGCTCACATTAATCTAGAAATGTTATAGTGGTATTAAGCGGAGTATTTAACCTATATACATGGGTACACGAAGGAGTTTTCGAAAAGATGAACTGCGTCTAGTTTATTATTCATCTAGTGATGATGGCATGTATTAAACAGACCATTAATTTGCATAAAAGGACAGCACTTAGTTAATTAAATTTTGAAACTGAAGACTGCAAGATCTTTTTTATGAGATAATAGGGTCCCTACTTTGAAATTATAATATGTTGTAATTTTTATTGCGCTCTAATCACCCCGCATGTATCACCACTATATCAGGCTCATTGGCAACAATAGTCCTGTCAGTGATGATAGAACCATTCCAGTACAAAGTGATACGACTATTATTACTAATTTAACATGTGGTAGAATGTACCTTGTAATATCATTTCGGCCGAATGAAGTCCACTGCTGGACACAGGCCTCCCCCAAAGATCACCACAACGACCGATATGGATGTGTTGTGGGCTCATTGGGGGGTTTTGCCATAATCGCCACGCTTGGCAGGCGGGTTGGCGATCGCAGTTGAGCTGTTAATGTACTCGAAGGACGCTGCTGCCCATCCTCCGGCTAATCCCTTAGTCGACTTTTACGACACCCATGGGAGGAGATGGGGTGGTGGCATTCTGGGCCGGCACCACACGGCACGCCGGCACCACACGGCAATATAAACAATATAAATTTAATAATGTTTTAGGTTTTCGCGAGTACTACACATTATTAAATTGCAGAGGCATCCGTACAAAATTACACACGCTATATATGAACATTTTAAACGGTAACTACGATATCATTGTGCTAACAGAGACTTGGTTCATTCCGGAAGTTAGCAATATTGAGTTCATTGATCAACGTTACGCTGTGTACAGGTGTGATCGTGATCGTGTTGGTACGAATAAAAAAGATGGCGGCGGTGTCTTAGTCGCGTTGATGCGTACACTTAAGCCTTCTGAAATTGATCTTTCTATTACTCAAGCTCAATCTCGTAACTTTATTGAACACGTTCTGGTTTCAAGTGCCTAGCATGCGACCGTGCAAGCGCCATATCATCAGCGCCATTTATATTGCTCCTGGAATGGCTCCCTTTGTATATGAGCAACACTTTGAAATTTTACAGCAAGTACTCAGTGATCCTGGTATTGAACGTTTTTACATAATAGGCGACTACAATCGTCCTGAAATAACTTGGAGCATACCGGGTCTGGGCACGAGCTCGTCCATTATTTGTACCCAGTTAAATAACTTTATGTCATTACTTGATGCCGGCTCAGAATGCCACCACCCCATTTCATCCCGTGGGTGTCGTAAAAGTCGACTAAGGGATTTACCGGAGGATGGGCAGCAGCGTCCTTCGAGCACACTAACAACTCAACTGCGATCGCCAACCCGTCTGCCAAGCGTGGCGATTATGGCAAGACCCCCCACTGAGCACACTACACACTCATATTGGTTGTTGTGGTGATCTTTGGGGGAGGCCTGTCCAGCAGTGGACTTATTCGGCCGAAATGATGATGATGCCTCACAATACAGTGATATGGTAAATTCTACAGGAAATATACTTGATCTAGTTATATCAAACCACCCATGTACGGTATCGGCTGCGCTGTTTCCTCTTGTTCCCATCGACGTATGTCACCCACCTTTTGTTTGTAAGACAAGTCTGAGTGTACATACTCTTCCCATGAAAAAGCACCCACTACAAAAATATAACTTTCACAAGTCGGATTATGAACTCATTTCTCGCAAAATACAGGATACTGACTGGACAGAACTTTTGGTTTCTTTAACGTCCGAGGAGGCACTAAGCACATTTTACAATAATATTGATGATGTTATTAAACAACACACACCACTAGCTGCACCTAGAACCGCTGGTTTTCCGGTCTGGTTCTCGAAATCCTTAATTAGTACTCTAAAAAAAAAACAAAAGGCATGGGTTAAGTGGAAGAAATACGGAAACATTTCAGACTACGAAATTTTTTCTCAGCATAGAGCATTATTTAAGGTTAATTGTAACAAGTGTTTCTCCAAATACATTCAATCGATTGAGGTTAACATACATAAAAACATTAAAGATTTCTGGGTCTATATATCCAACCGAAAAGACAAACCAGGCATACCGGCAAAAGTACAATATAACAACGATGTATCCAACGATCCGCAATCGATTTGCAACATGTTTTCTCGTTTCTTCTCTTCAGTGTATGAACCTCCTTCATCAACACTGCCTACATGGGAGCATCCGATTGACGCGGCGTTTAATGACATTGTTATCTCTGATCTTCATTTCAAGGAGGAAACGATTATGACAGAACTGAAATCCCTGGATCCTTCTAAGGGACCAGGTCCTGATGGTCTGTCTGCGTTTTTTCTTAAAAATACTGCCTCTGTTATCTGTAAGCCTCTGACAATAATTTATAACAAATGCATCACTGAAGGTGTTATGCCAACGGTATGGAAACATGCTAACATCACACCTGTGCACAAGAGCGGATCTAAGCGTAATGTTGAACACTACCGTCCAATCTCTATATTGTCTACCTTGTCGAAACTTTTTGAAAGACTAGTACATAACCAAGTATATCCTATTTTGCATAACTCTATAATACAGCAACAGCATGGTTTTGTGAAAAGGCGATCTACGACAACTAATTTGCTGGTATTTGCCAATGACCTATTCGTCAACATCGATAATCGTGTACAGGTTGATGCTGTATACACGGACTTTCAAAAAGCCTTCGACAAGGTGGACCACGAGTTGTTGTTGAACCGAATAGCCTTTAACGGTATTCGTGGCAACTTGTTGCGATGGTTCATTTCATATATTACAAATCGATGTCAAAGGGTTGTAATCAATGGGTATCGCTCTGATGCTACTCAGGTAACCTCAGGTGTTCCTCAAGGTTCCATTCTAGGCCCTCTCTTATTTATTATCTTCATTAATGACATTAGTAAATGTTTTAAAAACTCTAGATTCTTGTTATACGCAGATGACCTTAAAGTCTATAGACCTATTAGAAATATACAGGATTGCTATCTTCTTCAAGGGGATCTAGATAGGCTAACAGACTACTGTTACAAAAGTAAACTTCAACTAAGCATCCCCAAGTGCAATTATCTAAATTTTACCAAAAATAAAAACATTATAAAGTTTGCATACTCTTTATGTAACGTCTTACTAACTGAGGTAAACTCGGTACGAGATCTGGGTATACTATTTGACTCAAAACTTTGCTTGGACTTACACATCGAAAAAATTGTGAATAAAGCATACCAGATGTACGGATTCATAATGAGATCAACCCATGACTTTAAACGCGATTCTTCGTACCTGTGTCTATACAAAACTCTAGTCCGTTCACAGCTAGAATATTCCGTACCCATCTGGAACCCATATTATAAAAAATACGTTGAGATGATTGAAAATGTTCAGTATAGGTTTCTTTGTGCAGTGCATTATAGATGCCACAGATCTTATCTTCCATATGGCCAGTTGCTCAATAAATACAAGCTTTTGACGCTGAGCTCTAGACGCAAACAGTTAGAAGCAACGACATTGTACAATATTGTTAGTGGAAAATTTGACTGTATTAGTCTTAACAATGCATTGTGCTATGCAGTCCCCAGAACTGTCCATAGACGGCAGGTGCGTACAGGCAAACTCTTTGCAGTAGGTACCTGCCGATCTAACACTGGCCTACGTTCACCAATTCGACGCATGGCGGCAACGTATAATGATACATTCGAACACATCGATATTTTTACCTATTCCATGAAAATGTTTCGAAGCCTTTTATATGAGACACTTTTAAGTTAATAGCTCTTTTTAATGTTAATATATATATATATATTTTTTTATTTTTATAATACAATAATAATAGCTGTCGTGCACGTACAGCTCATTTCCTAGCGACTTAAAGTTTATATACATTTTATGGTAATCTGTGAACAGCGCTGTGGGCTACATTATTATTTATTTACATACGTTATACTGTTAGTTATATTATATTATGTAGCTGTTTGTTGTTCCTCTTTTTAATAAAAAAAAAAAAAAAAAAAAAAAAAAAAACACTTCTAAACGGATTCTATCGCGTATATTTTTATTTTTCCTGACGTTTCGAATGCTTTGCAGCATTCGTGGTCGTAGGATGACTAAGGTGACAGGCGTCGTTACAGATTTTAAAAAAGTTATTTTATTTTATCTACCGTACAATTTTAATCAAAAAATTAGTTTCGATGCACGCAGTAATCACTCACAGTGTATTGGTGTTTTTTAGTGCGGTATGTTGTTTGGGACTTTATTATTTTAATAACTGGATTCCAAACAGGTGATACGTGCCAACCATCTTCTCTATTAAAATTAGGATGTTTTTTAATTTCAATAGCCTCACGAAACATTCTTGGTATATATCGGTTCTCTTTCGCGAGGACTTGAGGTTGATCAAAACGAAGATAGTGGTTGGGGTTTCCTAAGGCATGTTCACACACTGCAGACTTTATGGAGCGTCTATGCTTGACGTCAGCTATATGTTCTTTTATTCGGGTGGCTATGCTACGCTTTGTTTGCCCTATGTATGACAAACCACAATCTCAGTCAATCTTGTAGACCCCTGCATCTTGTAAAGGTATGTGACATTTTACCGGTTTTAAAAGTTGGCTGATCTTCTTATGCGGCTTGAAGTAGGTTTTTATAGAAGCACGCTTCAAGACGTGACCAATTTTGTCGGTGACTCCCTTAATGAATGGTAAATACTAAAAACATACTAAAAACATTAGTTTAAACTACAATAATAATACCATAAACACACCAACTACGGTTTCAAATATACTTAACGAATTCTTTCATTCCACGGCAAAACCCCCCAATGTGCTCACAACACGTCCATATCGGTGGTTGTGGTGATCTTTGGGGGAGGCCTGTGTCCAGCAGTGGACTTCATTCGGCCGAAATGATAACGAATTCTTCGCATCGGTTGGCGAACAACCCCCCACTAGCACTAAGCCGACATGTCCAGTACTCACATCATCATTAAATTCATTGTTTGTACAGCCCGTCATGGAGCGAGAGGTATATGGTATCATACGAAAAATGAAAAATACGCGAAGCGCTGGTTGTGATGAAATTCCATCTTTACTAATAAAGAAATGTATTTACGAATTAACTCCGCCTATTACTAAGCTTATAAATAAGTCTCTAAGCGAGGGTGTTTTTCCAGACAATTTAAAACATGCTAAAATACGCCCGATTTTAAAGAAAGGAGGTAAGCCGCAAGAAACGTGTGCTTATCGCCCAATAGCGCTACTACCTACTATTTCAAAAATATTCGAAAAAACAATGTCCAATAGAATAAACAGTTTCTTGGAAAAATATAATATCTTAGATGTCAATCAGTTTGGTTTTAGACATAAAAGATCAACAACACTTCCGGTATACAAGTATGTTCAACAAATATATAACTACATAAATGATAAACAGTTTGCACTAGGCCTATTCCTAGATATGACCAAAGCGTATAATAAAGTTTCACATAATATATTACTACAAAAAATTTATGGCGTAGGGATTAGGGGTACAGCGTTCAAATGGTTACAATCTTATTTAAAAGACAGAAGACAGTATGTCCAAATTGAATATTACAACAAAGATGCAAAAGAAATTCAAGAAATCAAATCACAGGTTAAAATTATCAATCACACCATACCTCAGGGCAGTGTATTGGGATGCACTTTATTTCTTCTATATATTAATGATCTGCCAAAAACAATTAAATCCCCGTGTGTACTGTTCGCAGACGATGCATCAATACTTTTCAAAAGTAACGAAAATATCGGGAGTATGTCTTACATTGAAAATAGCTTTAAAACTATTAAATCATGGTTAGAAAAACACAACCTCGAAGTAAACCTCAGCAAAACCAATTTTCTACAATTTGGACCATATCAACGGAAGCCGCTTAGTTTAAATTACCTTGTCTGCAATTTAAATATATCGGAAACAAATAAATTAACTCTTCTAGGACTAACATTGGACAGTAATCTTAGTTGGAAAACACATATTGAAAAACTGGAAACTAAGTTGTCACAATTCTTATACGCATTAAATAAATTAAAATGTAACACAAATTACGAGACCGCGCTCACAACATACTATGCATACGCATATGCGTGGTTTAATTAAGGTTTAATATTGTGGGGCGAAAGTACAGAATTCAACAATATTTTTATAATGCAAAAAAATTTTATCCGGATCATGATGAATTTAAATAAACGAGAAAGCTGTAAACCTCATTTTATAAAAAATAAAATATTAACATTACCGTCCCTTTACATACTGCAAACAGCTATGTTCGTACAAAAACACAGAGATTACTTCCGTTCAAATATAGATGCCAATGAAAACTACAGCTGACGTTACAAAAACAAGCTAATCGCACCTACAATTAATTTAGAAATTATGAAAAAGAGCCCTATTTATAGAATAATAGTAATATATAATAATCTACCCAATAATTTGAAAAATGAAGAAAAGAGTAGTACGTTCTATAAGAAATTGAAATCATTATTAATAGAAAAAGCATATTACACAGTTGACCAATTTAAAACAGATAAAATATTATAGACGTAAGTAATTATATGGTATTTTTGACGTTGTGATCTAAATATTACTATTGATTTAGTTTTGATGAAAGATAATTAATATAATTATAGTAATCATGATAATTTAATCTTATTCATTTATGGATCTTTATTTTTTAATCATGTGAAAATTTGTAATTCATTTCATTGTACCTAATAATTTAATTTGATTGATTTTTTATTACATTGAGAGTTTTTTTGCAGTGCCCTGACAGGGTTCATGTACCTATACTGACTAAAATGATTGTTTATTAATTAAAAATAATTGTATCGTCAATGTGTGTGCATGAAAGTAAAATAAATAAAACAGCGGGTCGTCGATCAACCGTGGTGGATTTCGGGCGGCTTCTGCGACGGGGATGTGGAGCTTTCAAATTGTTATTTTGAAGAACTTGTTTCACATGGTTAAGTTCCCTTGCCAGATGGTCGGCGTAACAGATGCCATGTGCTCTCTGTAAAAACAAAAATCTAAAATATACGCGATAGAATCCGTTTAAAAGTGTTTTAACTATACAAATATATAAAATTGAAGTGTCTGTTTGTAATGTACAAAATAACAGCTTTTTACTAAATGCATATGAAAGTATATACGACACCTACAACAAAAAAACAAATTTTTTTGTCTGTCTGTCTGTCTGTTTCGGGTAATCTCTGAAACGGCTGAACTGATTTTGACGGGACTTTCACTGGCAGATAGCTGATGTTATAAGGAATAACTTAGGCTACTTTTATTTAGAAAAATAATTAGGGTTCCACGCAAAAAAAATAAAACCCTTGAAATCCAATATATATATTCTATGTCAAGTGTTTATGTCGAAGTACTCTAAATTTCTTTTAAATTAAACGCGGGTGAAAGCACAAGTCCCAGCTAGTTAATACATAAAAATCAATACAAATTTATATTCTCACAATTTCGCACGTATTGCTGGCGGCATCTTGCACTGCGTGGTATCTCGTAGTCCATCACAAAACTTCCAGCACATGACACCTCCGGCCAGAAGATTCCCATCATAAATATCTCTAGATGGACTGTCTGGATCCAGACAAACAATTTGAAGCTAGTATTTTGGTACGGTTTCCCAACAGGTGGGCCTTAAAATGAACACGGGTAAGGCAAAAGTCATGTCGTGCCCATCCCAATATCCGTTGGGAGCTCTGTTCTCGAAGTTGTTGACGAGTATGTCTACCTGGGACAAACTGTCCAGTTAGGTAGGTCCAACTTCGAGAAAGAGGTCAATCGTCGAATCCGACTCGGCTGGGCAGCTTTCGGGATACTTCGCAACGTCTTTTCGTCAACAATATCGCAATATCTCAAGACGCAAGTCTTTAACCAGTGTGTGTTACCAGTGATGACATATGGAACAGAGACGTCGCAATAGGCTTCATAAGAAAGCTCAAGGTCACTCAGCGAGCTATGGAGAGAGCTATGCTTGGTATTTCTCTACGAGATCGAATCAGAAATGAGGAGATCCCTAGGAGAACTAAAGTTGTGGACATAGCTGAAAGGATTAGTAAACTGAAGTGCCAATGGGCAGGGCACATTCCTCGTAGAACTGATGGCCGATGGGGCACAAAGGTTCTCGAATGGCGACCGCGCACCGGAAAATGCAGCGTGGGACGACCTCCAACGAGGTGGACAGATGACCTGGTGAAGGTCGCTGTGAGTCATTGGATGAGAGCGGCATGTAACCGCTCGTTGTGGAAATCTAAGGGGGAGGCCTTTTTTCAGCAGTGGACGTCCTGTGGCTGATATGATGATGATTTTGGTGCGACTCCATCTTCTCTACCCTCAAGATCCATTGCATTGTCGTTTAATATTCTAGGATCGCAATAACAACAGGTAACAAATATCGAAGTTTTAATCTGCCAATTAGAAGAAAACAAATGTGGGCAGTGTTAAAATGTGCGTTCCCGAAAGAAACTTTTTTTGTACATCATTCTTACTAAAAAATCCTTGTACTGACCATAATTATGATAAAGAAACACATAAATTATTATATATGGCCTATAATCACTTCTTGAGCTCGTCGTCCGTAATATACTGCCTCCCCTCACGACCGCATTGGTGATTTTGACTGGACATAC
Source organism: Diloba caeruleocephala (assembly GCA_947459985.1). Taxonomy (NCBI): domain Eukaryota; kingdom Metazoa; phylum Arthropoda; class Insecta; order Lepidoptera; family Noctuidae; genus Diloba; species Diloba caeruleocephala. The sequence goes on along the minus strand of OX381611.1, from coordinate 2,287,612 downwards.
CGATGCACTTCTGTATAAGCCCTAGAAAGCCATGGTGATTGATAGTGGTGGACACCGCTGCCTTCGTCAAGGCTATAAGAATCACTCCAGCCAAAAAAATAAAACCAGACGAGTTCCACCTAGGTAAACGTAATGAGTTGTGGGGATGGAAGTGCATAAGTGCAGGGGTCGTAAACAGCGGGTGTTGTAAACATTTTATTTACATTATTCTACGTGTTGTGGTTTTGAATTAGTGCAGGTAAGCTTTAAGCAGAGTTGAAGAAAAACTAGGCAATGTCGTTTTGGATTTTCGTTTGTTTCTTGAGAAAACCGATGGTTTTGCGCTCCGTAAACGTTAAAAATAGCACCGGTACCGGTCGATACCGGTCCATACTTGCGGTTCTATAAGGAAAGTATTAAGAGTATCCAACAGTACGAGTACCTACTACACTACTACTCGCTGCGCGAGCGGCGGTGCGGCGTGAAGGTGTGTCGGTTCGGCACCATCGCGGACATTTATTAGTTCTATCATGGGGAGAACTGCATGGAATGCGATAAATTTCAATAATAATAGACAACTCTATACACATACAATACACAGAACACGCACATATTTAAAGAATTATCTTTATTTATTTTTTGTCCTTGCATAACATACTAGTAACTTCCTCTGTGCACCGCCGTAATGTCCGTACGTCATACGGGTCACCCATCGAAAACCAGCGCTGCAAGACCGCCTTGCTGTTTTGTAGCATATAGCTGAATGGGGGACCTTTGTTGGCACAGTAAAAATGATTTGTAACCAATGTAGCTACGTGATTATTATATTGTTATTTGAACTTTATATGTAATAGGTATAACTATCATAAGTATTGTTGTTGCTGTCCAATAAAATAACATTCTTTCTTTCTTTCTTTCTTACTACATAATATTAACTAAAATCCATATGTTAACGAGTGAAGGAAGTATATACATGACTAGTGTTGCCATTCCGATATATCACGACTATCACCATTATCGAGCACTGTGAATCTATATTGGTCCCAACTAAAAACCGCAAAATACTCTACTAACAAAATTTGTCCGGAATACTCGAAAGCTAGTAGTAGCCGGGTGGTAAGTAAAATGTTAAACATGAAATTGTGTACTTCTGTTTTTATGTATATAACGTAAATATAAAAAATAGGAACAGAACGGAGAAAATTATTTCGGGCCCAATTTTAATGTGGCCTCCCCCGACCATAAGTACTGCCACGATGAGACCCTAATCAAATATGTCCACCCTATACAAGACGGCATGCTTGGCAAAGCGGCTAGTTCATCTTCTATGACAGCTCATTGTAGTAATCATGGGAGAATTAGAAGTGGATAATAATGTGTAAAACAAATCATTCGGGCTTTTATTGATGTCCAGTGGAAATTCTACATGGAACTTCCTTCACCCCGGGGAAGGGCGAAGGGGTATGCCGGACTCCTACCGGCTGAAACCACTGGAGCGGTCATCTTCGGCACCGAAGGGGGGCTCCAGGTCCTCGTAAGATCACACTAGAGCCGCCCATTGGTGCCACGCCTTTAGGCCCATCACGGAGGGGATGACTGTAAAGCGGTCACCCCCTCTAGCGGAGGGAAAGCGACTGTATAAAGGTCGCCCCCCAGGCACTTCTCGGAGAGGATTGTAAAGGATCCCTCCAAGCCTCGCTTTACGCTGTGCTGCGCACACGGCGGCACGTGACCACGTGCGCGCCACCGTCTTCCCGGGGGTCGCTCGGTGTGAGTACGCAGACTCCCCAATCTGCGCGTCCGCGACCCCAAATCATTCGGCCCACCCAAACAAATTAAGTAACTTCAAACCAAAAATTCCAACGAACTTGAAGTATCTGTCCAACAACGATACAGTACATAATTATTTCACTTAATAATTAACATTAATTAAACGACGGCTGCCGGTGACAGCGCAATAACGCTTCGTAACTGAATTTGAGAAACGGTTAGAAGTATCTAGTTCAGCGGTACTCAACATTTTATATTTAGCATTTTACGTTCATCATATCATCATCATCATATCGGCCATTTATACGTCCACTGCTGAACAAAGGCCTCCCCCATAGATTTACACAACTGTGTCATCATTTTGGGGGGTATTTGCCAATACTCACCACGCTTGGCAGGCGGGTTGGTGAGCGCAGTATGGCTACCGTTTCACAGAAGGGACGCTGCTGCCCATCCCTCTGGTTTAGATTCCCTTAGTCGCCTTTTACGACATCCACGGGAGGAGATGGAGTGGTCCTACATTCTTAATCCGGACACCACACGGATTTTACGTTCAGCCATTTTTAATTTATCAATGATGCCATTCGTGTATGAGTACTATAATGGCTGTTATAAAGCTGCGGTTCCCAGCATAGAAAAGAGCACCCCGCCCCAACAGTGGGTGTCATGAGTCTTAAGGATTCATAATCAGCCCATTACTGTCCCACTGCTGGGCACGGGGCTTTTCTCACAATGAGAAAGGTTAGACCGTAGTCCACCATGCTGGCCTAGTGCAGGTTAGTGGACTACACACACCATTGAGAACATTTTGGAGAATTCTAAGGTGTGCCGGTTTCCTCATGATGTTTTCTTACATAGTTAACGCAAGTTATAATCGAATTCTGATCTACATATGAAACCGAAAAATCAGGGGTGCGGGCCGGGATCGAACACAGACTCTCCTGTATGGAGGGCAAGCGTTTAATGACTAGGGTATTACTGCTGCTGTCATAATGATTATATCAAGGGGAAAGACAGCAGTCCACAGGCAGTCCATGTGGTGTCCGGAAGAACATAGCACCACTCCGTCTTCTCCCGTGGATGTCGTAAAAGGTGACTAAGGGACTCTAAACTAGAGGGATGGTCATCAGCGTGCCTTCTGTGGAGCAGCATCATTCTACGATCACAAACCCATCTGCGAATCGTGGTGAGTATTGACAGTTACCCCTCCCACAAAGTGATGACGCAGTTGTGGAATTATATTGGGGAGGGCTGATATGATGAAAGACAGCAGTATCCTACAGTGTGACAACATACTGCAATCACCTATTCGTCTGCTAAACCTGGCAATTGTCACAATATCTCTTTTGACCGTTCATTAGGAGGCCTATGCTCACCATCGTCATTATCATATCAGCCATAAGACATCCACTGCTGAACAAAGGCCTCCCCCATAGATTTCAACTGTATCATCATTTTGGGAGGAATTTGCCAGTACTTGCCACGCTTGACAGGCGGGTTGGGGAACGCAGTATGGCTAATGTTTCAGAGAAAGGACGCTGCTGCCCATCCCTCTAGTTTAGAATCCCTTAGTCGCCTTTTACGACATCCACGGGAGGAGATTGAGTGGTGCTATATTCTTAATCGAGACACCACGCGGACTATGCTCAGCAGTGTGTAAATACGACACAAAAATATGACTCGACAGGAACTCGTAACGCAGATATAATTTATATATTATTACGGAAATAAATAAATCGATGAAGTAATCATTGCTGACAAAAATGACGCTTTGCTTGACAATGATATTCTATAGAAGAGTGTCGTGGCGAGAAAACCCTAATCCATTTGAATTCCCTAGTTTTTAAGTTGACCGAGTAAAGTCTGCGAATCAATTTATCATGATTCACGTTTAATGCCGTGTGGTGCCGGCTAAAAATACCCCATTTCCGCCCATGGGTGTCGTTAGAGTCGACTAAGTGATTAGCCGGAGGATGGGCAGCAGCGTCTTTCGAGTACATTAACAACTCAACTGCGATCGCCAACACGTCTGCCTAGCGCGGCGATTATGGCAAAACCCCCCAATGAGCACACAACACACTCATATCGGTCATTGTGGTGATCTTTGGGGGAGGCCTGTGTCCAGCAGTGGACTTCAATCGGCCGAAATGATGATTGAATAATTGATGTTTAATACTATATTTCTACAATTTCAAGACTTCATATGATTGGTAGTATTTTTTATGGGTCTTACTTGATAATCGATGGATTAGGTTTATCAACTTTATGTAGTGATTGACTTGGATACTCTAACGATAGTATTTGCGGGCTTCGATAGGCACACATACAGAACGTTTTGCTAACTGCTCGAAACATGTTTATAGTAATTGTAATGACTATTTTATTCATTTTGTTTGTAGATATAGACCGATAGAGTTATAGACCCATATTTAAAATGTAGCAATTGATTAATGTTAAATATGGTATAAAGAGTACACTTAGATTTCTTCGTAAATGACTCAGAATGAAATAACATTCAATCTATTTCTAATTAAATTGAAAATAATATTACTACTATCGTGGGATTTAAATCCACTGAAGCAAGACGAATTATAAAAACATGTCATGAATTATGAATATTCTTTCATGCCTATACTAGTGTACCTAAAGGCGAAATGGGAATGGGCCTTCTCTTTGAGTTTTTAGATTATGAAGCCACCATTAGCGTGTCTAAATATTATTGTTACATTACACTAAAATAACTCAATGCGCCACATAGAAAAACCTGGCGGCAAAATTGAGACCACAGGTTGAGTACTACTGATCTAGTCTGACGTTGGCAAAAGTGGAATAGTATGTAAGCGAAATTGTTTAGGGTGTGTGTAGGGTGGATGAGTGTATTTATTTGCGTTCAGTTTGGCCTGAAAGTGATGCAAGATACTTAGAACTCTGTTTAGTGAAAATAACAGTATAATTACTAAAAACTTTAAGTTCAGACTGAATATTCAAAGTTAGCTGTGAACAAGCGAGCTGAAATTGCTAGCTGATATGTAGCAATAACATACCAAGGTATTGAGGGAAAAGCTTTCGTTATTCTTTGAATTAATATAAATCATACTACAGTTACTAAATATCATGACAGACAGAGACGTGTTGCTGGGGAGTTTGTTGAGCTGTTTCTTCTTCCCAGCTTAAACACTGTGAAGCGGTGAAGAGTGAGGACTGTCTCATATTATGTTAACGTTAAAAAGTAAGTATTATATATATTTTAAATAACCAATATTTCATTTCAACCAATATTTTAAACAGCGATATACGTTAAACAAAATATAAACAATATGTGAAAATTCTAGGGAAGCCACATGTGCAGAAATAAAGATAATCATTGTGTCATCAACATATATTATTTGATTTAGTTTTTAAGATTTGAACTTGCAGTTTATAGCCAAACCCTTATCATCCTGAGAAAGGGCCCGTGCCCAGCAGACACGTCTGTTAAAAGTCAGTAAGAAGCTGATTATGCCCAAAACTGGGCAAAATGCACAGATAAAGTTGTATCATGAATTACTTTATCAAATTCGAACAGTCACAATTCGAAATTTTGTTGGTATCGTAAACTACGTATCCTGCAGTCACACTGTTTTTCCTTGACACTGGATTTAATATCACATTAGGTTCATCTTATCGATTTTATATCAACTTAATTGCCTAGCAGTATTTTATTATGAAGGCACGGTTAGTGCAATGGCTGATACAGTCGGCTACTGCGCACCGAGTCGCGGGTTCGATTCCCGCACGGAACAAATATTTGTATGATCTGCAGGTAGTTGTTCCGGGTCTGGGTGTATTGTGTGTGGAATTCATGTCTGTAAACGCACCCACGACACAGGAGAAAGCCTAGTGTGGGACAACGATTTTTTAAAATAGGAATAGAATAGAAATTTTAGAACTCTAACTAATAATAATAACTATGATGGTATTTATTCTTTTTTATGTTCTCGGCTCTCAAAGTATGTATTACTTGTTTCATTTAAAGTTTAAACCTATGTAGCTGACTGTCATAAATCCTAAGCCTGTACTTTATGCTGATCTTTTAAAATGCAACGATATATGTTAAAACTTGCAGGTAAGCCAACCCGGAATAATATATCGGATTTAGGTGTAATTTATTTTGCACGATCAACCTTTTTACTTTCAATTTTATTGCAGTGCGAATGTAATAATGATCGGTATAAAATTTTATCAAGCTTTTATTTTAATACAACTTTTACGTTTTATTGAGAAGTTGGGCGGTAATGCTTTTTGTATTGATTTTTAATTACTCGGAAAAGAGAGGATGTTTTTGTTGAAAGTGCGTATATTGGTAACGTTTATGGCGTCATTAAGATAAGGGGGTCGTTCTTTTGGTACCGTTTAAGCTAGGTAGACGATAAAGCGAGCGCTTTAATTGCCTTATGAAGGAGTATAAACGCACCTTTGGTTTTCTATCGACGATTTGGGTGAAGCATGGTGAGGAAGGGTGCGATGCTTTGAGTGTAATGATGGATCATTAGTGTGTATATAACATATCGCACAGAGACGCAGTCGCTCACTTTATACCTCATAAAAAGCTCAAGGTCACTCAGCGAGCTATGGAGAGAGCTATACTTGGTATTTCTCCACGAGATCGAATCAGAAATGAGGAGATCCGCAGAAGAACTATAGTAGAGTTTAAAGTTGACTAGTAAGCTGAAGTAGCAATGGGCGGGGCGCATATTTTGTCGAACTGATGGTCGATGGAGCAGAAATATTCTTGAGCGGAGACTACGCATCAGAAAACGTAGCGTGGGATGGACCTCAACGAGATAGGTGACTTGGGAAAGGGAGTTGGGAGTTGTTGGATGTGGATGGCATTTAACCGATCGTTGTGGAAATATATAGAGGATGCTCTTGTTTAGTAGTGGAGATTCTTCTGCTGATATGATGTTGATGTAGATAACACACGTACTCCATAATAATGGTATCTTAAGCATAACTTGTGCATTCTAGAATTTCTCGATTTGCCGTGTGCTCGTTAGTAATTAACTCAGTAATTTTTTATATTTTTTATAATACCTGTGGAAATATATCATGTACTTCCTTCGCCCCGGGAAAGAGCAAAGGGGCATGCCGGACTCCTACCGGCTAAAACCATCAGAGTGGTCATCTTCGGCACTGAAGGTAGGCTCTAGGAACTCGAATAATCTCCATCTAGAGCCACCCATTGGTGCCACGCCTTTAGGCACATCTCGGAGGGGATGACTGTAAAGCTATAAAGTACATGACGGATTTCTAACGGATCAATAAAAAAAATTGGTGACAAAGTAGCTTGGCGTAGATTTTCATATACCAGGCAGTTTTTGGCGAAATTAGATCCTTCTGTAGGTTCTTTTGTCTACGACACGATATCGTTTTCTAAAAGCCGGATTAGTTTTATAACAGTTCTACAAATGGATTGAAAACTGATGTACACACACAAATCACAGGATTCCCAATGCTCAAAACAATTTGCGATTATAATCTATAGGCCGTATTGCTATAATCATCACGCTTGGCAGGAATATTGGTAGACGCAATATGTTATTAGCACACGAAAAGTTGCTACCGGCCCTGTTCGACCCTTAGTCGACTATTATGACCCCAAACTGGGTGCAGGAGGGTGGTGTATTCTTAAAGCTTACTCTTTAAAACCAACGTTCTATTACATACAAAGCACAGTTTAGTCTCTGTGTAAGTGTAGACTCAAGATCAATAAACTAAAACCCTCGAAGCAATCTGCTTCCTTTGAACTTCATTGTGAAATCAAATAACTTACCTATTGTGTACAATGGAATCGTATATATTGTTCATTGAACGAAGCCACACCAGACCGAAGCCAGTTACGAAACGTTCTAAAGCCGAACGTAGCTCTCAGGAAAATTCGCTGTTGCGATACGCGTAAAATAAATTCAGCCCGCATCTTATAGTAAAACTTCAGCTTGAACATAGTGCTGCGGAAGTTTTATACAAACTAACCAGGGTTATGCAACCCCGCCTGCATACCGTAGTTGTTTGTAGGAACGCCGCCGCTGACTTGTCGAGATGAAACTTTGCATTCTTGGAACAACAAAATCTCGACGGAAATTGAAATCTCAATATTCAAAGGATTATTCTATGTTATTATAAAACACTTTTGAACACAGATCGCGTATATCGTCGAGTTTTCTCTTTCCTGATATTTCGTGTTTCTGTGTTCTTGAGGCTATTGAAATTAAAAACATCCTAGTTTTAATAGAGAAGATGGTTAGCAGGTACACACGGCTCATTGTGATAGCGACCAGGACACCGCACAGCACACGCTCGAGGCGTGCCCTGCGTGGGCCGCCGAGCGGTGGATCCTGGTCGATCGAATCGGGCAAGATATCTCTCTGCCAGCAGTAGCGTCGGCTATGTTGGCAGAGCATGAAAATTGGAATGCAGCGGTCTCCTTCTGTGAGAGCATCATGCTCCAGAAGGAGACCGCTGAGCGGGACCGGGAGAGGGCCAATCCCGCTCGAAGACGGAGGAGACGGCGCCGGGGTAACAACCGACCTGGCGCCTAATTCCGATACACCTGAAACTCCCTGCCATTGTTATAAGGTGGGGGACCTCTGGGTTCGCGGGTGCGTAGATTGGGGAATCTACGTACCCACACCAAGCGACCCAAGAGAAGACGGTAGCACGCATGTGGTCACGCACTGCCGTGGGACGCTTTGGGGGATCCTTTACAATCCCCCCCGGGGGGTGACCGCTTTACAGTCACCGTCTCCAAGATGTGCTTATAGGCGTGGCACCAGTGAGCAGCTCTAGTGTGATCATACAAGGACCAGGAGCCTCCCCTTAGGTGCCGAAGATGACCGCCCCAGTGGTTTTAGCCGGTAGGAGTCGGGCATACCCGTTCGCCCTTCCCCGGGGCGAAGGAAGTTCATGAAGAATTTCCACTGGGCACCAATAAAAAAAAGGTACACACTACACATCAAGATATAAAATCCAGCTTACACTGATCTCTCATCATACTGAAAGCCTTTTCAATGCGAGATCAGCTTACACTGGATTGTGGTATAGCTTGATGTGTAGCCGTGTGTATCACCAGCCCCCTTTTATGAGCCGAAAATGACCCCCCTCAGTGGTTTTAGCCAGTAGGAATCCGTCATGCCCGTTCGGCCTTCCCCGAGACGAAGGAAGTTCATGATAAATTTCCACTGGGATCAATAAAAAATAAAATAAAATGTAATAGGTAACAAATTAACAATAACATAAGAAATAAACAAACTAAAACTGATATGCGTTTTGTTTTGTTCTATTTATAAAGTATAAACTTGATGTTTGACGTATTTTTTTGCTAACAAAACGTAAATAATGTTTAGAATTGAATGAAATTACTACACCACTAGTGGCACTCCCGTTTCTATGGAAAAAGCTTTCTATGTCGTGGTCTACGAAGACAGCCGAGTCTTCATGCTGTTGCATGCTCGGAAAGAAGGGATATCCAGACGTGTAGAAAGCGCTTTGTCTATCTTCGGAAGAGAAGACTTCGAAATGGGCATGCTACGCCTACAGAACAGTTTGGAATCTTGTTATTAAAATAATAAAGTCCTAAACTCTATCCCACATTAAAATTCATCAAGACACTGAGTGATTACTCCGTGAACCGAAACAATTTTTTATTATAATTGTACCATAGATACCTCGACACATTAACAATACAATAAAAATACAGTACAAAACGAATCCAAACACGACATATCTGGTATTATTTTTTCAAGAGTGTGCTAGTGTGCTGGATATCCTGGCTGCAGCATCAGACCAATAATTCCATAATTTTGTATAGTTATGTAGCATACATTGGTGTTTAAATTTTAGGTTTGAAAGTAAAGTACATACCCATTAGGCGTTTAGGATCCCTACCGCAGCTGACAAAAGAGCTGACGCCCTTAAAACGGCTGAACCGATTTTGATAGAACAAATCTAAGTCGCGTTAGAAAACCATCTTTCAAATAAATAAAATTCGGACAAGTGCAAGTTGAACTCGCGTGGAAAGGGTTCCGTAATTGCTAAATATATTGTCTACTGATGAATTCGGTCTTATTATACCAATAACTTATCCCAAGAACAAACTTAATATCGTAGTTGAAAAACATGTTTTCCCATACATTCCAACCGCAAACGTAAATTTGTATGCACAATATTGAAAGATTTACCATGTTATTTTAAGACCGTAGACTTCTTATAAGTTTTCCTGTAATCTATAGGTAAAGAGCTTTCAACAAAATTATTTTCAAAATTTTAGGCTCAGTAGTTTCGGAGATAGGTGTGGGGGATGGTAAAATTTCGTCCATTTTCTTAAATAAGTTTAAAACCGTATATTTAAATATTATAAAATAAATTCATTTGAGGCCCTCACTACAAGCCCGTCCATGGCGTATATACGATACACGTAAAGAAAGAAAGAAAGAAAGAAAGAAACATATTTATTTATTATATAGATATAGTTTGGGTCGCTGAAACACATACATATGTGTATCAAATTTCAACTCAATCGGTCTAGTAGATCCGGAGCAAATTGGCTGTGACAGACGGACAGACATTCCGCCGTTTTTTCCTTTGGACTTTCGGAACCCTGAAAACATCATCCATATCGGTTCACCCGTTTAAGAGTTACGGTGCCAACGACAGACAGACACACATAGTGGTCAAACTTATAACATTTCTCTTTGTCTCCTTTTTGCATAGGGGTTAATAAAATAAGTTTAAAATCTGTAAAGATGCCATCTTGCCATCTTGTGACCACGAACACTGCAAAGTATTCAAAATGTAGGAAAAATCTGTAATATACGCTTTGTAATACATTTAAAATTGTTTCATTATAATGAGTTTTCATGATTTGACGGCACAGTTAGTGCAGTGGTTGATACAGTCGACTGCTGCGCTCTGGCTCGTGGGTTCGATTCCCGCACGGAACAAATATTTGTATGATCTACAGGTAGTTGTTTCGGGTCTGGGTGTATTGTGTGTGAAATTAGTGTCTGTAAAAGCACCCACGACACAGGAGAAATCCTAGTGTGGGGCAACGTTTTTTTAAAGAAAGAAAGTAACACCAGCGAAAATCTAAAACATTATGATATTATCTTTATAGCTTCCAGAGAAAAAAAATAGTGGGCCGCATTGTATTGACAATTTTCCGAAGAAAAGGTTATATTATCAAAGATTATGATATTTCTGTCAGTGGCAGGGTATATGGCCTCAGGCTATTTCAATATAGTCCTAAGCGTTGAGCGGATTTTTGTCCCCAAATGTAAATACATATTAAGTGTATGAAAAAAGGATGCTACGCATTGTTTTCTTAGAATCCGCATCAATATCCTCTTCACATTACAGAGCTGATATTGATAATTTGATATACCACCACCCTGTCTCATCCCGTGGGTGTCGTTAAAGACGACTATGGGATTAGCTGGAGGATGGGCAGCAGCGTCCTTTCACTATAAAAACTCAACTGTGATTGCCCGTCTGCCAAGCATGGTGACTATGAGGGCAAAACCCCTGTCAGTACATAACAAAAACTCATACCGGTCGTTTCGACAATCTTTGGGGGATGCATTTATTCAGCAGTCGACGGTTTTTGGCTGAAATGATGATGGTTATGATTAATAAGTTACTGTTATGATATTCTACCGACTTCCTTCCCTTAATTTAAATATATACAGCCTATACCTGTCCACTGTAGGGCAAAAGTTTCATCTCAAACAGAGATAGATTATCGTGATTATCTCGTACATTGATGACCACGCTTGTTCACCGCGTGTTAGCGACTTCAGACAATTTGATTTCCTCATGGTGTTTCCTTCACCTCGAGTGCAGTTTTATATCTAAGAAAGTAAATTTATGACTTGGAAAAAGTGACTGGTACGACGTTGCTTTATAGTTGACATTGGCGAAATTGTGGAAGATACTCTACAGAAGCTATAATCTAAGAGAAGAAGAAGAAGAACATAAAACATAAAATGGTATCTAAAATTGTGCATCACATGAGCACAGAAATATAGGTAATTGCTCAGCATAAAGCAGTGGTGGTAACCTAATCTCAACAGCGCTGTATTTAACCAACAATCTATTTCAAAAAAGGTTTCCCTCGTCAATACATGAAACCGTTCACTAACTAAATAAACAAAAGGACGAAGAGCGTAATTTCCTTCAACAGAATGTACGTACAGATTCTTCAAAGCTACCACCATTTTATCGTGGCAAAATATGTAGTTCCCCTGGGATAGAGGGGAATTTTCATGTGAGCGGATCTAAGCCGGCATTCATCATGCACGTTCGTGTTCATGGATATTATATTATACTTTTACTTGAATATTCTGAATTATAAGTGGTTTGTGGGGGTGGTACCTTAGATAATTGTTCTGGATTTGAATGGATGTGAGATATATGTCTGTAAATGATTTTGTGGTAATGCGTCATTAGCATTGTGGGTATTGTAGTAGGTTATAACGTTAAGCTTGTCGTTTGACTTTGACTTGATACTGTAAGCCAGCAAAGCAAGATCAGCTTATATTGGTTTTTGTTTAGCTTGTGTGTATCACCGCAGTGCCAGATATTCTGCCGAAAAGCAATAGTGTTTAAACTTTAGACACTATTTTTAGCCACTGAAATTACTGGGCGTAAGAGACTAAATAACTAATGTCTCGGGGTGACGTGAACGGGTGGTCCACACAGGATTAGACCTGAGTAGCATTACAATTGTTATGGGCAGGTGTGACGCTCACAACCAAGCGAAAGACTTGCTCGTCTCATCACCAGTTTGTATGAAAAAAAGAGTCAATGAGTCCATGAATGTCAGTCAGTAAGCCCCTCAGTAAGTCACTGAGTCAGTGATGAGCGAAATTTCATTTTAATTGTTATTTATGTGATAATCAGATCATCATTTCAGCCAAAATACTTCCACTGCTGGATACAGGCGTCCCCCAAACATTGCCACAATATCTAGGCTGGGTGTATGTTGTGTGCTCATTGGTGGCTTTGTGTTGTGTGCTCATTGGGGAGTTTTGTTATAATCGCCATGCTCGGTAGACGGTTTGGTGATCGCAGTTGAGTTGTAAGTTTGACGGCATGGCTGGTGCAGTGGCTGATACAGTCGGCTGCTGCATCCCGGGTCCTGGGTTCGATTCCCGCACGGAACAAATATTTGTATGATCTGCAGGTAGTTGTTCCAGGTCTGGGTGTATTGTGTGTGGAATTTGTGTCTGTAAACGCACCCACGACACAGGAGAAATCATAGAGTGGGGCTATGTTAAAAAAAAAAAACTCGAAGGATGCTGTTGCTCATCTTCCTTTTACAATACCCATGGGAAGAGAGTGTAGCTGTTCTTAACCGGCACCACACGATAAATACATAGATACCACTTGGCTTTATCAGTATGTAATAATATACTCTTGTTCTGATGAAGTAAGGAAGGAAAATAAAGAAGTCTCTGGTTTGGGTTGCTGGCTGTGACTAAATGATTACCTTTCTACGCGATTCGAATTCCTTTCGAATTCCACACCGAACAAATATTGTATGATCTACAGATAGATTGTCTCGGGTCTGGTTCTTAGTATGCGAGATTAATATCTGTAAACTGTACCCACGATACAGGACAATCGTTAGTGTGGATCTTCATTAAAAAAAACAAATAAATTAACAATTTTTGGGCAATTTGGATGACTGTCCTGGGGTGCAGTTCCTTAAGCTCAAACATCCATACATCCTTGAATACATAACCGAAATAACGGTGTAAAACCAATTCGGCATTCGCTAAAACATGATTGAAGCTATTCAAGGACACGGTGCAGAAGGTAAGTCATGAGGACCAGTCTTAGCGAATACCAAAATGGGTTATCACTGTTATTTCAATTCTGTATTCAAGGATGTATGGATGTTTGAGCTTAAAGAATTGCACCCCTGCTATATGTCGGTGGACAGAGCCTTGTCTGTCAACGACAGGAGGCTGCTACTTGAATGTAGGTATAAAAAAAGGGGGTTTCATAGCCGAATGAGCAAAACGTTACATTCTGTTTCCGTGGGTCTGTATTTCTATACGCATTTTAACATTTAAATATATATACTAGCACTTTACGAACTTTCTACTAAAATTAGAGTAATTTATCATCCAATACTGATTGATTCGAGGTGTGATTCGAAAAGTATGCTTTGAGGGTTTAAGCTATACCGTTTGTCACTCAACGTGCTGGACCCGTAGCGACCAGATTTTTTATTTTGATCTCGTTTTTGAACGACGATGAATCACTAGTTCACAGCTTTTTTTATATAACCTGCTACTGATACCAGCAGGTCTAAGCAGCCTGGTGGTGACAACTGCCCATAACACTGGTAATGCTGCCCATTTTTTTTTTACGTGGAATAAATCCTTATTGACTTCCTCCACCTTGGGAGGGGTGGAGCGGTATGCCAGACTCTTACTTCCCTCGTCATTTGATTTGACGAGCCGCGTCTCCGTGCGACCTGGCTAACCGTTTCTTCAATGAGGCGCGCGCAGGAAACTACACACCGCTATCTCGGGCCTACTTCTGTTCGGGTGATGGACTGCCCCTAGTTTGTTGCCCGCTGGCTGAAACTAATGTCAGCGCTCTGCACCAGCTCTCCTGAGCCTGGGGCATTTTCTGCCTCGGTGATCAAATATGGTCTGCTCCCGTCCCCACTCTGCCGCCTCCTTTGCTTGCATCAGGCATACAGGATGAGATGATGTGGTATTCTTTGCCGGCACCACACGGCAAATATGGTGGAATCATATAGCGTTGCATAATTTATGCTAGGAATAAATAATTTGACAATTGATAATTAAAGATATTACTCCAAAGAATATTGACTCTATTAGCCCCATTCCACAAATATTTAACGGTAGGAGTTGGCTCAAATGTTTAAAGTTCACTTTTTATTGCATAGGCTTTCGTTTGACTGTAATCTCACCTGATGTTAAGCGATGATGCGGTGGATGAAGATACATGCCTAGAATGAACCTGTTCACTCGCGACATGAAGATTTCCAGGACTCCTATCGGCACTATAGGAGGGCTTCAAGGAAGGAGAAAGACTAGAAGACTAAGAAGATGATGAGATCCCACGTGCTCTCGCTCCGGACGATGAATTGAATCACGGCTGGAAGTGCGAGGTCACCGTCTTTGACCACCGCGACGCGATCACGACGCTGCGTTACCCAAGCTGGGCACTCCTCCAGCGTGTGCTACGACGTGTCCTCGGGGCAGTCTCCGGAGTGATGATAAGCGGGCGTCTCTTCTCAGCTTATGCGACATAGATACTGCTCGAAACAACCATGGTCCGAGAGTACCTGGGTCAGTCGGAAGGTGAGGGCACCATGCCGCTTCTCCTACACTCTCCACTATTATGGCATGTTCTTAGTAATGCTAACCAGGATTACTCCTGTGTGGCACCGTACTGTGCTCGTCACTTCGTTATGTAACTTATTTAGTCTCTTATGTTTAGTAATTCCACTATCATCATTTCGGCCGAATAATGTCCACGTCCACTGTTGGACACAGGCCTCCCTCAAAGACCACCACAACGACCGATATCAGTGTGTTGTGTGCTCATTGGGGGGTTTTGCTATAGTCGTCACGCTTGGCAGACGGGTTGGCGATCGCAGTTGAGTTGTTAATGTATTCGAAGGACGCTGCTGCCCATCCTCCGTCTAATTCCTTAGTCGCCTTTTACAACACCCACGGGATGAGATGGGTTGGTGCTCTTCGTAGCCGGCACCACACGGCATTTCCACTATCCAGGTCTTTAAACCGAAACACAGTAAAATGCTACTGATTGGCAGCAGAATAACCGGCGCTGCGATGATACCAACTTAGCCAGACTATTTCAGTAAAAGCCTATTAGGTGGCTCGGTTGGTGCAGTGGCTGATATAGTCGACTGCTGCGCCGGTACGTCGTGGGTTCGATTCCCGCACGGAACAAATATTTGCACGATCTGCAGGTAGTTGTTCCGGGTCTGGGTGTATCGTGTGTGGAATTTGTGTTTGTAAACGCACCCACGACACAGGAGAAATCCTACTGAGGGACACAGTTTACAAAAATAAATGTGAACATACTATACACATTATTTATTTTATTTTATTTATTTATTTATTACTGGATAATCTACAGCTAAAAATACAGGTGTAACAATAATAGGAAGGAAACAGAAAGCCAATTACAGATTTCCACATATAGCAGTTGCATAGATAACTGTTAGTGTTTACACAGGTTACAACAAATTGAATATATAAAAATAAAAATACAAACATTTATATGATAAGTTTCATGGTTATGATCTATACATATAAGTAATAATTAATATTAATTATATTTAATAAACATATTTAATAATTATTTATGAGACATTAATGAGAACGAGAGTTTGTAAGTGTAAGTTTTTCACGAGAAAAAATCAAGGGTCAAGCACCGTTTTGCTGATGTTATACTGGTTGTAAACGGATCTAGGTCATAATTTTTGCATATTTTATTGAAATTTTTACTCGCTCGCACTATAAAGGAGTTTTGGCGATAGTTATTATTATTATTCCCGAATCATTTTCTCTAAAGCTTAAAACTAGCATGGCATTTTCCCTTCAGAATATGTCATAGTATCAGTAAGCATCCATGTAACCCGACCCACGGCAAAAAGTTATGCGTACATAAATTTATTTGGAACAAAACTGTACTCGTTTATTTCACAGAAAACTAAAGGCGAAATTGTGCGATAAAGATTTTTTACGCGTCATAAAAATTGGTTTTCTCTACCAAATTTATGGGTAGACCTGTTTTTGTCCGCGAACCCGCTTGCGTGTATGACTTATTTTCGTGTTTTTCTGTAAGTTTCGTAATAATTTGTTACACCAAAATCTCTGCAAAAATGGATGAAATAGGAATTTTGGATACGTACATGGTTTGGTTTAGTATGACAATGCGAACAGCTATGCTATTCTCAATGTTAACAGCTTGAACAGCTTGTCATGTAGCGAAATGCTCCTTGTTATTTCAATATGGCATGTAAAGCTGTCTAATCGACACTACCTTTTACTGACCATTTCAATAGTTTATTTTTAATTTTTTTAAAACGTTGCCCCACTCTAGGATTTCTCCTGTGTCGTGGGTGCGTTTACAGACACAAATCCCACACACAATATCAATTTGAATCCCTGTCTAATAGTCATCATTTTGGGGGTTGGTACCCCCCAAAATGATGACACAGTTGTGGAAATTTATGGGGCAGGCCTTTGTTCAGCAGTGGCCGTATAAATCGCTGATAAGATGATGATGAGGATCAACCCTACTGCTCTCCACCCTATCATATTTTTTTGAGAACGCGTTTTAATTTATTTGGTGCGGTTGATGCAGTGGCTAATCGATTGGATGGCTGCATTACGTGTCGCGGGCTCGATCCCCGCACGGATCGAATATTTGAATGACCTACAGATAATTGATTCGGTTCTGGGTGTTTGTGTATGTGAGATTTATGTCTGCAAACGGTACCTACGACACAGGAGAAAAACTAGAGCGGAGGAATGTTTTAATTCTTTTTAAACCACTTTGTACAATGATAATTTAAATTAGTGTTGACTACTATGCTTTATTTTATTGTTTGCGTGCAACAGAATCTGAGTTAATTTATTGATATATCCACAAGTTAAACGCTTGCAACTAAACTAATTCCTAAGGAGATTAGTGTGCCTAATCAATCACTAGGATATACTCGTGCCTGAATCTGTCTCAATATGTGTGAATTTCCAAACTTTGACTAGTAGAATCTACACGAAGTGACATCGTGCTCCTCTCAGCAAACAGTCTCCAGCTACCCAATTTACTATTCCACTTATAAGACTTATTTAGTTAACCCAATTGCTTAATCTTGCCTACCTTTTAGGCTGAAAGTTTTGAGGAATATTTTAATTAATTTAACATTTAAGTTTAATCAAAATTGAAAGCCTTAACTTCGTTCAAATAGCTCGCCTTTTGAGATGTTTAATGACTTTGATTTTTGGACTTAAATAATGTTATGGATTCCAGTAAAGGAAATTAATATTATTCGTTCTTTCTTTACTCGTCATCGCACTGGCACTGCATTAAAAAGCAAGGATTTGTTTCTATGATTGTGGTGTTGTGTGTCTGTATGTGAAATTTCTCAAGATGATGATGCGAAATTGCGTTCGTCACCACGAGACATAGCTTTTTTTTTTTTTAAACGTTGCCCCACCCTTGGTTTTCTCCTGTGTCGTGGGTGCGATTACAGACATTAATTCCACATACAATACACCCAGACCCGGAACAACTACCTGCAGATCATACAAATATTTGTTCCGTGTGGGAATCGAACCCACGACCCGGAGCGCAGCAGCCAACTGTATCAGCCACTGCACCAACCGTGCCGTCAAAAGCTACAGTGCCCTTTAAATTGCAATGCAGTTATGTTTAAAGTATATGTCTGTTACCTACCTAGACATACTTCCATATCAGCCAGAGGACATCTACTGCTAAACAAAGGCCTCTCCATCATCATCATCATCATCATCATATCGGCCATGCAACCACCACTACTGAACAAAGGCCTCCCCCATTGATTTTCATAATTGTGTCATCATATTGGGAGGAATTTACCAGTACTCACCACGCTTGGCAGGCGGGTTGGCGAGCGCAGAATGGCTACCGTTCAACAAAAGGAACGCTGCTGCCCATCCCTCTGGTTTAGAGTCCCTCAGTTGACTTTTACGACATCTACGGGATGAGATGGAGTGGTGCTATATTCTTAATCCGGACACTAAATAGATTTCCTCCTCCCCCATAGATTTCCACAATTGTCTCGTCATTCTGAGGGGAATTTCCGTGTACTCACCACGCTTGGCAGGTGGATTGGTGAGCGCAGTATGGCTTCTGTGTCACAGTAAAGGATGCTGCTGCCCATTCCTCTAATCAAGAGTCCCTTAGTTGACTTTTATGACATCCATGTAAGGAAATGGAGTAGTGCTAAATTCTTAATCTAGGTATCACACGGATTTAATGCAATAATCCACTGCCAGAGAAAATCCTATTGACCCTAAGAGAGTATTTTGGCTTGCAAATATAGCACCACCCCATCTCATCCCATGGCTGTCGTAAAATATGACGATGGGATTAGCCGGAGGATGGGCAGCAGCGTCCTTCGAGTTCATTTACTACAACTCAACTCTGGCGAAACTTGCGTGGCAGATATCGAAACCCTCCAATGAGCAGACAACAGAAACCCAGACCAGTTGTTACGGTGATTTTTGGGGAAGACCCAGTCCAGCAGTGGACATTTTACGTCTGATATGGTGATTATGATGAGGATGAAATGACTGCACACATTCAATTAGAGAATCAACGTATATCTGCTTAACTTTGACAACTACAGCTTATAATATATTTAATCTTAAACCCGGACACCAAAAATGAAAAACGGTACACTCAAAATCTAAGCGGATGAAATATGAATCCAGAATATTTTTTTCTGACAAAAACGTTACAAATCTTACAGAATCAAAAGAGTCCTATGCAAAGAGATTATAGAATTAGCCGATTTAGGCTAATGGAGTGTCACTCGGTATAGCATTTGAAGTTACAAAATATAGAGCAGTAGCGTAGTGGTGCTAGAATATATTTAAATGGATTTTTATTTCAGAACTTAATTTAGTGTGAAGTGATTCAAAGTTATGACGTCGTTATATTACTTCGTGAGTGAAATTCATTCATTCGTAATGAAATCTGATCTGTAATAAAATAAAATAAAGGACTAGAACTTGCATGATAACACTTGTATGAACAGGGTTCAATTTTCTTTGGAACCTTTTTCAGTGTTCTAAATATGACCGTTTTATTCTTAAAATAGTCTGGTGATTAAGTTTTAAAGATGTAATAAAACCTTTCTAGCTAAGTGTAAATTTAAAACCGATCTTTAATAGAATAAAATATAGGACAAGTATTTGCCATTATTGTTGAGGCGCATGCTGGGAGATCTCTACATCCAGCAGCTGACCGATAGAGGCTGCAGTGCAATTCCCTAAGCTCAAACATCCATACATCCATGGTAACAGAATTGGTTTTTCACCGTTATTTTAATTCCATCTTCAAGGATGTATAGATGTTTGATCTTATAGAATTGCACTGCTGATGATATTTGTATAATGAGAATTCAGTTTTCGTAGGAAACTAGTTTAGTGCTCTTAATATGTCCGTTTCTTTTAATTCTTAAAATAGTCTAATGATTAGACTGTTGGAGCAAAAGAATATGTAATTAAACTTTTAAAACTACGTATAATAATATTTTGAAACTGATCTTTAATTAAAATATAGGACTAGAATTTGCAATTAATATACTTGTATAACAAGGGTTCAATGTCCTTTGGAAACTTTTTCTTTTCAGTGTTCTTTTATGACCCTTTTTAATTAAAACAGCCAGCTGATCAGGTTTTCAAACAATGTAAAGAGTATTAAAAGCCTTAAAACTATATAAAATTTATAAATCAGACCTTTAATAAAAGAATATAGTACGATGGTTTATTTTCTAAGAACCATTTCAGTTTCCTATTATTGTAAGTCCCTTTTTAAAATTCTTAACATCGTCGTAGTTGGTAAAGATTTCAAATACTAATTTTTGATCCACACATATCAGTCCGTAAATATCCACTGTTGAACACGGGCCTCCCAATGATTGCTACGATAAGTAGTCCTTTTTTTTATTAGTGTACTGTGGAAATTCTACATGAACTTCCTTCGCCCCTGGGAAGGGCGAAGGGGTATGCAGGACTCCTAGAGGGCTCTAGGTTCTCGTAAGATTACACTAGAGCCGCCCATTGGTGCCACGCCTTTAGTTACATCACGGAGGGGATTACTGTAAAGCGGTCACCCCCTCTAGCGGAGGGCAGGCAGCTGTAAAAAGGCGGGTGGCCTAGGTACTTCTCGGGGGGCGGAGATGGATGCGTGGGTGTATCACCAAACACACTCCCTCCGCCAGTGCGATGAAGGCGTGCCTACAGGGGCGCTCGAAAGTTTGAGGCGTCAGGCTCAGCGGCGTGCACTCGAGCTGTGGCGCGAGCGGCTCATGCTGCCACAGTACGCGACAAAGCGCGTCGTTGAGGCTGTCTTTCCGCTCTTCGGAGCCTGGCTCCAAAGGAGCGAGCGCGTCACATTCCCCCTGACGCAGGTATTCACCGGACACGGTTGTTTCGGTGCGTACTTGCACAGGATAGGACGCGAGGTCACGGCACAGTGCCACCACTGTGGAGACGATCAGGATACCGCACAGCACACGCTCGAAGAGTGCCCTGCGTGGACTGCCGAGCGGCGGATCAGCTGCAGATCGGATCGGGCAATATCTCTCTTTGCCAGCAGTAGTATCGGCTATGCTGGCAAAGCAGGAAAATTGGAGTGCTGTGGTCTCCTTCTGTGAGAGCGTAATGCACCAGAAGGAGGTCGCAGAGCGGGATCGGGAGAGGGCCGATCCCGCTCGGAGGAGGAGGCACGGGGCCGGGGTAACAACCGCCGCGGCGCCCGTGTCCAACATGCCTGAGCCCCCTGTTGTCTTTATAGGGGGCCTTGGGGGTCGCGAGCGCGCTTATTGGGAAATCTGCGTGCTCATACCGAGCGACCCCCGGGAAGACAGCGGTGCGCATGTGGTCACATACCACTGTGTGAGCAGCACAGCGCATAGTGAGGCCTCGAGGGAACCTTTTACAATCACCTCGAGAGGTGCCTGGGGGGGTGGCCTCTTTACAGTCGCCTTCCCTCCACTAGAGGGGATGACCACTTTACGGTCATCCCCTCCGAGATGTGCCTAAAGGCGTGGCGCCAATGGGTGGCTCTAGATGGAGATCTTTCGAGTTCCTGGAGCCTCCCTTCGGTGCCGACGATGATCACTCCGGTGGTTTTAGCCGGTAGGAGTCCGGCATGCCCCTTCGCCCTTTCCCGGGGCGAAGGAAGTACATGAGGTATTTCCACCGGATCAATAAAAAATATATATAAAAAATGGTACTTCTCGGGGAGGGTTGTAAGGATCCTCCAAGTCTCGCGCAAGAGGATATTGCTATAGCGTGGTGATCCATGCTTAGCAGGCAGAATGGTGATCGCAGTTTGTTGTCATTAGCACACGGGAGGGTGTTGCTGCCCATTCTCTTGATATAAGCACTTTTCACCTTTTCCGACACTCATGGAAAACAAGAAACCATTTTCAGTACAGCTTACTTTTTAGAATATAATTTAGAAGGCATTAAACTATGTAGAGTTCTTCCAACCCCACACAGAAACAGCTTCAAGTTTCTCAGTACTCTTAAACCTAACCGTGATCCTATAAACTAAGAAAGCCGCGTCAGGCTAAAGATACGATAATATCCCGGTGACAGATCGCCCGCTTACCTCAACGTAACCCTCTCGTCCCCAGTTTTACGACTTGCGCGTGATGATAAACTGCCGACACATGTTTATTCATCCCCCGATCAACATACCAATATGGAGGAAACAAAAATCTGTGGTAATAGTTTGTTTGAAGGGAAAATCCTTTTTTGCGAAATGTTTTCTGTCAGGAAATTTGAATAGTTACATTAGATAATATGGCTTTTTTATGAAATCGTACTTATAATATCAGGCAAATAACGTCTTATGTTGAACAAAGGCACTCCCCAGAGATTTCCACAGTAAATTGTGCCGTCATATTAGGGGGTGCCGTATGCCGTATATGCCATGCGTGCCGGCTACAAATAGCACCAACCTATTTCATCCCGTGGGTGTCGTAAAAGGCGACTATGGGATAAGCTGTAGGATGGACAGCAGCGTCCTTCGAGAACGTTAACAACGCAACTGCGATCGCCAACCAGCCTGCGAAGCGTGGCGATTATGGCAAAAACCCCCAATGAGCATACAACACACCAATATCGGTCGTTGTGGTGATCTTTGGGGCCTGTGTCCAGCAGTGGACTTCATTCGGCCGAAATTATTAGGGGGGATTTGCCAGTACTTCTCACGCTTGGCAGGCGGGTTAGTGAGCACAGAATGGCTACTGTCCCACAGAATCGTTGCCCTCTGGCTTAGAGTGCCTAGACGCTTTTACGATATCCACGAGAGGGGATGGAGTCGTGATTTATTCTTAATCCGGACACCACACGGATAAATCTTAATCTCTAATTAAGATAATAAAATGTGATATATAATATAATTATGTAAAGAAGGTATTTTAGTGTATTTGAAAATAGGTTGCTATAGGTTAGCTTAATTATTTTGCTGTATATATCAAATTATATTAATTTAACATGCCACTTTGTCGGCTGTACTAACACTCAAATGAATCAGCTTGTGACCATGTTTTCTGGCAAATAGAAAGAAAGAAAACTGGTTTTTTGCCACTGAAAACTACAGTTTACATTGAACACGCTAGACATAAAACCTTAAGATTGTAAGTAGTAGGTGTGCAGCACCTGAGAGTGCTCCAAAAAGAAGTTCTCAATGGTGTGAGTATTCTGTCAACACGCACTAGGCAAGTGTGTTGCTTTACAGTCACCCTCTCCGAGATGTGCCTATAGGCTTGGCACCAGAGGGCGGCTCTAGTGTGATCATATAAGAAACTGGAGCCTCCCTTAGGTGCCGAAGATGAGTGCTCCAGTGGTTTAAGCCGGTAGGACTCTGGAATACCCCTTCTTCCTTCCCCGGGGCGACGGAAGTTCATGAAGAATTTCCACTGGGCACCAATAAAAAAAAGGTCAGTGTGGTAGACTAACCTTTCTCATCGTGAGAAAGAGCTCAACATTGGGACAGTGGAAGAGAAATCTAAGAGTACGGCACCGTGTATAATCTCATTATCATATCGACCTCCGTCTTCGTTATTATTTACATTGCTCATTACAAATATTTACTTGTAAAAGAAATAGGGCTTCCAGCAATATTACCACGCACATAATCCCTTCAGTAGAGGCACGACAACAGGCTGTTTCAAGTACTTTGAAGTACCGGGTCACCAGGTCACTACCTCGATCAATCCCACCCACCAACCCTCGGGTGCCTGCAAAATTAATTAAACTCGGCAATTCCAACGTTGGTGTTCCCAAATTATTTTTATCTCGTCATTGGACGGTGTTATCGAAAAACAAACGGCACTTAGATAAGTCCTGGTGACAGTAACAAGTGGCTCTAATTTAACTTTGGGGAATCTTTACGAGTTTGCGACAATCGGGGACGAATCCCTATGAGGAAACCGCTCAGGATCATATTATGAATCGGTTAGATTGTTTGCTGGCAAAGGTCATTTAAATTTTAAATTTTTTTTATAAAACGTTGCCCCACACTTGGATTTCTCCTGTCTCCTGTCTCCGTGGGTGCATTTACAGACATGAATTCCGCAGCAGCCGACTGTATCAGCCATTGCACCAACCGTGCCGTCATTCGTTAGTTTACATAGCAAAGCAAAGGAATATTACGCCCAAAACCTCAATCTGCAACATTACTCGTGGACGGTGCACTTTTCCGTTCACCGACAAGGAGTGTCAACAAAAAATGCTGAAGCAGGATTTCTGAGTAGTAGCCAAAGAACGTTCACTGCTTAACAAAGGCCCCCATAAATATTTCCACAGCGACCAGTTACGTGTCATGAGTAGTTTAGTTAATATTTAATAGTTCTTTATATAAAATCCGCTGGTACACGTCAGGTTTTGAATCCGCACCTTAGAGCTTAAGCTAGCCTGTATCTGTGTGGCCCGCCAAAACAGAACAATGGAAAAATAATTCATTACATTACACAAAACTTTCTGAAGACGCGCGTTAAGAAATAAGAACAGCTCAGAAAAGCCAAAGCGAAACAATTTTATTTGTAAAGTGAAAACAAAATGGCGGTTTACGGTTACGTTCGCCAAAGGAATTATGCCAAAGCACCTTTGCCGAACACAATTTGCGAGGCTTTAGCTTTTGTTGTTCAAGTGGCCATGTTTGAAACGTAATTTGCGAAATGGGAAATGTGTATTGAGATTTATTTTGTACGGATGTGTAGGTCGTGTGAGTACTTTGTTCAAAGAATAATTACAAGTTTCTTCCGGGCCTTGGAGAGCTCCGTAAGCTATAGGTTTCGGCTGTGAATGAAATAATATGGTAGTCGTTACGAGAAAAAACGATCCCGCAATTATGATAACCACTTTTACTCGTGGTAGGTCTCTCTTGGTATCGTCCGTGTGGTGTTCGGATTAAGAAAACAGCACTACTCCATCTCCTCCCGTGGAAGTCGCAGAAAGCGACTAAGGTACTCTAAACCAGAGGGATGGGCAATAGCGTCCCTTTTGTAGAAAAGTAGTAAGTAGTAGTCATTCTACGATAACCAACCCACCGAGGGTGGTGAGTAATGGAATATTCTTCCAAAAATGACGACATTCGGCATGTAACCGATTGTATTATGCGACTGGTTTTTCTTCAGAACGTTTTCTGACTGATAATATAAGGTCTCTTATAGCAAGAGTCCAGCTTATCGAGGACTTGAAGGGTCCTCGGCTTCAGTGCAGAAGATGTCCGCTTTCGTGATTTTAGTCAATAGGATTCCCCTCTACCTTTCTCCGGGGAGGGGAAGTTGTACTTTGACATCTTTTAGCTAATGTGGTGACTAGGATTATTTTCCAACATGATTTCCAGCTTTTGCATTGAAAAACTGTTTCAGTGTAAAAGCTAAACTAACCTAAGTAACAGAGTAACATTCTTATTGTGAAACGATAAAACGTTGCATAAACCTTTTTAGTTCGAACATTTCTTTGTTTTTATCTTGCAAAATCAAACGTCACAATGAATATGAAGATAAAACATATTAATATTCCTTTATTTTAAATATATACATATAAATTACATTTTTAAATACATATAAAAAAAACAATATATATTTAAAAATATAAAAAATAGTAGCCCACCGGCATCGGGAACAAGGTCCAAGCTACCGGTGGTCAGGGCTCCAGAGAGAGGAACCTCCTAACAATACGAGCCGTGTCCAGGAGTACCGCTTTCTGTATCAAGCCCTTGACCCAGCTGCCTAACGAGAGCCTCTTAAGGTGTTGGTCGAGGCTCTTGGCCATAAGGCCATTGGCCGTGACAACTATCGGCACAATGATTGCAGAGTCTACCTCCCACATGTCGACAACCTCGTGCGCCAAGTCAAGATACTTAATTTGTTTATCTTTCTCGGCCTTCACGAGATTCTAGTCATGCGGGATAGTTATATCAACAATCATTGTGCGGCGCTCTACTCGATCTATCACCACTATATCAGGCTTATTGGCTACAATAGTCCTGTCAGTAATGATAGATCGATCCCAGTACATTGTGACATGGTCGTTCTCGAGAACTGGGTCGGGCACATACCTGTAGTATGGCACTTCTGAGCTCACAAGGTTGTATTGCAGTACAAGTTGCTGGTGGATAATCCTGGCTACTTGGTTATGCCTGTGCAAGTACTCGCCGTTAGCAAGACGAGAACAACCGGAAATAATGTGACGTATAGACTCGCCTGGACGGTGTCATGTCCGACCCGACAGATGTCAACCGTGCCGTCCTTCACACTATATTTTTGGTAATTATTCGTCATATTAATATTATTGTTATTTTATTACATGCTGTTTTATCCAACTTTGTCATTGGGAAAAATTATCGACTCGTCGATGGAGCCATTAAATTAATATTAGATTTGTAAACATATTTTAACTAAAACAGCTTTAGGCATCGAGTTAAACAATAGTAACATATATGGGTACATACATCAATGGGTTTAGGTATACAACCTTTAATCTATTTATGAACTAGGTGTGCCGTGCGGTTTCAGCAGCCGTTTAATAATTTACAAATATTTTAGACTACTCCGTCATAGACCGCTGATATATTTATTTTCTTAAACAAAAGTACGTTACTTCTTTTAACATCAGCTATCTGCCAGAGAGAGTCCCGTCAAAATCGGTCCAGCCGTTTCGGAGGTGGAGGAATTAGCTGGAATAAACAAACAGTCAATGGACCGACAAAAAAAAGGGTTTTTTAGTTATAAGTGCAGTATATACTTTCATAGGAATTAAAAAAAACTGTTAATTTGACGTTCCAAACAGACTCTTCAGTTGTATATATGTGTAGATAAATGGGGAAGTCTACCTGTCTGAGCAGAAAACATCAAAATGGCTCTGAAACAATAATTATGTAAGAACTCTTCATATAAGTACTTTCGCTTATTATTTATCAAGAGAACTGTGTTATGTACCGTAATGTTGCTTATTTATAGACAAAAAACTATTATTTCGCAGAATGGGATTCATATCGAGCGTATATTGTGGAAATGTGGATGAACGAAGTAGTTCACGAGAACGGTGGAGTTGACGTTGAGTCTGTTACAGACTAGCGGGTAATTGGGCTGCAATACACGATAGCGTACGTGAAATGCTTTTATAACGTTATAGTATTAATATACTTTGAATTTGGAAGTTGTTTTTTGAAACGGGATATTTGTAGAAGTAGACCTTTTTTTGGGACGGCATGAATTGGATTTTAAGAAATGAAATGTAAAACGAAAGAGAGACAACTATAAATGTATATATGAGATAAAACACGTTTCTATATAGTTTTTCTATTCCCTATTTTCGATCAATCGCTCTCTCTCCCTTTCTCTCTCTCTGTTTACCACCTCCATAGTATATTCATCTCATTCTCTTACAAATATAAAGTTACACTTGCACCGCGTGTGAGCTCACACTCAACATGTTTTTTCTTTTTTTATGCGTTGTCAGCTTGGTTTATGTTTGTGTAGTAATTAGCAACCGTAGGTAATGTTTCTTAAACTTAAATAACCGTGTCCACCGGCGTGACGGTGTGTCTTGTCCCTGATGAAAGTATCGTTAAGTTATATCGAATCTCTATCAAGTTATATCGAAACGAACGAATATATTTCAGGCTTGCAAACGCTACGAATATTAAAACAAATGGACCCATTTTCATATTTGTAATCTTACTAGCATACCGTGTGGTGTCCGGATTAAGAATATAGCACCACTCCATCTCCTCCCGTGGATGTCGTAAAAGGCGACTAAGGGAATCTAAACCAGAGGGATGGGCAGCAGCGTCCCGTCTGTGAAACGGTAGCCATACTGCGCTCACCAACCCGCCTGCTAAGCGTGGTGAGTATTGGCAAATACCCCCCAAAATGATGACACAGTTGTGAAAATCTATGGGGGAGGCCTCTGTTCAGCAGTGGACGTATAAATGGCCGATATGATGATGAATCTCACTAGTACACGACAAGTGGTTAGGAATGAATGGAATAATCACACAACCAAATACATTCAATGAACGGCAAATGATCGGCAAGATTAAGTAACGCTTGGCGCGGTTAGTATATGAATGGGTGACCGGACAGTGGTATTTGAACTAAGGTTACCCGTGCTTCGGAGGGCATGTAAGATCATCGGTCCCGGTTGTTAGTAGACGGCAGTCTTTAGCCAAATCGGATGCCTTTGGGCAGCTTAAACAACTTTAATACAAGATTGGCTACTAATCACATTAAAGAAGAAAGAAGATGAGAATGGTATTATATACTAGATAGAACCTTTCCATACATCATATCAGCCAAAGTATGTCCACTGCTGAACAAAGGCCTCCCCCTTAGATTTCCACAAGGAGCGGTTACATGCCGCCTTCATCCAATGACTCCCAGCGACCCTCACCAGGTCGTTGGAGGTCGTCCCACGCTGCGTTTTCGTCGTCTCCACTCTAGAACCTTTTTGCCCCAACGGCCATCAGTTCTACGATTCAGTTATACTTTCCATACATATATAGATTATTCCAGCAAAAAAAAAAAACGCGGTCTCGTGATTACTGAAAAATCAAATGTACGTACCAACGTATGAGGGAAACCGAGAACCCACCTTTTTAAATAATAAAAAACATTTATATTTTTATGCGTAACCTTTTTTTTTATTGGTGTCCAGTGGAAATTCTACATGGAACTTCCTTCATCCCGGGGAAGGGCGAAGGGCTATGCCGGACTCCTACCGGATAAAACCACTGGCGTGGTCATCTTCGGCACTGAAGGGGCTCCAGGTCTTCGTAAAATCACACTAGAGCCGCCCATTGGTGCCACGCCTTTAGGCACATCACGGAGGGGATGATTGTAAAACGGTCACCCCCTCTAGCAGAGGGAAGGTGACTGTAAAAAGGTCGCCCCCTTCAGGCACTTCTCGGGGAGGATTGTAAAGGATCCCTCCAGGCTTTTATGCTTAACCTAGCGTTACAGCTTAGGATTCGTAAGAAACACAATATCTAGTCGTTTTATACAAACAATGGTCTATAAAGACATATTTACAAAACCGTTTTAAGCTCCACAATGGCCTGTAAAATTAAACCAGATACCGTTACTTTAATGTGAACGCTCAGAACCTAATATTGTCGCCTTATTACTGTAATCAAAAATCACTGTTGCTATTACAGCCACAATTGGCGATTATCACAACAAATCCCTTTTGCGATTACGATGAACAAAATCATGTCAACAGCTCTGTAATGCAGGCATTTACTTGTTACATAAGACTTTAAAGGATGCGAAGTAATTGGTGTCGTTTCGTGATACTACTGGTTTATGTGAAGATTAAAATAAAACAGAATTGTTTATACAAAAACACCGGACAAGTGCGAGTTGAACTCTCCGGAGTGGAGAGGGTTCCGATATTACTGAATATATTGTCTATTGTTGAATTCGGTCTTGTACCTGTAACTTATCCCAAGAACAAACTGAACATCGTAGTGGAAAAACATGTTTTCGCATACATTCCAACCGCAAACGTAAGTTTGTACGCACAATATTGAAAGATTTACCATGTTATTTTAAAACCATAGAATTCTTATAGATTTTCCTGTAATCTATAGGTAAAGTTGTTACTTATATTTTTTCAGAATTTTAGGGTTAGTAGTTCCGGAGATAACGGGGGGAATGGTCCATTTTCGTCAATTTACTTAACTAACTTTGAAACTATATATTTAAAAAATATAAATTAGTACATTTGAGACCCTCAGGATAAACCCTTCCATTTTATATAGGTATTACACGGTACAGTTTGCCAAACTTAACTCTTAATTTTTTATATTGCCCCCATAAAGGACCGCCATATTCAAAATTTATTTATTTACGTTACACGTACAAATTTGGGTCACATAAATCCATATGTGTACCAAATATCAACTTAATCGGTTCAGTAGATTCAAAACAAATTGGCTGTGACAGACGGACAGACAAACACAGACATGCGAGTGATCCTATTAGGGCTCCGCCGTTTTTTCCTTTGGACATTCGGAACCCTAATAGTTTGGTGCTAGCAGACAATTTTACACGTCATATTGCAACGATGGACGGAATTTTATTACATGACAGCCTCTGAGAAGAAATAATAAAAGAATAAAAGCATTCCTATACCATGTGATGCTAACAGGCAGTTGCCAGAAAACCTGTTTTATCAAATACAATGATAACCACGGGTATACAAAAAAAACACAGTATTATGGTTTGTTCATCATTATCATCATCATATCAGCCAAAGGACATCCAGGTTTTTATAAACAAAAGCCTCCTCTATATTTCCGAAATTGTGTCGTCATTTTGGGAGAAACTTGCCAGTACTTACTACACTTGATAGGCGGGTTGGTTAGCATAGTATAGCGGCTGTTCTATGCTGGACGATGCTGCCCATTCCTTTAGTTTAGAGTTGAGATGGTTTGTTGCTACGACAAAATTTTATTGAACTGTGAAACCTTATACTGAGAAACATTAATTTCAAAAATATTACTACGAAAGTATATTCCGGTCTTTTCATTTATAAAATTATTTCGAGACTTGGGCCCTCACATTTCTATGGACCAACTAACCTACGTAATTAAAAGTTGTTTTTTTTTCACGTCTTTATAACGTAAATATGGGGGTTTCGCTTGTTTGTCCTACCCTCAAAAACAACATTTATACCAAATTGTTTCACACAAGCAAGTTTAGATACTTTATTCTAACGGCGATAAATTAGTTTTATGTGAGGTTTATGTAAAAACATTGCAATAAAACCGTTTTCCTGTGAATGGAGACGTCTGAATATCTTTCTGTGAAATTGACTCATACTTTACGAGCGAATATTCGAAGAATATTAAAGATATTATGTCGGTTAGTTGAAACGTTACGTTTTTCAAAGCATTTGTGTCTGTGAGTGCCTTGTTTTAGTGTTTTAAGACAGTTTAAGGATGTCGGGTTTTGGAGCGTCGACAGAAAGGTCAATTAGAAATGGACTGAAATAACTTGAACAAATCTAGGCTGGGAAATTAGCCATGTAGATTCAAGAGATGTAATCACGAAAATTGAATCGAGCCGTAACATTCATTTCACATCCTTTGTGGATATCATATGGAAACATTGATAAAAGAGTTCTAATGGGGCTTATAAGTTAGTAAGATATCTATGAATGGAACTTTGTAGTCCGATTTAAATAAATATGGTAACATAAAAAAAGGTCGCTCCGCAAATAACTCGAGATATACATAAAAAGATAATGTAGCGCAAAATGATGGTTCAGTTCAACCGCAGTTGGAAAACACACGCCAAAATTCAAACCACAATATTGAAAACCTAAAATAATACTTTGAAAAGCGTAGCAACAACTGTGGGTTAACAATTGTAAAAACTCTAGAATTTATAACTGGCATCCGTTTTCATAGCAGTTGTGATATTAATGGCTCTTTTTCTGAAACAAATAAAACAACAAAATGCATTTTCGTTCTACCTGTTGAACTGAATCTGTGGTAATAAATTTGAAATATTATGTTCTTGTCCTTTTATGTGATTATTATACACGCAGAACCCGGCGATTTTTTATTATGTTCATTGTAATTTTTGACGTTGATGCTAAATGTGAAAAAGCTTATGTATTTCTTCCCATAGGATGACATAACGGGGCATCTTGCACTTTCCAGCCGTCAGACATTTCTTGCAAATACCAGCTAAAAACACCACTGCTGATCCAAATTTTCTGTGTCTTTAGAATCTGCTAACTCGTTATGTTACTTAATGAGTATCTTAAGCCACAACAAACTTTTTGTCAAAAAAAAAAAATACCGCCTTAAAACCCCTAAAAAATTAAGTCGGGCGGGGCCAGGTATAAAATATAACTTCTCGCTGGTCTGCATGAACCATGGTTGGGGCATACCTGGTCCCGCCCGACTTCATAATTTTTTTTCCTTTTCAGTGGTTTTAATATTTTTATATCGTGTAGGGGTTTTGAAGTCGGATTTTTTTAACACGTTTTTTTTTGTTTCTTTTTAGTGTAAATATATGTAAAAACTTTTTCAAATTTGGTTCAGTATTTAACACTAAAAATAAGAATGACAAATCGGTTCCAGATCTGAGAGGCATCGAAACTACGAGTATTAAGACATCATCTAGATAAGCGCAGTCTAATTAACCTGTTCATTGAAGCTGGTTCAAAAACTACTTAATCAAATGTAATGAAATTGATATGGGACCAACTCGAAAGAATTTTTCACTAGTTAAAAAAGAATTGCTCAAATCGGTCCACAAATCTCGGAGTAATAGGTGCACATACATAAAACAAAAAAACACCTTTTCGAAGTCGGTAATTAACATGATTCCGTGTTGCAAATATAGCACCACTCCGTCCCCTCTCGTGGATGTCATATAAGACAACTAAGGGACTCTAAACCTCCTGTGGGACAGTAGCCATACCTTTTTTTATTTATTTTTTATTGATCCGGTGGATATACCTCATGTACTTCCTTCGCCCCGGGAAAGAGCGAAGGGGCATGCCGGACTCCTACCGGCTAAAACCACCGGAGTGATCATCGTCGGCACCGAAGGGAGGCTCCAGGAACTCGAAAGATCTCCATCTAGAGCCACCCATTGGTGCCACGCCTTTAGGCACGTCTCGGAGGGGATGACTGTAAAGCGGTCATCCCCTCTAGTGGAGGGAAGGCGACTGTAAAGAGGCCACTCCCCCCAGGCATCTCTCGAGGGGATTGTAAAAGATTCCCCCGAGGCCTCACTATGCGCTGTGCTGCGCACACAGCGGTACGTGACCACATGCGCACCGCTGTCTTCCCGGGGGTAGCCATACCTACTGAGTTCATCAACCCGCCTGCCAAGCGTTGTGGGCAAATTTCCCCCTAAATTACTACACAATTGTGGAAAATCTAGGGCGAGGCTTTTGTTCAGTAGTAGACGTCCTTTGGCAGATATGATGATGATGATGCCTACAGTTTTACTGTTTGAGAAACCGTAGACTGTTAACACAAATGAGTTCAACCAAATTGGTTCTGTTTTTTTTGGATTTGGTTCAGGTACTTTCCCTTGTATGTATGTTAAACATTATTTTGTTGTTGTTATATTTTCATATTCGATACTAAATAGTTGAAATGTTCTCATTAATACTCAAGCTTCTATCTATTCCGTGGTTCTTAGCTAAGAGGATCGCGTTTTAGACGACGCAAGCTGAGCTGTGTACGTAATTGGAGTCGGAATCGGTCTAGACACAAGAGTAGGTGTCTAGCAGACAATGATAGTTTAGAAAGCAGCTTAGACTAACATAGGTGTCGCTTTCGAAGGATAATTTGTTTTTTAAACGCCTCATAGTTTTAGAAGTAGCGTGGGTTCTGATGTTGAGCCTGATATACGTAGTCCACGCCAAGTGGATTGCTGTTACAACATTTTCAGTTGCAATCCAGACCTGAATCAGTATGTATCCTGGGACCTTATGTCAAAATGGAAAATTATTTTTTTGCCTTGGGCATTAGTGAACAGAGTAATTGTCCGTGTGGTGTCCGGATTAAGAATATAGCACCACTCCATCTCCTCCCGTGGATGTCGTAAAAAGCGACTAAGGGAATCTAAACCAGAGGGATGGGCAGCAGCATCCCTTCTGTGAAACGGTAGCCATACTGCGCTCACCAATCCGCCGGCCAAGCGTGGTGAGTATTGGCAAATACCCCCCAAAATGATGACAGTTGTGAAAATCTATGGGTGAGGCCTTTGTTCAGCAGTGGACGTATAAATGGCCAATATGAATGAAAATTAGTGAATATATAACGATTGGTTCAATTAATACTGTGACCGCTGTCCAATCCACCCTGGGGATGGCGCGCTCGGGGTCTCATCCAACCAAAGACTGACCTGAGTAGCCGTGGCCAGGCGGTGACAGCATTAGTGAATCCTGCGCTGTGGACAGTGGGTAATTTGGAGAAATACCGGATTTTTGCCGGTAAGAGTAAATCCGAGGGTCTAAAGTAGGGAAAACCGTAAGAAAGAAAAAAACTAAGACAAGACAACAGACGAGGAGTACTGTGACTCCTAAATGCTTCCTTTTTTAGGGTTTTTATTTGTTGTAAGTTATTTAACGCATACATATTGTGTATGTTTTTTAGTTATGTATATGAAAGATTTATCTTTAGTTATATTGTATGTAGGTAGATTTACTATTTTATTTAATAAAATATGTTAATAGAATAAAAAAATCAATTGTTAAAAAAATAAGACTACAGAGGGCTGAATGTAAGTTTAATTTGCGTAATCGAAAGGAACCTTCAGTAGCTCAGCTGAGCGATAAAAGCGAGGGTCACATAACAGCGGCTAACGAACACAGAAATGACTTTTAGTTTTCTAGTTCTTCTATGGAACGCAAATTGTCATTATTATCATAAGTTTTATGAAAGCTGTGTGTGAAGTATTCACAGTTTTATTTCTTAAAAACACGTTTAAATATCGTTCGTCATTTTCTATTCTAAACTACGGCTTAAAGCTGGCGGTAAATGTACGTTGCCCAGTAATAATGGACAGTCAGACTGCAAAATCAAGGGTGATTGCGTTGCAGACAATTATCGCTCTACTTTGTACGTGATCGTTAGCTACCGCTGCGGTTTCGAAACAGACGCCATTTATATTTTGTTGCGATGTTACCTGTTTTGATTTTCGAACTGCGTAATGTTTGTGCGTTCAACTATATTTCATAAAGTCGTTTTTGAATTATATTTGTGGGAATTGAACCTACGACCCGTAGCACGAAAAGTCAATCGGTTAGAAACTGTGTTAAACGTGCTAACTGTCATTAAACTAAGTGCAGTAGTGGACTTTAACGGCCTGGTGTGATGGATAGCAAGTCTGTAACTCAAGCTAAAACTACCATTGTTTTAACTGAGCCAGGCGTATTTGTTAATTGCATTTGGGTTCTGACTTGGTACTAAGTCCAGTGAATGTTTACAAGACAATCAAATCCCACTTTGTAGCTTTATGGCTCAGTATACTGAAGGATAACTTTGTTACAAGTTATTCGCTTTCAGCGGTATCAGTAGTACACCTATAATGTAGGTAGTATTTGGAATCATCGTGAAATTTTGGAAGCAAGCAAAATATCTGTAGGTACTGTTGGGCATTTCATTTTGTGCCCTTTCATGCATCCCACAGCTGGGCAAAGTTTCCATTTATGTTTAGCCTGGTTGTTTTATCTTCTACATTCGCAACTTGAGTCGTGGAGTGTGCTCATGCGGCGCATTTTCTGACGTGATTCATTCATTCGACGGCACATTTGGCGTAGTGGCTAGTTATTTTTTGCAAGCTACATCCGGAGTTGTTTACTATACAGACCTTGTTTTAACAAGGATGAATTTCCGTACGTTCAGGCATTTTTTCTATACCTACTATTGGAATCAGTCACAATAGCTCACAACATAGTACCCGTAATTAAATATTTCTAAACATTTTTGTACCCGTGGTGCTTGGCAACTAGGCTTATCCTAGATGTACACTCCCAATTATTGTGCCTATGGCCTATAGTATTTTTTCTATCTCATGCTTGCTACGGAGGGAAGTGAATCGTATATTCTTTCGTACTACTGCTTTTTTTCTGATTAATTTCGTTGCAAGACAGTTATTCATTTGTCTGGGACACACTGAGCTTCATTGGTCGGTGTTCCTTTCGGTGGTCGTCATTGTAGATCCTGGCTTACAGGAGATGCAGTGGTTTGGAAAGTGTGGCGGGCTTGTCCCATTTAAAAAAGGAGTGGCTAGTTACTTGGTTTTCTGCGCAACGTGTCGTTGGTTCGATTCCCACAAACTATATCAGCCAAAGGACATTTACTGCTGAACACAGGCCGGCAACCAGATATTTCCACAATTGTGTGACCACTTTAGGGGGAATTTTCCAGTATTCACTACGCCTGCTGCTGTTCCACAGAAGGGACCTGTTGTCCATCCCTCTGGCTTAAAGCCCCTTAGTCGCCTTTCCACATCACATTAATATATTTTTCTTGACGTCTCTCTAGGAAGCGATATTATTATCTATAAATAAAGTCTGTTTGTAATGTCAAAATAACAGCTTTTTACTAAATTTTCAGTTTTATTTCTGATATTGATTGCAAATTTTAATTTTAAATAATTTATTTGTTTTTTGTCTTGTGATCTATTTTTGTAGTGTAATAGGGGTTTTTGAAATAAATTAAATTTAACTAATTATTTTTAATGCATATAAAATTATATACGGTATTTAAAACAAAATTTAAAAAAGTATTTTTTGTGTCTGTCTTTCTGTTTGTGTGCTAATCTCCGAAACGGCTGATCCGATTTTGGCAGGACATTGACTGGCGGATAGCTGATGTTATAAGGAGTAACTTAGGTTAAGGAAAATAATTAGGGTTCCGTGAAAAGCATTTAAAACCCATGAAATCCAATAAATATACCAATTATGTAATAATTA
Source organism: Diloba caeruleocephala (assembly GCA_947459985.1). Classification (NCBI taxonomy): domain Eukaryota; kingdom Metazoa; phylum Arthropoda; class Insecta; order Lepidoptera; family Noctuidae; genus Diloba; species Diloba caeruleocephala. Next base: position 2,251,061 of record OX381611.1, on the reverse strand, counting down.
TTCATAAATAATCCGATTTATTTCAATTTGAATGGCGAGTGAAAGCGCGGGATATAGCTAGTTTATAAATAAGCAAGCAACTTGTTAAAATAATGATATTATACATCATTATGACAATGAAAAAGTTACATTGGTATGTACATTTCACTTAATTTTTTATAAAACACGCTGGTCACCCCTGTTGAAGGGCCGATGGCCGATAGAGCAGACGAGTATTTTTAATTATTTTATTGATCCTGTGGAAATACATCATGTACTTCCTATGCCCCGGGAAAGGGTGGAGGGGCATTGCGGACTCCTACCGGCTAAAACCACCGGAGTGGTCATCTTCGGCACCGTAGGGAGGCTCTAGGAACTGGAAAGATCTCCATCTAGAGCCACCCATTGGTGCCACGCCTTTAGGCACATCCCGGAGGGCATAACTGTAAAGCAGTTATCCCCGCTAGCGGAGGAAGGGCGACTGTTAGGCAAGAGGCCACCCTCCCAGGCATCTCTCGAGGGGATTGTGAGATTCCCCCGAAGCCTCACTATGCGCTGTGCTGCGCACACAGCGGTACGTGGCCACATGCACACCGCTGTCTTCCCGGGAGTCGCTCGGTATGAGCACGCAGATTTCTCAATAAGCGCGCTCGTGACCCCCAAGGCCCCCTGCCATATAAAGACGATAGGGGGTGCAATAAGAGACCTACCATCGGTATACCAGTGCTTATAAGCATCACGACTCCCAACAATACAATAAAACTCTAGTCTATTTTCAAAATAGTTTATTAAATGTTTCGCTAATAAAAAAAATGTCCTGTAAGTTCTGCTGTCGGTAGGAAATTGATTTATGCAAAGTTTCATTTTTTATTATTAAGTAAGATATTGAAGCTACCGTGTGGTGCTAGCTACGAATAGCACCAACCCATCTCATCACGTGCGTGTCGTAAAAGCCGACTAAGGGTTTAGACGGAGGATGGGCAGCAGCGTCTTTCGAACTACACTAACACTAACAACTCAAGTGCGATCGCCAACCCGCCTGCCAAGTGTGGTGACTATGGCAAAACCCCCAATGAGCACACAACACACCGATATCGGTCGTTGTGGTAATCTTTGAGGGAGGTCTGTGTCCAGCAGTGGACTTTATTCGGCCGAAATGAAGAAATGTTTCGCAGTGTCGCAATAAAATTGTTAGTATCTAACTTGACAGCCTACAAATGAGCCAGCAAGTGTTTCCCACATTTTTATTGTTTGACACAATATGTTTCTCTACGAAAGCTTATATTTATTTTTCTGCTATATAGTTAACATAGGTTGTTGTTTGAGTAGGATGCCATTCTACCGAACAATAATGGAGAGGGTACTACAGTGAAGAGGCATAGGGTAGAATGAAAGGAACTGAGGTAGATGAATTCTGAAAGAACAAAACGCAATTTTATTTAACAAATGGAATGAAACAGACAAGAGGTTTTGAGATCGCTTGTACCATGAACCCACTAAGTTTCGATGTAACTTTTTTACGATTCTGCAATGTTTTGGAATCACATCAAATACAAGTGTTTTTTAAATTAATTTTTTATGTTATTGTTGGGGTGGTATCCCAAACTGAATCTTGTGGATGGCGTGTCTGTGGTATTGGTATTGTGTGTGGAAGGAAATGAAAGTTCGAACAACATATACACACAAATTTACACTACATATTTATTTTATTGTATTCGGTCTACCACATTATGTCCGTGTGCTCGCGTGTGTAGGCATTTTCTGGCGAAGCCAAAAGAGGCCTCCAGCCAGGCATGCCTGCGGGACACGGACCTCGGCTTAGGGCGTTGCTGGGGATAACAAGCTATTGTTTTGGGGACAGCTGGATCGGTATTATTTAAATTGTATTAGGGGACATTTAAAGCTACAGGCTCGGCACGGGCCGGCGCGAGCAAGAGAAGGGAGGGAGAAGTGCTAACTTGAACGGGAAGGTGACGCGGCGATAGGCCTCCGCGACGTCGGTGAGGCGGGCATCGTTCCATACAACAAAAAAAGGTGGTACTTAAGTGCCTTACGGTTCCACCAAAAAGAATTTGGTTCAGCATATGCCATACAGCTGTCTGACGTTGGTTTTCAACGACACCCTAGAGATTTATTTATGAACCAGTGCATTTATTTATAGTATATAACTACAGGAACATTTCTTTTAACGAGATAATATTTAATAAAGGTAATTTCTAGTACATAATATTTGCATAAATAACAAGAATCTATACAAATAAATAAAATTGAAGTGTCTGTGTTTAATGTCAAAATAACAGCTTTTTACTAAATGCATATGAAAGTACATACGGTGCCTACAACAAAAAACAATTTTTAATTATTTTGTCTGTCTGTCTGTTTGTCCCCACTAATCTCCGAAATGGGTGGACCGATTTCTATGAGACTTTCACTGGCAGAAGAAAAAGTAATTAGGATCCCGCGCAAAAACAAAAACCCCATGAAATGCTATATATATACTCTATGTCAAGTGTCTATGCCGAAGTACTCTGAATTATTTGTCAGTAATCTAATTTCTTTTAAATTAAATGCGGGTGAAACCGCGGGTCCCAGCTAGAAATATATATAATTTAGTAGTACAACAAAACAGATAACATTTGTATAGTATTTGTAGCGGCGGGCGCGCCATGGCACGTGTGCGCGGTGCACCTAGACTGAGGCCGTACGACTGTTGCCTTTGGAGCATCTATGATAAGCTGATCATTACGCTAGTATTCTCTAAAGGGGTAGGTATAGTGAACCGTTGTACTACGGTTCTTCTTCAAATTTACTAAGAAATTACTTCTGATACTGAAAAAGTCGCATTGGCAACACGCAACCAAGTGCTTTTAGTATCTAATGGATTCAAAATTTATGTCAAAACATTTTTATACGTAGACTTCCACAATTGTCTCGTCATATTGGGAGGAATTTGCCAGTTCTCACTACGCTTGGTAGGTGGGTTGTTGACCGCAAAATGGCTGCTGTTCCACAGAAGGAACTTTGCTACCCATCCTTCTTAGAATCCCTAAGGCACCTTTTACAACATCCACGGGAGAAGACTGAGTGGTGCTACATTCTTAATCTGGACACCACACGATTCTATGCTGTTCTAATTAAATCCGTATGAAATCAGATCTTATAGTATTTTTTGTTCTCGGCTCTCGTACTATTACTGACCTGAGCTAAGTAGTTTTCACAGGGGTAGCATGTGGAGTTAAGATCAGATCATTGATTAAAGAGATAAACGGGGCCTCTGGTGGACAATTGCGTGCGGAGCTAAAAGCATAAATAATGTAAATACTTAGTAGACGTTGAGTTGTATATATCCATTAAACTAGGTAAGCTGTGTCGTATTTTTTCAATAGCTCTTTACGTCCGTTTTATTGAAGCTACATTTTTGAATACCCGTCATGGTGTTCGTCAATGTGGTGTTTCATTTTGAACCGGCAATACATATTTGAATAGGGGAAGGCCATTGTTTAAATATAAATATATTGACGGCACGGTTGGTGCAATGGCTGATACAGTCGACTGCTGCGCTCCGGGTCGTGGGTTCGATTCCCGCACGGAACAAATATTTGTATGATCTGCAGGTAAAGTCCCATCAAAATGGGTCAAGCCTGTTCGTTGATTAGCTGGAACAAACAGACAGACATAGACAAAATATAGTGTATATTTATATGTACCGTATATAATTTCAAATGCATTTAGTAAAAGTTGTTATATTGACATTACAAACAGATACTTCAAATATATTTATTTGTATAAATTACTAACGCTACAAAACGTGTGAAGTCAGTTTTAGGTTAAGCTAATTTTCTTAGCAAAACCACGCCTAAAGCATGTTTCCACTAGCGCTTATGCAAAGAACCAACATTTCTTTTGCATTCAATTTGCCGTGTGGTGTCGGCTCAGAATACCACCACCCCATTTCCTCCCGTGGGTGTCGTAAAAGTCGACTAAGGGATTAGCTGGGGGATGGGCAGCAGCGTCCTTCGGGTACATTAACAACTCACCTGCGATCACCAACCCGCCTGCCAAGCGTGGTGATTATGGCAAAACCCCCCCAATGAGCACACAACACACCCATATCGCTCGTTGTGGTGATCTTTGGGGGAGTCCTGTGTCCAGCAGTGGACATCATTCGGCCGAAATGATGAAATAATGAATGAATCAACATTTTCGCTGCCACATTACATCTACGACTGTGCAAAACAAACGACTAACAAAGTAAAATTGCAGATAATCCCAAGCTTTATTTTCGACTGCTCTGAATAAACTACGTGGATATACTTGGTGTTTTACCGTTTTAAGAGCGTATTACAAATGGTGGCCTCGGTAAGTAGCGTCTAGGGAGAGCGGTCTGTCAGTCTGGTGCAGTTTGAGAGATGTTTTGAGTTTAAACGGGGATATTGAGGGAATGGAGGGACATAAGGAGAGCTTGAGTTTGATTTTAGAGAGCACACTATTCATTTTTTGTCTGGTGAGTTAGCTGGCCTGCTGTTTTACAAGACTAAATATCCAGTTTTGGTTTAAATAGGATTTTTTTATATGTAACTATCCATCTCCTCCCATGGATGTCATAAAATGCGATTAAGAATCTCTATGTCAGAGGGATGGACAGCAGCATCCCCTTTTTTAATTTATTTTTATTGATCCGGTGGAAATACCTCATGTATTTCCTTCGCCCCGGGAAAAGCAGAAGGGGCATGCCGGACTCCTACCGGCTAAAACCACAAGAGTGATCATCGTCGGCACCGAAGGGAAGCTCCAGGAACTCGAAAGATCTCCATCTAGAGTCACCCACTGGTGCCACGCCTTTAGGCAAATCTCGGAGGGGATGACTGTAAGGCGGTCATCAAATTATCAAATTAGAAAATGTATTAAAGATGTTTTGTATTATTAAATGAAAGTATTATTGTAGCGGTCTCAAATAATATATTTATTATTTCAAAATAATTAGTTTTAAAGTTACTTAAGAAAATAGATGAAAATTGACCCCATTTCTCCGAAAGTGTTCTTTACTCATAGAAAAACCGATAAGAAGAAAAAAATTGGTTTTTTTTTTAAATGTTGTACTTACAAACTTACTTTTAACTTACGTTGCCCCCCCCGCCTTAAGCTATATCTCGGAGGTGATGACTGTAAAGCAGTCACCCACACTGTAAAAAAGTCGCTCACCCAGGCCCCATGTCGATGGGTATTACAAAGGATCCTCCTGAAGCCTCGATGTGTGCTGTGCACACGGTGGCATGGAACCACGGGCGTATTACCATCTTCCCGGGGATGACATCATATGAGCATGCAGATTCCCCAATCCACGCGCTCGGGACACCCAAGGCTCAGGCAGGTTGGACATGGGCGCCGGTGCGGTTGTTACCCTGATGCCATGTCATCCTTCTCGGAGCAGGATCAGCCCTCTCCCGATCGTACTTCTTGGACCTACCACCTATAAAATATGATTGTAGGATATTGAAGTAATTAAGGTAATGCTTAATAAGTTGAATCTTGAGATTACTCAGCGAGCTATGGAGAGAACTGTGCTTGGTATTTCTCTAAGAGATCGAATCAGAAATGAGGAGATCCGTAGATTAACTAAAGAGGCCTTCATAGCTGAAAGGATTAGTAAACTGAAGTGGCAGTGGGTGGGGCACATTGCTCGTAGAATAGCCGTTGGGGCAAAAAGGTTCTTGAGCAGAGATCGCGCACAGGAATACGCAGTGTGAAACGACCCCCAACGAGGTGGACAGACGACCTGGTAAAGGTCGCTGGGGGTCATTGGATGAGGGTGTCATGTAACCACTCGTTGTGCAAATCTAAGAGGGAGGTCTTTATTTAGCAATGGACATCCTGTGGCAGAAGTTGAGTGTTGAATGAAGTTAACGCTTATTAGGTGCAGACTGGACTAGTATTATACACAAAACATTTAGTTTTCTTAAATGCTACAAGCTTGGTTAAAAAGTTACAAGTTGGGACAGTACTACAGTACAGTAGTACGTAGTAGTAATCTTCAATTTACATGTGACTTAAGTACTGCAAGTTGTAGCATTTAAGAAAACTAAATGTTTTGTGGTAGTTTATTAAAGCTTTTGAAATGGGAACTACGCTTGGAAAAGGCAGTCATGCGTTATAATTATGTAGATTTTGCCTACATATGCATGAAAGTGACGCTTATGCTTTGAGTTTAAATTATAATACTAATCTGTGTGTGTGTGTCTAGTCTCTCATACAATCATAGGTACAGTGTAACCGTACTATGTTATTTTTTGCAATCAACAGGATTTCTAAAGATATTTGATAAGTCTATGCTATGACTATGCTTAAAACTAAGACGCTCCCCATCTGTCAAACTACTACAATACATTATTCACAAAATTGTAAATGTGAGCATCATATTGTAGCCATTAATGTTATATATTTAGTACGTATACTTTGTCTTTTGCCTGGCAGTATTGGTCTGCCATGCTCTTCCTGCGTATCTTGCTGGTGGCGGCGTTGTGTTAGCGTTAGGTACAATATGGTTGAGCTAAGCGATTGTAAGGAATGTAAAGAAACTCCAGAATTGATTCTCAGACATTTATTTTTAACTTTAGCATGGCACACATTATAGAAACAATATTGAATTTGTATAATTATTATTGTTTGTACACAATACTAATTAAATTTGTAAAAATAATAAATTAATTTATTTTAGACAGTAATTACAACACGCTTCCAATTACACTTTTAACGTCCGTTCGACGCAACTCTCGTAGCCAGACTGACTTTTTGATATTCCAGATGATAGACTCCAACGCTACGTCTCCCCTCTACTATTTGATGTAGGGCGTAGTAGGGCAATTGTGTACGTAAAGTCAGCGTTGCCGATAATACATTTTAATTTTAGCGTTTAAATATACAAGGTACTTTAGAATAATTATTACAAGTTGTACAATTCCTAACACGATGCTGATGCATGCGTCATGCTCGTGAATGGGTGCCGTCTGGCGGGACTGGTCAACCGTTAACTGCCATGGCAAATAATAATAATTATACTATAGTACTATGAAGATTTATATACATTAATTATGCTCTTATATGTTTTACCATCATTTGTATCAAACAACACTGTAGTCTCAATTATTTTAAAAGAGTATCCATGGAGTTTGTTGCCAGTTCTTCTCCATAGGATCAACAAATTGGAACCGTGCAACTTAAATTCTGATGTTTGATAAGTGCTAGTAATTGGTTTATTTGAAATAAAAATGTTTGACTTTGACTTTGATATGAGGTGAGTCAGATCCTAAGAATCCGGAAGCTATTCTTTATCATGATCATACTAGCTATGCACAAATCAGTGGAATTTAGTAAAATGACAACGCATTGTCTTTTCCGAGTTCCAGTATATGTTTGTCGTACTAAATTCGCTCAACGGTTTTATCCGTTTTTATCCGCAATAATTTACAACAAAACGGCATGTGACATTCGTCTCAACTCAGTTTTGGAAACAAAGCTTAAAATTACTAAATTATTAAATATACTTTCATACGAAAACAGACAGTAAAATTTATTGTTACATCATAATATTATTAGCCGTGTCGTGTGGTCTCGGCTCAGAATACCACCACCCCATCTCCTCCCGTGGGTGTCGTAAAAGTCGACTAAGGGATTAGCCGGAGGATGGGCAGCAGCGTCCATCGAGTATATTAACAACTTAATTGCGATCGCCAACCCGTCTGCCAAGTGTGGCGATTACGGCAAAATAATGACAAACAAATGAGCCCACAACACACCCATATCGGTCGTTGTGGTGATCTTTGTGTGGCTGTGTCCAGCAGTGGACCGCATTCGGCCGAAATCATGATAATATTATATTCCAATATTTCTATAATTTATTATAATAAAGGTGTAAATATTTGAAATATATATTATAAGAATATAGCACCACTCCATCTCCTCCCGTGGATGTCGTAAAAGGCGCCTTAGGGATTCTAAGCCAGAGGAATGGCCAGCAGCGTCCCCTTTGTGCAATAATCGTACTGCGTGGACCAACTCTTCAAGCAACATAGCCGCAAAATTTAGTGCTTAAAAACAAAAAAACAAACAAGTGCTATTCCAAAAACTCAAGTTTTAGTCATACATAAGGCCCCAAAAACGGTTTTCAAATTTCGAACAGTCCTCTTGTAGTGTTCATTTTTATCAGTTCATTGAAACACAATGAATACAGTTGAGTTTGTACATAAATGTCATTGAGATATACTTAGTGCTTTAGGATTCTCGATCGCAGTTGAGTTGAAAATATACTCGAAGAATGCTGCTGCCCATCCTCCGCACGGAATGAAATGGGGTAGTGCCACGACACCCTACAGCATCGGTTATTCGAACTATAGTAAACAAAATATGAGATAATAAACAATACTGGCTATTCTACATCTAAAGTAAAGATTAAATAAGATATCAAGTCGGGATGATGCCCCTTTTATTAGAAAGTTGGTAAGTATGTAATTCCCCCGTGCGTGAAGTTTCATCGCACGATTCTTCTTTTAGTTGTTGAGGAATGCGGGTAGAGTTATCTGTAATTCTTCTTTTAGTTGTTGACGAATGCGGGTATCCATACTGGGGATAAGTTCTCATATAAGTATGAAGTGACCATTGCATATAAATGTAATATTTTTTTATATAATACTAGCTGGGACCCGCGGTTTCACCCGCGTTTAATTTAAAAGCAATTTAGAGTACTTCGACATAGACACTTGACATAGAATATATATATTGGATTTCAAGGGTTTCTTTTTTTTTGCGCGGAACCCTAATTATTTTTCTAAAATTAAAGTAGCCTAAGTTATTCCTTAGAACACCAGCTATCTGCCAGTGAAAGTCCCGTCAAAATCGGTCCAGCCGTATCGGATATTACCCGGAACAAACAGACAGACAGACAAAAAATTTAATAATTGTTTTTTTGTTATATGTCCCGTATATATTTTCATATGCATTAAGTAAAAAGCTGTTATTTTGACATTACAAACAGACACTTCAATTTTATTTATTTGTATAGATTACAAACAGACACTTCAATTTTATTTATTTGTATAGATTATACTGTCATTACTTTGAAATGAACGTGTCACGTGTCACTCCAACGAATAGGGCCACCCGATTTGATCCCGTGGGTGTCGTAGGAGGCGATTAAGGGAGTTTGGAACCCAGTGCGTACTATTAAACACTTTGGGTTGCCATAGGTGGGGGGAAAACCTCCAGCACCAGCATACCCAAGAAGGGTTGGTGTCAGGCAGGCGGCCGACTATAAAACTCACTTGCCGAAACCTTTCCAATTTGACCAATATATTGTGCTGACCCCAAAATAACTTGGGACAGGAAGAAGACTACTTTAAATCGCACAAACGCTTCATCCCAATATTTTCGTCATACATTTCTTTTGACTGTTAAGCTTACCGAGGTAGGTATCGTTTAAAATTAAGATAAAATAAAAATAAAACATTTCATTGTCATCATTTACAGGTACTTATGAATAGTCAGACTTTTGTTGTCACGTTCTAGATATAGATTTCTTAAAGAGAACACGAACTTACATGGTTACTCTTTTATTCATCACTGCAATGTTTACAAAACGAATTTTATGTGCGGACAGTATAGGAAAACAGAGTTCAAACTTCTTTAGAAGTCTACATGAAACATCATCATTTCGACCGAATAAAGTCCACTGCTGGACACAGGCCTCCCTCAAAGTCAAAGTCAAAGTTTTTTATTTCAAATAAACCAAATATTGGCACTTATGAAACGTCAGAATCTAAGTTGCACGGTTCCAAATAGTTGATCTCGTGGAGAAGAGCGGGCAAGGAACTCCATGGATACTCTTTTAAAATAATTGAGATTACAATGTTGATTGATACAAATTATTGTAAAACATATACCGAGAAAAATGTAGGAAAATGTGTAAAGATGGAACATACCACAATAGTATTATAATAATAAATTATTTGCCGTGGCAGTTAACGGCTGACCAGTCCCAACAGACGGCACCCGTTCACGAGCATGACGCATGCATCAGCATCGCTTAGCTCAACCATATTGTAGGGAACCGAACGACCTGATACACAACGCCACCGCCAGCAAGACATCAAAGATCACGACCGACATCAGTGTGTTGTGTGCTCATTGGGGGGTTTTGCCATAATCGCCACGCTTGGCAGGTGGGTTGGCAATCGCAGTTGAGTTGTTAATGTATTCGAAGGACGCTGCTGCCCATCCTCCGGCTAATCCCTTACTCGCCGTTTAGGACACCCACGGGATGAGATGGGGTGGTGCTACTCGTAGCCAGCACTACACGACGTTACACCACATGCAACATGCCTGATTGAAATGTTTAAAGTTAGTTAGAGTGCCAAGCTCTACAGCTTAGCTTAGCTAGTCATTAGTTAACTAGAGCTCATAAATAGGCTGGGGAATTACCAAGACGTCTGAGAGTACCAGCGTGAAGTAGCAACATTGAGTGATAAGAACAGTTTTGCTGCGTTTCGTACGTTGAGTGAGAAATATCGGAATCCCCAGCCCCCAAAAAAATTACAGGGGAGGATGTTGCTACCCATTTTCTGGATATCTGCCCTTAGTTGCTTGTTACGATAGTCAAGGCTGGAAAGGGGTGGTCTATTCTTGGCCGGCGAACACAGAACCACTCACTCACTCAATATACAATGGTTAATAGTCGTCTCAATTTTAAAATAAAAGTACGCAAATATTTACTTGACAAGATTTTGCCAGATTCATTGCGGCTCTGAATCTCTGTTTTCCTAAGTTATATATATATATCTATTTAATATGTATGTATGTTTTATTTTGTGTATATACATTTTATAGTATATGTTGTATGTTTATGTAAGTTTATACTATTTCTATACCTGTAAATAAATGTCTTCGCATCTATACCTCTCACTCTTATCTTGTTGGTGCATCTACCTTGTTGTCTCTGCATCATCTCTGGTCGTCTGGTAGAAAATGCCTCTGGCATTAAGACCGCCTTTGTACATTTTTGTACATTAAGCATAAATAAATAAATAAATAAATCATCATCAGCTAAAGCACGTCCTCTGCTAAACAAAGCCCCCCATATAGATTTCCACAATTCTGTCATCAATTTGGGGGGGATTTGCCAGTGCTCACCACGCTTGGTAGGCGGGTTGCTGAGCGCAGAATGTCTAATGTTCCCCAGAAGGGTCGCTGCCCATCCCTCTGGAGGAGATGGAGTAGTACTATATTCTTAATCTGGAAACCACACGGTATACAATATAAACCTAAAGAAGTACTGATATAGCGAGTCGAGGTTTCAAACAACGTTGTAATATTACATTACAAACAGGTCTAATATGACTTGCATGTAATTCAACCATGTACAGTAATTTTATACCCATAAAAACATACCTCACGACGTAATTAAGTGGGTACATGCGCCTAATTTCCTGCGTTTACTGCTGTCGCAAAAATCCGCCTATCAACAAAGCTCGTAAAACATTGAGGTTAAAGAGACGCTTTTTTTCATGGGATGAGGCGAAAGACATATAAAATTTATGTTACAAGTAGTTACTTTGACATTTTGTTGATAATAAATATTAGATAGGTCGTGTGGTGTTCTGATTAAGAGTATAGCACCACGTCATCTCCTCCCGTGGATGTCGTAAAAAGCTTCTCTAAACTACAGGGAGGGAGGGAGCGTACCTTCTGTGGAAAAACAGCCATTCTGCGCTCACCGATCCCCCCTTTTTTTATTGGTGCAGTGTACAGTAGAAATTCTTCATGAACTTCCTTCGCCCCGGGGCAGAGTGAAGGGGTACGCCGGACTCCTACCGGCTAAAACTACTGGAGTGGTCATCTTCGGCACCTAAAGGAGGCTCCAGGTCCTTGTATGATCACACTAGAGTGGCCCACTGGTGCCACGCCTATAGGCACATGTCGGAGAGAGTGACTGTAAGGCGGTCACCCTCCCGAGAGAGATTGTATAGGATCCCCCCGAAGCCTCACTGTGCGCTGTGCTGTGCACGCGGCGGCGCGCGACTACATGCGCGCCACCGTCTCCTCGTGGGTCGCTCGGTGTAGATCCGCAGATTCCCCAATCTATGTGCCTGCGACCCTCGAGGCCCTCCACCATGTAGCGGCGACAGGGGGCTCAGGCGTGTTGGACCTGAGCGCCGAGGCGGTTGTTACTGTACCGTCTCGTCCTTCTCCGTGCGGGCTTGACTCTCTCCTGACCCCGCTCTGCAGTCTCCTTCTGAAGCATGACGATCTCACCGGAAGAGACCATAACACTCCAATTATCATGCATTGCCAGCATTGCCAATACTACTGCTGGCAGAGAGAGATCTTGCCCGATCCTTATCTGCTTGTTATTGCACGTGAGATTTATGTCTGTAAACTGAACTCACGACACAAGAGACGGCATGGTTGTTGCAAAGGCTGATACAGTCGGCTGCTGAGCTTCGGGTTTCAGGTTCGATTCCCGCACGGAACCAATATTTGTGTGATCTGCAGGTAATTTTTCCGGGCTGGGTGTTTTGTGTGTGGAATTTTTGTCTGTAAACGCACCCACGACACAGGAGAAATACTAGAGGCATACATAGCAGCATTGCAGAGAGAATACATGGCCCCACATGTGTAAAAAAAGAAAGAGAAGTCCTACTGTGGAACATCGATTCAAAAGATAAAAAAGATAATTTATTAATAAAATCCTGATAGAGAAACGTGGAAAAGACATGTTATTTTACACTAACCAGAAACGATGAAATATTAATATCTAACCAGTAATACAAAACTCGGTTACCCTACTCATAATGCAGCATCTACACAGTTGCGACGTGGAAATATTTATCCCTCAGCCATCGGTGGCACTTATCCTTATTTCTCCTTGAATTTTGTACGCAGAGCGAATAAGCACTGTTCGTTGGTAGAAGATAAGCCATGTATGGTAATGTAGTTTCCTCAAAAGCCTCCTTAGAAGCCTCTTTTCAGGATCACGGGGATTTTTCTAGATACAACGTTTTTAGATTCAAATTGTGTCGCTAAAGTGGCACTCCTGTCAAATTGTATGAATTATTCAGCGGGTGACTTAATTTGAATGAGAGCTTTTTTACAAACGTATTCATGACCTACTTACTCTGTGTGACGTGTTGGGTAGTTGTACTACGCTTGCTACGTGGGTTTGGTCGGGTTGATTTTTCAATTTGGTTGGAAAGTGTATTCGTTGGCAACGTGTTTTTGCAACGCGGTTTAGGGTTAGAAAGAAATACTACAAAATATTATCGATGTTTTGAATAATCGCAGTAAATAAGGTGCTGAAAACAAATTGGTGCGGGTTAAATTAATATTTAGTGTGATCAACACTAGCCACCAACATCTAGATGTCTTGCATTGCTTGGACGGTTACTGCACGATGCGCAACTTAGATTCTGACGTTTCATAAGTGCCAATATTCGTTTTATTTGAAATAAAACACCTCAATTTTAAGCCATGTGGTGCCGGCTTAGAATACCACCACCCCATCTCCTCCCGTCGGTGTCGTAAAAGTCGACTAAGGGATTAGCCGGAGGATGGGCAGCGGCGTCCATCGAGTACATTAACAGCTCAGCTGCGATCGCCAACCCGTCTGCCAAGCGTGGCGATTATGGCTAAATCCCCCAATGAGCCCACAACACACTCATATCGGTCGTTGTGGTGATCTACGGCGGAGGATTGTGTCCAGCAGTGGACTTCATTCGGCCGAAACGATGACGTCGCTTTACTCCGATTCGTCCAAATCTTGCACAAAATGATATAAACACCACGTGCGTCCATATGGTGCCGGACTAAGAATATAGCATCAATACATATCCTTCCGTGGATGTCGTGAATATTCACGGTCGGACTAAGGAAATCTAAGCCAGATAGATAGGTAGCAGCGTCCTTTCTGTGGAACAGCAGCTATCTGCGCCTACCAACCCACCTGCTAAGTGTGGTCAGTACTGACAAATTCCCCCCAAAATGACAACACACGGCATGTCACCGGTCGTTTAAGGGGGAGGCATTTGTTTAACAGTGGAAGTATTTTAGCTGCTATAGTGATATGCTAACTTGCATCAACACAAACATAAAACAAAATGTATACTGAATTCAACGGAAATTATTAAAGTTATCCATCAAAATATTAATCTTAAATAATTTCGAGTGTAATTTAAATGTGCACCAACAATTACTCTAATTGAATTTCAGTGTAAACTCAGTGCGGAAGTCAAAGGAAAGTTTTTGATAGCCGGACCATTCGAAGAGAAAACTAGAGGCAAGTAAATAATAACTCTGATGTTAAAAAGCAAATGTTTTTCTTTCTCTCTAGTTTTGGAATGGAAGCATTTTGAACTCAAAGGTTAGAGATGGGATGGATCAGAAAATTTGTTAAAGTCATGTCCCTTCTATTGTATTGTATTGTTGGCTCCCACGGGCTCAGCATTAGCCGAACGCACTTCGACCCTATTGGGTCCATTGTGCTGCCCAAAGCCCTGCACTACTCCTCCGCTGGCAAATCCAGAAGTCCCTGTAGGTACTTCGCAATCATACCTGCCTGGAGCCGTGCAAAATCATCAGGCAATGGATAAGCCGCTCCTAGATGTTTTGCCCTACGTCTTCCCAGAGCGTCACAGCTGCACAAAATGTGCTGCATAGACTCTTGATTGTCCATACAGAATCTGCATGTATCCGTTGTGCTGAGCTTCATTCTATGGAGGTGCTCCTTGGTGCCGAAGTGGCCTGTCATTGCACCTATATAGTGCCTTAAATGGGTTTTGGTAAGATTTAATAGTCTCTTACACCCGTTTAGTCTTGTGCTGCAGAAAGTTTTGGAATGGTTTAGGCCTCTCGCTTGCCTCCATTCTCTGACATGTTCCTTATCAGCAAATGCATGTAATGCCAGTTGGTAGGTACCCTGAGGTATTCCTACGAAAGGCTCAGGGCCATGAACTGCTTACTCGAGCCTGCCCTAGCTAGTTGATCCGCTTTCTCGTTACCTTCAACACCTTCGTGTCCAGGTACCCAGATAAGCTTTACGTTATTGTGTTTTCCTAGTTTGTTTAGTAAGATAACACCTTCCTTGACTAGTTTCGAGTTTACTTTAAAGGAGATTAATGCCTTTAGAGCTGCTTGACTGTCACTGAGTATGTATACGGTTTTTTCCTTCACATTCCTCCTTAGCATTTCTTTAATGCTGACAATTATAGCATAGGACTCCGACTGGAAAACCGATGTATATTGCCCCATGGATTGACTGATATTGCAGTCATTTGACCAAATTCCTGCTCCCGTACCTGATTTCATTTTAGATCCATCAGTATACCAAATGAGATGAGCAGTGTCATTTATGGGCTTGAGTCCTCTCTGCCACTCTTCCCTTGTGGGTATATGTACGCTGTATCTCCTATTGAACATATAGACTGGATTGTCAGCATCACATGTCATGTCCATTAAGTCATCCAGTTCTTTCACAGGATCCATTGATGTGTGTTTTGTGCAGGGCTTGTATCGATTCCACGCGCCTGCCCTTGCAAGTCTATAATGAGATTTACTTGCCTCTGTTTGTATGTGAATATGAAGTGGTTTAATGTTCAACATCCACTCGAGTGCCATAGTAGGCGTGGTTTTAAAGGCTCCAGTGATGCCCATGCAGGCTACCCTTTGTACCTTCCTTAAGGTGTCTTTGCAGGTTTGTAACAAAGTTCTCGTCCACCATACTGCGCTGCCATATGTTAGTATTGGCCTCACCATCATTGTGTATATCCAGTATATGACCCTGGGTTTGAGTCCCCACGTCTTGCCATAGGCTGAACGGCACATATTGAATACTCTTAGGGCCTTTTTAGTTGCATTTTCAACGTGAGTACGCCACGTTAGTTTCTTATCCAGTGTTACACCTAGATACTTTACCTCCGTGGCCCATTTAATTTTAGTGCCGTACATTTTTAATTCCTTGAGTCCACTCAGGTCTGCTTTATTTGTGAATGGCACTAAAACAGATTTGCTTGGATTTATGGATAGGTTGTTCCCATCACACCATCCTTCTACTTTGTCCAAAACCTCCTGTAGCAGGTCCGACACAGTGTTCGGGAACTTGCCATTTACTTGTATGACTATGTCGTCAGCATACCCTACTGTATGGAATGGTCCTATATTTAGTTCCACCAAAAGAGATTCTACCACAAGGCTCCATAGTATTGGGGATAAAACCCCTCCTTGTGGGCAGCCCTTCGTCGCTTTTACAGCTATCTTGTCTCCCAGTAGATTGGCTTGGATAATCCTGCCCTGAAGCATAGTATTTGTCCATTTTATTATGGTGGGTTCTATGCCATGTCTCTCTGCAGCAGCACTTATTGACTCAAAGGTCATCCTATCGAACGCACCTTCAATATCTAGAAATGCTGCTGCTGAGATCTCTTTAGTTGCCAGAGCCCTTTCAGCTCTGTCTACTACATAATGTAGTGCTGTTTCAGTTGATTTACCTAGTTGATACGCACATTGCATTTTGTGTAGTGGTCTGCGCTTGAGCGCTCCATCTCTAATATGCCTGTCGATCATCTTCTCTAGAGCTTTTAGGAAGAAGGATGTTAAGCTTATCGGCCGGTATGATTTAGCATCCTCATAATCTGCTTTTCCCGGTTTGGGGATAAAGATCACCTTAACTTGTCTCCAGACTGTCGGGACATACCCAAAGGCTATGCAGGCCCTGTACAGTCTGCAGAGGTGGGGTAAGATAATGTTTCTGCCCTCTTGCAGTAGGATGGGATAGATTCCGTCCGATCCAGGGGACTTATAAGGACGGAAACTTCGTATTGCCCAACGTATTCTATCCGCGTCAACGACTTTCTTTGCAGTCCGCCAGTCGTCCTTGGAAGTTCTTGCATTTTGTTCTTCCATTGTGATGATATTGTCAGACACACTGTGTAGTTCCACCGAGTCTGGGAAGTGTTTTTTAAGCATGATTGCTAGTGTCTCCTTCCCATCTGTTGTGAGTTTACCTTGGTCATTTCTTATGGATGACAGTACATTAACCTTCGCGGAGCTCATTGCCTTCGGCAGTCTCATTCCTTCCGGATAGCTGCTTATGTTCTGACAATGATCCCTCCACGCCCTTCTCTTTGCTTTGCGTTTTTGCTTTTGCTTGTTTGCTGTAGTGCGTTAGCGCTTTTGCATATATCGTGAAGTCTTTTATAGACTTCGCATAGTTGAAAACTTTTCTGGTGTCCTGTTTTAGATGTTCTAAGTCAGGGGACCACCATGGTTCCCATGGTAGTCATGTCCCTTACATTTAGTTGTTCAATTCATCCATCTACGCTTCAAGTAGTTTGCTTCTTCAGGCGTTAACTGTAAGTTATTGGTATCAATTATTGTTCAGATAACTAATAAAGTTATAGCTTAATGGTCGAACCTTATTAGCATTCCGTGTTATTGAAACTCTCAATATGGCGATCAAGTGACATCTTAAGTGTCAAAATATAAATATTAATGTAATTTTATACAAATATGTTATACTGACTGTTGCCCACAATACATTCGTGAGGGAACTACACACAAGGGGACTTTATATTATTGGCCAAAACGTCCACTGCTGAACAAAGTCCTTTCCAGTAGATTTATATAATTTATCATTTTGTGATTAATAATCGAGATCAGTGTTGATTGTTACAAAATATAGTAAAACATATAGAGCGAGAAAAATTTAGGTTAATCTGCCATCGCTGATTCCATCGCCCGGATATACTCGACATAGCACTTCTAAAGATTGTCAACCTTAAGTTGCATTCCATTTAAGTACTACACGAGCTAGACTCCGACCACCATCCTGTGATCTTTCACCTCACCTCCCGCTTCGGCCCCACGGACACGCCAGAAATGACCGGTTAAGCAACCACATTTCCCAGAAATGCGAGAAGCCCAAAAAAAAAAGTTTAATATTGTAATGATGATTCATACTACAATAATATGAGTCATTTATTTACCATGGTAGTACCATTATGTATTCCGTGATGGTAGCTGACCGGCCCCAACAGACGGCACCCGTTCACGAGCATGATGCATTAATCAGCATCGCTTATCTCAACCATAATATAGACCCCCAACAACCCCATACACAACGCCGCCACCTGCAAGTAATAGTCAAAAATAAATTACCTTCTCTGATTGTTAAGTAAAAAAATACCTGTTGGTTTTTTATTGACAACCTCAGTTGTCGAAAGAATCTCGGTTCCAACTACAGGTCAAGCAACGTGGATATTCTTTGTTAGAACATTTTCAATGTTTTTAATTGATGTCAGTAGTCTAGCCACTTATCAGCCAAGTCTTAGTTAATGTGTGGCGATACTATCGCAAAACCATAATTGGGAGACTATGTAGTGCGGTATACCGTGTCAATTCAGGAAAAAAATTATTTCATTTTCTATGGGTTTCGTAAAATGTGACCCATGCACTCATACAATAACTTGACGCTATCACATTATCCGGTCATCGCTGAAATTCAGCGGAGTTGGTGTTTTCACATGGGACTTTTACTAGTTTTAATTACATAATTTTCTATTTAAGTTCAGTGCAAAATTTGTTTAATTTGTTTGTCGGCTGCAGTGTAGTCAACATGTTAATTGTTTTTAATACATAGAAAATGTATTTTGATTTTGTGTTGTATGTTGTGTTATCGGCACTGTTTTCTTTTTTAGCCTTAACTGATATTTTTTTCTTTTTCAGATTGTTATGTATTTTAAGTGATTGTTATATCAATGTGTAAGAATTCAATGCATAATTTTTATTCTTTCTGCAATTGACAATATGTATTTATAAGTATCGTTATTCAGGAAACAATATGTCATGGTGTAGTTAGTGTGCAAGTAGGTGTTTAATAGTTTACCTCTGCTTCATCATCATATCAGCCAAGGGACGTCCACTGCTGAACAAAAGCCTCGTTGGTGAGCCCAGAATGGCTGCAGTTTCACAAAAGGGACACTGCTGCCCATCCCTCGGCTTAGTCACTTTTTACGATATCCACCAGAGGAGATGGAGCGGGAAAAGTTTAATTTAAAAACTAACCCAGTTTTCAAAATAAACCTAAATGTACCACAAACATTTTACTCTACGCGTTGTTGAATAAATAATGGGCAATGTTGGAAGAAAATTTCATATACGTTTTCAATTGTACATACAAAACGCAATTATTCAGCTGTGTAATACAGCCTGTCTGTGTTGGGAGTCAAAGTTCAAATCCGAGATAGTTCTATGTATAGCTTTTTTGTTCCATAATTCAGAATATAACGACAGTCACCTCATGACTTAATTTAATAGACTTACTTGGCATAAATTAGCCGTGTGGTGCCGGATCAGAATACCACCTTCCCATTTCCTCCCATGGGTGTTGTAAAAGACGACTAAGGGATTAGTCGGAGTATGGGCAGCAGCATCCTTCGAGTACATTAACAATTTAACCGCGATCGCCAACGCGTCTGCCAAGCGTGGCGATTATGGCAAAACCCCCTAATTTATTTTTATTATTTTTATTTGAAATGTGCACACAACACACCCATATCGGTCGTTGTGGTGATCTTTGGGGGAGGCCTGTGTCCAGCAGTGGACTTCATTCGACCGAAATGATGACCAATAAAAAAGACGATAACTGGTCAATATTGAATTGTTTTTTTAGTAGGCCACGCACAACTCACGCTCATCATTACTATGTTAAACGAACATTTATTTCACTAGGCTTCATTGGATACAGGCAGCATGTAGGCAGGATAAAATAGGGGATAGGGGAGGCCTTTGTTCTTCAGTAGACCGCTTTCGGATGGTATGATGATGATGCTAACGAACGGTTTCGAGCTACAATTTACAAAAACATGGCGAAATACTCTTGGATTATGTTTTGATATTAGAGGGTGACGAGACAACGCTGTACAATTAACTATTAAGGACGATTTAGTTGAACGGTTGGTTTGATGGCGGTCTGAAGAGCTTATAATTGTTAACGATTACACTCGGATAGTGGTTGGGATGAAAGGTTATGGCTCGGTCAATAGAAATAGCGGTAGTATGTGGCTATAATTCAAGTGTTAAATTTGTGGTCGATTAATTGGTAGATTTAATGGGTCGCACATGTTTGAAGTTATATGAAAGTCAATTGAGAGATTATGGTAGTGTCTTTCTACATTATTCATTATTTCGGCCGAATAAAGTCCACTATTGAACACAGGCCTCCCCCAAAGATCGCCACACCGATGTCTGTACTCATTGGGAGGTTTTGCCCTAATCGCCACGCTTGGCAAGCGGGTTAGCGATCGCAGTTGAGTTGTTAATGTACTCAAAGGACGCTGCTGCAGCTAATCCCATAGTCGCCTTTTACGACACCCCCGGGATGAGATGGGTTGGTGCTATTCGTAGCCGGCACCACACGTCTACATTATTCATCATTTCGGCCGAATGAAGTCCACTGCTGGACACAGGCCTCCCCCAAAGATCACCACAACGACCGATATGGGTGTGTTGTGGGCTCATTGGGGGGTTTTACCATAATCGCCACGCTTGGCAGACGGGTTGGCGATCGCAGTTGATTTGTTAATGTAATCGAAGGAAGCTGCTGCCCATCCTCTGGCTAATCCCATAGTCGACTTTTACGACACCCCCGGGATGAGATGGGTTGGTGCTATTCGTAGCCGCACCACACGATTCGTAGCCGGCACCACACGTCTACATTACTATGTAGTTTATATTATGAGGAGTCAACATTAGGAGTCCAGCATGTCTCTCCGCCCTGCCTCGGGGTGGAGGAAGAACACGATCTATTACCACGGGATCAGTAAAGCTCGACTTCATAAATAAAGTTTTTTCCTTTTCAGTGGTTTTAACATTTTCATATCGTGTAGAGTTTGTAAATTCGGTATTTTTTAGTTAAAACTTTTATCATTAAGTTGAAGTTAGGTCGTGCTCATTAGCCGCGTTATTTGCGTTCCAGTTCACTTTACTTTATCTTTATGCGGAACATATCAGTGAGTTTTTCAGTACATCGTTTTATGTGCATCCCAACATTTTATAAAACCCGGTTAAGCATTAGTGTGGTTGTTAATACCCGAATAATGACTGGTGCTACGATAGACGATGAACTTTATGCGCTATGTATCGCGGGTTTGATCCCCGCATGAAACAAGTATTTGTATGATCCACAGATAATTTCCGGATCTGGGTATTTGTGCAACTGTGACTTATGTTTATTTACTTTATCCACGATATAGGTGACCCAGATAAAATAGTGATGGTGGTAAAAAACTAAAAAATACTCCAACCAATGAAAGTTCAAGTCATTTTGCATTTCTAAGAGTGAGCTTAGAAAGTAGGAATGCTACGATAGACTTTGTTTATATACTGTGCTTTTTGTGAAACTCACAAAATACACATATCTCATTTTTCATTTTCATCATTTCGGCCGAATGAAGTCCACTGCTGGACACAGGCCTCCCCCAAAGACCACCACAACGACCGATATGGGTGTGTTGTGGGCTCATTGGGGGGTTTTGCCATAATCGCCACGCTTGGCAGACGGGTTGGCGATCGCAGTTGATTTGTTAATGTAATCGAAGGAAGCTGCTGCCCATCCTCCGGCTAATCCCATAGTCGACTTTTACGACACCCACGGGAGGAAATGGGGTGGTGGTATTCTGAACCGGCACCACATATCTCATTAGACTTTTACAATTTTCTTTGTAAAGAGCCGATGTATAAAAGACAAAAAAAAATACAAAGATAATAATAAAAAAGAACCTAACATTGAGTTTCTTTCGTTACTTCTTCTAAGAGGTTGTAATGTAGCGAAACGGCTTTCGGCTTGCTATATGAATTGTAAAAGTATCTGTTAAGAGTGTTAGCACCGAATTACTGAATGAATACTTTCTGAATAAATAATTTAAACAGCATATGATGTTCAAATATCTAACTTAATGTATAAATATTCCCAAGGACTCAATTAGCTGATCAGGGCATCAGCAATCAGATTAATTACGATTATATCTCTGATATTTCGGCGGAACTTCGTTCTAATATCAGGGTCGTTTGATTGCCACAGTCGGCGGGACACGTAACCGCTTTGTTAAGTTTCCAACTGTCAGTTACACTTGTTTGGTTAATTTGCACGGTAGGTATATGAGTTGTTTCTATGCTTAAATAGGTTAGTGGGGCGTGCAAAGGAAAGGAGAGATGTCCTGACGATGTGAATTAATGTTTATGGCAAGTTTGATTTTAGTTGCTGTGTATTCTTAGCAAGGAGTACATTTTAGTGTTACAATTATAGAAGTGTGCTTAAGTCGCGAGTGTCGTACGCAAGATTTACGTAAGTTTGAGCCGGCGTCGAAGCACTCGCTTCATTGGACTTTATATATATATATATATTATATATAGAGAAATCGAAACACTTCCCATCACCAATAGGCAAGCTTATTATTCGGCCAAAGACTTAGCATCCCATTCTTCGTAGCTATGCGGCCAGTCTTAGGGCACATTACCTTTTGTATTATTGACAGCCCGGTGAAAATATTTCATGTACTTCCTCCACCACGGGAAAGGGGGTGAGTGTACCAGAGTCCTAGTGGCTACAACCGCCAAAGCAGTCATCTTCGGCACCAAAGTTTGCTCCAGGTCCTCGTAAGATCATACTAGTGCAACATTGGTGCCACGTCTATAGGCCCATTTTGGAGGCGATGGGTGTATGGCGGTAACCCCTCTAGCAGAGTGGAGGCGAATGTAAATAGGCGATGGCCTATACCTATAGGTCCGACGCTGCACAGAGAAGGAGGAGGGTAGGAACAACCCCAGCACGAATATCCAACATACCCCATTGCGTACAGATTGGTGAATCTGCGTGCTAATATCAAGCATCCCCCGTGAAGACTGCATGCAACGTGCCACCGTGTGTGCAGTACAGCGTAAAGCGAATCAGTGGTTCTTTAAATCCCCTTGAAGTGGAGTGGTCTTTTTACAGTCGTCGCCTCCCCTCCGCTAGAGGGTCATTCCCTCTAGTCACCCGCTCTAAGAAGTCCTAAAGGCGTGGCACCAATCAGTGGCACTGGTGCGATTGTTTTCGAAATCCTCTACCAGGTGGTATTATTTATTTATTTAAAACTTTATGCATTAAAACTATACAGAGGCGGACTTAATGCCATTAGGAATTTTCTCCCAGCGGAGGGAAATTGCGTGCGGGGTTCCGCAGGCGTCAGTCCTCGGCTCCCTCTTATGGCACCTCACCAACGATGCGGGTCTGCGCGTCGTTCTTCCGGCTGGCGTCAGCTTAGTCTGTTACGCTGGCGACACTCTGGTGTTGGCCAGCGGGGAAGCTTTCAAGGGAATCATCCGGCTTGCCGAGCAAGCGATGGTGATTGTCGTGGCCAAAATCCACGATCTGGGTCTGCGTATAGCACCTTAGAAAACCGAGGCGCTATGGTTCCACAAACTGCAAAGGATCAGAGAACCACCCAGTTCGGGATACGCGTTGGTGACGTGCAAATCGTTGGGCCGGTATATGAAGTACCTCGGGCTCACCTTGGACAGTCGTTGGGGCTTCGAAGAGTACTTCCAGCGCCTCGTCCCCCAAGTCGAGAGGGTAGGTGCACTACATCGGCTGCTGCCCAATCACGAGGGACTATCTAAGGAAGTTCACCGTCTCTACTTGGGTCGTGCGGTCCGTGGCCCTCTCCGTGGGGCCTGTATGGTCAGCTCGACTGTCATGCGCCCAGCTCTGCAGAACCAAACTTCATCTAAATGTGCCTACAGGCGTGGCACCAGTGGGTGGCTCTAGTTCACACTAGAGCTACCAGGTCCTCGAATGATCACTCATTCGAGGACCTGGAGCCCCCCTAAGGTGCCGAAGATGACCACCTCCGTGGTTTTAGTCCGTAGGAGTCCCGATTTCCTATCCGCCCATCCCTGGAGCCGAGGAAAACCATGATAATTTTTCGTTGCGGAGAAAAAAGGTCCATAAATAAATGTAGAGTCGGGAAAAATCGAACAGCTACTTGTTGGCAGCTGTCAGACTCGCCACTGAATGAATAAATGTGAGCTACACAGTGTTAGATTTTCAAACTTAAGTTTGACCTTTCCCACCGAGTTACATCGGTCGAACCTCCATATTAACTTCTCTGGTGAACAACCCAATATACCTACCATAATTTTATAAAGTCAATTTTGACGTGACCCGTAAACTTCAGGTAGATATCTAGTGGGCGGAAAACCGTTAGTTCGATATTTTGAACTGGCTTAGTATTAACAAGTTTAGGACAGGGCGTCAGGCTCATTCAATCGTATGCAGCCCCTGCGTGAGTGTTGGGTTAACATTGCCGTATACCTAAGTAACCAGATGCCCATATAAACGAAATACCAAAACAATTTCCATTTCGAACATATTTTCACTTTAATGTAATATTAAATTATCGGATTCGGATTTTACTGATCTAAGTCCCTGAAAGAGTTTTATTTTTTACCTTAAACGAAATGCACTAAGCAATTCGCTTACATTTCAAATTTTATGACATAGTAGACCTGTTAACGTTACATTTGTTACAACAGCTAAATTTAAAGAATTAAATTCTATGCTACTCACACACGCGCAATACAGTAGCTAGCGTGCACATCTGCGTGCGTGAGACTTGTTGCGTGCACGGTGTTCGGGATTTTTGTCATTGTTCGACAATAATTATAACTATCTACTATGCCTGCGTATTTGTTTTATTAATTGTACTGACTTGATTTTACATTTGTGTTGCGATTTGGGCGACTTGAAAAACTTTTAGGCTTCTTAACGAGTCACGTGGATTATCGACAAAAAATGTCCTTATTTCGGAGCATAGGCTGTACAATTTCTGTACAGTAAACCCAAAAACCCGAGGTAATGACTGTATTAAAAAAATGTTCCCCTAGAGCGAGACATTTTAGGCACAAAACATTATTCCTCTAGTAAAGTCGATGTAACGTAACCATATCGTCATCTAACTAGACGCCAACACCATCTAGTTAGATTATTGGAAACTTGTAATAAATTAAATGTAGTATGTATTTTCTTGTGATGGTGTTGGAGTCGAAGCAGATCTTGTACCTATGATGACACTTTAATTGAAATAAAGTGCAGCATCATCATCATCAAGTGCAGCAAATTTATCCCTGGTTGAAGAATAAATTAAATAAAAACTTGGTGCAGAATATTTGACAATGAATTAACTCAAATAAAATTAAAAGAAGTCACAAATATTTTCACCAAATCCAAGGACAGCTTCATATAACTGAACATCAATATTTTACATTCACCGTTTTGCCACATAAAGTATTGATATTGCCATAAGAAAGAATAAAAAAAGATGATCAATTCTGGAATTCTGAAATCTCTAAGTTGGAAGCATTTTATTTTAAATGTATCGGATTAATATATCTGCGATTGCCAAGAAATTTAATTAACAGAGATAGAATATTATGACTTTGCAACCCCTCTTCCTTGCTCAGGGTGGACGAAGTCCACAAGAATTTCCCCACAGTAGAGAAAACAGTGAAGAGAATGAATGCGCGACTAGTATTGCGGAAAGCTACCGCAATACTAGTCGAGCATTCAATACTCGCACAGAAAAAAAAAGATTGCTTACAGAGGTAGTATCGGTAAATTGTACCAGAGATACAGAAGAAATCCTAGTGTAGTACATAGTATACAACAAAACAAGAAATGGCAGTTGTCACAAACTATGAGAGGTATATTATATTAAGTAATAGGTACTTTTGTTAAGGATCTTAGCTATAGAAATCTTATTGAATTAGTTAGGTTAGTTGCCAGCACAACTTTATTCTTCAGTGTGTGATTTATAAATAGTAAATACATTTTTTATATGGACTGAAGCTAAACGGTATTGAATAAGTTGATTTAGTTTACGAGCAAAGTTAGAGATACCTACAAATTACTTCAGTAAGCGTGCCTAACTTCTTCTATTGCTTACAAAAAATGTACATTTTCATTTCGTTACTACTAACCAAATAAACGATTTCATCAAAAATGCTGGCAGAAATCAACGGCATAAAAGTCAAGAAACGATATTATTCAAAGTTAGCGGAAATGAAAAATGACAAGGTCTTTGAATTTATTCAAAGACTATCCCTTCTCACGCGGCCACGTTCGTGCTGCTTCGTAATTTGGCAAATATTCCGTTCACTTTATGGGTTGGTATTTCTGAGAAAGAGCAGAATTCTCAATAATATTACATATGAGCACAGGTTAAAATAAGGTTCAATGAAATTCTAAATGCGTCAATGTGTAACACATTAGAATAGAATATAGCCATTTATTCAGTAAGTAGGTCATAGCAGACACTTTTACACGTCATATTGAAACGACGGAAGGTATTTCACTACATGAAGAGAAGAAATACCGAAATAAATTCAGGGCTAGATCTTTCTTTTTATATTGTAGTATCTAACAATTTCAGCGAATACATTGTATTTATGGCAATCCATATGTGAGAGTAGAGCAAGCGAACTATATCTCACGTGCTAGTGCCATAAATCTGTCTCAAATAGTTACATCACACCCATTTGCAATAGTAATAAATAAAGTTATCTAATAATAAATTACAGATGTACTCATAAATAATAATAAAAAAAACAATTAAATAAATTTCAAAAAATATGCATAAGAGCCATCCTGGTGTCAAGCTTAAGTCAAATGTTGACTGTAGTTGTGTTCTTAAGTAGCAGAGCTTGAGTTCTGACCATGACGGGGCCAGGGGCCGCCAGAGTGAGTCGCCGGTTGAGACCTGCTAGTATTGTGGTGAATACACGAGTAAATCCCTCTTGAAACTTGGCACTGGCGCAAAGTTTGTAGGTCCAAAGAACACTTGGGGGTCGCGGGTGCGCAGATTAGGGAGTCTACGTACTCACACCGAGTGACCCCCGGGAAGACGGTGGAGCGCACGTGG
Organism: Diloba caeruleocephala; assembly: GCA_947459985.1. Lineage (NCBI taxonomy): Eukaryota > Metazoa > Arthropoda > Insecta > Lepidoptera > Noctuidae > Diloba > Diloba caeruleocephala. The sequence goes on along the minus strand of OX381611.1, from coordinate 2,224,089 downwards.
TCACGGCAATGGGCGGATCTAGTGTGATCTTCGGTGCCGAAGATGACCACTCTAGTGGTTTTAGCCAGTAGGAGTCCAGCATACCTCTTAGCCCTTCCCCGGGGTGAAGGAAGTTCCATGTAGAATTTCCACTAGGCATCAATAAAAAAAACAAAAAATGTCCAAAGAACTTCTGTGGGGTTTAAGTCAGTTAAAGCCTGGCTCGCCCCTCTGCTTTTCTCAAGGTAGAGGGTGTATGTAAATTCCCATACAGTAGAAAAAGCAATAATATAGCTTTCTGCCATACTTGTGTCGCCGATGATCGAACGAACGACAACTGCCGTAAACGAAACTTTCCGAAAACATCACAATCTATACAAATAAATGAAATTGAAGTGTCTGTCTGTAATGTCAAAATAATAGCTTTTTACAAAATGCATATAATATTATATACGGTACTTATATCAAAATATACATTTCTAATTATTTTGTCTGTCTGTCTGCTTGTTCCGGCTAATCTCCGAATCGGCAGGACCGATTTTGACGGGATTTTTACTGGCTTAGAGCTGATGTTATAAGGCGTAACTTAGGCTACTTTTATTTCAGAAAAAGAATAAGAGTTCCGCGAAAAAAAATTAAAACCCATGAAATCCAATATACTTAATCCGATTTCTTTTAAATCAAACCGCGGATGAAACTGCGGTACGCAGCTAGTATTTTTTTTTTAAACGTGGTCTCGCACTACGTTTTCTCCTGTGTCGTGGGTGCGTTTACAGACATACATTTCACACACAATACACCCAGACCCGGAACAACTACCTGCAGATCATACAAATATTTGTTCCGTGCGGGAATCGAACCTGCAACCCGGAGCGTAGCAGTCGACTGTATCAACCACTGCACCAACCTTGTCGTCAAAAGTTAGTAATATACTCAAGACAAATATTCTGATCTCTTTATTATTTAACTGTAAACTTAAACACAGAGAACCGAACGAAATTCAGATCTTATTGTGACTCAAGCTATCACGAGCAGACGACCAAAGCGATGATAACAATTGCTTGTTAATACAACTTTGAAGCGACAAAGGACCAATGGATCAGTTTGGAAAAGCTACGGAGGACTTATGAGTTCAAACCCTACTCATTGACCCATTGTAGTTCTGAGTTTGAATTGTTGTAGTGAACTTGTTCCCTGATGCCTTAAGCAGAGTTACTCGAGTATACATGATTATTGTTTCATCAACGCCTCCCCAAGTGTTAAATAATTTTCCATTAAATAGTCGCTTTTTATAGCACTCAGTTTTATTTAGTTTCGAACTCGCGTTCATATCGGCCATTTATACGTCCACTGCTGAACAAAGGCCTCCCCCATAGATTTTCACAACTGTGTCATCATTCTGGGGGGTATTTGCCAATACTACCCACGCTTGGCAGGTGGCTTGGTTAGCTCAGTATGGCTACTGTTTCACAGAAGGGACGCTGCTGCCCATCCCTCTGGTTTAGATTCCCTTAGTCGCCTTTTACGACATCCACGTGAGGTGATGGAGTGGTGGTATATTCTTAATCCGGACACCCCACGGAATTCCGGACACCACACGGAATTGTGTTCGCCATTAAATAGTCGCTTTTTATAGCACTCAAATTAATTTAGCTCCAAACTCACCGGCGTGCAAGTAAGAAAAATTAATCGCACGAAAACACAATTACACTTTTCCTGACATCGACATCAAACTCGGGGACATTACAAACCTCAGCTGTTACCCCAATAATATAATAATATTGATTGATAGTACTAATTCTTTCAAACAAAGTTCGTCGGCTTTATAATACTCGGTCCTTTCCCCCGAGATTAGTGTCAGGGGGATTCGCCTCAAACTTTTCTCGCAAACAGGGAAACTTCGGGTCCTTTGATCCGAAGTGACGTAGGAGAAGACAAATAGACGTGGCATATACTATAGACGGTATGAAGAGTTTACAGATGATTGGTTTTGTTAAATGGTTTCTTGGGTTTAATGTGGATAGTTGAAAATGATATATTCTAAATGTAAGTTAATGAGCTGATGCATTTCTTGTTTATATTTTAGGTTGTCAGCCAGATTTTTATTAATTTTAAGTGGATTTTATGAATTAACGGGCTGTATCATAGACAAATTAAGTAGTGAAGTACTAAATCCATTAGGAAATCGATTGGTAGTCGATTACATCCATAATTCTATTTATAATCAGATTGGATATTGCTTTTTCCGTTACGTTTGTATATTTGTAACTTTGATATCTATATAATGATTTTAAATATAATATGTTGTATAAATACATTATTAATATTAATAATATATTTGTGCGTGATTTGACTCCATTTATCTAAGGTCCTATCGGAAGACCAGCGCAATGCTGAGATAGGAGCCTATTCTGATGTCTCACACAAAAATTGTTTGCAAGCTATTTATTTTAAGTTGATATTTAGCAATATTCTGTGTTGTTATTTACAATAACTTTCTTATTTTGTGCAATCAGAATAAAATTATTTCTTTCTCACTTTCTTTTTTTCTTTCTTTACGAACTAATATTGAGATGGTGACAATTATCTTTAGACCTTATAAATATCTATTCTCGCGGGTATCAAAGCCGAAAAGACATTTTAGTTTTCCACTAGATGTTTTATCAGGTATTTTGTCTTCCTTACAATTATTTTTGTACTTCAGACGGAGCCCGATTGTTGTATTGGTATTTTAAATAATGAAGCAATTTCTGTGCAAGTGCTAGAAAATATGATTGTAGGTAAGCCTTATCATACAATACCACACCCCATCTCATTCCGTGGGTGTCGTAAAAGACGACTATGGGATTGGCCGCAGGATGGGCGGCAGCGTCCTCCAAATACATTTATTACTCAACTGCGATCGCCAACCCGTCCGCTAAGATACAGATACAGTTGATGTAAACGTCTCAAATGTATTTAAAATAAATTTTTATTCAGTAATATAATTCGTACTTATGATTATCTTTAACGGCCAACTTCACACTATCGGATTTTGTGACTAAATGCGCGCGAATCTCCCAATTCTGCTCTCATCAAACATCACTGACAGCTAACTTCATACTGTCAGATTTTCGTGACGGTATACGCGCGCAGCTCCCATTGTTACTCTCATCAAACGTGCCAAAATAAGTATAACTTGAGAAAGACCTGAAACCCTTCAATATTGTTTGGCTCAGATAATAATAAAGGCGAAATTATATTCAAATAGATATTTAAATTATGTAGCTATTTAAAAACACATATTGTAACCTCTAATTATATTTCTACCCTACATCGTAAAGTTGTGGGTAGATCATAATTTGACACTTTTAGATAAAATAACAGTCCTAGTGAACACAATTTAAGCCGTAAAATCATCAGGAGGCAGTTCAGTCGCCAGTAGTCGGTCACATAGTCATCTTCACTACACTATTCTGTATTAGTTTGCCTTATATAACCTATATTGTAAAGCATAATGTTTATAATATATTTTACTAATGCATTAAATTAAGTAAGACTATAAATTTGAGTTTGAATCTGTAAGAAATCATCACAATATAGAACAATTAAGAAATTATATTTTAGAGAACAATACGGCAAGAATTGGAACAAAATTTGGGTACAATTTAATCAAGTTAAAAAATAAATGACGGTGGAATTCAATCGTCAAGTTGCTTTATGCACTTCCTTCTTGTTCCGTATCCAAGCAACACCCTTGCTCCACCGTTTCATTATTTCCAAGAGAGAAATGTATTATTTCTTCCTCGAGGGTCTTTTTACGACATTTCCAAGTAATTCTGATATATAGTCTATGTGTTATAAGAAAATATTTGTGTTACTTAGGTGCTCAAGTTACTTAGTTCTTGGAAATGGTTTCGGATTAAGCTGTTTATCGTCGTGTAAGTTATTCATAACGCTCATAATGCAAAAATCCTTAAAATGATTATCTTTTTACGTGTAGAAAGGGGCAATAATTGAAAATCGATGAAAATGAGCTTTATAAAACTTGAATCAAAACACCATGGCTTATGTCACACCACCTCAAAGGTACTGAAGGTATAATACAGCTGCGACTGGCGTCATCACTAAATCCGATATTATTTTTAGTCATTTTCATGGTACATATTTGTGAATGTGAATGTTATATGCTGGCAGTATGCCCGAAGGGATTTCCCATCGGTACGCCCTTAGGCCGATTCATTATACTGTTTCGTTTTATCAAAGTCAAAATCAAAGTCAAAGTAAAAAAAAATATATTCATGTAAACCATTTACTGGCACTTACGAATCGTCAGAATTTAAATAGTTGCACGGTTCCAAGTCGTTGGTCCTATAGAGAAGAATCGGCAAGAAACTCCATGGATATACTCTTTTAAAATATATGATGTATTACAGTCTTAATATTAAACACAAGACAATCATAAAAAGAAGTAGCTATTTATAACATCTATACAAATAAATAAAATTGAAGTGTCTGTTTGTAATGTCAAAATAACAGCTTTCTACTAAATGCATATGAAAGTATGTACGTAACATATAACAAAAACACTATTTTTAAATTTTTTGTCTGTCTGTCTGTCTGTCTGTTTGTTCCGGGTAATCTCCGAAACGGCTGGACCGATTTTGACAGGACCTTCACTGGCAGATAGCTGATGTTATAAGGAATAACTTAGGCTACTTTTATTTTAGAAAAATACTTAGGGTTCCGTGTAAAAAAATAAAACCCTTGAAATCCAATATATATATTCTATGTCAAGTGTCTATATCGAAGTACTCTAAATTTCTTTTAAATTAAACGCGGGTGAAACCGCGGGTCCCAGCCAGTTTAGTATAATTTTCTATGCTATACAGGTGAAGCACGCATGCTGTCACAATCATGACTTCCATTGACGAGAGGCGTCTCAGTTATATATGTGTTATCTATGGCGAATATCGAAGGCGGCGCGTGACAACGATTAGCGCAAGTTGAGCAGTGTGTGGCTGCTTAGTGCTACATCGGTAGCGCGATGAGCACAGTGATAAGCAGCGCGAGGTGCATAGTGTAGCTGAGGCATACGGTCATTCATGCATCATTCAGTGGTTTTTGAACAATGGTGACAATAGATGGTAGCAATTTAAATTCTGACGTTTCATAAGTGCCAGTAATTGGTTTATTTGAAATAAAAATTATGTGACTTTGACTTTGAGATAAAATTACTTTACAAAAGCAGATTATAGATTTAAAACAGTAGACGCACCTATGGGCTTCAAGTAAATAAACAATTTATGCATCGTCGCGTTCAATTCCCTACCGGAGGGAGCGAGGAAAGCGAGGAAATTCGCTGTATACGCAGATAATTATTATAAGTTTTGTTGCTATAAGTAGTAAGGTAATATATATTGTGCTTACCATTACTGCACTTACACGTTACTTAATATTTTTTTAAGAAAACCTTGCCCCTCACTATTGTTTCTCCTGTGTCGTGGGTACGTTACAGACATCAATTCCACATACAATACACCCAGACCCGGAACAAATACCTGCAGATCATACAAATATTTGTTCCGTGCGGGAATCGAACCTACGACCCGGAGCGCAGCAGCCGACTGTACCGGCCACTGCACCGACCGTGCCGTCAATTATAATTAACTAGTTATTTTTTTCATAAATCCAAGTGTGATCTTACGAGGACCTGGAGCCCCTTTCGGTGCCGAAGCTGACCGCTCCAGTGGTTTTAGCCATTGGGAGTCCAGCATGCACCTTCGTCCTACCCCGGGGCGGAGGAGTTAATATAGAATTTCCATTGTCCCAATAAAATAATGGTTAACTTAAGTTGCTAGTTAAAAATATATTTTCACCATTTACTACGGCCGTATTTCTTTATTTATGAGCGTAAATGGTAAAAAAAGAAATGTTTTTGTCCTTGAATACTCAACTTTATTTATTAAAAAAGTGAACTGTTTATGTCGGGCGATATACCTATATGAAATTTAGTCACTTATTTGATGTTAAAAAAGTCTAGAAACAATGTCAAATTCAATTTAAGTTTTCTTAACTGAGCACGATGTAATAAAAAAGGTTATTTAAAACTGCATTCACTCTCTTAGAAATAGCAAAACTTTCTGCTTTCTTTGCGGTTTAATAAGATCGCGATGAGCTTTTCATATAAAAATTCTTTAACATTTTTACTCTACAAGTCAGATAAGTTCAATTTCTAAACCCATTATCGTCGTGTCAGATTCGGCATCGCTTCCAATGTGTTTGACTAGTTGCAGATTCCAAATCGGATTGTACAAACTGCGTTAGCAAAGTTCGGAGCTGTAACTTGTTTAGTTACGTTGCTAACTGAACTTCGACGAATGATGGTTCACAATTTAGGGGCTTGTAAAGTAAATTCGTGTATTCTTTCACCAAAACAGACTCTTCCAAAATTGTCTTGTGGGGTTTTTGTTATAGATACATTGTGTAATTCAGATTTCCAGAACTTTAATGGCAATCAGACCATAATAAAAAAAACCGGACAAGTGCGAGCTGAACTCGCGCGGAGAGGATCTTACGGATCGGATATCCGTACGATAATAATTTAGTTACGAGAAATGACAGATGCATGGCCTAGTTCTAATTAATAGTAATAATTTATCCGAAGAATTGTAGTTGAAAAACATGTTCTTCTATACATTCCAACTGCAAATTTAAGTTTTTCTCTTTTAGAGTTTTGTCTCAGGGATTTTTATATTTAGAAACGAATTGTGCTGATCGTAATCAAAGTTACTACATTAAATCGATATAGATTTTTTGTGTGTTGTGTTGCAACACCAAATCCTACATATCAGCCGGGCCAGCTGTCAAATCACAAAATAAATGAAAAAGCGCGGGAATATCCTTGAAGAAGAGACGCGATTTTCAGATCTCATAAAACCATTTATTTAAATAATTTGTAAAAGTGTACATAACACATATAGCTTGTGTATAATTAGATCATTTAAGTAGGCGTTATAATTGTTCAAGTTAGGGAGGACAAGGAAGCGCCTTCAAAAATTGTATTGAGTGTTATAGATATATTTATTTATTTATTTATACTTAATGTACACTAGCGTACAAAGGCGGTCTTAATTCCGTAGGCATTTATATATTGTGTATTTCAGACTTCCAGAACTTTAATGGCAAAAACTACTCAATCATATATATTAAAATGTATGTGGCACCAATTCGAAAGCATTCTGCACCTATTGAAAAATAATTTCTCTAATCGGTCTACAAATCTCGGAATAATCGGTGAACATACATAAAAAAAATTTACCTCCTTTTGGAACTCGGTTAAAAAAGAATAGTTCTGACCATGCTTAGCAGGCGAATATATTAGTATATATTAGTATGTTGATACTACTTCAGTCAAAACTTATCGCGACAGCAGCGAGAGTGAAACATTAAGTCAACGTTACCCCTTTTTTTTATTGATGTCCAGTGGAAATTCTACATGGAACTTCCTTCACCCCGGGGAAGGGCGAAGGGGTATGCCGGACTCCTACCGGCTAAAACCACTGGAGCGGTCATCTTCGGCGTTGAAGGGGGGCTCCAGGTCCTCGTAAGATCACACTAGAGCGAGTCAACGTTACCCCTGACTACAATTACTTCCTCTAAAATAGAAAACAACATTCAATGTATAAGTACAGTTGAAATAAAACGCAGACGACTACTTTCTAGAATATTTTTATTGTCGTCTTGTAGACTCAGCATTATTGCCCGAGTCGTAAAAGGGAAAACAATCTGCGAACGACGTAAGATTACATTAACGATTTAGATACGTTTGTCGCTATGAATACGTGAACAGATCAAAACATTCGTAATATTATCTGTTTTACCAAAAATAGATACAAAAAGAAAAACATCTACGGAAGGTTGAAGGTACATTTTTTGAGCTGGTACTCTAAAATACTTTTATATAATTTTAGGCATACCACTTAGTGTAGATGGGTTTATTTAGACGATTAGGAGAGTCTCGTCTAATGATAATGACGAAGAAGGTTCTTCTAAGCTTCTTCGGGTATAGTTTGAACTTTGAAGTGCAGCGGTGAAAATACGTATCCTTGGAGTAAACCTCGCTAAATCCAAATAACGTTGGGTTACGATCCGTCTATTCTAGACTATTTTCTACTTCTGTAAATTTGGGTGGATTACCAATAGCTAATATAGATTATTAATAGCTAATATAGATTATTTATAGCTAATGTAGATTATTAACAGCTAATATAGATTATTAATAGCTAATATAGATTATTAATAGCTAATATAGATCATTAATAGCTAATATAGATTATTAATAGCTAATGTAGATCATTAATAGCTAATATAGATTATTAATAGCTAATATAGATTATTAATAGCTAATATAGATTATTAATAGCTAATATAGATTATTAATAGCTAATATAGATTATCAATAGCTAATATAGATTATTTTTAATTCATATATCTTTGCCATCTATATGTATTCACTATAAGATATTATTATCAACAATCATAAAATCAGCCTGTTATACGCCCACAGCTGAACAAAGGCCTCCCCCATAGATTTCCACAATAGTATCGTCACTTTGAGAGGAATTTGCCGATACTCACCACGCTTATCAAGCGGGTTGGTGAGCGCAGTATGACTACTGCTTCACAGGAGGGACGCTGCTGATGAGAGGGATGGGCCCTCTGGTTTAGAGTCCCTTAGTCGCCTTTCACGAAATCCACGGGAGGAGATAGATTGGTGCTATATTCTTGATCCGGACACCGCACGGCACTAAGATATTAGTATCTATATATATAGCTTTTTTGGATTTCTAACTTTTACTAATTGTATTATTTGTGTATTTATTTTTGTGCCAATAAACACATTTTCTTTCTTTCTTAAAGACACCAATGAATCGACGAGTTTTACCTGTAAGTATAGCATGCGCTTCATTAAGCTTTTATACACATTAAAACTAAATATATATACACTATTTATGATTACACTAAACATAAAAAATAACTATGTATAATATATAATATAGAAAAGTATGACATGTACTTAGGCGTCAAAGTATACCTCCTAATCGCTGATTATGTTCCTAGAAGGCTGGCAGCATTGCCACGTTGAATGGCAATGCTTATTCTTTGGCCAAAGAAATGGCCAGCCCTCTGATCACGCGAAGTGTCGACCGACCATCTAGCTACATCTTTGAAAAGCTGACGTGCACTCGGACCCCATGACCCAAGCGTTCCGACCCCAAACGGCTCAAAACAATAATTGCCAATAAGGTTATTGTATTTGCGCCGTTTGAGGGCTTCTGCTGCAGAAGCGGCAGCGCCAGCACAGCATGCCGTACTTGGAAGATGGGATGGAGCAAGGGTGTCGACACAAGTTGCATCCCACACCAGAGGCCTACCCATCTTCCATGGTAGTAACGACATACCGTCCAGTCTTTTACCATCGTTACGTGCCAAGCCATTGAGTTCCAAAACAACTGGCACGCCGGCAGTGACAAAAGCACGACGAATAATGTCGTTAATATTGGCATGCCGTGCTATGCGACCTGCACTTTTAATGCAAGACAAATTCATTAATATTTTACTATATCTAAAAATTGCGTAGACTGCCTATTGTAAGATTATAAGTTTGTACCCAATCCCCTATTTCGTTACCCCTAGTCCTAACATCATGATATAGAATACTAAATAAGGCCGTAAAGAATATTAACTAGGGGCGGGACGAGGCGCGTATATTAACGACTGAGAATTACGACACACTCTTCAAATTGTTCAGACGATCCTATCTTGTTGAACACTTGCGATTTAGCGATTTAATTAAGGTGTTTTATTGATTTGTTTTTATATTTTATGTAATCTTTTTTTTTCTTTTTCTTTAAAAAACGTTGCCCCACACTAGGATTTCTCATGTGTCGTGGGTGCGTTTACAGACATGAATTCCACATGCAATACACCCAGACCCGGAACAACTACCTGCAGGTCATACAAATATTTGTTCCGTGTGGGAATCGAACCCACGACCCAGAGCGCAGCAGCCGACTGTATCAGCCACTGCACCAACCGTGCCGCCTATTCGTTTTAATACCCTCTGCCACAACAATGACTTAAAGAAACACATAGAGTTGTGCAACTCTATGCGTTTCGTCTCCGTACATCTATATCAATAGATAGCGATAATTGTACCAAGTTTCGAAATGCAGATGCCTGATGGTACCAGACTCAAAATAGTAACGGGAGAGGCATTTTTTCTTTTTTTTCTTTGTGCCCAGTGGAAATTCTTCATGAACTTCCTTCGCCCCGGGGACGTGGGGTTATCTACCGGCTAAAACCACTGGAGCGGTCATCTTCGGCACCTAAGGGAGGCTCCAGGTGCTCGTATGATCACGCTGGAGCCGTCCACCGGTGCCACGCCAGTAGGCACCTCTCGGAGAGGGTTACTGTAAAGCGGTCACCCCCCCGGGGGGATTGTAAAGGATTCCCCAAAGCGTCCCACGGCAGCGCGTGATGAATGCGCGCTACCGATGGGGGTGCCTATGATATTTAGGTGAGCTTATATGATGATTTTAACTATAGAGAAAATTTCTATCCGTCAAGTCTTTACATTCGTTTTAAAATTAGTTTCACATTCTTCAAACTCAAAGGAAATGCAGCGACAGAACAGTACCGCAAAACAAACTTACTTGGCACGCTTAATGAGCCGCTGTGGTCCCGACATTAAACGGTAGACAGAGACAGCTGGCGATAAATCAACTCGGTTGCTTTGCATAACAAAGACAATAGCGTTTTGTACCGCGTTTTTGTACTCGCTGAGTACGCTGACGTGGTGGAGATATTGCATCTGTTTCATATTGTATCGGCAAAGTTGGAATTGCGACTGGATTGTTATCCGTTTCTCATTATTCATCGTCGTTTCATTCAAAATAGGTCTCTTTGATGGACATCCTTGGAAAAAACATCTAGAATGATCATCATCATCATCGTATCAGCCAAAAAACGTTCACTACTCAACGAAGGTCTCCCTCTACCTTAGACGGCCGGTTACATGCAAAGTGCAGCCATTTTGGGGGAATTTTCCAGAACTCACCATGCTTTCAGGCACAGAATGGCTGATGTTCTACAAAAGGGATGCTAATGCTCTACCCCAGAGGGTAAACTGAACCAGAGTTCAGAGTCCCTTGTCCCCTTTAACGACTTCCACGGAGGAGATCGAGTCGTGCTATATGCTTAATCCAGACACCGCACGAATAAACGGTCTGGAAGGTTAGACCGCATAATAAATGCGTAACCATTTGAACGGCGACGGATATGACACCATTCATTGGGCTGTCAGTTAGTGTTCTGTCATTTCTTTGTGAATGCTGCTTCTAAAAAAATATTGTATATGACGATTGTGTCGAAAATCGCTAACGGTTTACTTCGTTTTTAGGCTTCCGAACATCCGAAGGAAACAACGGCGGAATAGGATCACTTGTGTGTCTGTCTGTCCGTCTTTTGCTTCGAATCTACTGGACCGATTAAGTTGAAAGTTGGTACACATATGGATTTCTGCAACCCAAACATGGACGTGTAACGTAAATAAATGAATTTTGAATATGGGGCAACATAGAAAATTAAAGAACAAAGTTTTGCAAACTGTACCGTGTAATATACGAAATGGAAGGGCTTGTAGTGAGGTTCTCAAATATATTTTAGACTCACTTGTCGCGGCTCCCTTGAGTGTTATGTTCTATGACCGACAGTTATAACACTATTAGCATGTGAGATCGTACCATCACCATCATATCAGCCAAAGGACGTCCACTGCTGAACAAAGACCTCTCCCATAGATTTCCATAGATGATGGCGGCATGTGACGGCCCTCATCCAATTACTCCCAGCGACCTTCACCAGGTCGTCAGTCCACCTCATTGAAGGTCGTGTGATGAAGATCATTACGACCATATATGATACTCACACTGGTTTATCCAGCCATCAAGCATAGTATTCCTTGAACAGAAGACAGAGGTGTACACATTGCGCCAATAACGCTAGTAAGACCCATTTAATAGCGTGTCTATTACAATTTATAATAAAGCAGCTTTCAGCTTATTAACTATCCCACTGCATGGAAAAGGCTTAATTTCATACAGAGGACGAATGACGATTATTTTTTAACACGCTTTTATTAGCTTCATCATTTCGGCCGCATGGAGTCCACTGCTGGACACAGGCCTCCCCCAAAGATCATCACAAAGACCGATATGGGTGTGTATTGTGTGCTCATTGGGGGGTGTTGCCATAATTGCCACGCTTGGCAGACGGGTTGGCGATCGCAGTTGAGTTGTTGATGTACTCGAAGGACGCTGCTGCCCATCCTCCGGTTAATCCCTTAGTCGACTTTTACGACACCCACGGGATGAAATGGGGTGGTGGTATTCTGAGCCGGCTTGCTGGCTATTAGCTTGGTATGTATTATCTATGTAACAGAATTTTGGAACTCGATTTTCAACCCTCTTCAAAACGTCGGATTGATTTGAGACTTCGCACACTTATCATGGACCGATGACAATGCAATAATTTAAGTAGTTTGTCCCATTATCCTTGCCAGGATCTTCAGGGATAGCGATTTTTTTCCCGGAATACCCGGAAAAAATGACAAATTCAAAAACTTGCACAAAAATGATACCTGAAAGAAAGAACGAAAAATATTTTATTGGCTTGCAGCAGCGTACACATAGACACAGGAAATATAAAAAACAAAAAATAACTAAAATAAATGCAATTAGGTGTCTAACGGAAAAATAATAAACTAGGAAGTAAAACAATTACTACAGTTATAGTGGGCATTAACCCATAAATCGATTATAGTGTACGTCGCCGTTGTGCCAATAAGGCCCCTCGCTCAGCATTATGCAGCAGCGCATAAATCGCTGCAGCGCTGGTTTTCAGCGAGAGCCTAGATGACGTACAATTTCTGATCACAAAACATTTACTGCATACGTAATAACTTATTTTATATATATATATATATATATAGACAGATATAGACATATAGATATAGGTACTTACATATTTTAGGTTTAAGTGGTTTAGGGTCAAAAATTAATAATATAAATAAAATAAAAAACAAAACAAAGAATATATAAGAAATTTAACATTAGAATAAAGTATTTTATTGATTACTGAATAATATAAATTAAATTCTGGCCGACTATAGAACCAACGAACTATCTCACTTAAGTCACTCGTCACTCCCGAGTCTCAGTCTGCCCAAACCGCTTTTGCGGCTCGCACGTGGGGACAGAATAAGACGCGTGCCACCATCCAAAATATAAATAAAACAGTCAAGTGACGATATTAAGTATATATATTCCTAAAGCTGAGCAATACATTAAAACTGTGCGTCTAATCTGTAAGCGTATTCCATAAACAATACATACCTCCATAAGAGGTCATCGATTCAATTATCCGCAGCAAGAGTGCGATGAGACTCCAATAGTTTCTCATTCTTAGCTTTAGAAGCGTCATCATGAAAATATCTAATAAAGCACCCCACGCTTTTTTACATTTTTGTCGTAGTTAATCGTAGTGTTTGTTCAAGTAATATGGGAAGACATTTTTCTATCGTATGAACTATAACACGCCGCAGTTTGTAGTTTCTGCCTTCCCTTATAAAAAAGACATGTCATCATATGTTAGGATAGGTATTGGAATTAATGTGGTTGTTTCGATGTCCCAGAAATTATGCAAGATAAGATAGTAAATACTTTTTATTTTCGATGTCCCTCAGTAGGTCTGGCTCCTGTTTAGGGGTACGATTCTCTAAGCTCCAACATCCATACCATCCTTGAAGACAGAATTTAAATAATGGTGAAAAACCAGTTTGGTAGTCGCTAAAACATGATGACATGACCGTGTGATGCCCGGATTAAGAATATAGCACCACTCCATCTCCTCCCGTGGATGTCGTAAAAGGCGACTAAGGGATTCTAAACCAGAGGGATGGGCAGCAGCGTCCCTTTTGTGGACCATTAGCCATTCTGCGCCCACCAACCCGCCTGCCAAGCGTGGTGAGTATTGGCAAATTCCCCCCAATATGATGACACAGTTGTGGAAATCTATGGAGGAGGCCTTTGTTCAGCAGTGGACATTGTATGGCCGATTTGATGAAGACATGATTTAAGTTATTCGATGATACGTGGCAGACGGTGAGCCATGAGGACGAAGCATGCGACAAAAATATATATACCAATATAAACAAAAAACGCACATCGCACACGTTTATTAATCGCATCTGTGAGCTTACTCTTAAGACGTAGAAAGTGTCATATTCCGTCAAGCAACATCGTTCCAGGCTTATGTAAATAAAGCCCGACAGCGTAGTTTGGAGTGAAGTATATATATACTATACGTACTCTACATACGTAGGGTTGTCAAATACTGGGGAACTTGTTAAGGGTACTCGTAATGTTGACAAGATCGCGACTGTGAAGATTTTGACATGCTAAACAATTTCTGTAATTGAACCATGATTAAGGTTTCAATGCTGATGTTTGTATAATTAATGCATTATATTGTAATATCACGTTTGTCTCTAACAGGTTGAGTGAGTCATATTTAGTGGTATTCTGAAACTCTCATTTACAAACAGAATTCCGTGTACAGCTTTCAGAAATAACGAGTTCGCATGGTTACATATCAAGCTATACATTTCCAGTATATGCTAATCTCACATTCGTCGGCTTTCCGTATAATGAGAAGTAAGTTAAGTAGCCCTGTGTACATCCTTGAAGATTAAAGAACAAATCTTTGTGAACTGCTACCAAGTTTTGAGATTTTTCGGGCACATCATGCGATCTTCAAAATGCCACGGCTTATGCTAAGGTTACAATTAGTGGTGTTCAAAAACGCTATATGGCAATAGCGCGCTACAGACTATTTGCTGTAATAAAATAGCGCGCTATTTTACACGCTCAAATTATAACAAACTGGGCGTACGCGAATGTCGAGATAAAAGCGCGGTGAATATTCTCGAATCACGCTAAACGCGTTGAACGGATAGCGCGCTGTGTTAAGACAGTGCGCTTTATATGTACAGCGCGCTGTTTCAGTTACATTCTTGATCTTGAATACGTTATAGTAAAATAATATCTATCAAAATTAAATGAAGCAGTAAAGAAAAGCTAATGAACTTTCCCTCATACTTTCCAGGTTAGGAATAATAGATTTTTTGTACTAATTAATTTAGGATAGGGTTATATTTATTTTATTATTTATTTCTTACAGCAGTTTTCACGGAACGGAAATGTTGATGTTGTGTATGCCTATTATTGACATCATCAAATGTTTTATATTTAAATTTTACGAAATTTTAATGTACGTATACATTGTTGGCGTATCTAAAATAAATAAATATTATAATCAATGCGTCACGCAACGACCGATGTTGCGCGAATTCACGCGATGACTGCCGCTCGGCTCGCCACGCCCGAACTATGCCTTTGCTCGCGCTATTATCCTCTCTACTCGTTATTTTTTAATGGCGCGATTTTCATAGCGTCGAGTTGAAGCCGACATAGCGTGCGCTATACGTTGCGCGAAAATAGCGCGCTATTTAATCGTGCTAGACGCTATATTAACCACCACTAGTTACAACGATCGATCGTAAGAAAAGGTAGCGATACTTACACTGCCACTGTGAAATGGATATAAAGAAAGAAAGAAAGAAAGAAAGAAAGAAAAATCGTTTATTGGCACATACAAAACATTTTAAACAAGTGGTTAAAAACATATTAAAGATAGTAAAAAAAAATAATAGAAAAACTTTGATGTCTTACATTTTTATACCTCAGTGCCAAAGGGGCGAACAGCTCAGCATTATGTTAGGTGTCAGTACAGAGCACTGGCCACCTAACGCTGGTTTTCAGCTGCAACCCACGAGAGCCTACGCTCGAATACACCAAAACACGTTACTTCTTTGATCTGTATTTGTTGTATCGTGTAGTTTTTTATGTATACATGTGACGTGTAAATATTGTAAGTGTGCAAAGTAAGAAAGACTTTTACTAATATAGGCAAAGGAATATAATCTGTACTTATTTGACTTTATATATATAAAAGTAAGGTATCTTGCGATCTTCCATGAATGATAATACCATTGTCAATGCTGGTCATCAGCAATCGGTTGTACGCAGTGACTTCGTTATCAGTAAATATACATTAAATAAATACATAAATAATCACGTACATATCACATCAATACATATACACAACGACATCTATAGAACGTAGAAGAACAACTGTCTATGACGTCAAAAATCCTGAATCATTAAGTATAATATTCACCACAACGTAGAATTATACATCAGCCATCATATTGAATTCGCTATGGTATATCATGTAAAATAATTTCACCTATGTAACGCATTTTTCTTTTATATAATGATATTGTGTCATGATCGATTTCCTTGCGTGGAATTATTTCACATGGAATAGCGACTCAGGGCCTTAGCCGCGGGCCGCTAGGCATATCAACCTAGTTTCAATGTAGGAACACCGCACTTTGAAACTTACATAAAGGACAAGCCTCGCTGTGCGCTGTGCTGCGCACACGACGGCACGTGACCACGTGCGCACCACCGTCTTCCCGGGGGTCGCCAATCTGCACGCCCGCGATCCTTGGGACGGGAACTCAGCCTGTGCAATTGCAGTTAATAAATCACGAGCACATTATAAATTTCAATTTTTTTGTACTTCATGAAACCTCATGGAATTTTCCTTCCCACACACTGGGGAAGTTGGAGGCAGGTGCCTTATTCTTGCCGGATAAAACCCTACGGTGGCAGTTTCAGCACATACGGAGGGGTACCAGGATCTCCATCAATTGGTGCCGCCCTGCGCTTCACCATAGTTCGTCGCGTGGATAGCCATTCCCCTCGATACCGACACTCGCAGTTTTCACAGCAGCACACGACCATAACGTGCTACCATCATTCCTGAGGTCACACGATAAGCTATACAGCTGAGCATCCGTGAAAAATATGTAGTACCAACCCTATCCATGCAGCTCGCATTCTATTACAAGTATGTTAATACTTTAAAAAGTAGGATTACTGTTTACTATGCGTCGATGTGCGAAGGGTTATGTGTTTATACTAGAGAGGAACACTTTACTTTGGTCCTAGCTATTATCCGTGGCTTTACTTGCTTATATATGTATACTGAGGACCAACATGTATCCCAAATAGCTGTTCCTACTTGAAGGATATAATCAATTAGCATTTACATGTTTTACACGTTAATGTTAAACTTTTAAGCATTACTGGTGTCGCGTGGTGTCCGGATTAAGAATCTACATCACTCCATCTCTTCCCGTGGATGTTGTAAAACTAACTAAAGTACTCTAAACTAAAGGGATGGCCAGCTTCGTCCTTTCAGTAGAAGTCATACTGCGTTTACACACCCGCCTAACAAGCGTAGCGAGTTCTGGCAGTTTCCCCCTGAAATAACAACACGTGGAAATCTATCATAATTTCGGCCGAATGAAGTCCACTGCTGGACACAGGCCTCCCCCAAAGATCACCACAACAACCAATATGGGTATGTTGTGGGCTCATTGGGGGGTTTGCCATAATGGCCACGATTGGCAGACGGGTTGGCGATCGCAGTTGAGTTGTCAATTTCTACTTTTACGGCACCCACGGTAGGAGATGGGGTGGTGGTATTCTGAGCCGGCACCACACGGCAATGGCAGGGTGGAAATCTATGGGGAGGCCTATGGCTAATGTGATAATGATAGAGATAGTCACGGCATACGCTATGCGTAACAATGTAAATGGTGATGCATATGGCACCATTCGCTGGACGGCCAGTTGGTGCTGTATTATTTCGTTCTCCACGCAGCTCACGAATAAAATAAGCAGTCGAATAGTTCTCTCCAAAATCACGACATAAAATCAGGTCACCTATATCCCATTGTAGTCTGCCAATTATATGTTATGGTTTTACGCTTTAACGGCAATTACTTCTTTGACAAAGTACTGTTGTGCAAGTTGGCGATTATGGTAAAAACCCCCAATAAGCAGGCAACACAAACCCTGATTCGTCGTTGTGGCGGTCTTTGACGGAGGTTGTGTCCACCAGTGGATTTATTTGACCGAAATTATGATGATATTGTGCAAGTTTTTACAAGCAATTTAAGTTACTATATTCATATCGGCATACGTCCACTGCTGAACAAAGGCCTCCCCCGTAGATTTTCACAACTGTGTCATCATTTTGGGGGGTATTTGCCAATACTCACCACGCTTGGCAGACGGGTTGGTGAGCGCAGTATGGCTACCGTTTCACAGGGACGCTGCTGCCCATCTCTCTGGTTTAGATTCTCTTAGTCGCCTTTTACGCAATCTACGGGAGGAGATGGAGTGGTGCTATATTCTTAGTCCGGACACCACACGGAATAAAAGTTACTATATACCATGACATTAAAAACATCTTAGACTTTAAATACACGATCGATTTTTTTTGTTAAGTATACTTTTCATAATTTTATTTCAGCAGCGTGTTCTATATCTGAGCTAGTTTTCATAAAAAAAAAGAAAAAATGTGATATTATTGCAAGAAAAAATAAAATTAGAACTTGTTTATAAATAAGCGCTTAATAACTTACAGATTGTCTCCTTGAAATCTTGGATCTTATCTTATCCCGAAACATATTAGGTTGTTATTATCAAGATCGAAATACATTTTCCGTTAATTGCGGTATTCGAAAAGAATATACTTTACCACATACGTAATGTAATGACGGTATTACGTGACATTAAAAAAACAACACACCTCAGTGGTCATTTTTGGCACCGATTGGGACTCGGACGGAGAGTGGAGAAGCAATGGTACCGGAGCCGCCAGTTAGTGCCGCGGCTTTAGGCACATCGCGGAAGGGGTTATTGAAAGCGGTCATCCCCTCTAGGGGAGGGTAGGCGACTGTCAAGAGGCTGCCATCAGGCACATTCATTGTAAAGAAAGTCTTTTGTCAGGCGGTAACAAGGTACGCGCCTTTAACGGTTGGGTCATGCCAGTCTTAGTCTATTCTTTCGGCATACTCAAGTGGACTCAGACGGAATTAGACGCTCTGGATAGAAGAGTCCGTTCGTTGTTGACCACAAATCGGATGCATCACCCACGATCGTCGGTAATGAGGCTATACATCCCACGAAAGTGTGGGGGTCGAGGCTTTTTAAATGCTAAGACCCTCCACAATCGTGAGGTGTGCAGCCTCAGGGAGTACTTTCTCCATGCCGAAGTGGGGATGCACCGAGATGTGGTTGCGATGGACAAGGGACTCACCCCGCTCTCCTTGGCTAAAGAGAACTGGCATAAACCCGTAGTGCTTGACACTAATGACCGTAAGGAAGTATGGCAGAGCAAGGAGCTTCACGGACGCTTTTACCGGGCCCTTCATGGGCCTGATGTGAACTTTTTAGCGTCCGTGGCTTGGCTACGCTTCGGTGACCTCTTTGGGGAAACCGAAGGGTTTATCTGTGCAATTATGGATGAAGTTATCATGACGAATAACTACCGAAAATATATTGTGAAGGACGGCACGGTTGACATCTGTCGGGCATGTCACTATCCGGGTGAATCTATCCGTCACATTATTTCCGGTTGTTCTCGTCTTGCTAACGGCGAGTGCTTGCACAGGCATAACCAAGTAGCTAGGATTATCCACCAGCAACTTTTGCACTTTTATGCACATTCACACACGATTATGCACTGCAATACAACCTTGTGAGTTCAGAAGTGCCATACTACAGGTATGTGCCCGACCCAGTTCTCGAGAATGACCATGTCACAATGTACTGGGATCGATCTATCATTACTGACAGGACTATTGTAGCCAATAAGCCTGATATAGTGGTGATAGATCGAGTAGAGCGCCGCACAATGATTGTTGATATAACTATCCCGCATGACGAGAATCTCGTGAAGGCCGAGAAAGATAAGCAAATTAAGTATCTTGACTTGGCGCACGAGGTTGTCGACATGTGGGAGGTAGACTGTGCCGATAGTTGTCACGGCCAATGGCCTTATGGCAAAGAGCCTCGACCAACACCTTAAGAGGCTCTCGTTAGGCAGCTGGGTCAAGGGCTTGATACAGAAAGCGGTACTCCTGGACACGGCTCGTATTGTTAGGAGGTTCCTCTCTCTGGAGCCCTAACCACCGGTACGAGGGCGGCACTGAAAATTTCGGGAATCAAGGAAGTGAAACAACTTTACTATTTAAAAATGTATTTATTGCTTTTCGAAGTATTCTCCGCGAAATTTGACACATTTTTCCATACGATGGAACCAATCATTGAAGCAACCATTCCATTCGGAAGTTGGGGTCTCCAAAATGGCCGTTTTGTAGGCGTCCACAGCTTCTTTAGGTGATGAAAATCTCTGTCCACGCAATTTATTCTTTATTTTAGGGAAAGTATAGAAATCATTAGGGCTTAGGTCGGGGCTGTACGGCGGATGGTCTAATAATTCTATGTTTTCTTGCTCTAAAAACTCTTTTGTTCTGTGCGCGGTGTGAGAACTCGCATTGTCGTGATGGAGGATGATGCGGCGGTTGCAGTTCTCTCTACGGAGTTCAGAAACGACCTGTGGCAAACAAATGCTAGCATACCATTCTGCATTAACCGTTCTTTGTCCCTCAAGAGGAATAGTCGTAACATGGCCGGTTTTGGAGACAAACGTGGCCACCATTTTTTTGTCAACACTCCGTGAACGAACAATTTTTGTTGGCTTTAACTCATTTTCGAACACCCAAACTCGTGACTGGTTTTTTGTTTCGGGTTCGTACGCATATATCCAGGATTCGTCACCTGATACGATGTTGTATACAGCATTTGACGATCCTGCGTGGAATCTTTCGAGAGTTCTGACGCACCAAGTAACGCGAGCCGCTTTTTGCTCTTCACATAGCAAATGCGGTATCCATCGGGAAAACAACTTTTTTACACCTAATTGTTCATGCAAGATTATTTGTATTTGACTCATGCCAATGTCTAAAGTTGCCTGAATTTCACGGTATGTCACATGTCGATCTTCCTCAATCAGCTTACGCACAGCGTCAACGTTTTCTTGGGTGACTGCAGTTTTTGGACGACCTTGACGAGGATCATCACTGAGCTTGACGCGTCCACGTTGAAATTCAGCAAACCAGCGATAAATTGTGGTTTTGGATGGGGCTTCATCACCAAATGCAGAAATCATCCGGTCAACACACTGTTTTTGTGTTAAACCACTTCGAAAGTCATAATAAATCATCGCTCTTGAATTTTCTCGAGTCAATTCCAGTTTCTCAACGACTAAACAAGTTTGACAAAACCTTGTGACAAGACCGTGAATCTTTTTTTAAATAAATAAATGGTATTCGATTTGTAAAACCAAGGAGTTTTCAATTAAAAAGATTTTAATATGACAGGCACAGTGGAAATATTCCATTCCCGATACTTTTAGTGCAGCCTATGTAGCTTGGACCTTGTTCCCGATGCCGGTGGGCTACTATTTTTTATATATATATTTTTTTTTTTATATGTATTTAAAAATGTAATTTATATGTATATATTTAAAATAAATGAATACTAATTTTAATATTCCTGTAAAATATGTGAAATGTAGCTTACGATGTTCTTGTCATAAAGGCTCCATATTAAGATATGAATTAGTGTAATTACGTGGGTATCAGATGCAGTGCTATTTTTTCTATATTTCGATGTGTACCAAGTAGCCAAATATATATAAATATTATAATTGGTTGGTTATCTGCCGCGTATTGTTGCCATAGCAACCTTTGTATGGAGCAAACTGTCCAATTATGTTGATGTTTTCCTTCCGTACGTAGGTATATTGTCGGTGAAATAACATGATATACATTATTTTATGTACCTTGTTCATAGCAACAGCTAGCTTTTATCTCCTCTCTATGGCTGCTCCTAACTGTTGTCAGGGACCAGTGTGTCTGATAAAAATGCTAAAATGCTTATTTTTGGAATAAAACTGTTCGGTTAAGTCTGTGCGGTGAGTCCTATTTGGAATCCCTGGTAATTGCAGGGCAATTACTTTTATTTTTTATATATAGCTGTTTTTAGGCCATGTGGTGCCGGCTAAGAATAGCACCAACCCCATCTCATCCCGTGGGTATCGTAAAAGGTGACTGCGGGATTATCTGGAGGATCGGCAGTAGCGTCCTTCGAGTACATTAACAAGTCAACTGTGATCGCCAACCCACCTGCCAAGCGTGGCGATTATGGAAAATCCCCCCAATGAACACACAACATAGCCAGATCGGTCAGTGTGGCGATCTTTGGCGGAGGCTTGTGTCCAGCAGTAGACTTCATTTGGCTGAAACGATAAAGTCGATGACAGCTTTTTTTTGTAGAGCGTATTTAATTAATGCTATTGACTGTGCCCACATATATATTTTATAAATAAAATTGAAGTGTCTGTTTGTAATGTCAAAATAACAGCTTTTTACTAAATGCATATTCAAGTATATACGGTACATATAACAAAACAACAACAAAACATTTTTTTAATTTTTGTCTGCTTGTTCCGGGTAATCTCCGAAACGGCTGGACCGATTTTGACGGGACTTTCACTGTCAGATAGCTGATGTTATAAGGAATAACTTAGGCTACTATTGTTTCAGAAAAATAATTAGAGTACCGCGCAAAAAAAAAAACCTTGAAATCTAATATATGTATTCTATGTCAAGTGTCTATGTCGAAGTACTCCAAATTTGTTTTAAATTAAACGTGGGTGAAACCGCGGGTCCCAGCTAGTTATTATTATATAAATAAAATTGAACTGTCTGTTTGTAATGTCAAAATAACAGCTTTTTACTAAATGCATATGAAAGTATAGATGGTACATACAACAAAAAAAACTATTTTTACATTTTTTGTCTGTCTGTTTGTTCCGGGTAATCTCCGAAACGGCCGGACTGATTTTGATAGGACTTTCACTGTCAGATAGCTGATGTTATAAGGAATAACTTAGACTACTTTTATTTACGAAAAATAATTAGGGTTCCGCGCAAAAAATATAAAACCCTTAAAATCCAATATATATATTCTATGTCAAGTGTCTATATCGAAGTACTCTAAATTTCTTTTAAATTAAACACGGGTGAAACCGCGGCTCCCAGATAGTATATATTATATTGCATGGCAGTATAACACAATAACATTTGAAAAAAAGATAAAAAATATGACTGTGACCGTCAATATCTCCATAATCGGTTGGTTTCGAGGTACAGTCTAGTACAAAAAAATCATTAAAATGATTGGCAGAATACGTGGCTTTCATTTTTGTCAAGGGTTTAATTACACCGAGTACAGATCGTTGCTTTTTTTTTTTTTTTTTAATAAAAACGTTGTCCTCCCTCACTAGGATTGCTCCTGTGTCGTGGGTGCGTTTACAGACACGAATTTCACATACAGTACACCCAGACCCGGAACAACTACCTGCAGATCATACAAATATTTGTGTAAATACCCGTGTGGGAATCGAACCCACGACCCGGAGCGCAGCAGCCGACTGTATCAGCCACTGCACCAACCGTGCCATGCTTTGTCACGAACATGGATCTGGATCCGTGGAATGGATATCTGGACAGGTACGTCAATCAATCCGCGGCCGTTCAGCTATGATTAATCTCACCAATTCTATTTAATTTAGTATTATAACAACTTATGTTTATTATTTATTGGCCTAGTTACTATATGAATATTACAGAGCAGACGACTCGTGGGCGCACAATGACGACCTGAAAATGAACGAACTAGATGAGCAAGTAATTCGCCTGGTAAGACATAAAATCTTATAACATGCACAAATAACCAGTCAGGATAGCCATGCACTCTAGTGTGATCTTACGAGGACCTGGAGCCCCCCCTTCGGTGCCGTAGATGACCGCTCCAGTGGTTTTAGCCGGTAGGAGTCCGGCATACCCCTTCGCCCTTCCCCGGGGTGAAAGAAGTTCCATGTAGAATTTCCACTGGACATCAATAAAAAAAAAGGATAGCCATGCACATATTAAATTTTATGTCATGTGGGGATTGAACTCACGTCCCTTAGCGTAGAAAGTATCGACGCCTGAAGTCTAGTCACCCTTGGAATGAGATCTCCCAAAAGTATTCTTAGCTAATGGCAGAAAATGTTGGATTTGATTGATTTGATATGCTATTTTTAATAAACACAGAGGCAGGTGCAGTTTCTCATCCTGTGGAATGACCATTAGTCACCTTTTACGATACCCATGAGTACAGAAATGTGGCTAATATTTCGGGAGCCACCCTGTCAGCGGAGCGTGGGTAGGAAGTAAAGTAGGTAAGTTTATATTTGTTCTTTACTATACATAAATGTTAGAATTTGAACAATAAATATTTAATTATAAATAACTATTACTTTTCGATCAGAAAAGCCTTTTGAGTGATAGAGAGTTGATGATAAACTGACAGTATTGTTGGCACAGTAGCTAAGCGAATGGCTTTCTGTGAGACGGGTTGTGGGTTTGTTTCCCTTATGGTGCCGGCTCAGAATGCTACCACCCCATCTCCTCCCATGGGTGTCGTAAAAGTCGACTAAGGGATTAGCCGGAGGATGGGCAGCAGCGTCCTTTACATTAACAACTCAACTGCGATCGCCAACCCGTCTGCCAAGGGTGGCGATTATGGCAAAACCCCCCAATGAGCCCACAACACATCTATGTCAGTGGTTGTGGTGATCTTTGGGGGAGGCCTGTGTCCAGCAGTGGATTTAATTCGGCCGAAATGATGATGGAAGAAATATTTGTATAGGTGAACTACATGTATGCAGTAAAAATTGTCTTTCGTGCTGTTGTTTGAGTTTTCTCAACGACATCTACTCCCTAGGCGAATTTCCTGTTGTACATTAAATGTCTTATGGGTTAAGAAAAAACAGTTTACTCGTTTTGGTCCGTTTTAATACGCACTAAAAATAAAGCGTGCCGTCAATCTTCGTTCGTGCAGATACGGGAAGACGATCGAATAAATACCTGAAACATTAAACAAAATTATAATCAACGTAATGCAATGCCGTGTGGTGCCGGCTCAGAATGCCACCACCCCATCTCCTCCCATGGGTGTCGTACACAACACACCCATATCGGTCGTGATCTTTGGGGGAGGCCTGTGTCCAGCAGTGGACTTCACTCGGCCGAAATGATGAATGCAATGCACTAAACGTGGAAAGATAAAAAGGCCGAGCCGTTTTTTACTATCACAAGTTGCTGTGTACTGCGTTATGCGGTTAAGAAATTATGGCACGCGGTGATTTGATGGATGACTATTTGCCGCGTATTTATGTCAACTGCGCAGGAACATCGGTAGGCCAAATTAAATATGTTCTACAGACTGTATATATTTTTCATTTTAAACTAATTATTTGTTACAAAAACCCCACGACCTGAATATTAAAAAGAAAAGTAGCAGTTAAAACCTAGTACATAATAAAGGAGTTAATGAAATTAAGCCCACGAACTGTGGCTAGAATAGAAAATATACGTGGTGACAATCAACTGAAGGTTTCAGAAACTAAATAATGTTTAATCTATCTACTCCCTTATACCTCAAAAACCGTTTCGAGTTCATACGCGATTCCTAAGGTCATCAGAAAACTTAAAGCTGAAAATGCATTCCACATTTTTTTCGATAAATCCTTTACCCATCAAGCATCTCGTTTGTGGAATGCATTACCGGTACTAACAAGACGTGCTCAGTTATTGTCATCCCTTAAGAAACTAGTAAAGGATCATTGTCTATCGCTTTAAATTATACTATTCCATTCTGACTTGATTTAGCTCTTTACATTAAAATTATTTCGTTTTTAATATATTCATAGGTATTCTAATAGTTACAATTTATAAAATTGTCATTTAATTTATTTAATTAGTATATTTCCGTGTGGTGTCCGGATTAAGAATATAGCATCACTCCATCTCCTCCCGTGGAGGTCGTAAAAGTCGACTAAGGGACTCTTAACCAGAGGGATGGGCAGCAGCGTCCCTTTTGCTGAGCAGTAGCAACTCTGCGCTCACCAACCCGCTTGCCAAGCGTGGTGAGTATCGGCAAATTCCCCCCAAAATGACAACACAACATAAGCACCGGCCCCCAGTTCCCGGCAGCCCCGCCATTCCTGGTCATGGTAGCGGCCACGGAAACGGTGGGGCAGGGGGTGCTAAGAATCTCCGGATGGGATCCGGCTACCACCCAAACCGAAAACTGGCCCTGGTGACATATAACACACGCACACTGAGGGCAGACGAAAAGATTGTTGAGCTGGAAGAAGAAATAGATAAGTTGCACTGGGATATCATGGGTCTATCAGAAGTCCGAAGAGAGGGGGAGGACACGATAACCCTGAAATCCGGCAACTTATTCTACTACCGGGAAGGCGAACATCTGTCTCAAGGTGGTGTCGGGTTTCTCGTCCGCAGGTCCCTCATTAACAGTATAGTGGCCATCGAAAGTGTGTCGAGCAGGGTAGCGTACCTTATACTCAGAATATCCAAGAGATATTCGTTGAAGGTCATACAGGTCTACGCACCGACCTCGACACACCCAGATGATGAAGTAGAGAGTATGTATGATGACGTAAGTAGGGCCATACATACCTCGAAGACACATTTCACTGTTGTGATGGGGGACTTTAACGCAAAACTGGGCACTCGATGCGATGGTGAGTTGAGAGTGGGGCAATTTGGATATGGGCAACGGAACCCCAGGGGACAGAGGCTGGCCGACTTTTTGGAAAAGGAGGGACTCTTTATGATGAACTCCTTTTTCCAAAAGCCGCCTCACAGGAAGTGGACCTGGATGAGTCCCGATGGTTCCACGAGGAATGAGATTGACTTCATCATGACCAATAAAAGACAAATATTCAATGATGTCTCTGTGATCCACAGGGTGAAAACCGGTAGTGATCACCGAATGGTAAGAGGCACATTGAATATTAATCTCAAAGTTGAGAGGTCTCGTCTGATGAGGTCTACGCTCCGGCCCTCTAGTACTCATATCCAAAACCCCGAGAGCTTTCAACTCGAACTCCAAAACCGCTTCGAGTGCCTGGAACATTGCGTATCTGTGGACGATTTAAATGGTAGGTTTGTAGAAACTGTCCAAACGGTTGGGTCTAAGTTCTTTAAAGCCCACCGTAAAGGTAGACCAAAAAAGTTCTCCGATCACACTCTCGACCTTATGGCAGAAAGACGCGCCATGACGCTGCAGTCTTCCGATGATGCTGAAGCATACCGACTGCTTAATAGACGGATATGGAAGTCCTTGCGGCACGATATCCGCACCTTTAACATTAACGGTGTTAAAGAGGCGATTGAGCGGAATCAAGGCTCCAAAGTGTTCGCAAGAGACAAGTCTATTGGGCAAAGTCGTATTATGAAGCTGAAGACCGAGGACGGCAGTGTAGCGTCGACTAAGCCAGAGGTTTTGAGAGAGATTGAGAACTTCTACCGGCAGTTATACACCTCGGTTACTATACCTACCATTGGCTCTGACAAAGACCCGCGATCCAAACTAACCCGACACTATACCGAGGATATCCCGGACATCAGCCTGTACGAGATTAGGATGGCCTTGAAACAGCTTAAAAATAACAAGGTGGAGACGGAATTACGACAGAGCTTCTGAAAGCGGGTGGAACACCGGTACTTAAAGTCCTTCAGAAGCTATTCGATTCCGTCTTACTCGAGGGCACAACGCCGGAAGCGTGGAACAGAGGTGAGGTGGTGCTCTTCTTCAAAAAGGGTGATAACACCCTATTGAAGAATTATAGACCCATCTCACTTCTGAGCCATGTTTATAAGCTGTTTTCAAGGGTCATCACGAATCGTCTCGAGCGCAGGTTTGATGACTTCCAGCCTCCCGAACAAGCCGGTTTCCGAAAAGGTTTCAGTACCATAGACCACATCCATACGCTGCGGCAGGTTATACAGAAGACCGAGGAGTATAATCTGCCACTATGCTTGGCGTTTGTGGACTATGAGAAAGCCTTCGATTCGATCGAAACCTGGGCAGTGCTGCAATCTCTGCAGCGGTGCCAGATTGACTATCGGTACATTGAAGTGTTGAAGTGCTTATACAGAAACGCCACCATGTTGGTCCGAGTACATGAACAGAGCACGGGGGCAATTCCATTGCAGAGAGGTGTGAGACAGGGGGACGTCATTTCCCCGAAACTGTTCACCGCTGCAATGGAGGATGCCTTCAAGCTACTGGAGTGGAAAGGATTCGGCATTAACATCAATGGCGAGTATATCACTCACCTTCGATTTGCCGATGACATCGTAGTCATGGCAGAATCGCTGCAAGAGCTCAGCACAATGCTCGATGATCTCAACAGAGTTTCCCAACAGGTGGGCCTTAAAATGAACATGGGCAAGACAAAAGTCATGTCAAATGTCCATGTTGTGCCCACCCCAATATCCGTTGGGAGCTCTGTTCTCGAAGTTGTTGACGAGTATGTATACCTAGGACAAACTGTCCAGTTAGGTAGGTCCAACTTCGAGAAAGAGGTCAATCGTCGAATCCGACTCGGCTGGGCAGCGTTCGGGAAACTTCGCAACGTCTTTTCGTTAACAATACCGCAATGCCTCAAGACGCAAGTCTTTAACCAGTGTGTGTTACCAGTGATGACATATGGAACAGAGACGTGGTCACTCACAATGGGCCTCATAAGAAAGCTCAAGGTCACTCAGCGAGCTATGGAGAGAGCTATGCTTGGTATTTCTCTACGAGATCGAATCAGAAATGAGGAGATCCGTAGAAGACCTAAAGTTGTCGACATAGCTGAAAGGATTAGTAAACTGAAGTGGCAATGGGCAGGGCACATTGCTCGTAGAACTGATGGCCGTTGGGGCACAAAGGTTCTCGAATGGAGACCGCGCACCGGAAAACGCAGCGTGGGACGACCTCCAACGAGGTGGACAGACGATCTGGTGAAGGTCGCTGGGAGTCGTTGGATGAGAGCGGCATGTGACCGCTCGTTGTGGAAATCTAAGGGGGAGGCCTTTGTTCAGCAGTGGACGTCCTGTGGCTGATATGATGATATAGCGTCTGTCTGCATAATAAGATTGATGATTGAAGCTATTCAAGGACATGTTGAAGACGGTGAGCCATGAGGACCAGTCTTAGCGTATACCAAATTGCTTTTTCAATTTTCACCATCATTTTAATTCTGTATTGAATTATGTATATACTTTTGACCTTAAGGAATTGCACCCCTGTATTCAAGGGTGTATGGATGTTTGAGCTTAGAGAATTGTATCCCTGTGCTGACTACCTAAATCAGTCAGCTGGCCACGTCCACCATGTTCTATATGATGATTTATGATGGTATCTGGATATAACTACAACTTAATTGAAAAACCAGTAACCAACCCGTCTGCTAAGCGTGGTGAGTACTGGCAAAATTCCCCCAAAGTATCGATACAATTGTTGTAATCCTCGGGCGAGGCCTTTGTTCAGCAGTGGACATCTTTTGGCTGATATTAAGATGATGATAAGCAGCACCATGCGATCCTCAAACATTTATCAAACGTGGTCTTAAGGCAAGGTTTCCTGATAATCAGGTCTGTTTGGAAGCTTATATTTTGTTGTATAAAGTTTATGGACTGAACAAAATGATTGACGAACATAGATGGAATTGTCTCGATATAAAACTATAACCCACAACACGACACAGTTGGCAGGTAAATCACAATGAATTACCTTTCCAGAACGAAAGAGAAAAAGTACATTATATTTGAAATGTCGCCCATTTTCTCAGGTCAAATACTATTTCGGTATCATACTCAAAGTTGGCCGTGTGGTGCCGGCTCAGAATACCACCACCCCATTTCCTCCCGTGGGTGTCGTAAAACTCGACTAAGGGATTAGCCGGAGGATGGGCAGCAGCGTCCTTCGAGTACATTAACAACTCAACTGCGATCGCCAACCTGTCTGCCAAGCGTGGCGATTATGCCAAAACCCCCCAATGAGCCCACAACACACCATATCGATCGTTGTGGTAATCTTTGGGGGAGGCCTGTGTCCAGCAGAGGACTTCATTCGGCCGAAATAATGAATGATAATGACACAAAGTTAAAAGCAATACCTCTTAACGATAACTGCGAAGCCCATAACACTGGCAGTAAGTGCTACTAACTTTAGGACATCGGCGAAGCATCGAACTTGTACACTTACACCTGCCACCTCTTCACGGCACCGTGTAGCACTTTATGGGCCATATAGGTTTATTGTTGTTCCGACCATATTTACCGAATTACCACAATATCTGGAGGTCCAGAAGGCTGATTCCCAAAAGTGGGCATACATATTAATATGCTTGCTGTATCGTCCATATTAGGAAATAGTTTGTCTCACGTTGATTGTTTTTGATCCAGGAATCAAGGAACCGATATTATAAATCGCGTGATTCTCCATAGGATCAAATAATTGTACCTTGTATTGTAAATTGTACCTCGTATCTTGATGACCTATGAAACTACGTAAATTTTGCACACACTTTGCGGTAAAACATAGTGTACATTTTCATTCTTATGTCACCTTTATTTGACCTAGTGTTATGCAAATAAATGAATTTGAATAATTGGAACCGTGCAACTTAAATTCTGACGTTTCACAAAAACCATTTTACGTATTAATCTAAAGGAAATCTATAGAGGAAAGCATTTGTACAGCAGTGGACGTCTTTAGGTTGATATGGAGATGATAAAACTTTAGGATAAAAAAATTGCCTTACATTTGTAAACATACGTACGTTACTAAATAAATCTGTCACTCTCAGTTGAGGAATCAGTATACTTAATAGGCATTGTCTTTACTCACACTGTGCGCTATTGTATCCGATTGTTTTTTGGCGACGACGAATAAATTGAAATTAGAATACACGATTGTACAATGGTAGATTTATTCCAGAAACTTTTTTTTTTCAACGTTGCCCCACTCTAGGATTTCTCCTGTGTCGTGGGTGCGTTTACAGACATGAATTCCACAAACAATACACCTAGACCCGAAACAACTACCTGCAGATCATACAAATATTTGTTGCGTGCGGAAATCCAACCATCGACCCAGTGCGCAGCAGCCGACTGTATCAGCAACTGCACCAACCGTGCCGTCTTTAAGTAACTCGTTCAACTCGTTCGTTGAGTGGACCTTCTGCAGACATGTTCTTTAGTATATGTATTTATTGAGCTACCTTACATAAACTGTTATGTATGTAAATATGGTCCAAGTTTCAAATACTTGAATTAGGGTAACTGTGCTCTGGATCATGCTCTGGATAAGAGATTGAGACGTTTCGAATATCAATGGTAATGTTATCCAATTTTCAGATTTGGTTTACTAGCAGATTTCAGTTTACCATAATCATTACCAGTTTTGAAATATTGATTGACTAGACCAGTCTTTTCCAACGTGGGCGATAACGCCCCCTTGTGGGCGCTGCAGGCCTAAAGGGGGGCGGTAAGAGACCCAGAAAAAAAAGGGGGCATTGTGTAGGGCTTTGGGGTCGATTTATAATTTCATCTACCTAGCTAGGAAGACTCTTAGACACCGACTGAGCTCTCGACTCTCGACTACATCTTGTGAACATCAACTAATATTAATTAAGATATAGCTCAAACTCGGTTCGATATAAAAGACCGCGGGCAATCATGTTTTAACAAGTTTTTGTTAAATAATCCGAATTGTACATTCCTATACCAATCGGCTGGTTCTATAATATTTGTTCTTGCTTGTCGAGTACGATTGGGCGTCGAATGAGATAAACGAGTTTATGCACGTTTGTCTTATTCCTGTTGGTGCGTGCTGCTTATGCAATCCTATATAAACGACGTAAATTTATTTTATTTTCATTTGCGGTTTCGCGCATAATAGATAAGCAGTACTTGATTTCAACACTTACGTATTTCTTAAAACAAAACAATGTCGGAAGTAAAAAAGAAGAGACGGCAATACTCTGCGGAATATATTAAATTCGGATTTATTGAAAATCCCACAAACCCGTCGTCACCTTTGTGTCTTCTATGTCTAAAAACATTTTCGAACGAAGCAATGAAGCCTTCAAGACTGCAAGATCATTTGAATAAAATGCATCCAGATAAGACAGAAAAGAATGTAGCAGATTTTCAAGACCTAGAGAAGAAGCATAATACTCAGCCAAGTGTATCAAAACTATTTTCGGCAGCTGCTAAGCAAGATGACGACGGACTTCGAGCTTCGTACAATATCTCTTTGTTAATTGCTCAAAAAGACAAACCACACAACATCGGAGAAGAGTTAATTTTGCCAGCAATAAAGGAAGTAATAACTACTGTGCTTCATAAACCGGCCGCAGATATTATCCGAAAAATTCCTTTGAGTAATAATTCTGTGCAAAGACCAATTGATGAAATGGCTGAAAACATTGAAGAATCATTATTTTTCATTCATCATTTGGTTGCTAGAAACTTAAGTGAACGACTATTTCAATCACTGCAATATGTCATCAAAGCAGTCAATAAAATCCGTAGCAGCTCTTTGAATGATAGATTATTTCATCAGCTTTGTGTTACTAATGACGAAGATTTCAACCGTTTGTTGCTTCATACTGAAGTTCGTTGGCTGTCAAGAGGCAATTGTCTGATTCGATTTTACAACCTGTTTGACTCTATGATAGAGTTCTTGGAGACTAAAGATACAGAACTGCGCAACAAGCTCATAACATCAAAGAATGATATAGCTTACATGACAGACCTGTATAAAATGTTCAACGACATGAACCTCCAACTGCAAGGCGATAAACTAAATTTAATTAAAACAAAAAATGTCGTTGCTGCTTTCGCAGCCAAACTGCTTCTGCACAAAAAGAATATGGGCAGACGTGAGTTTCACAATTTTCCGAATTTATCAGTATACTGCAGTAACGACGACTTGTTTGCCTACTGCTAACATTTGGAAAACCTCCACATTGACTTCACCGAACGATACCAGGACATTTTAAACTTGGAAATACCAGACTGGGTGTTGGATCCGTTTTCAAATGTCAACACAGCAATGTCACCTCAGCTGGAAGAAGAACTTATAGAATTGACAACAAACGAAGAAATAAAAATCAAGTTCAAAAATGGATATCAAGAATTTTGGCTACAAAAACCGATCCCGCAATTGTACCCTGGATTGTGGTCAATTGTTCAACGATTTTTGATAGCATTCCCATCGTAATATTTGTGTGAACGTGGATTTAGTGCTGTGGCAACGCTGCTTACTAAAAAGAGAAATCGTTTGCGTGTTACCGAACGTGGCGACTTGCGGCTGTTTTTGAGTAAATTGGAACCTGATATCAACAAACTTATTGAACAGCATCAGATTCAACCTTCACATTAGTTTTTATATAAGAATTGATTATGTTTGTTTTATTTTCAATAAAAGATACTCTGTCCGAATACTATAAATTTGCGTTTCAATAATCAGTTATAAGTATTTAGCGGTTTTTAAGTATGTTTAAAAATAAAAAATAATTTATGCTTAAATTGGGCAGTAGACAAAAAAAGGTTGGGAACCCCTGGACTAGACTATTAAAGGTTTTATCGTAAGAATTGTAAATTAAACATTTTATTCCATATTTGAATAGTGTGACTGGTTTTGGCTTTGTTTGTAATAATCTTATTTTTAATTTAAACAATGTTTTCAAAGTAAAATCTAATAGAATGAACTTACCAATTGAAATTGAATTAGTGATTTCTAAAAACAAGACTGAATTTCGATAAATAGTGGCTTTCCATTAACGATTTTTAATTGAAACTTGTCAAGTTTGTTTGAAGGTTTAAGGTGACCGAGAGGGCGACAAACTGTTTTCTAAACGAATTATATTATTATATTTTTTTTATGTATATATTGTTATATATTTCGATGTTTACATTAACAGCGATTTTTGACTGACATACTTCTAATAGTGGTTCCATTATTCATTTTAAATTAACCTACCAAATCACACAAATAATATTTGCCATGGACCATGCCAAAATCAATGTACAAAACGGACCAGAGAAGGTCTAATCTCAAAGCTTCGGCTTAGCTACATTTAGTGCTACAACGGCCTTCAAGTGAGCGATACACGTTCAATAATTATGATGATATTCGGATAACGATCTCAGAAGCCCTCAATCCTCGATTCACGTGACAATATTGAGCATTCATGTTTCGGTAATATTCAGCATATTATACGTAGCTAAGTTCTGACCTGAACATCTAGGATCGAGCATGATACATCAATGCGGATCACAGTATAGTTGCCATGGTTAATCTCGGCTGAGTTGCAGCCCACAGCTGGCCAAAAGCCTCTACAAAGTTACGCCACAATATTACCTGCGTGCCTGTCCTGCGTGTTTCGTGTCAGTGGTCGTCGATCCATCTACAAGGTAGTAGTTACAAAATATTTGTGACTAAACACGTGTAAACAACCACTCAACTAACAACCGTTTACTTCTTCTTATCGAGTCGAAGTATTGTCAGCTTTTTTGGCCCAGTGTTCTACAATGCGCACTGCATTTTGCTTGGCATTCATTAGTTTCTCACGCGTGTGCATGTGACAGGCCACAAAGAACAGGATATCAGGTGAGCCATTGTTTGCAGAGTGACGCCGCACTAATACTAGACGTCTGAACCATTCATGTATCCCAATTTTTGTAGATTATCTTTACTTCTTCTAACTTGGGTTCGAAGTCTATTCAAAGATTTCCAAGTTGGCTACAGGTGCATAAGTGGAAGGGTTTCTGTAGGTTTTAAAAATGTGACAGATGGTTCTGACCTTTGTTATTTTGGTTTTCTTTTGACGCATTGGTTTCAGCCGGGACCACACACCTGAAAAAGATTTGACGACTTTTAAGCCTTCGATCATTTTCTATTTTTGCCTTCACAATGCGGCACGCTGCAGTCCTTCAAACGCCATGAGGAGCAGTGTCAGACAGAGGGTACAGCATTCGTACCGGGGTTGATTTAAGGCACCCAGTAATCATCCAGCCAGTTTCATTCTGAGCTGTATCCACACTTCATGCCATTCCGATCCTTTGCAGGACTTGGGATGTTGCTCTCCTTTTGGTGGATGTTAGGCGAAGAAGTAGGTCATTTCGCGCATGCATTT
The DNA here is from genome assembly GCA_947459985.1 of Diloba caeruleocephala. Classification (NCBI taxonomy): domain Eukaryota; kingdom Metazoa; phylum Arthropoda; class Insecta; order Lepidoptera; family Noctuidae; genus Diloba; species Diloba caeruleocephala. The sequence goes on along the minus strand of OX381611.1, from coordinate 2,188,905 downwards.
TCCGTTTTATGTTTAACAGTTTTACTGTAACGGTCTACTGCACGGTCTACTAACGTTTACTAACATGCATTGTTACCAGAATACAAATACCAGATCACAATGTAATGAGTAATTTATACGTACAAGTGTATTTTTCGGCTAAAGACTGGAGACGTGTGAATAAAACTTAAAGCCGTGCCTAAAATTAATGTAGATCCAGTGATAACATGTTCCAAAACTGTTGTTAGAAGTTACTAACAGAAAGTTAAAGATCATGTTTGAATTATTACAACCGACAAGACACGTGCCAAACATATCAAATGATAGCAACATATCACGTACAAGACGTTGTGAATCTTGAATTTAATTTAAATCCTCACCAAATCTCCCGGATAAGTAGATTAGATATCTGGTGACCTTTGTTATTCCCAATGTACACATGAAAGCAGAAGTTTAACGTTCCCATTATTATTTTTAATAGAAATGATTGGCGTCTTGCAGTCGTCTCAAGGGATATGAGGTTGCTTTGGCCGGACAATTAGCGAAACTGAAATAGCCTTCAGACAGGCTTCATACTATGTGCTAAGCAACAGTGGCGAAGGGCGTCCCCTACGGGACACCAATCCACGACTGGGACCTTGGACTGCTGGAACGGTATTATTTGGGATTCACAAGGGCTTTTTTTATTACTACCGACGACTCGGCACGCAACGTTCAAGCGTCGTAGGGTGTGCACAATTACGTTAATCAGGTGGTCGCGACGTTTGGTCACCGCGACATTGAAGCGAGCCTCGGTGACGAGGACAGAATGCCGCGGTCTGATTGCATGAGACTGCGCGAGTCTCTTCTTGTGTTCCACGTTGAGGAGGATGATTGCATCGCCCGGGTCGATGAGTACGTACTTAGGGCAACAACGTACAAGGGAACATTTCTGTTTGAAAATAAAGTTTATATACATTAAAGTTAAAATTAGCGTATACACTCAGTTTGCTTATGATGTATCGTTGAGGGTCATCGATGGTAACCATTATTTTTTGTAACGTAATAGAATTCTAGACTTTGTGGTTTGCAGCAAGCAAAAAACCACCACTCTTCACACATTGATATCAGGATGGGCAGCAACATCTTCCCGTGTGATAATTGGCAGAATGTTAAACTTAGCACTAAGACAGGCTTGGCTAAAATCGCCAAGTGGTTAACAATTAATTTGCTTACATTAAACATTACAAAAACAAATAACATTTGCTTCAGTGTCTGCCAACGTACGCAATCAGAGGAAGATTTTAATGTTAAAATTCATACTTGCAATAACGATAATCGCAATTGCTGTGGCTGCTCAACAATCAACAAAGTACCTCATATTAAGTACCTAGGTGTTATCATGGACCGGAGGCTATCATGGTACCCACACATTGAGCAGGTTGCCAATAGAGTCAAAAAATTAAGCTGGATGTTTAGGACCCTTAGATGTCGTTCCCAAGACTGCCGAAAATCGTTCGGGCCATCAAAAAGATTTCCTCAAGATGATCTATGTTGCCCTAGTCCAGTCTGTACTTTCTTATTGTATACCTGTCTGGAGTGGTGCAGCCAAAACAAAATTTCTAGCGGTGGAAAGGGCACAACGCGCCCTCATCAAGTGCCTGTACTTTAAAAAAAAGAGACACCCTACTGAAGACCTATTTCGACTTAGTATCTTACTCTCAGTCAGGAAACTTTACATCACACAAATTATTTAAAAAAAACACAAGTCTCTTTCCTATGATGCTGGCATACTGACAAAAAGAAGAAAATATATTATATTAAATATCCCTAGTACAAGGACTTTGCTTGCCAGTATGCAATTTAGTAAAAGATCTGCTGTGCTATTTAATAAAATCAATAAATACATCTACATTTATCCCAAAAACTACAATGAGAGTAAAAAAAAAATGGAATGGATTCAAACGCTTACCTACAATGATACCGAAACACTTCTGAAACCCTGACACATACTCACCTTCACACTCATGTACTCTCAGTCACACCTACAGACTAAACTTTCACTCACACACATACTTACACCCACTCACATACTTACACTCACTCATACACATTTGATTCAATTTAAGTTAATGTTAATGTATGAGGTTTAGCATAATATAACACGTTTTGCTATGGAAGAGCGGACTCTCCTAATACAGGCACTACCCGCCTAAAAGGAGGATCCAATCTAAAAACTTTTGTTTATACCTACACTTGTTTTACCAATAAGCTGTTTTTCATTTCATTTCATTTTTCATTTCATAATAAGAATACACTGCAATCGCAGTCCAGGCGCTAAACGTAATGATTACGGCAATATTATAACAGGTCACTATAGTGATTATTGTGAGAACCATGTTCAGCAGTTCATTCTTTTTTTAAGTTAACGTGCTGGTGCATGGTGTTTTGCGTGTGTGTGTACCTGTGCTTGCGTGTTTTAGCGTTGTGTATGTGTGTGTGTTTGTGTATGGGTGCCTGCGTGGAATTCGAGACATGAGCCTAAACCAACGTTCTCAGTGAGCTACACGAGGCCAATGTATTGGAATACGATATGATAAAACAGAAAGTCAAGCTAAAATCGTAAAAGGCGTTTCTGGAAATAACCGGAGGATGAGCAGCAGCGTCTTCCAAGTACATCAATAACTCAACTTTGATCGCAAAACACCTGCAAAGCGTGGCGATTATGCCAAAGAGTACACAATACCGGTCACGCAGATCGGTCATTGTAGTGATCTTTGAGGAAGGCCTGCGTCCATCAGTGGAATTGATTCGTCTGAAATGATGATGATGAGATACGGAAAGCAGCAGCTAATGGTTTATTTTAAAGCGGTCACGTTATTCGATCACGAAACTCTTATGCCCACAATTATTGAATACCTAGATCTTTTTTAATAATCAGCACAATATCTTCCTACCCATCGCTTAATGCGAGGTCAAAGTCGACCCAATACGCGGAGTAATTTAATCGTAAGAAAATTGCTCCAGTAATGATCCAAAGAGAACCAAAATTACTAAAATAAAAAGACTTATGATAAATAAAAAATAATATTCTGCTGTTCCTCCAATCAACCAATACCAACCTGAATTATTGCTCAATTCTCGTCGCGACATGTTTGCTTTGACAAAATATTATTACGTCACGCGCGATATAGACCGTCGTGCATCGCTTCCAATATTCATCTTAACTAGCGACCCGTTCTTGCTTCACTCACGATAAATAGTAATACATTTGGTTTAGAATTCACATTTCTTCATTCTTCATTATGTTAGTAACATTGTAACTTACAAAAAACTAAGGAACGCTGATTTAGGTACCACATATGTGGCGACACCTTTTTTATTGATGTCCAGCGGAAATTCTACACGGAACTTCCTCCACCCCGGGGAAGGGCGAAGGGGTATGCCGGACTCCTACCAGATAAAACCACTGGAGTGATCATCTTCGGCACTGAAGGGGCTCCAGGTCCTCGTAAGATCACACTAGAGCCGCCCATTGGTGCCTCGCCTTTAGGCACATATACATTTCCACTATATAACTACAACTTACAGCGACATATATTTTGCTCGCCTCACCGACGTCGCGTCACCTTCCCGTTCAAGTTAGCACTTCTCCCTCCCGTCTCTTGCTCGCGCCAGCCCGTGCCGAACCTGTAGCTTTAAAGGTCCCTTAATACATTTTAAATAATACCGATCCAGCTGTCCCCAAAACAATAGGATGTTATCCCCAGCAACGCCCTAAGCCGAGGTCCGTGTCCCGCAGGGGGCGCCCTTAGCGAAAGTTAGTTTTTAATGGTAATTTTAAGCCTGGCCAGCTAGGCCTCTTTTGGCTTCGCCAGAAATGACCGGTGAAGCAACCACATTTCCCAGAAATATATGCGAGAAGACCGACAAAAAATAAATAAAAAAAGACATCACATCATTTCGGCCGAATGAAGTCTACTGCTGGACACAGGCCTCCCCCAAAGATCACCACAACGACCGACATCGGTATGTTGTGTGCTCATTGAGGGGTTTTGCCATAATCACCACGCTTGGCAGACGGGTTGGCGATCGCAGTTGAGTTGTTAGTGTACTCGAAGGACGCTGCTGCCCATCCTCCGGCTAATTCCTTAGTCGACTTTTACGAACCCAGGAGGAGGAGATGGGGTGGTGGCATTCTGAGCCGGCACCACATGCCAACAAAAAAAACAAAAAAAAGACATCTATTTGAACATTAAGTGCAACTCTCCAATGACTTCAAAGTATTATAAAACACTTAAACGGACTACAGCGCGTATAATACAGATTTTTGTTTTTCACTATGCAGTGTTTGTGGGTGCAGGATGACTAAGGTGAAAGGCATCGTTACAAATTTTTGAAGTTGTTTTATATACCGTTCAAATCTATTCAAACATAGCTGCGATGCACGCAGTAAGCATTTACGGTGTCTTGATGTTTTTAGTGTAGTGTGTTGTATGGGACTTTATTATTTTATTAAGAGGATTCTAAACTGGTGACACCTGCCAACCATCCCCGCTATTCAAATTAGGAAGGTTTCCAAACGAAACGAAAATTTATAATATACGCGATGTAATCCGTTTAAATTCTTTTTATTATAATGGGAAATAATCGCGAAAATCTATGACATTACTATTGTAACAATTATGATTTAAAAAGAGTAACCATAGTGCCCTATTCTCCACAGGAAATCTACATCTAAGAATGCGGCAATTAAAGTCTGATTATTCATAAGTGCCTGTAAATGGTTTTACATAATTAAAATTATTTTTATCTTTATCTTCATGTCTCTCTTGTCACGGGTTTATATCCCCTGTAAGGGGGAACCCGGTCTTTTGATAGGCTTACGCTGGGACATGGGTACAACACGCAGAGGCCCTTTAGTTATTTTTAATCTATCACGTAATGGGACACTAACCGGAGACTCGCCATGGCTACACTATAAAATGCAGTCTCAGATTGTCCCCGGAGGTGTAAAACTATTGTATAAGATGTAAACTACAACTGTAAGGTCTATTGTAATGGGTGCTAAATGGATTACATACTTCTAAAAACGGAAACAACGGCGTCTGCCTTTCAACCTTTAAAGTGAAATTCTGTGGCAGACGGTGACTCGCCACTCACAAGATGGGCCCCCTAAATGGCCACCACTGTAGGCGACAACGGTATTTATCTTTATTTTTATTATTAAGCTCTCTCTCATTATTATAATATTATCAAGAACAAGAAAATTAATATTGGAACTGTTTCATATAATGAAGCGGACTATACAGTCGCTTCAGCGTTATATCTCGTTAGTTTTATTTTAAATCTGAAATCAATTTTATCTAAAGCCTGCTTGCCGATATTGCAACATGTACAAGCTGTTATAGAATTAAGTTCCGGATTCGCTAGATTGTGGTTCCGTATGATGAACTATTGTTTTATCTTGGCACACTATTGTGTTGGTTTGCAAAGAAGTTTGTATGCTCAAGCTACACAATATTTTTAATTATTATTAGGGCTACGCAGGAAGCTAGCCGTGTGGTGCCGGCTCAGAATACCACCACCCGTGGGTGTCGTAAAAGTCGACTAAGGGATTAGCCGGAGCATGGGCAGCACCACCCTTCGAATACATTATCAACTCAACTGCGATCGCCAACCCGTCTGCCAAACGTGGCGATTATGGCAAAACACCCCAATGAGCCCACAACACAGCCATATTGGTCGTTATGGTGATCTTTGGGGGAGGCCTGTGTCCAGTAGTGGACTTTATTCGGCGTAATAATAAAAAAAAAACGCAGGAAATGCCTGTGATTTAGCAGTAACAGCATAGTGCTAGTGGTTAAACGCTTGCCTTCCATACAAGAGGGTATGGTTGTATTCAGGCCCGCACCTCTGACTTTTCAGATTCAATTGCGGATCAGAATTTGATGTTCTCTTGCATTAACGCTGAAAGGAAATATCTTGAGGAAACTTGAACACCTGAAAGGGCTCCAAAATGTTGTTTTGTTTTTTTTAAACATAGCCCCACACTAGGATTTCTTCTGTGTCGTGGGTGCATTTACAGACATATATTCCACATACAATACACCTAGACCCGGAACAACTACCTGCAGATACCATACAAGTATGCGTGCGGGAATCGAACCCACGACCCGGAGTGCAGCAGCCGACTGTATCAGCCACTGCACCAAAAGTGCCGTTCTCAATGGTGTGTGTAGTTGCACTAAACTAGCGTGGTAGAGTCCGCCAAACTGCACTAGGCCAGCGTGGTGAACTAAAGCCGAACCTTTCTCATCGAGAGCAAGGCCCGTGCCCAACAGTGGGACTGTAATGGGCTGATTATGTAAGAAATACGCATGAAAGTCAGTATAATCTCAAACAATGCTCAGACAGTTTGATACAGTAGCCACTACAATGTTCTTAATTATTAATTCTTAATTCCTTATTGTACACATATCTTCAATGTATAAACAAACAAAAAAAAAAATTGACGTACATAGGCGAGCTTAACTCAATATTGAGTTTTCTAACAGCAAACCTTTGAGCGATAGAGTTATATGAGGAGAGAATCAAGTGTACAACACGAATAAAGTATGATTTATTATCAATAAATATAATAGGGATAAGCGTAACATAAATTTGCTATATAAATAACACATGGATATAAATATACAATACAAGATGAAGAATGTTCGCTTATTTAGTGCAGGTAGAATGAGAACGCAACTTTTAGTTAAGTTACAAATTATATATTTTATTAACAGATAGGTAGGTAGATTTGTAGGTCAGTAAATCGTGAATTCAAAATTGAGCACGCAGTCGCAGTGTCAATAGCCACGCTTTAGCCAGGTGTAGATCGACGTAGAGGGGGTGACCGCTCTACAGTCATCCCCTCCGTGATGTGCCTAAAGGCGTGGCACCAATGGGCGGCTCTAGTGTGATCTTACGAGGACCTGGAGCCCCCCTTCGGTGCCGAAGATGACCACTCCAGTGGTTTTAGCCGGTAGGAGCCGGCATACCCCTTCACCCTTCCCCGGAGTGAAGGAAGTTCCATGTAGAATTTCCACTGGACATCAATAAAAAAAAAAAAGGTGTAGATCGACGACGTTACAGAGTTGGTCGGCACAGCTCGCTGTAGTCTTTTTTTATCCGGTTTTAGTAAAGCCCGGTCAAAGTGTGCATTCCTAACTGCAAGAGCTCATGTAGTCCACGCATTGCTAGTTGTACCTGCATTCAATACTCAAACTAGCCGTGATTTTCCTCCTTCTAGTTAACACGTGTTTTTTGAGAGAGATCTCTGATGCGGGATCCAAAATGTGGGTCCGTTATCTAATCTCCGTGGCTCGAAAACTTATCCTCTCTACGGTGCCGAAGATGACCACTCTGGTGGTTTTTGCCGGTAGGAGTCCGGCATTCCACCCTTTCCCGGGGCGGAGGGAATACATAAAGTATTTCCACCGGATAAATAAAAATAAGGTAGACACTAGATTGTTAAAGGCTAGAACAACTTGCATTCCTGCAGTTTGTCTTGTTAATCGAAAGAAGCTGCTGCACTGCTAGCTGATCCCATGGTCGCCTTTACGACACCCACGGGATGAGATAAAGTGGTGCTATATATCTCAAACATCACATTTGGACAAGTTCGTCATCTTAATATGTATAATCGAATACCAATCATTCAATGTTCGTTCGGTTACGTATTTATTAATCTCACCCAGTCTTTACGTACATAAATCGATCACTATTTGGTTTTTAGGGTTCCGAACGTCCGAAGGAAAAAACGCGAAACCTTTATAGGATCACTCGTGTGTCTGTCTGTCTGTTCGTCTGTCACAGCCAATTTGCTCCAAATCTACTGGACCCATTAAGTTGAAATTTGGTACACATATGGATTTCTGCTCCCTAAATACGTACGTACGTACGTACGAAACCTTTAATAAACAAATTTTGAATATGTGCATCACCTTTAAAGTAATTTAAGAAAATATGCGAAACATTTCCATTCCTCTCCCTCCTTATCGCCAAACTACTGAGCCTGAAATTTCGAAAAAATTGTATATAATAGCTTTTTACCTATAAATTACAGGAAAACCTATAAGAAACCTATAAAATATCTATCTATCTTAAAATAACATGGTAAACCTTTCAATATTGTGCTTGCGTTTGCGGTTGGAATGTATGTGAAAACATGTTTTTCAACTACGATGTTAAGTTTGTTCTTGAGATAAGTAATTAGTACAAGACCGAATTCAACAATAGACAATATATATTCAGCAATTTCAGAACCCTCTCCACGCGAATTCAACTCGCACTTGTCTGGTTTTATTTTTATGTCTCATGGAACCCTAAATCTAGAGTATAATAATGTAGAAGGTAATATAATATCGTCTCGTCGCAGCCAACGATCGACCTTTTTGCATACCGACTGCTCACATTTTCATATTTCTCTGTTAGTTTCATGTCGACGTAATGCAATTTATATAATGGACGTTTGGAATGGAAGTTATGTCGGCGAGCTTGGCCAAAGTGATGCTTCTAAGTGTTATTAAGGTTGGTAATTTTAATTTGGAAAGAGATGTGAGTGTACGAGTGATATAAGGGGTCTTTCGACTACAGATTGGAAAAATAAAACTAATTAGGTACTTGTTTTTTATTTCACTTTTTTTTTTTTTTTAGATTTCATAGAGTAAGTAAGAGTGCCATGGGGATTATTCATCAATTTTGTTTAATTGACCTTATAAGTTGTCTGGATGTTTAGATATGTCATGTTCCCTCAATTGTCCTGCTGATGGTAGTGTCGTGTATCGGGTCGCTGACTTGCCCTACAATATGGTTGAGCTGAGCGACGCTGATGCATGCGTCATGATCGTGAACGAGTGCCGTCTGTTGCGATTAGTCGGCTTAATGCTGTATTCAAGCATAAACTTTAATTATAATTATTAAAATCTGGCTTGTTTCGTCTGGCCTTTTGTAAAGTTTAGTCTCTTGTTCTCACATAACCATCATTTGTGATTTAAAATTTAAAGAACACCTAACCATGTGGTTTCTTGCCTATTCTCCATAGAACATCAACCTATTGGAACGTGACAACTTAAGTCTGACATAAGTGCTTGTAAATGATATTACATAAATAAAAATATTGTCATCTGTAATATAAACGTTGTAGTCCGAGCTTTTTAATAAATTCTTTCTTCCTGGCTATTTCCCTAGCCTCTTCTAGAAGTTATCTGCCAGCCTATTGTTGTTATAAAAGGTTACCAAGGGATAATTATTAAGTCTGCTAACAAAATACAGAGATTTACATTCCGTCTGTCAAGCCTGATTATGGCAAAATAATGATTTCATGTATTTACGTATCCATGTTCTATAACGGTAAGTATAATATGATAACAAAAAATACTCGAGACCGGCTATGGACAGTATCTGAGACCACAGTGTTGACTGATTAGTACATTGGCTAAAGCATTCAACTCTTTTTAATGCTTATGTCTAACAGTCGGTTGCGAACAAGCCATACATATAAATTATTTATTAAAATTGTGGATGGTTACTCTTTCACAGGCAGTCTGAATCAATTCCCCATCGGCCATTACTTCCACAACATGGCATGAAACAGCTTGTTAAAATCCAAAATCTGTAAATAACTTAGCAAAAAATCGAACACAAAAAAGCCTTATTTGGGTTGGTTTGGATTCAAATATGCATTAGTCTTGGGCTCTTTGCCAGCAAACATTTTAGATATACATCTTCCCTGCTAACTCCTACAACTTTACTGTTATGAGATAATAACTAGCTTTAGAGTCTACTCTCATATCAACTTGAAAATTAACCATCATCAATTCCAATATTGACATTATTCAAGTGCAATAACGATAGACCTTGTTAAAATCAAAAATCTGCAAACATATTAGGTGCCTAAAAATTGTACACAAAATCGCCTTATTTGGGTTGGTTTGGATTTTAATATGCATTAGTCTTGGGTTTTTTACCAGCTAACATTTTATATACACCTCTTCCCTGCTGAATCCTACAACTTGACTTTTATGAGATAATAACTAGCTTTAGAGTCTAATCTCATATCAACTTCAAAATGCTATTCATGGTCTACTGTACTGATCGTTGTGGGAATCTATGGAGGAGGCGTTAGATCAGCAGTGGATGTCCTTTGACTGACAGATGATTAAACGTCTTTCTCTTTTGGATGTATCCTTCATAACTTGCAATATCTGGTGATGTTTTAAAACAATCTTCGTGTTAAATAAATTCTAATACTCAAGATTAATCAAAGCAACATCGTATTTATTTTCTTTTTCCTTTCTACAATAAATCTGGCCTCACTCTAGTTTTTCCTCCTATATCATGGTCAGACCTTTGATCAAGGCAGACTCCAAAGAGTGCCATGACTGCCTCAATGATGCGCTTGGTCGTGAAATGCAACCTAAAGCGCTCCCACAACTTCTTAAGTTCGCGCTAGTGAGCCGGCCGCATCAGCCTATCGAACGACCTTGGAGGCGCACTTTCGTTGCTCTGGTGGAAGGAGCATGTCTAATCTTAGACCCACGCATCCGTCTCCGCCAGGATGTCTAACGGCGTAAAGCGCGCCGGGAGAATTTGCCGCCTAGCTACTCAGCGCTGCAGACCGTGAAGTTTGGTTCTGCATCGCTGGATGCCTGACAGTCAAGATGACCATGGACGGGCCCCGTAGAGGGCCACGGACCGCACGACTCCCCCTTGGAATATATATATAACATTTTATCGCGATCTACCACTGGGTACAATGCCTTCCCCAAAACAAGCTTTAGCTGCAGAGCTCAACGGTCTTAGTTCACTGCTGCCAGTCACCGGCGTTAATTAATTTTTACTTTCGCCATGTTGCTGTGAATGTGGTCACCTTTTTTAATTAAGGTGGCTATCGTATTACGCACCTAAATTTCGCTGAACCATCTCCGGCCACCATGAGTAGCGGCTTGTGGACGACCAACTGACAGTTCGTCGCCCTAACAGGAACAGGCCCGAGACGGTAGCGGTAGAGTTTTGCGCGCGCGTCTCTGACGATAGGTGCGGCCAGCCAAGTCGCACAGAGATGGTGCCCGTCAAACAGTGACGGCCCAATATCTACCGGGGGCGTGGTCTAATGCTGACAAAGCGTACACAACACCCCCGGCTAGAGGTAAGTGGATGGACACCATGGTTTTAGCGAGTAAGAGTCCGGCATGCCCTCTTAGCCCTTCCAAAGGCGGAGGAAATCTGTGAGGATATCCCCACGACAAAAAGATTATGTGACCCAAATGTGATTAATATCACAAGCCATAAAACAGAAAGTACCTACCAGGCAAACATGACTTAACAACAAATTCTCAACTTTGCAAACGTCTTCATTATCTTCAACCGCCTCGGGCCATTAAGGGACGACCTTGAATATCTTTTATTTTCTTAGATCAGAGCCCAGGGCTATTCTACACTGTAACGGAGTCTCGTACACAATCACAAATGAAGTAATTTAGAAAAGCTTTTATTTCTTAAGTAGCTCTTTAAATTCTAAAGAGAGGACATTGTTATCACTGAGTTAAGTGCTTTGAATGCAGTACGAGATGAAAAATACATCTATTTTATAATAAAATTGTAGTGGCGACTGGATTTTGTGCTATAACAGAATAACTTTGGTTGGTTTGTCATTATTTACATTTGTAAAATACATGCTAAACTAGCACATATATGACTCTTATTAGATGAAGGAGTTAGAAGAGAGATAGAAATAAAACTACTTAAAGTATACTAAAGAGAGACAAAGCCTTAGAAAAAGTTTTCTTCAATAACCGTTGCTTGGGTACACAACTTGACTCTAATATGAATACATATTGTTGAATTCTACTTAACGTACTTCAAGCTTGCACTCGTTCAACACTCGCGATAAGTAGGTAAGAGTAAATTATTTAGCTTCAAGCTTGTTGTCTCACCATTCTGCAAATGTTCAACACCGGACTGTGAATATGAACAGTCTGCACATCATATTCTGTGGGAGTGTGTTCTTTGGCAAGATGAACGCAATATTATGTTTGACAGCTTGCAAGTTACATCCGGAGTTGTTTACTATACAGACCTTGTTGCAACAAGGACGAATTTCCGTGCGTTCAGGCGTTTTTACCATACCTACTATTGGAATCAGTCACAATAGCTCACAACATAGGACCCGTAATTAAATATTTATAAACATCTTTGTACCCTTGGTGCTTGGCAACTAGGCTATCCTAGTTGTACACTCCCTATTATTGTGCCTATGGCCTATAGTATTTTCTCTGTCTCCTGCTTGCTACGGAGGGAAGTGGAGCGTATATTCTTTCCTACTCCTCCATTTTCTTTTCTGATTAATTTCGTTGCGGGTTCCAAGACAGTTCTTCATTTCTCTGGAACAAACCGACCTTCATTGGTCGGTGTTCTTTTCGGTGGTCGCCATTGTAGATCCTGGATTACAGGAGTTGCAGTGGTTGGGAATGTGTGGCGGGCTTGTCCCATTAAAAAAAGAAAGTAGGTACCTCCATAAACCAGCTATTACGTCTACGTTACGTCTGAAAAAAGAACTGAAACAGACGAACAAAATGTGGTAGGCATCTTGTTGCATGAGTCTGGCTAGGTAGGTAGCACAGCTGCTTGGCAGCAGTGGTAACTGGCACTGGATAGTAGTGTTTATACTTTGGGTATTACTGTGTTCCCCATTGGTGGGCTAAAGAGACTAAATATCTTATATCTGGAGGTAACATGTGCAGTGTGGTGCTACCCAGGAAACGGATATTAATGTAAGTAAATACGGAAGTCATTCTTAAAAGACCGTCAGTTCTAATTAAATTTAAATCTACAAGCGACGCCGAATGAAATCGATGTTTGTAAAGAAATAAATTGCGGAATGTCCCACCGGCTCTCGCGATAGTGTCTGTTTTAAAAGCGAAGGATTATTCCCCGGTGACACATTTTGAATTTGATTTCAGTTTTATCCTTTTACGAGATTTAACCGTTTATTCTACGTTTATTTTGTTAGTCCAAATATTTAAGTTGTGAGACTTCACGGAATGGTTATTGACATGAATTTTGTAGTCTTTTTTAAGAGGTTGTATCTAGGTGATGTGATTTTTCCGTTTGTGTTGTCATAGAAAACTTAGGTATTGTTACCATCTACTTTTTCTTTTCTTGTGGTTAGTGGCCAATCTCGTGTCAGAGCTGTTAAGGCCACCCAAAAGCCTCAATTTTGGGTGTCAACTTGGCTTAACGCTTGTCGTGTAATAATAATAACGGGGACCAACTACTTTAAGTACACTTCGAAATACGAGATGCTCATATCAAATACGATGCGGTCACCCATCCATAGGCTGACGGCGCCAAGCGTTGCTTAACCTCACCGAACGTTTACCGATCAGTGAGTGCAACTGGCTATGAGCGCCTCGTCTTATGGATACAGCATCTGCATTTCATCATCATCGCTGATATGATATCAGCTAAAAGACGTCCGAACGCTTGCTGAACAAAGTCCTCCCCCATATATTTCCACAACTGTATCATCATTTTGAGGGGAATTTGCCAATACTCACCACGCTTAGCAGGCGGGTTGCTGAGCGCAGTATGGCTACCGTTCCCCCTCTGATTTATATTCCCTTAGTCGCCTTTTACGACATCTACGGGATGAGATGGAGTGGTGCTATATTCTTAATCCGGACACCACACGGACAATATATGTGTTGTGTATTAATGGAACCATGGACACGGACCGATAATTATGTGTTGTGTATTAAATACAGCCATGGAGAGGCCACGGTTAGTGTCCTATTCCTGCTGAGTATTGAACCCATGTCAGCGCATGCCTATCAAAAGACCTGGTCCCCCATTGCAGGGGATTTTAAACTCGTAAAGAGAGAGACATAAATTTAATTAACTATATAATATTTGCCGTGTGGTGCCGGCTCAGAATGCCACCACCCCATCTCCTACCATGGGTGTCGTAAAAGTCGACTAAGGGATTAGTCGGAGGATGGGCAGCAGCGTCCTTCGAGTACATTAACAACTCAACTGCGATCGCCAACCCGCCTGCCAAGGGTGGCGATTATGGCAAAGCCCCCCAATGAGCTCAAAACACATCCATATCGGTGGTTGTGATGATCTTTGGGGGAGGCCTGTGTCCAACAGTGGACTTCATTAGGCCGAAATGATATAATATTTTAATCGAAGAAGCTAAAGAACCGTGAAGTTCCTATTTTGGCACTTAGCAGTTTAGCCTTTCTACTTTCAATGTGCATCTAGTTTTATTGTGTTTATTATATCAGACTTGAAGTGTATCTTTAAAACGTTTAGCATTTTATAGTAAAGAAGATCTAATTCAATTTAAACTTCTCATAAAGTAGTCTATTCAAGAGAGCTTCGTAAAACAATTGCACAAAAATTCCTACATTCAATAAACCACCAAGCTACTATTGAGATACAGCAACTGTCCCTATTTTGTCTGATTTAAATATCAGAGGGAACGTCTGGTATGTTTGTACTGCGGCCAACCCCGCGGGGCTTGCCGAGTATTGCAATAAATTTACATAGGAAAGATTCTTACCGAGAGCCTTCGACAGAAGGCTAGGGATGTAACGCGTCGATTCTTAAAATCGATAATTTTGGTGTTTTCACACTTTAGCTCGTAAACGTCTACTGAACATGGGTTTCCTAATGATCACTAAAAAGGGTGGTCATTGTGGCGTGGCAGGTAAATTGGTGATCGCAGCATGTTATTATTAATACACGGGAGGATGATGCTGCACATTCTCTTAATATCAATACCAAGTCAGCTTTTCGACACCTATGGGTCGAGAAGGGTGTTGTTTCATTTGCGGCCATAAGATGTACGGTAATCGAAAAAGAAGGAAAAAAATACCACTAACTGAGGAAAATTATTCTTTCGTGAATTTAAGCCTGAATAATTGGGCACACAAAAACTGGTTATCCAATTATTGCCGTATTCTATTCAAAATGGCGTTTTCCAGTTTGCTCCTGCTTTCGTTATGAACTCATGTCACATTAAAACATAATGTCACGTATATGTTTTGAATGGTATGTATTCCTGTACAGTGTAGGTACTACTAATAGCAACTTAGACATCTTTTTCAACAAATTATAAGTAAGTGAAATGTTTATTGTTAAAAATAACTATTCTACTTATGTGAAGTGTACTTCTGAACGTTAAATGCAAAATATTTATTAGACAAATGATACCCAATTTAGGAAGGATACGTATTACATAAATGAACAACTTTACATACTTACTGTGTAACCCTAGTCCTCAAGATGAGCTGAAACCCTGCTCATAGAAATGGTTCAAATGATTTGATCGTGCCCTAGTGGGCCACTTTTGTCTAATGTTTTATTAAACAGAGTGTAAAAACTTAGATACGTATCGAAAACAATCACAATTTCGACAAACAATTATCAATATCGATTAGGTACTATTATAGGTTAGGTAAACGTCATCTCCCAACTGGTCATGGCTATCACGGTACGCGCCCAAAATATATTAGATATTATGAAAAACATGTTACTTTATTCCATAAAGGGGTTCATTTCCCAGATTTTCTAAAGTGTACATAACTCCAGATAGCTAAAAATAACCCTTTTTTATTTTTATTTCATTGGTCCCAGCGGAAATTCATCATGAACTTCCTCCGCCTCGGGGAACGGCGAAGGGGCATGCCGGAATCCTACCGACTAAAAACACTGGGGCGGTCATCTTCGGCACATAAGGGGAGCTTCAGATCCTCGTATGATCACACTAGATCGGCAAACAAATCCTTCTGCTATCTTTTGGTCCTATGTGCGGTGTACCGGCGTAACAGTAGCACCACCTCATCTCATCGCGTGAGTGTCATTGAAGTTGACTATGGGATTAGCTGGAGGATGGGCAGCAGCGTTATTCAAGCACAATTAAAACTCAACTGCGAACGCCAACCCGCCTGACAAATCAAACACCATGTTTGTGACCCAGGCCGGTCAATGAGGCAATTTTTGAGAGGCCCGTGTCCAGCAGTGGGCGTTTATCAGCTGTAATAATGATCTTTTACGTCCTGACATGATAAGGTGCATGTTTACATGTGTAATGGTAACTATCAGAGAGTTACTATAATTCAGCGTTCTTAACATTCCCCTGCATCTTTAAAAACAGCAGAATTTTATTAACTTAAAGATTTAACCTTTGTATAAACATTTATTAAATTTTATAGTACATTAATTTTTATAGTAGCCTTCATGAAACTAATTTTGTATCGCGCGGGTCTACTTTTATTTCACTTTACATAAAATAATTCTCACGCTTTTTAACTGATAAAGTTCCGAATAAATAGGAACCTATTTTTCCTGTACATTTTAGGATACTTGGAACATTATTTCAGACTGAAGGTTAAGGATAACTTAATACTTTAAGATGAAGTTTCGGACGGCTTAGGCTAAGTGGTGCTTTACTGTTAGGATTAGGACGGGCAATTGACCTATGTACATACGTTAAATTTATCTTTTGTAAAGCTTTTTACATCTCTTTCATAATGTATGTATACATTAAACACAATAAGTTATTGGTTGATCTTTATATTATTAAATTATCGAAAATCTTTCGTAATTGTCAATTGAGATTCTCATCGACATATCGACAACAATCGCACATCACTACTCGTAACCGTCTTTGTCCAATCCGCGGATGATCAAATGGATAAGATTAAGTTCTGCAAATTTTGGCGGAATTTGAATCAGATTTTTACCTCATAACTGTATATATAACTTCTTTCTTACTGAGAAATCAGAAGAAATAAAGTTATATATTGCTAAATAAGTCATAAGTAAGACATTAGTCGCTGTCAAGAAAAAGATAAGACATAACTTATTAGATAAATACTTAAACTATGTATTAATCTAAGAGTATAGGTACCATCAAAGTAGACTACACAAATCTATACAAATAAATAAAATTGAAGTGTCTGTTTGTAATGTCAAAATAACAGCTTTTTACTAAATGCATAAGAACTTTCTTATGCATTTAGTACCTATATATACCTATTTATATAGTACCTATATAAAAAAAAACAATTTTAAATTTTTTGTCTGTCTGTTCCAGATACTCTCCGAAACGGCTCGACTGATTTTGACGGGACTTCCACTGGCAGATAGCTGATGTTATAAGGTATAACTTAGGCTACTTTTATTTTAGAAAAATAATTAGGGCGGTACCCTAAAACCCAAAAAAACCCAAAAAATATAAAACCCTTGAAATCCAATATATGTATTCTATAATATAATATAATATAAATCCTCTTTATTGCACACCATAATAAAATAACAGTACAATCATGACCATATGAAAGAAAAGGTACAATTGGCGGTCTTATCGCAATTCGGCGATCTCTTCCAGACAACCATTGGATGGACTGGAATGTTATGGAAAGTACAAGGGGTAGCTTACGGTGTAATATAAGAGTAAGGTATTCAACGTAATAATAACACAACAACTATATATTATAATATATAGACATATAATATATATATAACTATAAATACATACATAAATACCAAAAGAAGCACGAGATATTCCTATGATGAAAGTAGTAAGTAGTGTTCCTTTACCAATCGCTTAAACATTTGTAATGATTGTGCACGTCTAACTGATACTGGTAGCGCATTCCACAAACGAACGGCCTGGACAGAGAATGACTTGTCAAGGAACTTCGTGGAATGTAATGGCATTTTCAGTTTCAAATTCTCCGATGATCTTAAAAACTTAGAATGCGTATCATGTAGGAACTGAAACCGCTCTTTAAGGTAAGGGGGGGTACTTGGATTGAACAGAACACTGTATAATAACGAAACTATATGAGTATTCCGGCGAAGGCGTATTGGTAACCATTTGAGCTTGTTACGATATTCTGAGATATGATCATATTTGCGCAAGCCAAATATGAATCTAATACAAAAGTTCTGGAGTCGCTCTAATTTGTTAAATTGGTCCTCGGTGAGATCAAGATAGCTGACATCGGCATAATCAAGAATTGGAAGGAGCAGATTTCTATGTCAAGTGTCTATGTCGAAGTCCTCTAAATTTAAATTAAACGTGGGTGAAACCGCGGGACCCAGCTAGTAAATAATGAGTATGCAGTGATGCTAAGCTTCATAACATATAATCATAGCTGAAAAAAATTGAGCGGCGTGCTTGATGATATATCGTCGCCATCGTTAGCTTTCTACGCTACCTGTCACGGATTTAATTCCCCGTGTTGGCGTACAAATTGTTGGTCTGGGTACAAATTGGTGGAGGTGGTACCAATTTTTATTAAACACAAAAGCACGTACATTTATTCAATGAAAGTGACTGGATCGGATCGATCTGTTATACGGGATCTCGAAAAAGACTTTTTAAAAAACGATTTTATTAAAAGCTGAAATATTTATTCACTGTTAATATGAGATTTATAAAATGGTAACTTATTCGCGTATCGCGGAAACGGTGGAGCAAGAGTAGAGACCGGCGAGAACTACGGGAACTAGGAAGTAACTGAGGCTTGGGCGAACTCGAGCTTATATCTAAGTTAGGATGCTGATACGACAATAGGTCGGATCGGCATCATCAAGACTCTTAACATTTATGGGGTATAACAGATCGGAAAGATAATAAATCCGTGTGGTGTCCGGATTGTGAACATAGCATCCACTTCATCTCCTTCCGTGGATGTCGTAAAAGGCGACTAAGGGACACGACACCATAAGGCAAGCAGCAACGGCTCTTTTGTGGAATAATAGCGGACAGTAGTAGGTCTACTGCACATCCTGCTACTGTTCGCTGCCAAACCCATCTGCCAAGCGTAGTGAGTACT
Source organism: Diloba caeruleocephala (assembly GCA_947459985.1). Classification (NCBI taxonomy): domain Eukaryota; kingdom Metazoa; phylum Arthropoda; class Insecta; order Lepidoptera; family Noctuidae; genus Diloba; species Diloba caeruleocephala. The sequence goes on along the minus strand of OX381611.1, from coordinate 2,170,048 downwards.
GGCTACCCCCCAAAATAACGTCACACTTGTGGACATCTATGAGGGGGGCTTTGTTCAGCAGTGGACGTCTTTTAGCAGATTTTTTTTGATTTAATAAAATCAAATTTCAGTCGGTATGATAAACAAAATTAATTTACATCTTAATAGATTTACGGGATAAAATTTTGGTCAAAAAATTACATTTATATATTTTGGTAAAGACACGTATCATCACCATCATCATCATCATACCGGCCGAACGATGTCCACTGCAGAACAAAGGCGCCCCCCATAGATTTCACAATGACTGGTATGCCGTCCGCATCCAACGACTTCCAAGTAGTATGAATATACTTGAATTGAATGAAATAAACTAGATACATTTCCATGAGCTATTTCGATTCAATTCGAAATTAAATTATAATTCAGGTTAAATAAAGGTACATACATTGTACAAACGTTGAACAAAAAGACGACCATGTGCAAGTAGGACTCGTGCTCTGAGAGGGTTTAGTGCCTTTGTACAATAAGTGTACCGTGTTTTAGATACAATATTTTCTTTTGTGGGCGCTCGCGTCGTACTCTGTATGAAATTAACCGTAAACATAAGATTGTCTCGTTATAATTCCACACGGAAATTGAAAGTAACATTTTTTAAATGTATTCCTTCACTTCTTGAAAAGAACTCCCTTTGTGCCATAATACAAAATAGGTCACCGAGAAGTATCCTATAAGTTTTGATGATCGATCAGTCAGTGGAACTTTTAGTATGAAATACGTTTTGAATGGTATATAAAACTAAGACAATAGAAAGAAAAAAAAAAATCTACGCTCCATTTAACAGACATCCACAATACAACAGACATCACAAAAATAATCACAATATAAATATTAACACTAAACAAAAGCAAATAAACTCACGACATCAATAAATTAAAAAGCATAAATCTGCTGGTAACCTTGTAAATAGAAACCTATTTATTCCAAGAAAAATATTATCTATCGACATCGTGTAGTCTTGGTCCATAAATATTGGATTACCTATTTACTATGTAAGACCACCATAATCAAAACAACAATTAAGGAGAAAAAAGGAGTTACTAGTAAGAGAACTAGTAGCCTTAAGTTACAAATAAATTCACGACGAAGATGCGTGTGCATGTGCACAGTCGTATGTATGTAGAAACAGGTCATTGTTCAGCATATTGCTGTGACATCGGACTGGCCTAATGCCAACAACGCTGGTTTCCAACAATAACCTCGAGAGTGATGTAATGGCGTCCCACCAGTAACTACTAAAGTACGAATGAGTGCAATGTTATATTACTAAGAGATTTAGATAGATAGATAGAATAAAATACATTCCACCTATCTATCAAAATATTAGATTGTATTCAGTGTAATCCCATTATTACAATGTTTTTAATTGTTGATTTTTATTATTGTTACTAAAATTCAATAGAAATATTTAATCTGTAACATAATTACTGTTTTTATTTTGTACGCTGTAACATATAGCAAAACATGCAGGTCAAATTTTGTTAACACCTTACATTACAATTTATATTTTTGTTCTGTATTCTCGTGTTTTACAAATAAATTATCTTTATCTTTACGGATTCGATATTATTTGCAATTGATAGCTCTAGCTATTTCAGAAGACTGCCTTGACACACAGATAGACAGACGGACAACAAAGTGATCTTACAACCCTAAAAAGCTTAAAGAACTGCCAAAAAATTATCGTCAACTCTCAAAACTAAAACGGATAATAAACCCGAGTCTTGCCAACGGAAATTCCCAATAACCGAAACGCAACTGTATTATTCTCTGAAGAACACGACTTTTTTACTGATGATTATAAATCAAAGCGGAAAAAATATCGAAAACCTCGGATAACTTATACCTCCTATTTAAAAGGGAAAAGGAAATGTAGGAATTGGGTTCTTTTCGCATTAGAATGTTTTTTCCGGAATATTAGATTACAAGACAAACGATATTTTAAGTCAATAGGAAGTGGTTATGCCGTGGCCCCCGGACAAGATAAGGCCTCCCCATTTTTCCTGTAAGCGGCGAAAGAAATGAATAATACACGTACCCACCTGACTGTAAAATTGCCAGAAAGCGGATATAACAATTGCATTGACTCACAGGCTTGCATACAGAAGATTTCCTTCACGCACGGCATTCATAAAACAGCTAAATATGACATCATAAGAGACGCACACAGGTTCGGCCCGCCCGGCATACCACTTGCCTGCTTGGAGGATCCTCCTTTTTTTTCTTCTTTCTCGAGACAAAATTTGGATGTAATGGTGAAAACACACTGAGCAAGCGTGACAGTCAACGCTGGTTATTTCTTTATTAGAAGACTTGTTTCTCCTGCAGTGGGACTGTTACAAGCTGATATTATTCCGTTTATTTCACATCGGGAACAAAGTCCAAGCTGCCAGTGGTCAGCGCTCCAGAGTGAGGAAGCTAGAGTGTAGATGTCATACTGTTCCGAAAACCATAGGGCACATTAAACGTCCTGCGTGGCTTGATGCCTGCATGCTAGAGGAATGGACGCTACTGAAAATGCAGTATTAAGATAAGATAAGATAAAAGTATTTGTATTCATGTAAAACCACATGCAGGCACTTATGAATAGTCAAGACTTTAGTTGCCGCGTTCCAAGATGTTGATTTTCTATGGAGAAAAACGGGCAAGAAACTACATGGTTACTCTTTTTGAATCATAATAATTGTTACAGTATTTTTGATTACATTGTTAACAAAATAAATAATGTGAGGACAATGTAGCAGAAAAAAGTAAACTTCTTAAAAAGTCCACCGTCCCGATACACGACGCCACCATCAGCAGGACAGTTGAGTGAGCATGACATACCTAAACTGCCAGACGACTATCACGTGAATTAAACAAAATTAATTAATAATACACATGTCATGGTCCTCGCACTTACAGTTTCAAATATAAATGGAGTAAATATAAAAAAAAACAACCAAGTAATTGGTGTCATTTAAACATTTCTTAGCTGAGATCTAGGCTGACTCAATACAGTGCCATTGACATGCTAAGATAGTAAGTAATAAAAACTAGATCATTTTATGATTTTAAGTTGATTCGGTTGATGAGAAACAAGCTTATATTTAATAATATCATGTTTTTACTTAATGGCCCTGTGGTGCCGGCTACGAATAGCACCAACCCATCTTATCCCTTGGGGGTCGTAAAGGGCGACTATGGGATTAGCCGAAGGATGGGCAGCAGCGTCCTTCGAGATTAACAACTCAACTGCGATCGCCAACCCGCTTGCCAAGCGTAGCGATTTTGGCAAAACCCCCGAATGAGCACACAACACACCGATATTGGTCGTTGTGGTGATCTTTGAGGGAGGCCTGTGTCCAGCAGTGGACTTTATTCGGCCGAAATGATGATACTTAATATTAATTTTACTGTTTATATTTACACTCTCATAATGGTAAAATAAGGCCTTTGGGCGGCTTGAACAACACTCTCACCAGTTAGGCCACTAACCGCACCAATAAAGTGTGTGTTTACGTAAGTATATTGATTTAATCTCGTGAAAAAAAATATTAAATCAGAATAAAATTATTATTCTGTACTGTCCTAACCATTGGCTTTCCAATTTGTCCTTTGTGCGCGTCAATCATCTGCTGCAGCCAGGACACAGCATCCCTTATAGTGTGACACATCATCATATCAGCCAGAAGACGTCCATTGCTGAACAAAGGCCTCCCCCTTAGATTTCCACAACGAGTGGTTACATGCCGCTCTGGTCCAACGACTCCCAGCGACCTTCACCAGCTCGTCTGACCACCTTGTTGGAGGTCGTCCCACGCTACTTTTTCCGGTGCGCGGTCTCCATCCGACAACCTTTTTGCCCCAACGGCCATCAGTTCTACGAGCAATGTGCCCCACCTATTGCCACTTCAGTTTACTAATCCTTTCAGCTATGTCGACAACTTTAGTTCTTCTAAGGATCTCCTCATTTCAACATCAAGCATTGCTCTCACCATAGCTCACTGAGTGACCTTGAGCTTTCCCAATCGTTTCATCAAGGTTATAGTTCCGATTAAAGTTGAAAGCATAAGTGGAGCCTAAATACGAACAATTTCAACTAAAAGAAAAAGATTTAATAAAGCCGCGTCTAACAATGTATAGAAAAGGTAAAAATCATTTTTGTGAGTACATATATTACATAACAGCTTGAATTTTTATTGAGTCAACTCTACCCTTTTAAGATCTATTATAGGACACTTTATTACACACTTTTCTATATACACTTAAACATCAAATATGAATTCGAACGTAAAACTAGGTTCGTATGGGTTACACTACTAGACAAATTAAAAACCACCTCAAGGAATATTCATTTTCAACTAACAAGACAAATTGAAACATAAATCAAGATGAAACGTTGCAATCGTGAGCGTTCTTTAAATTACGCTTTATAAAACAAGCGATGTTTTTTTTTCCAGAAAATTTATCCGTTTCCCCGCACCGTCGTTTATCATTTTTATACCGTTTTGCACTGTGGCGTAAATATCGTGAAATTGTTATGAAACAATTGCGGTTAAGGGGTATGTAGTTTAACTCGTAGTGACTTCCGGTGCACTAAAATGTGTGTGATCCGTTTAAAATATTATTATTTTAAACTGCTAACTCAACTGCGATCGCCAACCCGCTTGCCAAGCGTAGCGATTTTGGCAAAACCCCTGAATAAGCACACAACACTTCCATATGGGTCATTGCAGTGATCTTTTGGGGAGGCCTGCGTCCAGCAGAGGACTTTATTCGGCCGAAATGATGAGGTAGCTACCGCTGAAGTGCTAGAAATTCTGCTGCCAAGTAGTAGTATGTAAACTTAACACATTATTTTGTTCTGGTTTAAAGGACATTGAAGCTAGTTAATTTCTTGTTTTTTATTAGAAAATTCGTTGCCCCACACTAATACCCCACACACTAGGGTTTCCCTTAGATCGTGGGTGCATTTACAGACATGAATTCCACATATAATACACCCAGACCCGGAACAACTACCTGCAGATCATACAAATATTTGTTCCGTGCGGGAATCGAACCCATGACCCGGAGCGCAGCAGCCGACTGTATCAGCCACTGTACCAACCTTGCCCTCAATTACTGGGCATATAAGACTAAATTACTATTATCTCGAGGTGACAAGCGTCGTGTGTTGCCATGCAAGACTAGTCCTTTAAAGCATTGAAATTGTTATGGACATGCATGGAGATTATCATCAGGTAAAAACCTTGTTCGTCTCGTTAATGATTAAATAGTAGAAAAGAATATCTTACAACGTCTATGGCAGCGTGCTTTCGGCTTCATTTCTTTTCAGAATAGGTGGATTTTGAGTGCCTTCGTCTCGTTCAATTAACTCTATTGGAACTCTATATTTAAGTTGCAAAATAACACCCGATTCTCCACCTTTCAATTCATTTATTTTCTCCCAGCTAACTTCTTCAGGTCGTTAGTGCATCTCTCCTTCTCTGGTTAACACGTATTATCACTTAATTTATTTTTCTTAAATGTTTAAGTTGCATCCCATAGACTGTAATAAATAAAAGAAATAGTGTGTGTGTCAGTACGCACGACTGGAGTTTACTCCGTAAGTACAATTGTCTCAGTAATTAATAGGCAGTAAGGGTTAAAAAATAAAAAGCACGGATGTTTATATGTACGACATCTATCATATTACATAAAAAATAATTATAACCTACCTAGTAACTGCATCCACGTGTTCGTCGGATTTTATTCTACCAGCACTTAAACTAGATTATTCCTTATTTTATATTTTTGTTTAATCACTACACTGTGTATTAATAATTCATAATAATGATGTTAAATATCAATATTTATATATATGCAATGAAATAATATAAAACTTTGACATCAAACGACATTTGACACATACAATACTTCAACGCAGAAGGTGCGCAAGATAGGTGCGCAGAAAAACGTAACGCATTTTAGTTAACGCTCGACAACATTTCACTTCTCAAATTTTTTATACCGGAGGCCTTATATTATATTATTCATATGAGCACTGCATTAAATATTAATGCAGTGCTCATATGAATAATACATTTGCTACTAAATACTTAACCGTAGCATTAGGCAGGGCTATTGTTAGCTCTGCCTAATGCTACGGTTAATAATCTCTGAGCCACTATACTTTCTCCTTCTTCAATATCATCATATTAATCGATAATTATCACCAACGTAACGAGACCAACAGTTCTAGAATCATAACATTTTCACAGCCTATATTTCTTATAAACTCGAAATTAGTATGGAAATGGCTCCAGCTGTGAGCAGCGCAAAATTAAAACTGTGCGAATGTATGTAAATTTTAAATAAAGGAACGTACTATTCCGCAAAGTTAGTTGCTCTACGATTCAGTCTCATTCGTAGTTGGTATAAATATCGAATGGCTGCAGAACATGATTAGCTAACAAGAAAGTTGTTAGCGGAACTTAATTACGCTTCTGAAGTTGATTTTAGTTTCTTTACGGAGTTGAGGTACGATCTCGATTAAAATAGTTCAGACATCTTAAAATGTGAATATCTTTAGTTTGTCTTGTAGGTTTTGTTATTTTTGTTGGGGGAACTAAAACATACACTGTAGCAGCCCACAAGTGTCCACTGCTGAACCTGGGTGCTTAACTCAATCGCTTAATGCGCTTATAATGTATACCAAGTTCCACAGGATAGAAGCGCTGCGTGCTGAAACACAGGCCATAAACCTAGTTCGGCGGCAGATGCTAATATACAAATACAATTGTACTATTATTAAGCTTCCATATAAGTAGCTCATAGAAAATTGTGTAACGTGTTTTTTCTTGGCTAAATAAATAATTAAAAAAAAAAAAACAAACACACGCAGATAACGAATGATAAGGTTAATCAACGATCGACGCGGTTAGTCTATGGATGGGTGACTTCATAGTACTATTTAAATCCATGTTTCGGAGGTCACGTGAAGTCGTTGCTCCCGGGTTTTGCTCATTAGATGGCAATTGTAAACCAAGTCTGAGGCCTCTGGGTGGCTTGAACAACTGTGACACAAGGTTGGATAAAACATAGAAATCAAATAATCGACTATGAGAGAGAGAAAGAGAGAGAGAATAATGTTTCTTTCATTGGACAGTAACAACAATACTTATGATAGTTATACCTATTACATATAAAGTTCAAATAATAATTTAATAATCACATAGGTACATTGGTTACAAATATGTGGTGACCCGATTAAGAATATCACCACTCCATCTTTTCGCGTGGATATCGTAAAAGGCGACTAAGGGTATCTAAACCAGAGGGATGGGCAGCAGCGTCCCTTCTGTGAAACTGTAGCCATACTGCGCTCACCAACCCGCCTGCCAAGTGTGGTGAGTATTGGCTATAGGCAATAGTTGGACTCAAGCAATAAGATACTTCATTTTTATTGGTGTCCAGTGGAAATTCTACATAATATTTCTCCTCCCCGGGGAAGCGTGAAGGGGCATGCCAGACTCCTACCAGCTAAAACCACTGGAGCGGTCATCTTCGGCACCGAAGGAGGGCTCCAAGTCCTGATACCTACCACCAATAATCATATTGTAAGTATGTAAAATGACAATGGACCCTAATGCCTAAATAATGAAGCCAATAAAGTCAATCGCTCAACTCGCCTATCTTATGAGTCCAGTTAGGACTGGTCTCAATAAATAGGTAAGTGGTTAAACTGAACACTTAGGTAAGCGTTATAGAAAACAGTAGCTTATTTATTTTCTCACTACAATCCTGAAAAAAGTTATAGTATGATACAAATTTACTGTGAGAGACTGGTGCCTGAACTAGGCTGAAGCCAGGTCAGGTATTACAGGTCACCCAGAAGTCCAATTTTGCACTTTCATTAACGGTCCTGAGTGAATTTTTTCCATTTTCTTGTTCTTCGTGTATCTTATTCATCAAGTTGTTTACTCTTGCTAAAGTTCTCTTGATGAATAATCTCCAGTACGTTGACATAATTGTATCGGGCCTAGATACTGGTTAATTTTGCCCTTTATTGTCCAGTTATCATCTTGCATCTCATGAATACGCACATTCACATCAGACAACATCTTGATATAACAATAAACTCGCAGTTCTAATAAAATGTATATATTATGGCTTTGCTACACCCAATATTGACGATTTATCAACATTTCAATTTTTCATTTCTTTGTTTTACTTTGACACTTGACATTGACAGTGAAGTAATTGAACACTGACCTTAGTTTATGCATAATTATGCAACCGTATATCAACGTGTAAAAGCAGATTAATATTAATACTAGTCAGAAGGTTATCTTAATATCATATCTTTGCCAGAATAGTATGTTTTTCTAACGTTCAAGTAATATTATCTCTGTGCGTCTATTATGACTTCAAGCGATATAAGCAAACATTATGAAGACGCTCATATTATTATTATGTTTAACATCAAGTATAACCCTCTTATTAATAAAAAGAAAATGTTGTTCAAACCCATTTTAGTCAAAATATGTTTTGTACTTATCATTCAATGCCACTTTTGGTTTAGAAAGATAAAGATAAAACATCTTTTGACTAAAGTTGGTTTCAACAATGTTTTCAATTATAAATAAGAGAATCATTATTTTGGTTTATTCTGATAATAGATTTCAGTAAAGACAGAGGACAATAATAATATATTCCGATCACCAATTGACCTGCCAAGCATGTTGTTAATATTCTCCGTTAACCGCTCATTGTAGTGGTCGTTGGAAGGCCCATGTTCAGCAGTGGACGTTAACGTGTATGGGCGTGTGTGTGAAGACAGAGGTATATGTACATATTCAAAAAAAAAAAAAACAATAAATTAATTCGATTTTTTGTGAACTTCATTCAAAATATAGAAGAATGTTCGTTGCTGTAACATAACTTGCTAGAAATATACATAATACGTAATGTCCAATATTGAACTGATTTATGTATTGATTTCAAAATATTATATTTTAATAACCTGCGACACATTCACGTCTGTAACATTTTCCCACGGCAAAATGCACACTACCTGAAATACACCTAAAAATGTTGCTGCTTCTACATTAGTTAACTGGCCTATTTTAAAGATTGCGTAAGCTGCAGAGCCAAGTCTAGTCGATAACTGCTGTATATATGGGTTCTACTTTAGCTGGTGTAAAAGTAACACAAAAATACTGTGGTTTTCACTAGGCAGAAATAATTCCTTTCCTACTCCACCAAGAGTGTATATACTCCGTTATCCAAAGTAGCACAACAGGTCAGAACAGCGAAGGATGTAATAATAATATAATATAATGTAAAATAAATACCATTCCAAACACTGGGGGTATACAAGGTTGACTGCAGTTGTGGTAGCTCCTACATTGATCAAACAAAGCGTACTATCGCAGAGAGAGTGAAGGAGCACATCGCAGCGGTAAAGCACCGTCAAATCAACAAATCTGCTATAGCTGAACATTTGCTCGAATCAGGACCAAACCAATGGATTAAGCTACACGACCCAAAAATCCTCTCCACTGATCGTCATTTCTACCCTAGAATTGTTAGTGAAGCGATTGAAATAAAAAAGTACAAGAATTTCAATCGGGATGATGGATATAGGCTGTCCTCGTCGTGGAATATACAGTCATCAGAAATATGCGCGTCGCAATTTGTCTAAAAGTGTGTCCGCCGAAACGGTTAGCATAGTGTGTCGTGTTTCAGCATATCGTGTTTCGGACGTTACCCAAGATCAACCGCGGGTAGATTTAAAAATCACCCACCGCTCAAGACAATGACACCCACATACTTTAGTCTTCTTGTGACCACGGTCAATGCAACTTGGCCGAAACGTTGAGGTCAGTCAAAATATTGTTTTGATTTATCTGTGCGTGAAAATTCCCGATATCATAGTCTAATAGAAATAATTCGTATTTATTAGTACACTGGCTGTCACCTGTTTAACATTAGGCGTTAAGAATATAATCAGTATGGTCTTTTCATCATTCGGAATTAAATTGTGCACATTAAAGTAGTGAAATACTTTACCGAAATCGTTATTTAAATCGTCAGGAATCGGCTGCTGCTTAAACTTGATGTGTCATCTATAAACAAATAACATAAGATAGATCATTGATATAAAGAGAAAAAGGAACGTACCTAGATTTGAGCTGCGGAATCCCCATTGTGACTGCAAACCGCGAAGACTTCTCACCGCTAACGTTCACTCCTTGGATTCTTTTATCCAAGATCAAGATCCAGAGAAGTATTCCTAACTCCATAACGGTGCAATTTCAAGGTAAATTAAGTTGCTTTTCTCTCTGGTAGTGAAATTAGTACTAAAAGAGCCTTCTGACGTAATTAGGATGGCCCAAAATAGTTAGCGACGACGTGACGTATGTATACGCCTAAGCGTATATTTATAATCAAAGATTAACTAATTAAATTACTGTCACAATGTTAATAGATCGAGCTTATACCCTAATTCCTATATAACAACGGTAAATAATACTTCATATGGAATGCTGATTACCTACACGGAAATTTAAGCAAAATTATACTTCCTTATTATAATTGTTATAATGATATTTACATATGATTCCTACACTATAACTATAACACCCACGTAATTTGCGGAGGTCAATAAATTTATTGAATATTGAGCTTTTGCCAATTTTGGACACGAAACTAAAGGAAAACACAACATCTTGTTTCCTTAAACATCCAGATAATTTCTTATCTTCATGAAGAAATGGTTTCTCCTTTACCTATGTTTTTGCATATGCAACCAGACCTAAATCAGTTTTTAAAGAAATTTGGGTACTTAAACATATAATTTTATAATTAACATAAAATCAGTTTTATCATATAATAAACTGATATATAATCACTAAAGCATCTTCGCCGTTTACTCTTATTATTATTTCATTAAATTGTAGGATTCAAAATCACGTCTCTTGTAAATTTTACCACAATTTACATGCTAGCCACAACGAGACCAATGACAATTTTAATAATATTTTTTTTATATAATATATTCCAATTGTATGAATTACTAATTGATTAAGTAATATTTTCTTAGCCTATTTTGTTTATAGACACACACTTACAATTATTATAATCATAGGTCTTGGTCCTTTAATTCGTAGCAATATTTAATAAATACATTTGAAATAACATTTAAATATTTCTTAATTATGGTAAATACGTATTATAATATTCATTATTTATTAAATTAATATAAAATAATTCATCAATAATAACCAATAATACAATTTATTTTATGACATTAATTCAACCAATTTCGTTGCCGGTCAATTCATACCACTACACTGAGTGTATCACACATAACACCAGGACCAAAACGGGTAAATGTTCCTGATTGACATCCGTGGAGCACAAAGGCTCCAGATGAAAACCAGCGTCAAGTGCTTGCACTTGCCATTAAGCTGATCTGGACACCTATGTGGACCAGGTTTGAGACACATACTTAGGAATATCTTTAACTATTATACTATTTTTTTCTGTTTCTTGTTATCTGTTGTCTTTTTTTTTGTACATTTTGTGTCTCAAAGTCCAAATAAAAGTTTCATTCATTCATTCATTCACAATAATGAAACATCATCCTGTTACAAAACTTATACAAATTAATTTGTATTTTTTGAGTAAAGTCCCAATAAAAATAAAATAAAACTAGGTTAGGTATTCATTCATCATATCATATCGGCCATTCATACGTCCACTGCTGAACAAAGGCCTCCCCATAGATTTTCACAACTGTGTCATCATTTTGAGGGGTATTTGCCAATACTCACCACGCTTGCAGGCGGGTTGGTGAGCGCAGTATGGCTACCGTTTCACAGAAGGGACGCTGCTGCCCATCCCCCTGGTTTAGATTCCTTTAGTCGCCTTTTACGACATCCACGGGAGGAGATGGAGTGGTGCTATATTCTTAATCCGGACACCACACGGAGTTTTAATTTATTATAATATTGGACAACAGTGGACAAAATTCTGTACATTATTATTCCAACTAAAAAAAAATATTGCAAAATTACTGTCTTTGATCTTGATTCTATACCTAACAATCGCAAGGTACATCATCGTCCAATAAATGTTCCAAATCTTTTTTGTTAGTACATCCCAATCTTACTGTAATAAAATCTGCTCCAGATGAAATCTGTGCTAAAGTATTCCACGTCTCTGATTGATCGGCGCCATCACTGTAAACGGGATAAAGATACGCAAAGCCATTCTCACATCTCTGATGTCACTATTAAGTGCAAATGTACGTTTAGTTGAGAGAAATAAACAGGAGAAGCTAGCCGACTTGCTTAAGGGATCTAGCATATCCAGGTTGGAAACAAATTGTTAGGATTGAAAGTTGGGAATTCAACAAAGTGATAATTAATTCCGAATATGTGTGCGGAAAATTCATGAAATTTAACATTCTGATGTTCTTGTCAGACATTCAAGAGATAAGAAACGGGTCTACCGTCATCCACGCCATTTGTAACTAATGGAACGTAATACATACTGGAATGGTATTAAGATTGTTTATACTTGCTTACTAAGTTTTGAAGCGGAATATAAAGAAAATTGTTCCTGGTTAAACGCTTTTATGACATTAAATAACATTTGAATGTATGAATACAACATATGAGTGCATGACATTATTATTTTAGGTATTAATTTGTCAATGTCAATTTTAGGTTTCCGTTTTTAACTTGACACTGGAATATTGCATTGGGATGCTCATTATGTATCACTTCCAAATTGTTTGAAATTTATGACTAACAAATTTACTTTTCTCGCCTTGATCATTTGGCAGAATCTAAAAGATCATTTGATTACAGACATACTAGAACCATATATAAGGTCTTATTTTAATAATCCACGATATTTTGCATGGTGCCTCAGTAAATGCTTAAGATGATGATACCAAACACAAAAAAAAATCATGGTAAAAATTAATTTCATTCTTTTGCGTGATGTCGCTACCGTGCGCCGTCTGTTTTGTTTAACGTTACAGACTATCTAAATCAGTCAACCAGCCCTGTCCGCCATTGTCTTACTAGATGCATGTGAATATTATTACAACTAAGAGAACTAGGAAGTAAAGAAAGAAATGATTTAATAAAATATTTTTTAAACAGCAGATTTACAAGTTTTTTTTTATACCTACATTATCTTCATCGTTCACTATAGCGCCATGCAAAATATCGTGGACTATTAAATTAAGACCTTGTATAACTTTGGGCGAAGAAATTATTACTGTAAAAATTCTATTTTTTTTTTAATCATAATAACCAGGATAGTAAGAACTCTTTTGTAAAATTGGTAAATGAAGTGTTTTAAGCAGTAGTAAATGTTTAGAGTGATACAAGCGAGGTTGGTGTGGTGCCGGCTCAGAATGCCACCACCCTATCTCCTCCCGTGGGTGTCGTAAAAGTCGACTAAGGGATTGGCCGGAGGATGGGCAGTGTCACGGTTAACGTGTACCTTCTAATAATAAAATTCGTCACCTAAAATAGATATGAATCAAAATAAAACATACTAAAAATAATTAAATGTACCATAATTTGAGGTAAGTGTAATCGAATGCACGAACTAAACGTCCACTAGATAATGCAGATGTACTTGCGCTCGGATATCTTCGTGTAAGCTCGTAAACCTTCGGTTACTTCAAGCAAGGTGTCAGCTGCGCATACGCATTCCTAATACTTCTCATAGTATTCGTTTATTTTATAGTTTTGCTTTAACATAGGTGAAACATTGTTCTATTATTGTGCTTAGTGTTTGTAATTCCCCGTATTTGGGTAAGTTGTGCATTTATTCTATTAAATCGAAGGTGAATGACTATGTATTTTTTCTATGATTGACCTTCAGATACCCTGCACTGTATATTTTGTCATGGCATCCACGAACATTGTATTGTTTTATTATAGTAATCTATAGCTTGTAAGGATTGTTGCGATCATAGTGAGACCTTTTAAAATTCCATTAGAATTTTCATCACCATATGTTTAGTTAAGTTAGTTTGATCTTTGTACTATTAATTTTCAAAAGTCCTTCTGCTTGTTTTTGCCATCCATATACCTTGACAGCCTCATCTCGATCACTAATTAGTAACAGCTCATACTATCACGCTTTGCTTTGCAATGAGATTAGTAGGATCCTACTTTGTGTGGCAGTCAAGGTGAATAATCGGACATTTTGCTAATCGTCCAATTACACCGATTCCAGGGTTTATGTTCCGGGCTTAGTGTGATTATTCTGGCTGCCACTACACCAGCTGGATCTACCCTCCGCGCTGCCAGAGTCTACTAGTCTGCAGGAACTACAGCCAGATCTGTCCTTCGCATCTACTGCCGTAGCTGGTTCCATCCACCGCTGCCGGTTCTAACCGTTGCTGCCGATATTACCCCTAGTAACAACAAAAGGACAGTATCGTGTAATTTCGTGTTGCTATCAGAGGTGACTTACCTACTAAAGAATCCTACGCCCTGAGGTTAAATTAATAAACGTTAGAGTATTTTCTTTTTTTTTTTTTACAAAGTTAAATATAAGTTTTCATTTTTGATAATATAGTTTTATTTATTAAAGAATGTCAATCAAAATAAATATATACGTGACAATGGCGCCCACTTTCGCGGTTCTGTAAGTCATTTCTGTTAGACAACATTTTCTAATTATTTGGTTGTCGTTGGTGTTGGTTTGTACTTGGTGGTTGGTTCTTGTACAACGATTATGTTGGTTTACCCAAACAATGAGTAGCTAGAGTAACTGTCTTATATAAATATGTTTAATTTACCTACAAATAACTATTTGTGATACTCATTAGTTGGTTCTTCATTTATTTATTTATTTCAGTAAAAATCTTTCTTTTTCGCGTTTATATGTTCACTTCATATCCGTTATTTTTAATACATTCATTAACAAAATCGTTCTGTCATCAATTGTGCTTGTGTAACAGAATGGACATTTAGTTAGTCGATACGAATATAAAAGATATCTGCACAACATACCCAAAATACATTTTATATATAAACTATAATTAATAAAAATCTTATTCTAGGTAGGTACTCAATCCTTAAGTAACAAAATGGATCGTAACATAAAATTTCTATCATTACAAAAATCAGAGCTTGAGTATGAGGTCGGGTTGCGTGGCGATACACCTGCTGATAATGTAATGGATTTACGGAAACAGATTGCTAAGCTGTGTCGTAGTTTTGCATCGGAAGACATACTAGAGTCACACCTCGATTCACTAGAGGATTTAAAAGGTGCGAAAGATTGCCTCCTTAAAAGTCAAAACTCTATTACAACTCTAAAATCAAAATTTGATAAGAACGTGCATAGTCGTACTGAAAATTTATTAAATCATGTTTACCATCGTCTAGCTAGAATAACTCCTAAAGCACCGGAGGAAGTTAAAAGTATATCCGAGTTAACTAAACATCTCCATTAACAGTCAAAAGAACTAAACAACTTAGCTCCTTCTATTTCAAATGAGTCTAATGAAACTAAAGATACCACTACTAATATTGCAGTCACGTGTGATCGGGGTGTTAGTGCGGATCTATTTAAATTGAAATATGATGGAACGACTTGTGTGCGGTCGTTTATACAGAAGGTGGAGGAATTTATTCGGGCTCGCAACATTAGTTCAGAGAAAGTGTTATCATTTGCCGCTGAAATTTTTACAGATAATGCACTACACTGGTACCGTAGTATCCGTGACTCAATTAGCTCATGGGATGATGTAGTAGCTCTGATGAAACAAGACTTCGGTAAATTTGACTACGACTACCGGTTAATGTCCGAAATACGTTCGCGTTCTCAGGGTGAAAATGAAAATATAACAATTTATCTGTCCATAATGCATTGTATGTTCTCTCGTTTGTCTCGAACTTTATCTGAAGACGAAAAATTAGAAATATTACTTCATAACATTAGACCTTGCTATGCTAACATATTAGCAAGCTGTCCAGAAATAATTACTATCGATGCACTACGCAGCCAATGCCGTAATTATGAAGCTTTCCAATCAAGACTATCCCAGTTCCGAGAACCTCCAAAAATCACTGCTGAAACGTTAGCTCCTGAATTTGCTTACAATAGACCTAGTACAGCACAAAATAAATACTATAATAACACAAACAAACCTAATACTTACATCAAACCCTATTCATATTCAAAACCAAACGATTATACTAAACCTAATACTAATAGTACCAACATTAACGAAATTGACGCAGTAGAGGTACATGCAGTTTGCAATAAAGATGTTAAATCCACACCTTATTGTCCTCGCTGTCGTACCAATAACCACACCTTAAAGAACTGTCGAGAACCAAAATTATTGATATGTTTTAAGTGCGGAAAAAAGGATGTAATATACCCTAACTGTCCTGATTGTGAGAAGCCTCCTAACTATCCTAACCATAGAACGACAAAAAACGAAATAGATTGGATTGTAGCAAGCGTTCACACTTTGATCAATTGGACTGGGACAACTGGTTATCTTTTATCAAAACCTTTCATCAGACTTATAACCTAGCTACAATCCTTCACTCAAAACCATACAATGACCCACGTCCTTACGTAAAAGTTTATATTAATAACCGCAAAACTCTATCCATGTACGGACTATTGGATTCAGGTTCAGTAGTGAGTGTGGTAGGTAAAAAATTTCATGAAATTCTAATTAAACATGGATTAATTTTAGACGTCAGTGAGTTTATCACAGCCACTGCTGCTGGTGGACAAATAATGAAATCACTAGGATTTATACACTTACCGATATTGTTTAATAATAAATGCGCAGTCATTAAGGCTCACGTTATACCTGAAGTTGATATTCCACTTTTGTTGGGCATTGACTTTTGGTCCGTTTTTGAAATGTTTCCACACAATTTATCACATATCAAATTCCTGCCATTTAATGATACTAAGATAATGGAAATATCTTTAGATACTGGAATCCAGTCGTATGTGAACCTAAACATATCTCAAAAATTACTTGCCGACGAATTAATAGAGCAGTTTAAAAAAATATCTTTTGAGCACAAAGGTCTGGGCAGAACCCATCTAATCACTCACAAAATAGATACCAGTGACGCTGCCCCTATCAGACAAAGATACTACCGTATGTCTCCTGAGAAGCAACGAATAGTCTCTGAACAAGTTGATGAGATGCTCGCACTGGACGTGATTGAATTCTGTGAGAGTCCGTGGTCTTCCCCTGTACTTGTGGTAGGCAAAAAGGATGGAAAACCACGTTTTTGCGTTGACAGCAGAAAACTGAACTCTGTCACAAAAAAAGATGCGTATAGTTTGCCCTATGTATCAGAAATCTTGGATAACTTAAAAGAAGCTAGGTATATATCTAAGCTAGACCTATCTAAAGCTTTCTGGCAGGTCCCTATCTACAAGCCTGACCGTGAAAAGACTGCGTTCTACGTACCAGGCTACGGTACACTAATGTTTAAAGTAATGGCTTTTGGGTTATCTAATGCGCCAGCTACACAGCAGCGCCTAGTAGATTTTCTTTTTGGTCATGATTTCGAACTCAAAGTCTTCTGTTATTTGGATGACGTCATAGTAATTAGTAAAACATTTGAGGAACACACTAGACTTCTACAACGTGTCCTCGACAAATTACATGGAGCAAATTTGACCATTAACCTTAATAAATGCCAGTTCTTCAGCAATAAAATGCGATATCTAGGTTACATAGTGGACGAGCAGGGTCTCCGCACTGATCCGGAGAAAGTAGAAGCAATTTTGAACTTTCCTACCCCTACCACAAAAAAAGAAGTAAAACGGTTTCTAGGTACTGCTTCGTGGTACAGACGTTTTATTCCAAAGTTCAGTACTGTTGCTGGACCTTTAAATAAATTAACATCTGCTAAAAAGAATTCTCCACCTTTTCTTTGGACTGCTGAGGCAGACCAATCATTCCTCGAGCTTAAGTCATTGTTAATAAAATCACCTATTTTGGCATGCCCAAATTTTGACCTTCCATTTAACGTACACACTGACGCTAGTAACTTTGGTGTAGGTGCTATGCTATCTCAATTTATTGATGGTATAGAACATCCTATTGCCTTTATGAGTAGGTCACTTTCTAGTGCCGAACGCAACTACAGCGTCACTGAGAAGGAGGCACTAGCTGTAATAACAGCATTAGAGCATTGGCGATGTTATTTGGAGAATGGTAAACCATTCTCGGTCTTCACAGACCATTCAGCCTTAAAATGGTTCCTATCTCTTTCTAATCCTTCCGGACGCCTTGCAAGGTGGGGTGTTCGTCTGTCTTCGTTTAATTTCGAAATAATGCACCGTCGGGGTAAGGATAACATTATTCCTGACGCATTGTCCCGATGCCCTGTTGCTCCAATCTCTACTTCCACGATCATCCCAGATTCTTTAGTTTGCCCTCTTGCATCTGGTGCTCAACCCAGTGCCTCTTTTCCTCAACATACTAGTGACTGTTGGTACTTAAATATATTTAATGGTTGTTTAAATTCACCCTCTAGTTTCCCTAACTACCGAGTGGATGGTAATGTATTATTCCGTTATATAAAAAGTAAAAATATTTTAATATCGGAGTTTAACTGGAAGGAAGTCGTACCTCAGGAATGCCGGGAAAATATAATCACCAACAATCATAGCCATCCTACCGCGGCACATTTTGGTATATACAAAACATATCACCGCTTACTGTTAAAATATCATTGGCCAGGTATGTACAGTGACGTAGTAAAATTTGTCTCTAACTGTCAAACCTGCCTTGCCTACAAACAACCAACTCATGGTACCCTCGGGAAAATGGGGAGACCAAAAGATTGCTCACGCCCATTTCAAACTCTGTCTATTGATTTGGTTGGTCCCTTGCCGACTAGTAGGAAGCAAAACAACTATATTTTCGTTATTACGTGCTGCTTCTCTAAATACTGTTTATTGTTCCCTTTAAGGCAAGCTACCTCTACTGCTATTTGTAAAGTCTTAGAAGACAATGTATTTCTTGTACACGGTGTACCCCAAACTATAATCATGGACAATGGGTCCCAGTTTATTAGTCATCAATTAGATGCATTACTCTCCAGATATAAAGTACCTCAAGCACATTTTTCCCCGAAGTACACTCCGCAGGTAAACACTGTGGAACGATATAACAAAACAATTATTACTGCTATATCGACATTAATTAATAACGATCATAGGGCCTGGGATGTAAATCTACAAAAAGTTCAGTTTGCAATAAATAACTCCGTAAATGAGGTCACTGGATACACACCGTCCTTCTTGGTGCACGGTCGTGAACTGGTATCTTGTGGTTCGCATTACGTTGATAATGACATTCCCAATGAACTTCTATTTCTACCACGTGACGTTTATGCAGAAAATTTGGGTCATCTAGCCGATGTCTTTAACACTGTTCAGGCGGCCTTATGGCATAGCCACCAGAAGACGACTGATCGATACAACCTTCGTAGGAAACACGCTGAGTTTCAAATAGGTGACATCGTATGGAAGAGATGTTTCTTTCAAAGCGATAAAAACTCACATTTCGCTAAAAAACTGGCTCCGAAATTTGAGAAATGTCGCATTATAGGTAAACGTTCCCCTCTTGTTTACATTTTGGAGGATATGTCAGGGCGTGATTTAGGAGCCTGGCATATAAAAGATTTAAAAATGAAAGTTAATAAGCTGTAACATCAAGTCATATGCTAAGTTAAATGAAGGATTTTATTTAGGAAAAATCCTTTTATAAAATACCCCCTGTATTGTCACGGTTAACGTGTACCTTCTAATAATAAAATTCGTCACCTAAAATAGATATGAATCAAAATAAAACATACTAAAAATAATTAAATGTACCATAATTTGAGGTAAGTGTAATCGAATGCACGAACTAAACGTCCACTAGATAATGCAGATGTACTTGCGCTCGGATATCTTCGTGTAAGCTCGTAAACCTTCGGTTACTTCAAGCAAGGTGTCAGCTGCGCATACGCATTCCTAATACTTCTCATAGTATTCGTTTATTTTATAGTTTTGCTTTAACATAGGTGAAACATTGTTCTATTATTGTGCTTAGTGTTTGTAATTCCCCGTATTTGGGTAAGTTGTGCATTTATTCTATTAAATCGAAGGTGAATGACTATGTATTTTTTCTATGATTGACCTTCAGATACCCTGCACTGTATATTTTGTCATGGCATCCACGAACATTATATTGTTTTATTATAGTAATCTATAGCTTGTAAGGATTGTTGCGATCATAGTGAGACCTTTTAAAATTCCATTAGAATTTTCATCACCATATGTTTAGTTAAGTTAGTTTGATCTTTGTACTATTAATTTTCAAAAGTCCTTCTGCTTGTTTTTGCCATCCATATACCTTGACAGCCTCATCTCGATCACTAATTAGTAACAGCTCATACTATCACGCTTTGCTTTGCAATGAGATTAGTAGGATCCTACTTTGTGTGGCAGTCAAGGTGAATAATCGGACATTTTGCTAATCGTCCAATTACACCGGTTCCAGGGTTTATGTTCCGGGCTTAGTGTGATTATTCTGGCTGCCACTACACCAGCTGGATCTACCCTCCGCGCTGCCAGAGTCTACTAGTCTGCAGGAACTACAGCCAGATCTGTCCTTCGCATCTACTGCCGTAGCTGGTTCCATCCACCGCTGCCGGTTCTAACCGTTGCTGCCGATATTACCCCTAGTAACAACAAAAGGACAGTATCGTGTAATTTCGTGTTGCTATCAGAGGTGACTTACCTACTAAAGAATCCTACGCCCTGAGGTTAAATTAATAAACGTTAGAGTATTTTCTTTTTTTTTTTTACAAAGTTAAATATAAGTTTTCATTTTTGATAATATAGTTTTATTTATTAAAGAATGTCAATCAAAATAAATATATACGTGATAGCAGCAGCGTCCTTCGAGTACATTAACAACTCAACTGCGATCGCCAACCCGTCTGCCAAGCGTGGCGATTATGGCAAAACCCCCCAATGAGCCCACAACACACCCATATCGGTCATTGTGGTGATCTTTGGGGGAGGCCTGTGTCCAGCAGTGGACTTCATTCTGCCGAAATGATGATGATGAAGCGAGGTTTGTTGGATTATTTTCGCTGTTCCTTTAAGGAGTTAATAACTCTATGGAAAGACAATAAATAATTAATTGTATGAAGCAAGGTTATCTCAGATTTTGTGATCATGCTAAATCACAGTTTTATTATTACTATGTAACTGCTATGTAGACATAACATACATAAGATAGCTGGATCATTGTACTGACGCAGAAAAGAGATTTTGCAAACAAAAACCAGTGTTCACGAACAGCTACGGCATCTAATCTGCAAGCGAATCGCTGCAATTGCAAAGAGTCGACTTGTTTGCAGTTCCAAAGCACTTTTGTATTCTGCTTACTTAAGGACAAAATACTACAAGAAAAAACACCTTCCCTAACGTGATAAGTCGATTTTGAAACATCGAAACTCACACCCACCTATCCTATTTAACAGCGCAACGTTTAATATCAATTTATCTGGATTGGTGACTTAGAATCTGGCCCAAATGAATGATTGCACAGTATTAGAGAGTTACATAGACAAATGCTCCAAATCGAACTGGGTTCAAGGGGTCCCCAGGCAATTGTTACCTTCAATCTTCGTACCCAAGTTTGGGGACTGAGTTTTATGGGTTTTCTTTTGTCTTTACGTATAATGCCTTAAAGTCCCCCCTCGTTTAGAAGTTATACGTCGTTTGTTATTGTATCTACGTATTTACGATGTTTAGTTTGCTTTATGTTAGTTGGAGTTTGGTTCAGTTTAATTTGATTTGGTCTATGTGTCTTTATTTTAAATAGGAACAATAAAACACGTGCATGAATGTGACAACAAATACATCATGTTTTCTAGTATCATTGCAACTGCAAGTACAGTTACAAGATTATGAGGGCGGGCATTATATTTGATTCCTAAATAAAACTAGTAATGAACTTCAAAATCTTTTTTATAAAGTTCCAGGTCAATCTCAAATTTAGAAAGCTTCATCGCAAAATTATCAATAGTCGTAGTAGGATATTCGTTGTCAAAAAGGAATGGTGATCTTTTACTTAAACAAGTCTGGGTACACATAAACTAATTTCTGTTATTACTTGGAACAAAAGTTTTAGAGGATCAAAGGATTATGTGAGACAGAGCAATTTATCTCCAATAATTCCATTGAAACTGAAAACCGCAAAGGATTACGAGACTCTTTTATTTTTGGCCAATTGCTTGGAAATCGGTTTATTGGAAAAATTTCGAGATTATTATATTGGTGTCTCTATTAGAGATAGAGTTGTTCTTTGCTTTGTTTATTGGCTTCAAGCTATACTAAAGCATTTATACAACCAAATTTTGTGTCACATTTCCGATACGTGGTCTGATCCGATCTGTTTTTAAACTAGTTATTGCACGGATATTCAAAAATGTACATTGAGACCAACGTAACTTATAGATCTCCATATCTTAGTTAACCAATATGGCAACCACAAGAGTTACCACAAAGGTACTGTAGTTGCGCTGATATTGTTTTTAGCATACATCAACGAACTGCCGAACTCAACCAACCAATACACTACTAATAGATGACGATATTTTGACTTAAGGGGCTATTGATCATGCGATGAATGTCACAAACAAAGCTCTAAAGGACATAAATTACTAGTGAATTCTAAATGATCTACCTATTAATACTGATTAAATTAAATGTATGTACATATAAAGATAAGATAAAGATAATTTATTACCAAACTAAACACAAATAATTCGTTCTATGCGGGACAATACAAATAGATACATTTGTTTTTTGTGTAGTATGGTAAAAGAAACGGGCTCAGCAATGTTGGCAGTGCGCAGTGGTTAAACCACGCACGGGTCAACGCTGGTTTTCAGTCCGTCCCCTTTACTACGATTAATACAAAACCAGAAGACTGCGGGTTCTACAAAAAAAAATATATATACAAAACCTTACGAAAATAAAAAGAAAGCAATTCTCTTTACAAAATAAATAATCAATATGAGTAAATTAAGTATTTCTGTATCAATTTTTTGTGGAGCGTTTTTGCCTGCGCATCATAGAAATGAAATAAAATAAGTACCTAATAAAAAAACACCTCGATAAAACCGGTCGGCCGCTCGCCGCACACCTGCATGTAAACAAGGGTCAGGTGCGGGGGGTCGCGGGGAGCCGCAGTCGTTCGCATCGTCCATCTCAGTGTTTCTATTTAAATATGCCACTTGCCACTTCGATCGGATCTGTTATCACCGGGAGACCGAGTGCATTTTAATAATTCAACATAATTAAATCAGCCATAAGACATCCACTGCTGAACAAAGGCCTCCCCCATAGATTTCAACAATTATGTCATCATTTTGGGGGGCATTCGCCAGTACTCACCACGCTCGGCAGGCGGGTTGGTGAGCGCAGTATAGCTAATGTTCCAAAGGAGGGACGCTGCTGCCCATCCTTCTGGTTTAGAGTCCCTTCATCATCATCATATCAGCCACAGGACGTCCACTGCTGAACAAAGGCCTCCCCCTTAGATTTCCACAACGAGCGGTTACATGCCGCCCTCATCCAACGACAACCAGCGACCTTCACCAGGTCGTCTGTCCACCTCGTTGAAGGTCGTCCCACGCTGCGTCTTCCGGTGCGCGGTCTCAATTGTGGAACCTTTGTGCCCCAGCGGCTATCAGTTCTACGAGCAATGTGCCCTGCCCATTGCCACTTCAGTTTACTAATCCTTTCAGCTATGTCGACAACTTTAGTTCTTCTACGGATATCCTCATTTCTGATTCGATCTCGTAGAGAAATACCAAGCATAGCTCTCTCCATAGCTCGCTGAGTGACATTGAGCTTTCTTATGAGGCCTATTGTGAGTGACCACATAGAGTCCCTTAGTCGCCTTTTACGACATCCATGGGAGGAGATGGAGTAGTGCTATATTCTTAAACCGGACACCACACGGAATTTTAATTTATTATAATATATCTATAATAATTAAATCAAAATATAAAAGATACAAAAGTTTTTTTATGTGATCAGAGTTGTTCAAGCCGCCAAAGGCCTCCGACTTGGCTTAGCGACTGCCGCCTAGTGATAACAATCAAAACCGACAATTTACGTGCCCTCCGAAGCACGGTGACGCTCCGTTCAAATACCACATGCGGTCACCCATCCAGGTGCAGGTACAGACCGCGCCGAGCGTTACTTAATCTCACTGGTCGTTATTACTAGTGCAACTGGATATGAGTGCTTCCTTGTTGAAATACGTACCGGTTGTTCACTTGATAAGTAGGTTCTGCTTGGGTTGGACCTTACACGGGCGGCTCCTTCTGTCGTCCGCACGATGTCGTGCTGGCGAGCGGTTGAAGAGGTGGTCACGTTGTCAGACCTCCACCATATATTGTTTGCCGTGGCCCTCCGCCCGCTTGACCAAGCCATCCCGCACCCTGATTAGCTAACAACAGTAGACGTGACAGCAGCTTCCACCCGGCCCCTTGGCTTGCAAGGTCCTTATGGGTAGATAATTGCCAAAAAAATGGTAAGTAAGTAGATAAGGCCTCCATGTACCGGTTGCTACTTGTGGATGGATGCATACTTACTAGTGCCAGTAGTGGTAATGTAATTGTGTAAGTGTAATTTTTTGTTCATTGATAGTTTGACAGAGAGTGTTTCCGAGATCTTCGGCTGTTTAATCGCTGTCGGCAAATACGTAATATAAATAAACCGAGATTATGTATACGTAGTCAGTACAGTGGTCCCAGGCCGCCGTCACAGATTTGTCCCTTCGCAGATTTCGATCGAGACATGCTCGTTGCCACAGCCATGGTTATGGCTTAGCCAATAGTCAACCATGTGATCTTGTCCGATACAGAAGTGGAAGTGACTTGGTTCCGGGAGGCGATGAAACACGAACAATTTTCGTTTTGGAAAAGCAAGATCTACTTCCAGTCTAGACCTTTCAACTTCAACACCTACAAGCCTTGCTAATTAGCTGATAAATCTCACAATTAATAGTCTGCATAACTCATAATTATCGACGACTTACTAAAACTGGCCGTTTGCTCAAATGAGCACAGCCTGGGCAATAATCAATACGAGAAGGCATTAAAATATCGAGTTGGAGTAACAAACGGTTCGTATTAGTGAAACGGTTTTACTTGCAAAAGTCGTTAAGCTGAGGGAGTTTTATGAAAGTAGGGCCGCTTTGCTTCGGTAGGTATTTCAGGCTTTGCGTGTGTTGGCTAAATGTTGTTTTCGATAAGGGTTTGACTTAATTTGTATGTCGTAGGTTATGTACCTCTGTGTCTGCCAGCTATGTTGGCAGAGTATGAAAACTGGAATACAACGGTCTCCTTCTGTGAGTGTCATGCTCCAGAAGGAGACCGCAGAGCGAGATTGGGAGAGGGCCGATCCCGGACAGAGAAGGATGAAACGGCGCCGAAGTAACAATCGAACCGGCGCCCAGGTCTTGGACCTTCTGTGAGAGCATCATGCTCCAGAAGGAGACCGCAGAGCGGAATCGGGAGAGGGCCGATCCCGCTCGAAGTTAAAAAAAAAAGAAAAGGTCTAGGTCCAGGACTAAATATTTCTACGTGTATACTAATACTTGTATAAGTGTTACGTTCACGATTACCAGTTCAAGCTTCAGCCATTGGGCTATGGCTTCTTGACATATAATTTTACCGTTAATATTTATTTCGTAATTTGTATAAAATAATGAATTATGTTGGCCTGAAAATCTTGACCGGATTGGTTTTCGGGATCGTAAATGAATGTGTAGGAAAGCGTGTTTAAAGCTCAGTGGTTTTGGGGCGTTAGGGTCAAGGGACGGTCCCTCTTTACAAATGATTGAAAGCCGTGATTCTTGATCCACTTAGATAAGATTTGGGGAATATGTAAAAAGAGAATAATGCAGATATAATCATTTTTACCGACTTCAAAAAGGAGGAGGTTCTCAATTCGATGCGTTTTTTTTATGTATGTACACCGATTACTCCCAGATTTGTGGACCGATTTGAGCAATTTTTTTTTGATAGGTGATTAATGGTTTCGATTTAGTTCCATGTAAATTTTAATACACTTGATTGAGTAGTTTTTTAACCAGCTTCAATAAACAGGTTTAATTAGACTGCCGCTTTGATTGATTGATTGAGTGTTACCCTTTGCTTGGGGTAAGACAATCGTAATAATAATAAATGTTTATTATCATCCACTAAAGAGATTACTTTACTCGTAATAGTTTCCATAACGGGCTTTTACATACAGTAATGCTATCATTTATAGCATCGTGACAAATACGTCCGCCTCTTTTTTCTTTTCAGCCTATGGACATCAGAAACTCCAAAAGGATCACGGATGCATTACCGACATTTAAAGGAAGAGAGTGGGGGTGCGAGCGGATAGGGCACCCTGCATTGCATATTTTAAAGAGAACGTCATATCTGCAAACAATTAGAATCGCAACAATTATCTGAAGATGACAGATATTTTATCTACGCTAGTTTCAAGACAATCTTCATGTGCATCCGATCCAGGAAACCTCATTGGTCAGCGTTGCTCTTTGGATAAAGCCCTGTTGTTTTAAAAATGGAAGCATAGCTTTTTTTTATGTTTAGAATGCCAGCCTGACTGGTGAAAATCAAATGACTAAAGCGGTTCTACGGTCAGCCCTATTGCGTATTGTGGTTCAGTGGACAGATCCATACCTTATTTTGGGAGAATTCTATCTTAGCCCAAAGAAAGTGCTGATGTAGGCTGATCTGAACTAGATACTGTTCGAATGAATAGCCAAGGAGGTGAATTTTCGTGATTGTAGAGTGAAGTATATTATTGTGTGTTCTTATTACATTAAGGGTTTCTCATTCCCCTCCATATTACCCGACTATAGAAATTTTGGCTATCTGTGTATCTATATATATGCGAACCTTAAACAAACTGAAGATAACTACGTCCATGCAATGAGAATGAAATCTTGTGTATAGCTTTATGAGATGTTTTAGGGTTCCGTAGTCTAACAAGGAATCCTTATAATTTCACCACGTCCACCTGTCTGACTATCCGAATCTCTGTTACAGCCATTTTACTAGCAGACTAGTGCTATGGAGCTGACATTTGACATGATTATGTATTCTTATGACGCCTCCAAGATCACATTTTTGAAACGGTTTTTTAAGCTTTACCTACATGTAAAGTGGGAGTGATTTTCTTTCGTCTGTCTTATCATGTAGGTTATCATTGAATACATACATCTATCAAAAATATAAGAGATGAATTTTTTTAAACGTTTTGCTTTAGTGGTCCGTTTATGAATTATTAAGGTGTAAAGTGGTCATTTTGTTAGAGTTACATATCCCTACCCCCTACAGGCTAAACCACTGACCCTGAAAACTTGAAATCTATCCAAGATATAAGCAAATTTAACTAATTAAAAAGGAAAACTATCACAAATAATATCCATGTAGTTGAGTCTATAAAAAGTTTATAAAACTTCAATATTTAATATGTAAGGTGACTGTAAAAAGGTCGCCCCTCAGGCACTCGCTGTGCGCTGTGTTGCGCACACGACGGCACATGTCCACGTGCGTGCCACTATCTTCCCGGGGTCATGCGGTGTGAATACCCAGAATCGCCAATCAGCGCGCACGCGACCCCCGAAACTGTAGTACCGCCTTAGTTGAGACTAATTTAAGGTTGTCGTGTTTAATTTCTAATCTTTGTTTTGATGAACTATTTTTAGCTCAGCTTATGATATTAGTCCTACAGGTCTACAATCCTACAAAAATATAAAAGAAGTCCTACACTCACATT
Organism: Diloba caeruleocephala; assembly: GCA_947459985.1. Classification (NCBI taxonomy): domain Eukaryota; kingdom Metazoa; phylum Arthropoda; class Insecta; order Lepidoptera; family Noctuidae; genus Diloba; species Diloba caeruleocephala. The sequence goes on along the minus strand of OX381611.1, from coordinate 2,142,130 downwards.
CACCCGGTAACGCCCACTGCTAAATGTGGGCTTCCCTATGATCACTAAAATGAGCAGTCATAGGCATTGCCGTAATCTAAGCCTGGGGACCTCAGGGTTCAGTGCGTAGATTGGGGTATCTGCCTGCCAACACCGAGTGACACAAGAGAAGACGGTAGCACACATGTGGTCACGTGCTGCCATGGGACGCTTTGGGATCCTTTACAATCCCCCCGAGGGGGTGACCGCTTTACAGTCACCCATTCCAAGATGTGCCTATAGGCGTGGCACCAGTGGGCGGCTCTAGTGTGATCATACAACGACTTGGAGCCTACCTTAGGTACCGAAGATGACCGCTCCAGTGGTTTCAGCCGGTAGGAGTCCGGCATACCCCTTCGCCCTTCCCCGGGGCGAAGGAAGTACATGAAGAATTTCCACTGGCCACCAACAAAAAATAAAGGCATTGCCGTAATCACCAGGTAGAAGCTTTGGTAATCGCAGTATGTGGTTAGCTAACCCAGAAGGATGCTGCTGCCCATCCTCTTAATATAAGAGAGTAGGGTAGAGATAGGTGATGTATTCTTTTCCGGGGAAGCACGGTCTATATTTATCTCAATCCACAAGTGTAAAACATCTCAAAATCATTCCTTTGGAACGAACATCTTGCACTGTGTCACAACCATTAACTTTAACGGCTGTTCATAGTAGCCAAAATCGCGGCCTCAGCGTAATACGGCGGTCGTAACATTACTAATGCTCCCGCTACATTGCGCGCCACACGTAATGAATCACTGTCTTTATTGCCGTCAGAACCGGCGATGGTTCTCGTAATTTATGTGAGTTTAATTAAATGTTCTCGCTTTATGACTTGTTTGTTAGGGGATAGGTGATTAGTTTATGTTTCATTAAGTTGATTTCTTGGGTACTTAGGTTATTGTCGTTTGGGGGGGCGACCTTTTTACAGTCGACTTCCCTCCGCTAGAGGGGGTGACCGCTTTACAGTCATCCCTTCCGAGATGTGCCTAAAGGCGTGGCACCAATGGGCGGCTCTAGTGTGATCTTACGAGGACCTGGAGCCCCCCTTCGGTGCCGAAGATGACCGCTCCAGTGGTTTTAGCCGGTAGGAGTCCGGCATCTGGGTCCGGATCCCACTGGAGGCGGCCAAGAAGCTGGCGTCTACCTGCCGTCTTTGCGTCGGTTGGACGTCGGCCAGGGTCGAGGTGTTGGCGGCACGGCCATTACAATGCTTCCGATGCCTCGAACTTGGGCATGTGCGCCTCCGGTGCACCACACACGGGGGGGTTGACCGGAGCGACCGGTGCTTCGGATGTGGCGGCCAGGGCCACAAAATTCGGCAATGCCAGGCGCAGACAAAAAACTGCCCTCTATGTGCGGACTTTGGCCTTCCGGCCGAGCACAGATTGGGCTGCAAATCTTGTGCAGCCCAGAAGAGCAGGAGGGGAAAACCAAGCCCCCCTGCCTCGGCCGAGGGGCTGAAGAAGTCTGCGCCGGCGGCACCGGTCGAACGCTCCGGCTCACTGGAGGCGATGGAGGCCAATTAAGGGTCCTCCAGGGCAACCTAAACCACTGCCGCAACGCACAGAATCTGTTGCTGCAGACTGTTGCGGAGTGGTCGGTTGCCTTGGCGGTTGTGGCAGAGCCCTACGGCGTCCAGGAACACCCTCGCTGGTTCGGGGGCGCCGGGGACTCCGTCGCTATATATTGGTCTGGAGCCGAAGGTGAGCCGCCCTGCTCCCTGTTAGACAGGGGGCAGGGCTTTGTCGTAGTAGAGTGGGGACCTCTGGCAGTAGTGGGCTGCTATGTCTCCCCCAACGTGTCTCTCGCCGACTTCGAGGGATACCTGGACGGGGTGGCACGCAGCATTCGCTGTAAGTGCTCGCCCCGTCCAGTGCTCGTCCTGGGGGACTTCAATGCTCACTCTAGAGCTTGGGGCAACCGTCGGGACGGGCCGAGGGGGAGGATAGTGGAAGACTGGGCGGCGTCACTTGACCTCCGATTGCTGAATCGGGGGTCCGTTAGCACCTGCGTTCGGTGGCAGGGGGAGTCGGTCGTGGACCTGACATGGGCGGCTCCTTCTGTGGCCCGCATGGTGTCGGGTTGGCGAGTAGCGGAGGAAGTGGTCACACTTTCGGACCACCGCCACATAATGTTCGACGTGGCCCTCCGCACGCCTTGCCCGAGCCGTTCTAGTCCCAGCCCGCGGTCGCGGCGTTGGGCCCTCACACAGCTGGATCGAGAGATGCTCATCGCAGCTGCCAACGTCGCAGCCTGGCCGGAGGTCGATCAAGGGATCTTGCCCGATCCGGAGGAGGAAGCGTCCTGGTTCCGGGAGACGATGACGTCAATATGCGACGCATCCATGCCCCGGGCCAGGCGCTCCCGGCGTACGGCAGTGTACTGGTGGTCGGATGAGATCGCGCAGTTGCGCGCGGTCTGCCTGGCATCCCGCCGCCGGTACCAACGAAGCCGACGCCGGCACAGCGCTACAGCCGGAGAGACTGACGAGGCCTATAGGGCCTACCGGGCGGCCACACTGGCGTTTCAGACTGCCATCAGTGAGGCGAAGGCTCGGTCCTGGAGCGAGCTCCTAGAGGGACTAGACAGGGATCCGTGGGGGAGACCCTACCGTATGGTAGTGGGCAAGTTGCGCCCGTATGTCCCCCCGGTGACCGAAACCATGGCCCCGGATTTGCTGGAGAGAGTACTTTCAACGCTCTTTCCGGCGGTTCGGGACCATCCTGGTCCCTCTTCACCCCCAAATGCCTCGGACTGGGCCGAGGATTTGGGGGTTTCGGATGGGGAGCTGGGCCGAGCCATTGGCCGCCTGAAGAGTCGCAACACCGCACCGGGTCCGGACGGCATTCCGGGCCGTGCGTGGGTGTATGCGCTACAGTCTCTTGGGGACCGCTTGAGGCGGCTGTTCACGAGTTGCCTCCGTAGTGGCGTGTTCCCGTCCGGCTGGAAGGAAGCCGGATTGGTTCTCTTGAAGAAGGAAGGAAGGGCTGCAGAGTCTCCCTCTGCATACCGTCCCATTTGCCTGCTCGACGAGGCTTCGAAGCTATTCGAAAGAATAGTTACCCGAAGACTCGTTGAGCACCTGTCGCGAGTTGGCCCCGACCTGGCCGAAAGTCAGTATGGCTTCCGGCAGCGGCGGTCCACCATCGACGCGATCTTCGCGTCCGCTCGCTGTCGGAACAGGCAGTGTCCCGGCGGGGTGGGGTGGCGTTGGCGGTCAGTCTAGACATCGTCAACGCCTTCAATTCCATCCCGTGGGGCGCTATTAGGGCGGCACTAGTCTATCATCGGTGTCCGCCCTACCTGCAGGGCATCATTGGGGCCTATCTGCGCGATAGGCACATTCGCTACGTGGGCAGGGACGGTAGCGTAAAGCGGAGGGAAATTACGTGCGGGGTTCCGCAGGGGTCAGTTCTCGGCCCTCTCTTATGGAACCTCGCCTACGATGCGGTCCTGCGTGTCGTTCTCCCTGCTGGCGTCAGCTTAGTCTGTTACGCTGATGACACTCTGGTGTTGACCAGCGGGGAGTCCTTCGAGGGAACCATCCGGCTTGCGGAGCAAGCGGTGGCAATTGTCGTGGCCAAAATCCACGCCCTGGGTCTGCGGATAGCGCCTCAGAAAACCGAGGCGCTATGGTTCCACAAACTGCCGAGAAGCAGAGAACCACCCAGTTCGTGGATACGCGTTGGTGACGCGCAAATCGGGGTGGGCCGGTACATGAAATACCTGGGGCTCACCCTGGATAGTCGTTGGGGCTTCGAAGAGCACTTCCAGCGCCTCGTCCCCCGAGTCGAGAGGGTAGTGGGTGCTCTACACCGGCTGCTGCCCAATCTCGGGGGACCATGTGAGGAAGTTCGCCGTCTCTACGGAGGAGTCGTGCGGTCCGTGGTCCTATACGGGGCGCCTGTATGGTCAGCTCGACTATCAGGCGCCCAGCGCTGCAGAACCAAAATTCACGGTCTGCAGCGCAGAGTGGCTATCCGGATCGCACGAGGATACCGAACGGTGTCCTACGAGGCGGCAACTCTCCTGGCGCGTTTTCCGCCTTTTGACATCCTGGCGGAGATGGATGCGTGGGTCTACGATCAGACACGCTCCCTCCGCCAGAGCGGCGAAGGCGCGCCTCCAGGGGCGTTGGACAAGCTGCGGCGGCTAGCTCGGCGGCGCGCACTTGTAAAGTGGCGTCATCGCCTGCGGATGCAGTTTGCAACCAAGCGCGTCGTCGAGGCCGTCCTGCCGCTCTTTGGAGCCTGGCTCAAAAGGAGCGAGCGCGTCACCTACCGCCTGACGCAGGTGCTCACCGGGCACGGTTGTTTCGGCGCGTACCTGCACAGGATAGGACGTGAGGCCACGGCACAATGCCACCATTGTGATAGCGACCAGGACACCGCACAGCACACGCTCGAGGCGTGCCCTGCGTGGGCCGCCGAGCGGCGGATCCTGGTCGATCGGATCGGGCAAGATCTCTCTCTGCCAGCAGTAGTGTCGGCTATGTTGGCAGAGCACGAAAACTGGAATGCAGTGGTCTCCTTCTGTGAGAGCGTCATGCTCCAGAAGGAGACCGCAGAGCGGGATCGGGAGAGGGCCGATCCCGCTCGAAGAAGAAGGAGACGGCGCCGGGGTAACAACCGCCCTGGCGCCTAATTCCGATACGCTTGAAAACCCCTGCCATTGCTATGAGGTGGGGGACCTCTGGGTTCGCGGGTGCGTAGATTGGGGAATCTGCGTGCCCACACCAAGCGACCCAAGAGAAGACGGTAGCACGCATGTGGTCACGCGCTGCCGTGGGACGCTTTGGGGGATCCTTTACAATCCCCCCGGGGGGGTGACCGCTTTACAGTCACCCTCTCCGAGATGTGCCAATAGGCGTGGCACCAGTGGGTGGCTCTAGTGTGATCATACGAGGACCTGGAGCCTCCCTTAGGTGCCGAAGATGACCGCTCCAGTGGTTTTAGCCGGTAGGAGTCCGGCATACCCCTTCGTCCTTCCCCGGGGCGAAGGAAGTTCATGATGAATTTCCACTGGGCACCAATAAAAAAAAAAAAAAAAAAGGAGTCCGGCATACCCCTTCGCCCTTCCTCGGGGTGAAGGAAGTTCCATGTAGAATTTCCACTGGACATCAATAAAAAAAAAAAAAAGGTTATTGTCGTTGTGGTTATGGGAGATTTTTCGATGCGAGAGGCTAGTAATAGTAGCCAACTAGTTTGCATTAGTTGACTAGAGCTTATAAATGGGCTGGCTCGACCACGCCTTTCGAGGCTCAACTACACTTAAAGTATGTTTTTATATTCTATTTGGTGTACGGCAAATACCCTGCCACTCTCTCAACCACTGATATTCTTATAAGCCAAGATTTATACAAATGAATAAACGCCCTGGAGCCGCCCATTGGTGCCACACCTATGCACATTTCAGAGAACCACATCGGTGTAACCGCCTTTCAGCGGGTCGCTTGAAGTAAGCGCATAGTCCCCACTCTCCACGCCCATGACCCACGAAGTTCCCGCCACCATGTATCGGTGGCAGGGCTCAGAATAACATGTTATTATATTTAAGTGTTGTAGATAACCTGTTTTGCACTTGAGCTCACCAAGATCTAAACCAGATGGATGGGCAGCAGCATCTCTTCAGTGGAACAGTAGCTATATTGCGCTCGCCTACCCACCTGCCGAACGTGGTGAGTACTGGCAAATCTCCAAAATGATGATACAGTTGTGGAAATCTATGGGGGAGGCCTTTGTTCAGCAGTGGACGTTTAAATGGCCGATATGAAGAGAAGAACTTTCTGTACATGGTGACTCAGTTTCACCATGTCAGTGTAGGGTAGGTGTCGCAAATGTTATGAGCTCTCCGTAACAAATATTCGGCTACACAATTGCCATCATTTTGGAGATTTGCCAGTACTCACCACGTTCAGCGGGTGGGTAGGCGAGCGCAATATGGCTACTGTTCCACTGAAGAGATACTGCTGCCCGTCCATCTGGTTTAGATCTTGGTGAGCTCAAGTGCAACACAGGTTATCTACAACACTTGTTTAAATTTAATAACATGTTATCCTTAAAGCAATAAACCATAGGTTCCCTTGACACGTAGATTATACTAACACCCTACTATTAATTCTACGTAAATACGGAAACCTATTCTCTAATTGCCCATTAAAATATTACACCACTTTGCGTTGCCAGTAATTAATATAAAGTTACACGTTGATCTGAAGCCATAAACACAGCTGCGGACACGGAGTAGGAAGCAAAAATGGAATCCTAATACGTATTTATCTAATCTGTATCGTACATCCTAGACGCCACGGAGGAAAACGAGATGGCGTCGGGGTAACAACTACCCTTACGCCCAGTTCCAATATGCCTGAGCCCCATGCCATTATATGGCAGGGTGCCTTGAGGTTAGCAGGTGCATAGTTTGAGGAGCTTGCATGCTCATACCGGGTGACGCCCCGGAAGACGCCGGTGATACGATACGGTATACGATATAATGTGTCACGTGACACAGTGCACAGCGAGGGTTTAGGGTATCCTTACAATCAAGGCCGCAATACAGGCACACCAATAGGCGGCTCTAATGAGATCTTAACGAGAATCTGAAGCTCTTTGGTAAAGATCTAGCTCTGGTGGTTGAAGTCCAGTATGCCCCTTCGCCCATCCATGGAGAGGAGAAAGTACATGATGTATTTCCACCAGGTCATATAAAAAGGTAAGTACCACCCCAGTGCTAGATATTTTGCTATATTACTGTATTCCAGTTTAAAGAGCTCTGTAGCTAGTGAAATTACTGGGCATAAGAGAAAAATTATTAATCTCTCGAGGTGCCAAGTGCAGTGTGGTACCAGGTAGTTATATTTTAAGCGCAGGCGTCACCAGGCCAATAATGAACACGCATCGTTCCTCGATTGTTTAAAAATACCAAGTTAATCATGTAGGACGAGCACAAGGCCGTAAAGGTAAAAAAAAAATGAAACGTTTATATTCCCTGGCTATCGGCGATTGCCTGTATTCTAATGATTATTGGATAAAGTTGCACCCCATTATATAGTTCAATTAAGAACATGTGCGGTACATGAAATTAACCTTTATTAATGTTCGATTACTAGCTGCGTCTTATACAGCAAAGTCGCTACGATAGTCAGTATTTTGTGGGGCGTTTTCCCGCAATTTAGCACTGCATTTACTAGTTACTCGGTGGTTAAAAGTAAATAGGTTCTAACGCTTCGCCTTCCGTGTTTTATCGATACGATACGTCTTCGCTAGGTAAGTAGGCGAATAGCGGTTGCGATTAAAATATACAGTGTCCAGTAAATAGCACGACATACTGCAGGGGGTGAGAGCTTGGGTCCATACCTACCAAAAACACAATATATGCTCAGCAAAATCTTACGGATTTACAGTAGTACAAAATTCTCGATAAGAAAATAGTACTGTGAAAATTTAAATAAAAATTGTATTTCTTGAAATTTTTTTAGTTTTTAATAGAATAAAGATTTATCAATGAGTAAAGTAACCATTCACAAATAATTTGAGGTAAAAAAAATCTAGAAAAGGAATTTTTCATTACGAGAAGCTTAAAAATCTGTGTCAAGGTAGAGATTTGTCGATATTTCGGAAAATTTTGTACTACTCTAAATCCATAAGATTTTGCTGAGCATATATTGTGTTTTTGGTAGGTATGGACCCAAGCTCTCACCCCCTGCAGTATGTCGTGCTATTTACTGGACACTGTATATTTTAATCGCAACCGCTATTCGCCTACTTACCTAGCCAAGACGTATCGTATCGATAAAACACGGAAGGCGAAGCGTTAGAACCTATTTACAAGTAGGCAGGGGGCTCAGGCGTGTTGGACCCGGGAGCCGGGGTGGTTGTTACCCCGGCGCCGTCTCGTCCTTCTCCGTGCGGGATCAGCCCTCTCCCAATCCCACGCAATGACAGTAGAATCGGTGATTTGAATGTATTTAGAAGTATTTGCACTAACTGGAAACAGTTGCTTTTAAGGACTCTATGCTCCATGGTATGGATAAAAGCGGGTGCCCATATTTTTTATTTTATTTACCTCAAGCGATGGACCTAGAATAGGTCATCAATCGATCAGAAACAGGCTTTTGACGGTGGCGCGCTGTATTGTATTTCTTTCGTTCCTCTCTAGACGGTGGCCAGGCAAGAATGGAGCCTGCGAAAATCCTAAGCGGCCCAAGTCCTGCTGGAAGTATGATAAATGCGCGAGAGAGTCCTGCGTCCCAGCGCAAGATAAGCAAAAAGAACCGTGATGTTTTCCCCAGTAAGAATCCGGAACAACCATTACCTTCCCCAGGGTATTCGAGGTCCATGAGGATTAAGCCACAGAAAAAAGGTGCAGATTACGTAAAAGGTCATCGAATATTCGAATAAGCCCACCTACGTCGTTCATGTTTAACAAAATAATAATATTAATTTACAAAAACCTACATGAACTTTTAAGCCAGGTGTGCGTGACCGGAGTCGCGTGTTACGGCTAAATGTTTTAATCAAACGTTTTGATGGATTTATAGAGTGTTGAGTTTTTATGTTAAGTTATAAATATTAAACATAGATTTAGATACGTTATAATTTATCTAAAGCGCTCTTTGATAATGCTTTACGTTGTGGGTTTGATGGAGAATGTTTTAAGCCGACTGCAAAAGAGGTGGAACTACCCATAATGTCTTAGGTTTCCGCGATTATTACACACTCATCTTTATCATGTTATGTTATTTATTTTTAATGTTATAGTTATGTTCATTTTATGCATTTAGATTTGATCCTGTAATAGTGCGAGTACCATGTGGGCTATTCAATTATTTTGTTTTATTGACGTGATATTTGTGTGGCAGTTTAGGTATCTCATGCTCACTCAAGTGTCCTGCTTATGGTGGCGTTGTGTGTCGGGCCGCTAAGTTTCCCTACAATATGGTTAAGCTGAGCGACGCTGATGCATGCATCATGCTCGTGAACGAGTGCCGTCTGTTGGGATTGGTCATCAATTATATAATTAATGCTGTCATGACAATTAATCAAAAACGAAACTCTGGTAAATATTAAAATCAAGCTTGTTTAGTGTAGACTTTTTAAGAAGTTTAGACTCTTTTCTCCTGCATTGTCCTCACATTACCATAATTTCGAGAACATTGTACCAATATGATTTAAAAAGAGTAAACATAGAGTTTCTTGTCTGTTCTTCTCCATAGGAAATCTACACATTGGAACAAGGCAACTAAAGTCTTGACTATTCATAAGTTCATCATTCATTTGGTTTTACATGAATAAAAATATTTTTATCTTATCTTACCATCATAATATCAGCCACAGGACGTGCACTGCTGAACAAAGGCCTCCCCTTTTAATTGCCCTCATCCAACGACGCCCAGTGACCATCAGCAGGTCGTTGGAGGTCATCCCACGCTGCGTTTTCCGATGCGCGGTCTCCACTCAAGAACCATTTTGCCCCAACGGCCATCAGTTCTACGAGCTATTTGCCCCGCCCATTGCCACTTCAGTTTACTAACCCTTTCAGCTATGTCGACAACTTTAGTTCTTCTACGGATCTCCTCATTTCTGAAATACCAAGCATAGCTCTCTCCATAGCTCGCTGCATGATCTTGAGCTTTCTTATGAAGCCCACAGTCAGTGACCACGTCTCTGTTCCATATATCATCACTGGTAACACACACTGGTTAAAGACTTTCGTGTTAAGGCATTGCATACGTCCTGGAGCCGCCTTAGGTGTCAAAGATGACCACCCTAGTGGTTTTAGCCGGTAGGCGTCTGGCATGACCCTTCGCCCTTCCCCAGGGCGGAGGAAGATCATGAAGAATTTCCACTGCGACAAAGAAAAAAATTCCTCTGCTTCAGCTTGGGCTCACTTCAATATCCAGTCTAAGCTACAATTAACTTAGTCATCATCATATCAGCCACAGGACGTCCACTGCTGAACAAAGGCCTCCCCCTTAGATTTCCACAACGAGCGGTCACATGCCGCTCTCATCCAACGACTCCCAGCGACCTTCACCAGATCGTCTGTCCACCTCGTTGGAGGTCGTCCCACGCTGCGTTTTCCGGTGCGCGGTCTCCATTCGAGAACCTTTGTGCCCCAACGGCCATCAGTTCTACGAGCAATGTGCCCTGCCCATTGCCACTTCAGTTTACTAATCCTTTCAGCTATGTCGACAACTTTAGTTCTTCTTCGGATCTCCTCATTTCTGATTCGATCTCGTAGAGAAATACCAAGCATAGCTCTCTCCATAGCTCGCTGAGTGACCTTGAGCTTTCTTATGAGGCCCATTGTGAGTGACCACGTCTCTGTTCCATATGTCATCACTGGTAACACACACTGGTTAAAGACTTGCGTCTTGAGGCATTGCGGTATTGTTGACGAAAAGACGTTGCGAAGTTTCCCGAACGAACTAACTAAGTAGAATCTTTATTTTATTTGAAACAAAGATTTTACTATAAGATTTAATCTAACTTTACATCCAACCTTGGACCCAAACCAGGACCTTATAATTAACCAACAAATCTAGATCAAGCCTTAGATAGAAAGTTAAATGAACATTTTTCTGTCAAAACGATATTAAAAAACTTTTGTTACCAAGATGGTTTGAACTTCAAAGACTTAGGGGCCATTATAAAAACTCCTTTAGATCTGTCAAAATAACGAACACGAAATGAAGGAGTGGGTTAATAGGTAGAATTAAAAGTTATTAAATTAAGTGTACTTGAAATGAATTTCAGTCTAGGATAATAGCCCTCTTGGCTGAATTTTAATAAAAAGAGTGGTTAATTGGCCCTTTGAGGACTTGGAATATCTTTTGAAATTTAGAATATCTGTTAAGTTCTCGAGAGTGTTGTGGAACTTCAAGCTGAAAGTTTAACTGTCGGCTCGGCCAAACAATAAGCTTGAATAATATAGCCATTATTTTTAGTGGCCCGGTAGTGCCGTCTACATGATTAATAACAAAATGGTGTTGACGACTGGGGATTTTTAGCGTAGTGAAGCTTCAGTTGAAATATCTGTATATCATGGATTTGGACAAGAGGCTTAGTAGTTTGACGGTACGGTTGAGGCAGTGCCTAAGCGATTGGTCTTCTGCACTACGTGTCGTGTCCCCGCACGGAACACATATTTTTATATGGGAGTTTGCGCATGTGAGATTTATGTCGGTAGATTTTTTTGTCTCGGGGAAATCCTCATGGACTTCTTCCGCCTTAGGAGGGTTGGACTCATATCGTCTAAAACCCCACGGTGTTTTGTCTACGTACCTATTATGGCTGGGGGTGAGATGTTCGCCTTGTAAGTACCCTACCCTACCCTACCCTACCCTAGCCTCAACCCCGGCAGCTATTGATCCGTCACTTGGTCTGACGGGTCTCAATCTGTGGGACCTGGCCACCAGCACATCTCTTCAGAGAGACACGCGCAGAACACAACATGCCGCCGTCTCGGACCTGTTTCTGTTCGGGCTACAGACTGCCCCTAGTTTGTCGCCGGCAACTCATATAAGCCGGTGATTTTTAAGTGGTTCCCGCTAGCCCCCGCGCCCTTTGTGTTTTCTACGATGGAGAACAGAGGTGTTCTCCTCAGTTCCCAGCCTCTGTTGCTTGAATCTTGTCCTCGTAAACTATTTGCATGACAACAATTCTAGTGGGAATCGTTATTTTAAGAAAAAGAAATTTATCAAATTGCCGCCAATTTGTAAAACAAATGACATATGAATTCAATGTACATCTACAGCTTTCCAAAAAGTTCTATAATCAAACATTTTATGAATTTTTCTTCGACAACTTTTCTTTTTGGCCAATTCTTAAAACATTCAGTGTGACCATCGTATACTCAAAGCACGCTGCCCTTCCACCGGCTAATCCCATGAGCGCCTATTACGAGAACCACGGGATGAGATGGGGTGGTGCTATTCGTAGCCGGTACCACACGGCTATAAAACCATGCATAAATTCTTCTTTTATATATTTTTAGAGACTTCTCATCGAATGCTATCCGTGCATTGGATCAGAGATAGCAAAAAATGATTTCATAACATATATACCTACCTACATATGTATATATAACTACATATATACGAAGGTCGGTATTTAATTGTGTTGTGTCGTGTTTGGTTCCCGACCGCCCTCGGAATAATTACTTGTGGCTTTTGCATAATATCTGCGTGGGGCTCACTTTGTTAGGGCAATTTCATAAAGGCATTTGCGTCTGTGTTACTTAAATTAGTTTTAATATGTATGTGTTTTCAGTTGCGGTTAGCGAAGTTGTAAGTCACAAGTGCGCTGGTGTAACTTGAGTGAGATATGAAGACATTAGCTTTGGTGTAAATACTTTTAAGATGTAAATTTTATGTGTCTTGAGTATCTTGTGCCCAGGGGTACCGCCTGTCGTACATCCACTTCTCTTCTCCTTCCTCCCATCACACCTCCAGCCGTTACGATGGATCATTCACAATACGCGGAGTTCGTCTCTGGAATTCTCTTCCACACTCACTACGCGACAGCCCTTCTCTGGATGTTTTCAAGAAAGGAATCAAAAAACATTTCCTCTCAGTATGACTTATAAGTATGTATGTATTGTTATGTATTTATTTAAGTATATATTGTGTTCATGCTGTATATTTGTGTATTTTAGTAATAGCACCTCTAAATCTGTTGTTTTCATTATTCTTAACTACATAATATTGTTTTCTCTCTGTTTGTATACTTGATACTGTCCTCTTCTCGTTTCTATCTTCTATCATTCAAAGGTTTGCTGGTAGAAAACTCAATGTTGAGTTAAGCTCGCCTTTGTACATTTATTTTATTTTATATTCTATGTATCGTTTTGTTTGTACAATAAAGAATAAGAATATCTTTACTTTGTAGTTACATAATGTTCGCTTACATTTAAACGTTACCGCTGAACTTGGGCGTTATTATAGCGTATTATAATGAATAGACACGGGGAAATATTGTAATAATCATCATTTCATTTATTACGATATTAGGGAAATCATATGCATAGCTGTTTTTTTCATCTTTATTTTACAAAACGTTGCGCCACACTAGGGTTTCTCCTGTGTCGTGGGTGCGTTTACAGACATGAATTCCACATACAATACACCCAGACCCGGAACAACTACCTGCAGATCATACAAATATTTATTCCGTGCGGGAATCTAACCCACAACCCGGAGCGCAGCAGCCGACTGTATCAGACACTACACCAACCGTGCCGTCAAGTCAAAGTTTCTACGTAAGTCTCGCGATTCTATTTCTTTATACAATCTGGTGAAGCAAGTCATTTGCCTGATGGTAAGCGTCATACTTGCCCATAAGAATTATAATGCTACCCGAAACTAGACCCTATTTCCCTACCTACAGTACTCTTAAACCAGAACAAAATAAAGTCATGTTTAAAGTTCTACTACTGGGCACTACTGTACTGCTAGTACTACTGCTGGGCAGCAGATTATCTGGAACTGCGGTGGTGCCTCTTCTATTGGTCCTCAGTGGAAATTCACCATGAACTTCCTTCGCTCCGGGGAAGGGTGAAGGGGATGTGAGACTCCTACCGGCTAAAACCACTGAAACAGTCATCTTCGGCACCGAGTAGGGCTCCAGGTCCTCGTAAGATCACACTAGAGCCCGCCATTAGTGCCTTTAGGCACATCATGACGGGGATGACTGTATAGCGGTCACCCTCTCTAACGGAGGGACGGCAACTGTAAAAATATCACCCTCTGGGCACTTCTCGGGGAGGATTGTAAAGGATCCTCACAAGCCTCGTTGTGCGCTGTGCTGCGCACATGGTGGCACGTGACCACGTGCGCACTGCCGTCTTCCCGGGGTCGTTCACGCAGTTCGCAGACTCCCAATCTGCGCGCCCGCAGCCCCCGAGCAATATCGATAATTGCTCAGGGTTTGTATAAAATACCTATACAAAAGAAATTCAATTGCACCTGAATGGCTCAATCTTGCATTAGTATGGACAAAAGGACATAAATAATTGTAAGTTTTTCAGTCTTTCCTAACGTACCACTTGTGTCGTATTCCTAAATACAGAATATGACAAGACTTTATGGATACATCCTTAGGGCGGTGACGTCAAACTGAATATTATTTTTGTCCCCGTTTTTACTTTTATTTGAAGCTTTGTTTTTTATTGCGTGGATTCTAAATATTGTTATACTTTTATTATGTTTTTATTTGACCGGAAATGGTGGTCAAGCGTCTAATGTAGGTACAGTGTTTGTGGTTATGTAACGTTTTGTTTGAATGGAAGATCCTCTGAATGTTGATTTTTATTTATTCTAAACAGATTGGACCCAAACAAGCTTATATTAAGTGGTTGTTTATGATTTTGAACATAAACTCTCGTTGTAGCGGACAATGATCGCCTTCCTTAAGTTTAGAATAGAAAATGCGCTTCGTTACTAGCCTCTCTGCCGACCATGGCATATGCCCGCATCATTGAATTTGTCGTCGCATGGGATAGACTTCAATGCCCCAGTGCTTCGGTATTCCGCACACGATCGGATCATCAGATGTAAAGTATCTTACACAGACATCCAAAGTGCAATCAGTCCAGTTCATGAATGTGACGACGATGCACAGCTTGTTTCGGTAGTATTAAGGATTTTAGGTAGCGCCAGTTTTAAATCGTGTGAACATAAGAAATGCAGCTTTCTAGAAGCCGTAGTAGTGGGACCAATCCTGCTGTTGCCTTCTGACTTTAAATGTGGCAAAACAAAACTGTAGTTTTGTGTGTTGCATTAAAAAAGTTAAAACTTGGCATCCATCATTGACATCTATTTTAATGGTGTATCATACATATGTATGTTCCGTGTGCTGCCGGCTCAGAATACCACCACCCCATCTCCTCCCGTGGGTGTCGTAAAAGTCGACTAAGGGATTAGCCGCAGGATGGGCAGCAGCGTCCTTCGAGTACATTAACAACTCAACTGCGATTGCCAACCCGTCTGCCAAGCGTAGCGATTATGGCAAATCCCCCCAAGGAGCTCACAACACACCCATATCGGTCGTTGTGGTGATCTTTGGAGGAGGCCTGTGTCCAGCAGTGGACTTCATTCGGCCGAAATGATGATCTCGGTGCTTCGGAGGAGACGTATAATGCCTGAATAAAAGAAAACTCGTGGTTGTTGTCATTAGGCCGCAATCGTTCAAGTTGGAGGTCTTTGGGCGTCTTGAACAAAACCGACAAAAGGTTGGCCACTAACCAAAGAAAAATAACGAGGAACGTCAGCTTATATTTGTAGATCGTAACTTTAAGAACTTGCCACTATTAATTATGCAATAACAAGTATTTATCACTAGACGAATGCTAATAAAAATCGTACCACAGCCCAACAAATAAGCAACCTCATAAAACACCAGAAACATCTTAATAATTTTCAAATTTATGCAACCTTATTAGCACGCAACATTTGATCTCACTCAGTGAAACAATGATTTGATACAGTATGCAATAATAATAAATTTGTATTAAGCTGGAGTGCCCGCGAGTGTCTAACGTCTAGTCTAGTCTAGTGACTAAAAGCAATAACAGTTCGTTTTCAATTTATGACCCTTTTATAATGTTTCAAGCTAGACGTTTGTGTGCTTAATGTTTGCTTACCCAACATTACTCGGCTTTTAATAACTTGAAATGGGCTTCTAGGCGAAACCTTATTAAGTCCTCTTCAAAGTATCAGAAAAAGTGAGGCTTCAATTATGTTAATAAATTTTATTTGCTCTTCTGTATTCCGTAGATACTGAAAGTGGTTAAACGAAACTGTAATGGGAAAGTTAAGACTTAACATTACGCTGAACTTTAATGTTTTAAGTAGAGTTAATAGTTCACTGCTTAGATTGTTTTGCGCATTTATGGCGTATTGGCAGAAGTAATAGGCAATATTTACAATCGAATTATTCGTTTACAATAATTCGATTGTAAATATTATATTGTATTATAAATATTCATCACATTTAGTTCTTAAATAAATAATAGGTCGATCAATTTACCTGGAGGCCAATTAGCTAGGCGGCCTCGATAAATGTTAAATAATATTAGCTTTACCCAGGTATTAGATCGAGGTAAGCTGGAAAATCTAATTAAAGTGGGAGTGGGCAAGCCATATCGGTATCCGGTATGGCCATATTTACCCGGAGAGGCGGACAAAATTGACCCACATTGAGTACCTGAGGGTAGTGCAGAAACGAAAGCATGAATTTTAATACGCTTGTAGAAGGGGAAGGTTGAAAAAATTGCTGTTGATGTTGTTGATGACAGATAAAAAGAGATAAAGATTTTATTAATTTAAACCATTTATAGGCACTTATGAATAGTCAAGACATTAGTTGCCGCGATCCAATATACAGATTCCCTATTGAAAAGAACAGGCAAGAAGCTCCATAGTTTCTGCTTGCATCATAACATGAGATTTAGAAATTAAATTTAAAACTAAATTAGGGTTATGTGAAGACAGTGTTAAGATACAATTTTAATGGCAGCATGAGACTGACCTGCCTAAAGTAAATGGTTCTCGATTTCACGAGCATGACACATCCTTCAGCATCGCTCAGCTCAACCATACTGTAGGGAAACTTAGCAACCCAAAACATGATGCCACCATCAGCATAACACTTGAGTGATACCTAAACTGCCAGATAACGAGCGTCAATTTAACAAAATAAATTACTAACGCAGAAGACTTTGGGGAACTTAGAGCAGCTCTAGGATGGTAATAGTGAGAAAAACTACTTTGTAAAATAATAGTCGCAGACTATACGCGGTTGACACCCTCTGTCTATATCGATCAGTTCTTAATCTGACACCGTCACCCGACAGGCCCCCCGTCATACGCCGATATAGCGAGAGTCATGCCAACACTGTCGAAAGCCGTTGATGTTTCTTTAGCAACTCTCGACTACTCTAATAGTTGATTTCGGACATGTATTATAAATATTAAAGTTATGAGGCATCATAAAATTTCATTTCAGTAAATTGGCACACATGAGAGAGAAAAGAGAAGACGTTAATTATGTTCTTATATTTTACTGATTGTTATTAGTTAACACTGGTCTATAGAGGCAAGATGTGCCTAATTCTTGCAGATATAATACGTAAATACATAACATCTTGGCGCATTTCATGAGTGAAATTCGGTGCTACGGGCGCAGACCGTCACGAAATCAGATAGTATGAAGTTAGCCGATAGAGATGTTTGATGAGAGTAAAATCAGGAGCTGCGCGTGCATAACGTCACGAAATTCCGACAGTATGAGGTCGGCCGTCACAGATAATTAAAAGCGCATATTTATGAATGAATACCAACACCCCATCTCCTTCCGTGGGTGTCGTAAAAGTCGACTGAGGGATTAACCAGAGGATGGGCAGCAGCGTCCTTCGAGTGCATTAACAACTCAACTGCGATCCGTCTGCCAAGCGCGGCGATTTTGGCAAATCCCCCCCCCAATGAGAAAGTGACAACACACCCATTTCGGTCGTTGTGGTGATGTTTGGGGGAGGCCTGTGTCCAGCCGTGGACTTCATTCAGCCGAAATGATTTTACTGAATTATGAATAATTAAATTTAAATGTATTTCATTTGTTTGTAATTATGAAAATTAATATTTTAATAAAAATTCACTAATATATATTATTTAAATTCAATGCAGCAATGGCAGTGAAGGGGCATATTGCTGCTGATGGCCGTAGGGACAAAAAGTTCTCGCGCACTGGAAAACGGAGCGTGGGACGAACTCCAACGAGATGAATAGACGACCTGGTGAAGGTTGCTGGGTTTCGTTAGAGCAAGCGGCATGTAACTGGCAGTCGTTGTTGAAATTTACGGCCTCTCGCCTTGGTTCAGCAGTGGACGTTCTTTGGCTGATATGATGGTGATGATGAAGGAATTTCTTAATTCGAAACATCATATCAGCTCGTTAACAAGCTGAGCATTGGTTTTCGAATGTCTAGCAATGACTTGTAATGTGAAATTTTGCCTGATCACTACGCTTAGAAGGCGGACACGTATTTTAGCACAGATAAGTATAATGCCACAACCACATCACGTCGCATTTTCACTCATCTAGAACCAAGCCTCACGTCGATAGCTAAGCCGGGAAGTATTAAACTACCTACGGTCATACAGGTTGTCCAGTAAATAGCACGATATACTGCAGGGGTTGAGAGCTTGTGTCAATACCTACCAAAAAAACACAATATACGTTTAGCAAAATTTTACGGATTTACAGTAGAACAAAATTTTCCGATAAGAAAATTTTACTGTGAAAATTTAAAAAAAAATTGTATTTCTTGAAAACATTTTAGTTTTTAATAGAATAAAGACTTATCAATGAGTAAAGTAACTATTCACAAATAATTTGAGGAAAAAAAAGAACTAGCAAAGGAATTTTTCATTACGAGATGCTTAAAAATCTGTGTCATGGTAGAGATTTTTCGATATTTATATATTGTGTTTTTTTGGTAGGTATTGACCCAAGCTCTCACCCCCTGCAGTATGTCGTGCTATTTACTGGACATCCTGTATATGTAGGTGGTGTTTGTGCGACCGACAAATCGTTATAAACGCGAGCCAGTGCCTTTTTTACACGTGCGCGCGTCAGCCATTGAGGGTCGGTTGGCCGACCTTCACGGAATGTGCGGAGAGGGATTACGTACGAGCCCGCAGGCGTGGGTACTTTGATTTTTGGAATTGTGTGTGTGTTGGTGCGTATATTCACGGTTGTTATTCCTAAAGTACACTACGGTACAATTTAACCGATGACGGTATTTACTTGTAGTTTCATAAAGCATTAGGACACATGGAAATAACGTTATATTTTGTAAATAGGGTCTTTCAATTTCGGCACCCAATTTTTCAAACGCGCTGCTATCTGTTGCTTAAATTTATAGACCCAAAACCCCAATCATATTGTTTGCCTGCCAAGCACGCAGGTAGGTAGGCAAGGTACTTGCGAATTTCCGCCAAAATGACGACATAAATGTGGTAATCTATATGGGACCGGATTGTAGAGGGAAATGCTTGAATATATTATCTACTGTTGACTTCTGTCTTATGCCAATAATTTATCCCAAGAACAAACTAAACGTTGTAGTTGATATACATGTTCCAACATTATAAACATACATAGATTCCAACTGCAAATGTAAGTTTGTATGCACAATTGTGAGATTCACCATTTTATTTTAAGACAATAGACTTCTTGTAGGTTTTCCTGTTATCTATTAGTAAAGAACTATTTTCTGAGTGATCTCGATTAGTCTTTTCCTTGCTGGGAATCACGAAGAAAAATAAACCATCAAGTGATATGCCTTTAAACGACTTTCGGCTGCTTTCATCTAGCCGCCAAGTTTGGTAATAACTATACTCTGCGACCTGTTCGGCCGTGTATATATATTCTGAGCGGAGATCGATCCCGCGACAGGTAACGCGGAAAGCCAATCGCAGCTAGACAATGCGCCAACCATGCACTAATTAATTATCACATTATAGATTCACAAATCCATTACCAAGTGGTCAGATTGATTGGTGCGGGGGCTTGGTGGTTTGATCTCTGCGCCGTGATTAAGAATCACGAGCATATTTGCTTAATTTTATTTTCTTCTACTTTTATCGGTCTGTTACAGACTAGCCAACTTGTAGACTTTATTGCGTTAAGTCGGATTGCTGACTGCACTATTTCAATGCTCCAGTTGCCAATTGGAAAAATGTTTTATTTAGCTGGTTTGATTTTATTATCATCTTATGTTTTCTTTGTGTCAACCTTCTATTTGCCGTGTGGCTCAGAATGCCACCACCCCATCTCCTCCTATGGGTGTCGTAAAAATCGACTAAGAGATTAGCCGGAGGATGGGCAGCAGCGTTCTTCGATTACATTAACAACTCCACTGCGATCGCCAACCCGCCTGCCAAGCGTGGCGATTATGGCAAAACCCCCCAATGAGCCCACAACATATCCATATCGGTGGTTGTGGTCATCTTTGGGGGAGGCCTGTGTCCAGCAGTGGACTTCATTCGGCCGAAATGATGAACCTTCTATTAATTGTGATTCTAATCTATGTGGTGTCCGGATTAAGAATATAGCACCACTCCATCTCCTTCCGTGGATGTCGTAAAAGGCGACTAAGGGACTCTAACCCAGAGAGATGGGCAGCAGCGTCCCTTCTGTGGAATAGCATCATTCTGCGCTCACCAACCCGCCTGCCAAGCGTGGTGAGTATTGGCAAATTACCCCAAAATGACGACACAATTGTGGAAATCCACGGAGGAGGCCTTTGTTCAGCAGTGGACGTATAAATGGCTGATATGATGATACTATCTGAAAATCTTCTATTGTCTTCCAAGTATGAAAGTGAAAGGAATACATTGATTTTCTTTCAATCTCTCCTATTTTTGTTAATTTGTACGTATAATATGTATGACTGTTACTCACGAATAATCGAGAAACGGTAGTACTTAAGATTATATATAATAGATTATATATACCTCGGACAAACTGTCCAGTTAGGTAAGTCCAACTTCGAGAAAGAGGTCAACCGTCGAATTCAAACTGCGCAAGATATTCTCGTCCAATATACCGCAGTGTCTCAAAACGAAGGTCTTTGACCAGTGTGTGTTGCCGATGATGACCTACGGTACCGAGACGTGGTCGCTCACTATGGGCCTCATAAGAAAGCTCAAGGTCACCCAAAGGGCAATGGAGAGGGCTATGCTCGGAGTTTCCCTGCGAGATCGAATAAAAAATGAGGAGATCCGCAAAAGGACCAAGGTAACCGATATAGCCCGAAGAATTGCTAAACTTAAGTGGCAGTGGGCGGGACACATTGCTCGTAGAACGGATGGCCGATGGGGCCGAAAAGTTCTTGAGTGGCGACCGCGTACCGGAAGACGCGGGTAGACCCCCCACGAGATGGACCGACGACCTGGTGAAGGTTGCGGGAATCCGCTGGATGAGAGTAGCGCAGAACCGGTCATTGTGGCGATCTTTGGGGGAGGCCTATGTTCAGCAGTGGACGTCTTTCGGCTGAAATGATGATGGTAGTACTTAAAATATATGAACGAGGTTTACCGCGCCCGTCCCAACTCCGGGCCCGTATAACCCACACTTCCCCTATCGTATTTGCGCGTGAAAAAAGGCGACGTGATTTATGTTCCCAGCCGTGGCTATCTCAAGATAAATAATAGTCGGAACGACGTAGACGCATACACGTGAATAAGTGAATAATGTGCGAATGCTGGCTGTAGACCTCTTTACCCATAAAATGGCGGGAACAGCGTTTACTGTTATCCCAAAATGGAAGCTTTCAAAAAACAATTAATTTGGGCTGCCCGTTTTAAATGATTAAGAATGGGTGTGACAGTTTTCTGACAAACTTTTTTTTGGCTTGCAGGTTGCCTGTTGGTACAGTGGCTGATACAGCCAGCTGCTGCACTCCGAATCGCGGGTTCTGTTCCCGCACGAAACAAATGTTTCTATGATTTGTAGGTAGTTGTTCCGGGTCTGGGTGTATAGTAAGAAAGCGCTGATTTTTGCAGACTATTTCAATTTATTTATTTGCGAACATAAGTCACAGTAGGTGTTTCTAATTGCATATTTTTAATATATATGTAGGATTAAGTTAGTTTAGAGTTACATTCCTAAATATAGTGTTTCGGAACGAATCAACAGAGACGTGAGTGGGAGATATTATTCTATGAGGGTATATAATAAGTTGGCGACGTTATTAAGCGGGTTGTTGTAAGATTTGATTGGAAAACAGCAAATGAATAATTAAGGTGCAAGTTGCGATTTCATTTAGTGATCCTACAAATAGATATTTCTACATATATATAATTGCCGTGTGGTGCCGGCTCAGAATGCCACCACCCCATCTCCTCCTCCTGGGTGTCGTAAAAGTCGACTAAGGGATTAGCCGGAGGATGGGCAGCAGCGTCCTTCGAGTACACTAACAACTCAACTGCGATCGCCAACCCGTCTGCCAAGTGTGGCGATTATGGCAAAACCCCTCAATGAGCACACAACATACCGATGTCGGTCGTTGTGGTGATCTTTGGGGGAGGCCTGTGTCCAGCAGTGGACTTCATTCGGCCGAAATGATGATGATGACATATATATATATAACCTACTCTACCCTTAAATAAATAATTTGAATTTGAAACGAGTAGATAAATATTATCCGCAAGTAAAACACATGGTTCTTCTATTGTTTTTGGCAGGCCATTGATATAGATTAACAACAGGAGGCATTCTATTACGCTTCCTAGGGGAATTGAAGCGTTAGTAAATTTTCTATTAGAAGGGATCTTTTCTATTGTATTATTTTTGTGATTAAATATTCTAACTATACTTATTGTTTTATGTCCTTAATGTATATAAGGCACTCATGAGCTTTTCCGCGAATACCTGTTCCATATAATTTTTGTAATTATATTCTAAACTGTACTTTGTTGGCGTTTTTTGTATTCTACCGCTTGTCTGGTAGACAGTGTTGTAAGGAATTGTTCTATATGATGCTACCGCACAACTCAGCGAAGAGTTCAGAGCTATAAAACTTTTTAACAAAAAAAATACCGACTACAAAAAGGAAAACACAACTTTATGAAGTCGGGCGGGGCCAGGTATGCCCCAACAAAGGTTCATGCAGACCAACGAGAAGTTACATTTTATACCTGGCCCCGCCCGACTTCATAAAGTTTTTTTTTCCTTTTTGAAGTCGGTATTTTTTTTGTTAAAAAGTTTTATTTATTTCTTTTTAGTGTAATTATATGTCAGAACTTTTTCCAATTTGGTATCAGTATTTAACACAAAAAATAAAATTACTCAAATCGGTTCTCTGATCTGAGAGGTCTCGAAACTATTAAGACATCGTTTAGATAAGCGCAGTCAAATTAACCGGTTTATTGAAGCTATTTAAAAAACTACTCGATCCAATGTAATGAAATTCATATGGGACAAACTCGAAAGCATTTTGCATCAGTTAAAAAAAGAATTGCTTAAATCGGTCAACAAATCTCGGAGTAATCGGTGTACATAAAAAAAAAACGCGTCGTTTCGAGAACCTCCTCCTTTTCGACGTCGATAAAAATAGTCCCTTAACATACGCCAAGTTTGGCAGGCGGGTTAGTGAGCGCAGAATGGCTGCGGTTCCACAGAACGGACATTGCTGCCCATCCCTTTGGTTTAGAATTCCTTAGTCGCCTTTTATGACATACATTAGAGAACATGGAGTGGTGCTATATTCTTAATCCGGACACCACACGGACAAAATTAAGTATTTAATATGTACTTCCAAAATCTCTACAAAGAAATAAAATTTAAGTGTCTGTATGTATTGTCAAAATAACAGCTTTTTACTATATACATATGAAGGTATATACGGTACATAAAACAAAACAACAATTTTTATTTTTTTTGTCTGTCTGTCTGTCAGTTTGTTCCGAGTAATCTCCGAAACGGCTGGACCAATTTTCACTATCAGATAGCTGATGTTATAAGGAATGACTTCGTCTACTTTTATTTTAGAAAAAATGTGTGGTGCCGGCTCAGAATGCCACCACCCCATCTCCTCCCATGGGTGTCGTAAAAGTCGACTAAAGGATCAGCCAGAGGATGGGCAGCAGCGTCCTTCGAGTACATTAACAACTCAACTGCGATCGCCAACCCGTCTGCCAAACGTGGCGATTATGGCAAAACCCCCCAATGAGCCCACAACACATCCATATCGGTCGTTGCGGATCTTTGGGGGAGGCCTATGTCCAGCAGTGGACTTCATTCGGCCGAAATGAGTGAGTGAAATATAAAATAAAAAAAATATGAAACCCTTGAAATACAATATATATATTCTATGTCAAGTGTCGAAGTACTCTAAATTTCTTTTAAATTAAACGCGGGTGAAACCGCGGGTCCCAGCTAGTAAATGAATAAACTGTGATAGCTTGAAAGCAGTGATAGCCTAGTGGTTGAACGCTTGCCTTCCATACAGGAGGGTCTGAGTTCTATCCCAGCCCGCACTTCTGACTTTTCGAATTCATGTGCAGATCAGATTTTGATTATCACTAGCAAGGAAAACATCCTGAGGAAACTTGCACGCTTAAGAGGGCTCCAAAATGTTGTCAATGGTGTCTGTAGTCCATCAACCCACACTAGGCCAGCGTGGTGGACTAAGGCTTAACCTTTCTCATCGTCAGAAAAGGCCGGTGAGCGGCAGTGGAACAGTAATGAGCTGATTATGTGTATAGTGTACTATATGTACTTGCAGGATATGTAAATTACTATTTACATATTTTGGAGCGTGGGACTCACTACAAATGACTATGGAAATAATTTGATATAGGATATTAGTAAAGTCTGTGCTTAATATTGGTTTTCAATATCAATTTTGAGTTTAGAGCTAAACTTTGTTCAAATATAGTAACCTAAAACTAGTTATATTGAGAAATATCCAATCTAGAAACTTACAATTAGTATATCCTAGAATGGTTTAATAACTTCTCTTTGTAGGTTTTGATCCTTAATGTAAAATACATATTGAATAAAAAAATATTCCTTTTTTCTTGCCTTGCCGGCAATTTTTTATTCGGGAAATCGTGAAGCATTCATTACTCATGACAAAACCTGCACAATAAGACTGGACGTAGTTTTTACTGAAATGATGGTAATATGTCACTCTGTAACTAAAAACAAAACAAAGAAAGTTAAACAAAAAGTGTTTGTTTTTTCTTGGTCTTATCGCAGAATGTTCCGAAAAAAGTGTTTCCTTAGCCGGTCGTTCAAGCGAAGCCAAAAGAGGCCTCCAGCCTGGCTTAAAATTTATATTAAGCACGCTGAGAGTGCCCCTGCAGGATACGGGCCTCGGCTTAGGGCATTGCTGGGGATAACAAGCTATTGTTTTGGGGACAGCTGACGGTATTATTTAAAATGACAGGCTTGGCACGTGACGGCAAGAGACGGGGAGGATATATAGTAACTTGAACGGGATGGTGACACGCTGATAGGCCTCCACGTCGTCGGTGAGGCGGGAATCCTCGGCGCAAGGGCGGTAAAACGGGCGACAAAAAATCCGTGTGGTGGCCGGATTAAGTATATAGCACCACTCCAAATCCCCGAAACGGTTCAGCCGTTTGAGATCATATTCACATACTGTATTTACTAGAATCCGATAGGTGGTGCTACAGTCAGGCGGGGGACCTCAGGGTTCGCGGGTGCGTAGATTGGGGAATCTACGTGCCCACACCTAGCGACCCAAGAGAAAATGGTAGCACGCATGTGGTCATGTGCTGCCGTGAGACGCTTTGGGGGATCCTTTACAATCCCCTCGAGGGGTAGACCGCTTTACAGTCACCCTCTTAGGGTTGTGCCTATAGGCGTGGCATCAGTGGGCGGCTCTAGTGTGATCATACGAGGACCGGGAGCCTCCCTTAGGTGCCGAAGATGACCGCTCCAGTGGTTTTAGCCGGTAGGAGTCCGGCATACCCCTTCGCTCTTCCTCGGGGCGAAGGAAGTTCATGAAGAATTTCCATTGGGCACCAATAAAAAAAAAAAGTTGGTGCTACAATAAAGTTATTGACAAATACTAAATTCATGGACTATAATGATTGGTGCACGGTTGGTGCAGTGGCTGATACAGTCAGCTGCTGCGCACCGGGTCGTGGGTTCGATTCCCGCACGGAACAAATATTTGTATGATCTGCAGATAGTTGTTCCGGGTCTGGGTGTATTGTATGTGGAATTCATGTCTGTAAACGCACCCACGACACAGGAGAAATCCTAAAGTGGGGCAACGTTTTAAAAATAAAACAGATTCTAATTCACAACATACGTTGGTTTAGTACCAAAAAAGGACATCACAAAAGACAGACTCAATAGGTGGTGCTGTGGTCAAGTTATTCATAGATAGAATATCAGCTTGTATATATATCTATATTCTTTTCCCAAACAACACCGATGACCCCAACTTTCCCAATGACAAAGCACTTGAAACTTTTGTGCGATGACTTGATGTGAGTGCGAAGTCATTTTTATGTGAAAACTATGAAGCGGCAAAGTTTAGGGGCTCGATAGTGGAACTTGTTCAAAGTTCGTCCGTAATCAGTTATTGTTGGTGTTGCTAACACTTTGTGTAAGTAGGCTTATCACGTAGGTATGATATTTTTCTTTGTATATTCTTCCGTAAGGTTGGATTCTTCGTGGTAAGATTTTTTTAGAATTACTGCTTGGATCAACTAAAACAACAATATTTTTATATTGTGGACCCCTTCTAACAGGGTTTGCTTCGGGAGCTAAAAGTTACGCTCTAACAAGAGCACGAAAACTGGAATGCAGTAGTCTCCTTCTGTGAGAGCGTCATGCTCCAGAAGGAGACGGCGCCGGGGTAACAACCGCCCTGGCGCCTAATTCCCTCACGCCTGAACCCACTTGCCGTCGCTATAAGGTGTGGGTCCTCTGGTTTCGCGGGTGCGTGCCCACACCGAGCTACCTACGAGAAGACGGTGGCACGCATGTGGTCCCGTGCTGCCGTGTGCGCATAGCACAGTACCCAGGGATGCTTCGGGGGATCATTAACAATTCCCCCGGGGAGGTGACCGATTTACAGTCACCCTCTCAGAGATGTGCCGATAAGCGTGGCACCAGTGGGTGGCTCTAGTGTGATCGTACGAGGACCTGGAGCCCCCCTTAGATAACCGCCCCAGTGGTTTTAGACGGTAGGAGTCTGGCGTAAGTACAAAGGGGTATCCTTCGTCCTTCCACGGGGTGGAGGATGTTCATGAAGAATTTCCACTGGGCTCAATAGTGGTGACGTCACTTCTTAAGTGCGTGCTGCCGAGCCAACCGCTTCAGCCTGCCGAACGCCCCAGGAGACGCGCTTAGACCCAAGCATCCATCTCGGCGGGGGTGGTACTTACCTCGCCGGACTCTTGCAATAAGAAACTTATCATTAGTAAGCTCTTTGAAAGATACCATGAAATACAACACAGTGGCAGCCCTATCTTAAGGTTTAATATCATACATCATTGAGCCACATCCTTTTTATTGCCTCCTCCCATCCTTTTTTACATAATGTACTTCCTGGAGGAACAGGTGGATCCGGGGATGTGTGGAGGGGTATACTCATACCGCCATAACTGCCGAAACCACCGAAGTTGTCATCTTCGGCACCGAAGGGAGGCTCCAGAAACTTAAATAATCCACACACCCGTTAGTGCCACGCCTTTAGACACATCTCGGAGGGATTAAAAAGGATTCCTCCACAGCCGTGACACCGCCGGTATCCCTTGGTTCACTTGGTACGAGCACGAAGATTGTCCGATCAGCGTGCTCGCGACCCCCAAGAATTAGGCTACATCCTTGTTTAAACTTGTTTAATGGAGACGGCTGTGTGGTACTTTTTAACCGACTTCAATAAGGAGGAGGTTCTCAATTCGTTTTTATTACACAGATTACTCCGACATTTGTAGACCGATTTGAGCAATTCTTTTTTTTAACTGATGCAGAACGCTTTCGAGCTAGTCCCATGTAAATTTCATTACATATGATGGAGTAGTTTTTTAACTACCGATTTGAGTCATTCTTATTTTTAGTGTTACTGATACCAAATTGGAAAAAGTTTTTACCAAAAACCATCCACGATATAAAAATATTAAAACCACTGAAAGGAAAATGAATCTTTTATGAAGTCGGGCGGGGACAGGTATGCCCCAACCATAGTTCATGCAGACTAACGAGATGTTATATTTTATACTTGACCCCGCTCGACTTCATATATAAAGTTTTGTTTTTCTTCCAGTGGTTTTAGTATTTTTATATTGTGTAGGGTTTTTGAAATCGGTATTCTTTTGTTTAAAAGATTTATATGTCCATAGGATCTGTGGTGCATTTAAATTGCGTCCTTCGAGTACTATAAAAACTCAACTGCGATCGCCAACCCGTCTGCCAAGCGTGGCGATTATGGCAAAAACCCCCAATGAGCCCACAACACACCCATATCGGTCGTTGTGGTGATCTTTGCGGGTGGCCTGTGTCCAGCAGTGGACTTCGTTTGGCCAAAATGAGAACAGAGGATTCAGATTAGAGAGTTACATCCGCAACGTTATTACAAAAATTATTCGCTCTATTACTTATACCACGATTAGCTTACATAACAAATAACTGTATCACTGCAGCAAAATGCAACTTCTCATACTTACAAGAAACAGGCATTAATAACCACACTTGCTTATTACGTATTTTTCGATTACAATTACATATTCAGGTTCACTCACGATATTTTCTTTCACCGTCAAAGTCAGTGGTATTCTAGATTGAATAAGAAATTACAGTCGGTAGCGTAGGACGCTCTCAGGATCGGTAGTCGAGGATCGTGCTCAGTGGCATGACATTGGACAGACCGATGTTCAGCAGTGGACTACTATATAAAGAAAGTACGTAATTCATTGAAAATTCACATTGGTTCATGCCAGGTTTTTACACGCATCCATATGATTAAGAAGGGAGTGCGTAAACTTCCACGACATTTTCATCAATGCGGATGAGGAAATAATGAAACTCAACATAGCACACACAAAGAGACTCACGCAGTCTCTTTCAATCAGACCGGTATACCGCTCTCACCGCCGAAGCCCGCCTCACTGCCAACAGCCCCAGCCTTTCGCTGCGACAATCCACTTAATTTTCTATAACTATATATTTTCTATCCAGTTGTCCTGATAACTTGTTCCCCACAGTACCGCCCTAAGCTGAGGTTCGAGTCCTATATAGAGTGCCTTTAGCAGCAGTTGCTTAGCCTGTAATATTATTTTTTAATGCCAATATGGCCTGTTTTGGCTTCGCCAGATTGTCTATTTAAGCAACCACAACTCCCAGAGAGGATTGCAAGGACTCCCCTTAAAAAACTGCACAACACCGTACAGTCAACATGCCTGAGTTAAAAATATTATAAACTCGGATTAAAAATATTAATCTGTGGCGACACCTACATCGCATATCGGCATAACTACAACTTACAGCGACATCTACTTGAATATTAATTGCAACTCTCCGATGACGTCAAAGAATCCTGAATCACGCTTGTAAAATATTCGCGCAACGCTGCATAAATACAGTCGCCCAACATCAACCGTTAGACGGAGCTGCTACGTACCACACTGTTGTGATCCCGCTCGATCGCGACAGCTTCTGCGCTCGGACCGCCTCCGGTAAGTTACCGTCGTGCCTGGCCACTGGAAACAGCGGTCGGTGCGCGAGCGGAAACACTGCCACACCCGACGCCGCAACTCTCGTCGCCTACGGTCGCGCAGTGATACGTTCCGAAGAAGTTGTGCCTAGTGCCGTGAAAATGCCGAGAAAAGACTCTAAGCCGAGGAAGCCGGAAGCATGCCGGGTCGAGCACTCGTTGCTCCCCGCATCGCCTACGCCCTCGCACTTTACCCCACAGGTAAATCCTGCTCATCCGCGTTCGTCGCAACCCGCGCACCCCGCGCTCCAAACCGTCGTACCCGTTGAGGAACCGCAAACTCCGATACAAGTCGACCCGCGCCGCCAGGCCCCGCAGGCCACAACGCACTCCACCTCACCCGTTCGTAGTGACTCTCGCAACGCTACGTCGGAAACACGCACCCTGATCGCCGCATGTCCGTCAGCACTCGCCGCGGCCACAATGCGGCTTTCCGCCTTTAAGGCAAGCTACCAAGGACAACAGATTCCCTACTCTCCGGTGCCCGCAGTGCGCTCGTCCGCACGCCATGCGCCGACCACAGACGACTATAGTGAAATATCCCACTATGATTCAACCATAACGGAAGACCCAAGCGAAATTTATTCGCCCCGAACCAGCCGGAGCGGATCGGCCTGCTCGGAGGTACTGGCTGGTAGATACACCGCTGTGTCACGCGACACAACGGAACGTACCCGCCCGACAGAGCCTACCGATGCGGCCGACCGCGAGCAACAATCGGGGCGAACACAACATCTATCATTCGCCGAGGCGGCAGCTACCTCCCCGCCCGGCCCCCAAACAAAGGTGAGTGGAAGCAACGGCACCACCACCCGCACTACAGTTACTTGCGCTGCCCAAGCCTCAAGCAGAGCATCCCCACAGCATGAGGTATGCCAAACACGCTACCCTCCAATAATAGTAGAAAAATTGCCAAACTGGGCTTGGCACTTTAGGAAACTGAAAGCAATACTAGGCCACGCCCCAAATGCCCGCCCGTATGGGAAAGGAGTGCGTTTTGGCCCACAGAGCCTCACAGAACAGCGAGCACTACACCGCTACCTGACAGTACTGGAAAGGGACGAGGGGGTGAGCTGGTTTACCTACTCACTCCCCGTCGACAAGAGATTCAAGGTTGCCATCCGGGGTCTCCCGGGCGACACCGACCCCCGTGATATTGAAAATGATCTCCGCAGCCTGGGATATGAGCCGGTGTACGTCTGCCGCATAGACGCGCGAAGCGGACGCACCGGCTGCGTGTTCCACGCCGCCCTACGAAGGACGCCGAACATCACGCCGGGCATCTACGAAATAACAGAGTTGCTTTGTATGCCCGGCATCTCCGTTGAGCTATGGAGAGGCAGAAGGGGCCCGGCACAATGCCATAGGTGCCAGCGCTTCCGCCACTCCTCACATCTATGCCACCGCCCCATGGCGTGCGTTAAGTGTGGCGGGGG
This sequence comes from Diloba caeruleocephala, assembly GCA_947459985.1. Classification (NCBI taxonomy): domain Eukaryota; kingdom Metazoa; phylum Arthropoda; class Insecta; order Lepidoptera; family Noctuidae; genus Diloba; species Diloba caeruleocephala. The sequence continues at coordinate 2,111,418 of OX381611.1, read as the reverse complement.
ACACCGTGCAGGCGAGTGCAGTCGCCGCCGGGACGAACCCGCCACCTGCGCAAACTGTGGGGGCGCGCACCCCGCGAGTAGCGTCGGCTGCCCCGTCTTCCGAAGAGAGGCAAGGAACAGACGCGCGGGCGCCGTCGCTCTAACTACTCACAGGCCTATACAACTAGACCACACCCACACAGAGGAGGACAATCCCCCACCCGCGCCACCTGCGGCGCAACTGACCCACGAGGCCATACCCCCAACTTCGCCCCCCACGGCGCAACCAAAGCGCTCGAGGCGGGGCAATAAAAGAATCAGATTGCCCCCCCCTGTAACAACCACAGAGGGGACCCAGACGGACACCGACGAGTGCGCTCCGCTATTGGAACCACCACCGGTGAATACTTTCCGTGGCCAAGACATACCCCCAACGACCGCACTCGATAGGGAATACTCGGTCCACGTCCCAATAGAAACGCTACAACAACAAGAAGCGCAACACGCGCCAATCGAACGCCCTTCTCCGATCCCATCTCCCTTTCTAGCAGCATGGCCACCATCACCTCAACCCTCACATGATCAATGGAGGGATGAGAAAATCGACCACATGGAGGCCGTCATTCGCATCCTCATAGATGTATTGACGGCCATCAAATACAACGAAGATCCGGTTGGGATAATCCTCGGCGGCATGGCGTCACTGATCAACTATCAGGATCGGTACGAATAGCCGCCGGGGGGGATGCCCGACCATGTCTCCCTGAGGAGGATTAGACGCTCGGATAAGCCGTTTTCACCTACACGCGGCTTACCCAACCAATGAAACTCTACACTCACTACATGCATTTTCTGTACGCGCACGCCTAAGTTTATATAGACGTAGCAAATACAGACACACATTCATTACTAAACATTCGCTTAGACTCTTCGTGAATCAGGTTGCATCGCAAGATGCACCTGTGAAACATAATCACGGGGCGACGTTACACACAGGTCAAGTCGCCCCAACACACACATCCCACGTCCCACTACTTGCGGCGCGTTTGGCTAGCTCTGAACAAAACCGTGAGTAGTGGGACTAATTAGTTCAGTAGAGAGGGCGCCACCTGAAGTCGACACTCGGTCGCTGAGCGGACATCTGCGGGGCCTCACCCGGGTAACCGGGGGTCTCACCCTGTAGGGTCTGCTCGCCTGGGTGTCGTGAAGCACTTCGGGCGCCTACTACTAAGACACATTCAGAGATACTCTAAACCAGGCAATATTGCACAAAGGCAATATTGCCCTAGGCAATTAGCCATATTAATGGCAACCAAATTACCGGCCCACTTTTCTGTGGACTGCGCATGATACCTCAGCAGAGGCCAGGAAGGCCGGGGGCTGATCCTCGCGCCCCCCTCCGGGGGACGCGTAGATGATCTTCAGTGACGAACCGTTAGACTTCAGCCCGCCAGGTGTACCATCCACCTGGCTATAGAAAGAAAGAAAGAAAGATATTTATTATTGGCACACAATATACATGGTTACACACATTCTTACAACAAAATTACACATTGTGCCAACAACGGGTCTCCCATTCAGCTATATGCTAAAATACTGCGTAGGCAGTATTCCAGCGCTGGTTTTCGATAGGAGGCCCAGGTAACGTACGGACGTCAAGTCGAAGTAAATTAGAAAAAAAAAAAAAAAAAAAAACAAGCACAAGAACGCAAAACGCAATACCGGATGTCTCCAGGAGCGCACCGGGAATATTCGTAATTATGCTGCCATGATTGCCGGTCACAGTAATGCATCTCCCTGCTGCCTTTCGGTCAGTAATGAGAAGGTGATTGTAATTGTATTTGTTATTTTAAACATTTTTGATCTTCTAATAGATTCTTGAGGTTATGTTTTAAACTTAGTTTACTGTTTCTAGATCGACATGGCGGTGGGATATTATTCCAGCAATGAGTGGTAGCATATTTGAAACAACCCCTAAATGCTGTAGGCCTGTATCGTGGAAACGACAGCGGGTTAGTCGCAGATCGGATGGAATATGAAAAGTAATCTTGCCTCCAAGTTAATTTTTCATATAAATATTTTGGTATTTTCTTTTTAATAATACCAAACAGGAGGATGGCCATATGTACTTTCCTTCTGGCTGCCATTTTCAAAACATTAGCGTCATTTAGAAAAGGTGTGACATGGTTACGAGGCGGGATGACGAAACAGAATCTAGCGCATGCATTTTGCACTCGCTGGACAAGACGCTCAGTTTTTGACAACAAGCAAGGGCCATACACAGTATCGCAGTAGTTTAATTTTGCTAGAACTAAACTGTCAACTAGTCTTTTTCTTAACGCAACACTAAAGTATTGTCTAAACCTATACAACAGCTTCAGTCGGTAAAAACAATGTTTGACCACATTGCTAATATGAGCCTCGAAGCATAGCTCGGGATCGATGATCAAACCCAGGTTACATGCTGTTTCCACTCTCTCGATATTTTCCCCCATGATCTTTATCTCCGGCCTGGCAGACAAAATAGCTTTTATTTGTATTTTGCTGCCTTTACTATGGAGGAACACCTATCCTGGTTCCCCGAAAAACAATTAATCTTTCAACTTACTACAGTATACTGCTAGACATAAATTAGGTTTAAACTAGCTTAGGCTAGTTACTATTAGCTAGACCTTCTAATTACTTTCAGAAATCTAAATGCAAAACAATCAAATTCCCAATATTAATTCAATTAATATTTGACTTTGACAACTAAAACCTATTTCAAAGTGATTAAGAATTGGCTACAAAACTTTATCAATAAAATAATATTTAATGGGCGTATTTGAGAACAATAAATCTATGTTAGAGGCACATTGTTCGGGCTATTAATTGGCATGGGATTTGGCTAACTCGGATATGAGTAGTTTATTAGTGGGTTGATGGAATAGCCGTTGTAATAAGTATTGGCTAATTAATAAATGAGAATAGAATTGAAACGGAAGCTTCAGAAAATTTTGGTTCGATTTTTTATGGAAATTGGGGCTTGCTTACTATGAATTCCACACAAATTTAATCCTAAGGTGCTCAAGGTTAGATTTATTAGCTTAATGGCATCAATCAAAAATCATTGTCTCACGATAATATAGAACACATAACCCTTAAAAAGATATTGTAGTTACAGTTTAATGCGCGTAGCTCTGTAACAAGCGTTATTTTACACACAAAAGTTTAATCCATTACAAAGCGTAGCAGTTCTACAATATTCGTAGCACCCACCCACTCGTAAGCCGCGTAGCAATACATTGTAACTGAATTCTTATTTTATAGGCTATCCATAAAAATTACTAAGCGATCTGCCAATACCATTTTTAAACCATATTGTGAAACGTCGTATAGCTAATATTATTATTAGGTATGAAATATGGTACTTCAAATGAACGAAATTCATTATATATATTATACAAAAACAAAAAAAATTATTAATAACGTTGCCCCACACTAGGATTTCTCCTGTGTCGTGGGTGCGTTTACAGGCATGAATTCCACATACAATACACCCAGACCCGGAACAACTAAGTTTTTAGTTGAAATACCTGAAAATGGTTTTAAAATAGCGCTCCTTTGTGCCTCGTTCAGTAATATAACAATAGGCCCGATAGATCAAACGTAAGGCAAAAAATCACAATATAAAACCACTATACGAATAGCAGAGAATCATAAAACACGCCATTCTCTCTCTGGTCTGTCATTCACATGAATCACTACCATGCAAATTTCAGACGCAAAGCATGCGTACTAGCATAATTACGTCATTTGAATCAGAGCGCAATGCATAGCACATGGCGATTCGCTGACGATTGGACGTCGTCGCCAGTTGAAGTGGTACTTACTACATAACGAGTTCAGACTGCACACGTAGCGCAATTCATTCTTGTATCGTAGTTTTAAAAGTGTGAACTATATTTGCAAGAATAGTAAGAAGTACTTTTAAGTTTTTAAATTGCAAAAATAATGTTGACGCTACCGATCGGATCGCTATCGGTGGTTGTGGTGATCTTTGAGGGAGGCCTGTGTCCAGCAGTGGACTTGATTCGGCCGAAATGATGATGATGAATCAGACTTAAGAGATGGACTAGTATAGGGTACGTAGTCACGTAACTCTAAGCCAGAGGGATGGGCAGCAGCGTCCGTTTTGTGGTACAGTCGTCATTTTGTGCTCCAACCCGCCTGCCTAGTGAGGTGAGTACTAGCAAATTCCCCCCAAAATGACGACATGCGGCATGTAACCAATGGGGGAGGTCTTTGTTTAGCAGTGGTCGTATTTTGGCTGATATGATGATGATATTGTATCTCACATCAAGCTTTTATCCTCCTCCAATATTTACAGCACAGGTGTATAGTTGTGAACCCACATTTCACCTATTGCCGTGATGTGCTGGCTCAGATTGCCGTGTGGTGCCGGCTCAGAATGCCACCACCCCATCTCCTCTCAAGGGTGTCGTAAAAGTCGACTAAGGGATTAGCCAGAGGATGGGCAGTAGCGTCCTTCGAGTATAATAACAACTCAACTGCGATTGCCAACCCCTCTGCGTGGCGATTATGGCAAAACCCCCCAATGAGCCCACAACACATACATATCGGTGGTTGGTTGTTGACTTCATCCGGCCGAAATGATGATTTTACCGATCATCACACTCGTCAATTTGGTGTTGTGATAAACTCTAACCAAGAAATGCACCTAGTTATCTACAGAATTCCATTCGATGTGGAGAAATATAGGGCCTTCACAACCTAGCCAGACACGACGCAGAGCTACCAGAACACGAAGCAGTGGGCGGAAGGATTTCAGGTGAGCCCTTCATATTAAATGGTATGTGGTTCCATGGTAACCTAATACTACTTACAGGGCATTACTTCGAACTGGTCTATAACCGAGGATTTTCAAACCAATGCGTTCAATATCAGTTTGCCCGATCTGTCCTTGACCTTGGCATTATGCCTTCACAAAGGAGACCACTACACTCCAGCTTTCATGCTCCGAAGACGTCCACTGTTTAACAAGGCCACAAGGCCCTCCCCTTGAACGACCAGTTACATGCCGTGTGCCGTCATTTTGGAGGGAATTTGCTAGTACTCGCCACGTTTAGCACTACTTCGAACTGGTCTACAACCGAGGATTTTCAAACCAATGCATTCAATATCAGTTTGCCCAATCTGTCCTTGACCTTGGCAACTATGCTTGCGACTACTTGACCACTGAGAAAGTTCTCATACATAACATTATCAATAATTATTGAGATATTTATAGCCAGTTGCACTTACCGACTGATTAATGATCGGTGAGGTTAAGGAACGCTCGGCGCGGTCAGTCTATGGATGGGTGACGGCATAGTGGTATCCAAACGGAGTGTCTCCGGTCTTCGGAAGGCATGAAAAATCGCCGGTCCCGGCTGTTTATTTATACAGACAATATATTGCTTTATATTTACACAGACAATGTATTATTTGTCGAACTCTTAACCTTACTGTGTGTTTGTGCGTCGATTTGCCGCAAGAATAAATTCTTATTTTCTTTCTTCTTTTCTTCTGCTTACAGCTAAATCTTAGCTAAATTTTTCTTTTCTTTTTTTTAAATGTTGCCCCACACTAGGATTTCTCCTGTATCGTGGGTGCGTTTACATACATAAATTCCACACACAACACACCCAGACCCGGAACAACTACCTGCAGATCATACAAAATATTTGTTCTGTGCGGGAATCGAACCCACGGACAGATGACTTGGTGAAGGTCACTGGGAGCCGTTGGATGAGGTCGGGATGTAACTGCTCGTTGTGGAAATCTAAGGGGGAGGCCTTTGCTCAGCAGTGGACGTTCTGTGCCTAATGTTATGATGATTGTGACTGCAACAGTTGTCACTATACGGCAGTCGTTAAGCCAAGAGTCAGAGGGCTTGAACATCTCTGACGCAATTGAAACTTGGCCACTAACCAAGTGAAATTGAAGAAAGAAGACCAATACAGCCTCTAAAATGTTGAATGACTTTATTTATTCATATTTCTCATCATACGCATAGCTACACATTTAAACACAAACTGTTAAGCGAACTTAATGTTATTTTAATTAACTCTTTAATAGAGAACTCCTTTCATAAAATTTTAAAACCAAGGACCAAATCAAAAGGTCAATACTAAAATACTTCCATTATGAAATAAACCTACTATTTAACTTTTCAATATTCGATAACAATGTACAATAAATATAGAAAATGTATTGTTTCAATTATGAAATAATTAAATTATAGAAAGCTTCGTTAAACATTTTTACAACTTAATTTAGTACAAGCCTTTATGAAACTTTTTCTTTTATTTAACTCGGAGGAAATAAATCAGGTGCTTCGTGCACTATCCTGGAGGGAATGACTGTATAGCAGAAACTTCCTCTAGCTGAGGAGACGCGACTGTAAAATGGTCGCCCCCTGTTTAATCTCAGCAGAATTGTAAAGAATCCCCTGAAGTCTCGCAGTTCGCTGTACTGCGTATAAGGCGGCTCGTGATCATGTGTGCACCGCCGTCTTCCCAGAGGTCACTCGATATGGTCACTCAGATTCCCCAATCTGTGCGCCAGGGTAGTTGTTACCCCGGCAACGTCTCGTTCTCCAAGTGCAATCAGCGCTCTCCCGATCCCGGTCTGCGGTTTCTTTCTGGAGCATTACACTTTCACAAAGGAGACAACTGCACTCCAGCTCTCATGCTCTAAAGACGTCCACTGTTCAACAAGGCCACAAGGCCCTCCCCTTAAACGACCAGTTACATACCGTGTGTCGTCATTTTAGTATTCACCACGTTTAGCAGGCGGTTGGTTACTACCATTAATTTTGTTAGAACACGCTGGTATTGTATATTTATATGTGTAAAGAAAACTACTTCACTCATATACAAGCTCTTTTCTTTAAGCTAGTCTTTGCCGTGTTATCGACAAAGCTTACTAGATGACGTGGTGATTTCACGACTGACTATGGTGACATTGAATTAAATACATGAGAGTGGAATTGAACCGTACGACGTCGCCTTATACTTGACATTGGCGAAATTGTGGAAGATACTCTGCAGAAGCCATAATCTAAGAGAAGAAGAAGAAGAAGAAGAAGAAGAACCGTACGACGTTGCCGACATATTTTTATAATTATTTTCATTTTTGATAAATATTTTATGAATATTTAAAGATTCATTTATCTAAACACCGCAAAATTGTGGAAGATACTCTGCAGAAGCCATAATCTAAGAGAAGAAGAAGAATTTACATGAGAGTGTACAATAAATACACTTATTTAAAGACATTTTCTAAATTTTAATTCTAATTAAAATATAAAACTCTATTATATATATACGAGTATATACGCTGATAATCTGTGACGTGACGGCGGGGCACTCCCACAAAAAAGTAATTAAAAATGCATTTATAATGGCTGTTCCTGGATTTGCAAAGGGAAAAATCTGATTATTTGCTCGTATTGGATAATTAGGTATTTCGCATGTCTGAAAATAAGCCCATTTAATAATATATATACAGTATGTAAATATGCATTTGATTCGTACCACAAGCGGTTTTAAATCCCTAAGTTCTTGCACACTTACCGCAGTATTCGTATGCAGGCGCTCATCGTAAGTATACAGTTGGATTTTGAAGTAACAAACACAAACTTGTAAGTAACTAAATACAGTCATATATGAGCACCGATTATATATTAGGCCTTAATTCCCCGTAGGTATCAACGCAATTCCGCTCGAATTAAGAAAATCACCACTCCATCTCCTCCCGTGGATGTTGTAAAGGGTGACTAAGGGACTCATAACCTTAACCTTTGCCTCGTTCTTGGTACTAGCCATACTGCGCTCACCAACCCGCCTGCCAAGCGTGGTGAGTACTGGCAAATTCCCCCAAAATTACGACTCAGTTGTGGAAATCTATGGGGGAGGATTTGGTTCAGCAGTAGATGTCCCTTGGCTGATATATGTAATCAGTGTAATAATATTAAAGACAGAGGAGTACTGCTGGAAGTCTTGGTTCTTTGGCTAGTACGATGAATTGAATCGGAGAACACTATCTAACATCTGAATCAAACGCAGGACCTCATGTTTTCGGGGTAACAACCACCGCGGTGCCCGTGTCCAACACACCTGCGCCCCCTGTCCTCTTTATATGGCGGGGGCCTTGGGGGTCGCGAGCGCGCTTATAAGGAAATCTGAGAAAGCAGTGTGCAAGTGGTCACGTACCGCTGTGTGCACAGCACAGCGCATAGTGAGGCTTCAGGGGAATCTTTTACAATCCCCTCGAGAGATGTCTGGGGGGGTGGCCTCTTTACAGTCGCCTCCCCTTCGCTAGAGGGGATGATCGCCTTACAGTCATCCCTTCCGAGATGTGCCTAAAGGCGTGGCACCAATGAGTGGGCTCTAGGGTGATCTTACGAGGACCTGGAGCTCCTCTTCGGTGCCGACGATGATCACAATGGTGGTTTTAGCCGGTAGGAGTCCGGCATGCCCCTTCACCCTTTCCCGGGGCGAAAGAAGTAGATAAAGTATTTCCAGCGGATCAATAAAAAATAAAAAACCGTCATGTTTATTTAGTAGACAAACAAGTAAACTCACTAAAATTGGCCACTTTCATATATAGTATGTATGTCCAACTTTACAATCCAACCCGAAAACTTTGATTGTATTCATTTCCAAAGGGGCAGAGAAGCAGTTACATAATTCGCACTCAGGTACTTCAATCGATCCCCAAATTGTGCTTGCTTGACGATATCTAGCATAAACCCTTCCAAGAATAAATTATCCTTGTGACAGAACGATAAGAGCATTTCTATTTGGGCGTGTTATAGATTGCTTCGGTAAAATCACGTGCGGGGAATTTATAGTGCGTAAGCGGGGTACCCGGGCCCTTATATATCAGCCAAATTAAGAGGTCCTGCAAAAGGGTTTGTGTTTTGACCGTTCATGTAAGGGACAAAGCGGTTTTTTATGAGATCTTGCTGATATTGTGAAGTAAATTGTACGATGTAGTTACGTATTTTTATGTCGCGACTTTTTATGGATCGGTCGATAGTCTCTTTTTGTAGATACTATATCTTATTTGGAATTATAATTTTTGTTGGTGTAAAATACATACAACCAGGACACATCCTGGACTTGGCAAGATCTCTTGGCTGACCTCTGGCCACGCTGATACGTTGGTAGTTGCGACGAGCATATCACAATCGAGCTATGGGTAGCCCAACAGGAGAGCACCTTTAGGTACTTGCTTCGGCAGTACATATACTAAAAGGAGAGCACCTCGGCATCGACGAGCAACGCGGCTTACTTACTACTGCTTACTAGGCTATACCTTTAGAGCTGCAGTCTGTGCCAGCGATGTACAGCAATATCCCGCTCCTAGGCGGCCCTTCATAGTAACCAGCTCAGGGCCAATGCCGAGATCAGCAAGTTTGATGCTCCATCTGTATTATATTTGTAATGGGAATCCGTTGCGGGGACTTTTGGATGTTCATTTGATAGCTGGAAACATTACTCGTTTCCAGTTATTAATTATTATTATTCTTAAACAACGTTATGTATCTCAAAACCCTGTCCAACGCAAAAGGACCGTGAATACATTTCGATAGTAATAATTAGGAATTGTAAAAATATCCACCGTTTTTTTTAAACAAGTAGCGTAAATTGTATTGTTTTTTTATAAAATGGCCTATGGTCTATCAGCTTTATTGAACACATTTGCATCATGTTGGCGATGTCTGTCAGTTTCGTGACGCGCGCCGTGTGGCCGGTAAGAAACAAATGAAAGCTCGTTTTCTTAGAGTTTATTTTTCTTTATAATCTTAATTTCAGAATAGGATAACACACTGAATACCACCTTCACAGATCGGAGAAGGTTTTGGTACATATTGTATATTATTAATTATAGTTATCTTAATATTCTAAACAATATAAAATAAAACTATAGAACACACACAACACTCGCTCATGCAATAAAAGGTCAACAGAATTGTCGTAAAAGTGTAGAGAATTGCAGCTGCCCATCCTCCTGATTCCTTCATTGCTTTTGAGGATACCCACGAAGAAACGGATCATTTACGGTATGGGTATACATTGTCGAGAACCACAAAAGTTACAACCATACCTTGTTTTTACCATGCTGGAATCCCTAATTTATTTCCTCCACATCATGGGGGCTCATTGTTGCCACGCCTTTAGGCACATCTCGGTGAGGCTAACTATAAAGTGCAACTCCTTTAGCAGAGGGAAGGCGAAGAGTGTAAGGGAGGGTAAAAATCCCCAAAGCCTTGAAAGAAAGAAAGAAATAAATACATTTATTAAACAACACAAAAACCAGCACACTGTAGGTACACATAAATATAATATGGCTAAGTTGGTGTTGCGTCGTGCGTTTAAAAGGCCACAGCTCAGCTAATGCAACAGGTAACTGTAGCGCTGATTTTCAGCTGAAGCCTCAGGGCACAGGTGGCAACCTGTCGTATATAATTATTAATAATACCGTTGTGCTTAGACACAAAATGAATAGGAATTATATATTTAAGACCAACTTAGATACCCTTTCGGCGATTATTGTCACTCGAAAATCTAATTCCATTTTATGGTCTTAAGATTGAAAATAAGACTTGTGTGATTTACAATGATATCAATTTTTTGTTATCATACAAGTTATAAGGGTAATCAAGTACCTGACTAATGAGAGGAATGTGAATGTGGACAATCGAGTAGTAACCAGTTAGATGAGACATTATAAAAATGGTTAATACCAGAAATATGTAATACCTTGCTGTGCGCTGTGCTGCGCACACAGTAGCACGAAACCGCATGCGTGTCGCTGTCTTCCTGGGAGTCGCTTGATATCAAAAATACTGTGAATAATAAACCTACATAGGAGGATTAAGTCATGGCGCCGCGTTTCAGTGCGTCCGCAGGCTTTCCAAGTGCCTTGACGGCACAGTTGGTGCAGTGGCTGATACAGCCGGCTGCTGCGCTCTGGGTCGTGGGTTCGATTCCCGCACGGAACAAATATTTTGTATGATCTGCAGGTAGTTGTTCCGGGTCTGGGTGTATTGTGTGTGGAATATATGTCTGTAAACGCACCCACGATACAGGAGAAATCCTAGTGGGGGGCAACGTTTTAAAAAAAAAGATGGCGCGATTTACATACAAGTAGTGATACTATAAATCCGCAATATTACCTGTGGTCGCGGCGCGCTACATCGTGTCCAAATGCAGTCAACTAGTGGCTATAGCTAGGCTTATTATTATATCAGACAAAGAACGTTCACTGTTGAACATAGGCCTCCTCCATTAATGATCGGTTACATGCCGTGAGTCGTCATTTTGGGGGGACTTTGCCAGTACTAACCACGCTTGGTGGGTTGGTGAGCGCAGAAAGGCCGCAAACATGTATATAAATTAAATCGCTCGCGCCGCTCTGGGTCATGGCGCGACTCCTAATTGAGTAATCGCATATATACATAGGCTGCACTAAAAGTATCGGGAATGGAATATTTCCACTGTTCCTGTCATATTAAAATCTTTTTAATTGAAAACTCCTTGGTTTTACAAATCGAATACCATTTATTTATTTAAAAAAAGATTCACGGTCTTGTCACAAGGTTTTGTCAAACTTGTTTAGTCGTTGAGAAAATGGAATTGACTCGAGAAAATTCAAGAGCGATGATTTATTCTGACTTTCGATGTGGTTTAACACAAAAACAGTGTGTTGACCGGATGATTTCTGCATTTGGTGATGAACCCCCATCCAAAACCACAATTTATCGCTGGTTTGCTGAATTTGAACGTGGACGTGTCAAGCTCAGTGATGATCCTCGTCAAGGTCTTCCAAAAACTGCAGTCACCCAAGAAAACGTTGATGCTGTGCGTAAGCTGATTGAGGAAGATCGACATGTGACATACCGCGAAATTCAGGCAACTTTAGACATTGGCATGAGTCAAATACAAATAATCTTGCATGAACAATTAGGTGTAAAAAAGTTGTTTTCCCGATGGATACCGCATTTGCTATGTGAAGAGCAAAAAGCGGCTCGCGTTACTTGGTGCGTCAGAACTCTCGAAAGATTCCACGCAGGATCCTCAAATGCTGTATACAACATCGTATCGGGTGACGAATCCTGGATATATGCGTACGAACCCGAAACAAAAAACCAGTCACGAGTTTGGGTGTTCGAAAATGAGCTAAAGCCAACAAAAAACGTTCGTTCACGGAGTGTTGCAAAAAAAATGGTGGCCACGTTTGTCTCCAAAACCGGCCATGTTACGACTATTCCTCTTGAGGGACAAAAAACGGATAATGCAGAATGGTATGCTAGCATTTGTTTGCCACAGGTCGTTTCTGAACTCCGTAGAGAGAACTGCAACCGCCGCATCATCCTCCATCACGACAATGCGAGTTCTCACACCGCACACAGAACAAAAGAGTTTTTAGAGCAAGAAAACATAGAATTATTAGACCATCCGCCGTACAGCCCCGACCTAAGCCCTAATGATTTCTATACTTTCCCTAAAATAAAGAATAAATTGCGTGGACAGAGATTTTCATCACCTAAAGAAGCTGTGGACGCCTACAAAACGGCCATTTTGGAGACCCCAACTTCCGAATGGAATGGTTGCTTCAATGATTGGTTCCATCGTATGGAAAAATGTGTCAAATTTCGCGGAGAATACTTCGAAAAGCAATAAATACATTTTTAAATAGTAATGTTGTGTCACTTCCTTGATTCCCGAAATTTTCAGTGCCGCCCTCGTATCTAGTAAGTACCACCACGCATCAAGCCGCGTGCTGCTGCTGCGATTCACTGGGTAAAAACCATTGGTCCATCGGCTGCTTAACATCATCAACATCTCGGTTTATTTGTTTTTACCAATCGCGGTCCCACCCTCAGCTGCCGTTCATGGTGTCATCGTCGTGGCTAGGCTGTTAGCCACTGCACCAACCGTGCCAGCAAAGTCACTTTAATTCTTGTGTGAAATGTGGATTTTCTCTCTAGCTCTAGTCTAAATAGAAGATGCTGCTGCCCATACCTCTGGTTTACAGTCCCGTAGTCGCCTTTTACGACATCCATGGGAGGACATGGAATGGTGCTATTTTATGAATCAGGACACCACATGGACAGCTAGGCTCTACCACTTGCTTGGGGGGGGGGTCCTTTACAATCCTCCCCGAGAAGTGCTTGGGGGGCGACCTTTTTACAGTCGCCTTCCCTCCGCTGGAGGGGGTGACCACTGACCACTTTACTGTCATCCCCTCCATGATGTGCCTAAAGGCGTGGCACCAATGGGTTTATAGGTGGTAGCATGATCTTACGAAGACCTGGAGCCCCTCTTCGGTGCCAAAGATGACCGTTCCAGTAGTTTAAGCCGGTAGGAGTGCAGCATACCCCTTCGCCCTTCCCCGGGTGATGGAAGTTCATGAAGAATGTCAACTGAAGAACAATAAAAAAAGAGGCTCTTCCACTTGGGAATGGTGTCCTTGACTTGAATGAACCATCTATCATCATTTCGGCCGAATGAAGTCCACTGGACACAGGCCTCCCCCAAAAATTACCACAATGACCGATATGGGTGTGTTACGGGCTCATTGGGGGGTTTTGCCTTAATCGCCATGCTTGGCAGACGGGTTGGCGATCGCAGTTAAGTTGTTAATGTACTCGAAGGACGCTGCTGCCCATCCTCCGACAAATCCCTTAGACGACTTTTACGACACCCAAGAGAGGAGATGGGGTGGTGGTATTCTGAGCCGGCACCACACGGTACGGCACCATCTATCAGCTTAAAAAAAATATGATGGAGCTTTTGAGCGCTATCGATTTTCAATATATCACGTAGGTACCTGAATATAATGGGGTGTGGGCAATAAAACGAATCCTTTAGCCATTCCTTTGATAGTCTAAAAGTCTGGACCGCACATTACGGCCAATAAAGACATTAACAAGAGTTACGACTGAGGCTACATTAAACTGGTTTCTGATAACCTAGCTAATTTGACCCGGCGGGACTTGTAATGACCAAGCCATTAATCTGGTACCATCACCCTCAGTTATTTTGTTTAGATACACTTTATAGGTCTTAAGTGAGTTTATCGTGAAAAAGGCTAATGGTTTCTAGACCAAAACAAGTAATATACATATATAATCAACCCATTACTGTTCCACTGCTGGGAAAGACCCTTTGTTAACACGCTTTCATTATCTTGGTATGTGTCTACGGATCTATGTAATGGATTTTTTTAGCTAGATTTTCATCCCCTTCAAAACATTGGATTGATTTGAAATTTTGCACACTTATCAAGGATCGATAACAATGCAATAATTTTAATAGTTTGTCCCAATATCCTTGCCAGGATCCTCAGGATATTGCACGCTTCATAAGCGAAGCGTTGAGGTGGGTATTACTGTCAGTTTACGCACACCGAGTGATTCTCCAACTTAAAATGTCACTTTTTTTATTCTTTATTGCATTTATAAGTGAATATAAATAGACAAATGTTGAGAAAAAACACAATTTTTAACACTCATGATATTTTTAAATCTCTTTTTTATTATTTAAACTAGTTAAAAAATTGGTTAAAAAAGTTCTGTCTTGGACGTCCGTGTGCCTGTATGTGCGGATCCCGTATCTTGTGGTCACGATAACGAGCGAAATACTTCACTTATCGAGTTGGTTTTTTTTATAGGCTTCAGTATTTTGAGGAATAGAAGCCTATTACTTTTCACGGTATAATTCGATGTAGTTTAATTATTATTTAATAAATTGAAGATTATGAGGCGTGCACTTTTGGATTTTCCAACTATTTTATCTCTGATACCCGGAAAAAATGACAAATTCACCGACATACACTCCCAAGTCCATTACGCCTGAGCCCCGTGCCGTCACTACATGGTGGGGGGCCTCGGGTGTCGCGGGTGTGCAGATTGGGAAGTCTGCGTGCTCAAACCGAGCGACCCCCGGGAAGACGGTGGCGCGCACGTGGTCACTTGCCGCCGTGTGCGCAGCACAGCGCAAAGCGAGGCTTTGGGGGATCCTTTACAATCCTTCCCGAGAAGTGCCTGGGGGGCGACCTTTTTACAGTCGCCTTCCCTCCGCTAGAGGGGGTGACCTCTTTACAGTCATCTCCTCCGTGATGTGCCTAATGGCCGGCTCTTACGAGGACCTGGAACCCTCCTTCGGTGCCGAAGATGACCGCTCCAGTGGTTTTAGCCGGTTGGACTCCGGCATACCCCTTCGCCCCTCCCCGGGGTGAAGGAAGTTCCATGTAGAATATCCGATGGTCATCAAAAAATAAAGGTGGCCCTGCATTCGGATTTGCTCGTACCTGCCTATGCGAAGCTGGGCCGGGCAGCTTATATTTTATAAGAATTCCGAAACATGTCATTATAGTTGCTTAGTATTCCCGATAAAGAATAGACAATCCCTCTCCACCTGTGAGTGTTATATGAGGCAACTAAGGGTTGATATGAAAAAGATGGCCAGCGGCATTTTTTTGTGCCAATAGCAGCATATTGCGATTACCAATCCGCCTGCCAAGCGTGGTGATTCGGGTAATATCATATCATATGATCATTGGCAAGCCCGTGTTCTGCAGTGGACTTTTACGGCCTAATTTGTGTATAATTATAGGTAAACATTGGTTTTGTTAAACAATAAGCAGTAAAAGCTGGTTAACACGAAACTTGGTGCGATTTTTTATAAAAAAAACGAAGATAACTTAGCTATTTTTTATTCAATTTACCTTAGCCATTTATAAAAAACTGTAACGTAAAATAACAAAATCTTTATCTTTGGTGCTAATATAATGTAGGGTTCAGGAATAAAAGTGCAATAGTTCTATTATAGGATTCGAAATTTATCTTTTATCTAATGATAAATAAAACGTGTGGTGCCGGCTGAGAATACCAACATACCATCTCCCGTGGGTGTCGTAAGAGTCGACTAAGGGTTTAACCAGAGGATGGGCAGCAGCGACCTTCGAGTACATTAACAACTCAACTGCGATCGCCAACCCGTCTGCCAAGCGTGGCGATTATGGCAAAATCCCCCCAATGAGCTCACAACACACCCATATCGATCGTTGTGGTGTTCTTTGGGGGAGGCCTGTGTCCAGCAGTGGACTTCATTCGGCTGAAGTGATGAGGATTCGAACCCACAATCTCTCTATCAGTCCAATGCCTACACTTAGGCTATTGAAATGTTGCCGCTTTTACGCACTGCGCGATCGATAAGTGGTATTATTGTATATGGCTGACAAATGAATCTCCTCTCCATCGAATAACTATTTAAAAGTAGAACTTCAATAGCTTGTTGCCAACTATAATAATTATTGTAGTTATCAAGTTTCAACACTCGATCCTGCAATTTAAGAGCAAAGAATTCGTTTGAAAATCGAATCTCGATTACTGTTGTAATAGTGTTGGCACAACTGAAGTGTTTATTAAACGAAATTAATACGTAATAATGACAAAGAAAAGCTTAAAATTACGTTGAAGAATTTTCTCACAAATTCCAGTAAAATAACTGCTCATATAGCAGTGATGTTCCAGGAATCTATACAATTGGAGTTCACAATACACGTTTCTAATTTCATTTCACTCAAATGTTTTGAAGTTATATGCTCATAATTCCATGAAAATTTAATACAACATATTTAAAGCATCAAATATTTTGCTACTTTAATTAAAATTTTCGGAATTAATATTATACCGATACTATAAAAGACAGTGGGTTTGTTTGTTTATGAGTAACAAAAAAAATCTTTGTACTTGTTTATTTTGTCAAAAAAATATCTATATTGTAACATGATGACTACTAAGCAGAGGGCGCGGCCAACGATCACACCACCGAGTTGTGCGAGCATTCAGGAGGGGAGCCGATCACTATCATGCACTATCGTGCAGACACTTTTGCTTGGACGGTCGGAGCGTGCGGACGTGCTAGGGACTAGTTATTGTTAATGTTTATTCTTTAAATTCATTAATTTTGTAGAGGACTCTGAATATAAGTTTTGTGTTTAGTTTGTACTTTTTTTATTTAAATTTCACTCCTAGTCGATAATATATTAATACGCGAAGAAAAAACTTTGTAGGTACCCCTTTTTGAGTCTGGGATTTGGCATAGTTATAGTTCATATGGAGGAGGAGTACAGAAAGTAAAAAATTATGTATAAAATAACCGGACAAGTGCGAGTTGAACTCGCGTGGAGAGGGTTCCGTACAATGAATATGTTATCTTTAGGTAAGAGAAGTGACGGATACCTGGCCTAGATGAGGTAAACGAATAATACCCATAATTTATCCGAAGAAGAAACTTAATATTGTAGTTGAAAAACATATTATAGTTTGTGTGCACAGTATTGAAAGATTTACCATGTTATTTTAAGATCTTAAGCTTGTATAGATTTTCCTATAATCTGTAAGTAAAGAACAATTTTATTTTCAAAATAACTCAATAGTTTTTGAGATATGGGGTGATGGTCAATTATCACCTATTTGCTTAAATTCTATTCTATTCTATTGAGACCCTCACAACAAGCCATCCCATTTAATATGTTACAGGGCACAGTTTGCAAGACTTTATTCCTTAATTTTCTACATTACCCCCCAAAATGACCATTTATTAAAAAAAATCTTTATTTACGTTACACTTTTCTGTTTGGGCCACAGAATACGTGTACCAATTTTCAACTTAATCAGTCCAGTAGAAAACAAGTCGTCGGTCAAAGAAAATTGGACAGTGACAGACGTACACACGAGTGATCCTTTAAGGGTTCCGCCGTTTTTTCCTTCACACGTTCTGACCCCTAAAAAAGAATCACGGTCGAGTCGCGAGAAATGGGAAACCACTAGTATAATGTATAATACTAAATAATATAATATAATACTAAATAATGTATAATAATAAATAATACTACTTATTGGCGGAATAAGAAAGCTCAAGGTCACTCAGCGAGCTATGGAGAGAGCAATGCTTGGGATTTCTCTACGAGATCGAATCAAAAATGAGGAGATCCGTAGAAGAACTAAACTTGTCGACATAGCTGAAAGAATATGTATACTGAAGTGGCAATGTGTCGGACACATTGCTCGTAGAACTGATGGCCGTTGGGGCAAAAAGGTTCTCGAATGGAGAATGGGAATGGAGACCGCGCACCGGAAAACGCAGCGTGGGACAACCTCCAACGAGGTGGACAGATGACCTTGTGAAGGTCGCTGGGAGTCGTTGCATGAGAGCGGTATGTGACCGCTCATTGTGGAAATCTGAGGGGGAGGCCTTTGTTCAGTACCGGACATCCTGTGGCTGAAATAATTGGCGGAATACTGATACGCCACTTAATACTTAAGTCCCGCGAAACTATTTGAGACGCACGTTTTCGGTAGGAAAGCGGGAAATTGTTTAGCGGGACTTAAATATTAAGTGGCGTTTCAGTATTCAGCTTTTTGCGACATCCACGGAAGGAGATTGAATGGAGGCTTATTCCTAATCCGGACACCAAACGGATCCCATTTCTTATTCATTAAATAAAATATACGTAGGACAATTGTAAAGGACAAATCAATTTGTTGTAACTCTTCCTTAGCTGTCAGAATGCCAGACACAAAATTACATTGTGTCTCGCAGCTGGCGTACTGAAACACTAGAGATGATGTGATAGGTAATATTATTGTTAACTACTGGATTAGTACTGATACACTTTCGCAGTTGAAAGGCTATACGATTCCATATCAGCTTAAGATATATCTATCACGTAAACAAAGCAAGGACGAAGCGCTAGTATGTATATTATAACAATACCTAGAAATTAATTCAAATCGATTTATTGGAAGGGTTTAAAGAGGCAATCAAGCTGGAAACGGGTTACTCCATACGTCCTTTATGTGTACTTTAGAACAAAGGCGTCTCTAATAGATGGCTACAATGAATGGTATTAAACACCCACCCAATTTGATAATAATAAGAGGTACACATTGTTTTAAGTAAAATGTACGAATGGAGGTAGCTGACTTTTTTCTGCACCTATTTGGAAATTCTGATCGACTCCGTCCAACCCCGGGAATGTAGAGGAGTATACAGGACTCTTACCAGCTTAAACCACCTGGATAGTCATCTTCAACGCAGCAGGGGTGTCGACTCTAAACAGGCAGCCTCCCAGGAACATCATTTTTCAGGATTGTAAAGGTTCAAAGAATCCCCACGAAGCTTCACTGTGGGTGTACTGAGCACACAATGGCCCGTGATGGCGTACATGCCACCGTTTTCTGGGGATCAAAGCTCTCCTGTACCCACATTGCGGTCTCCTTCTTGAACGTGGCGCCCTCACAGAAAAAATCCACTGCACTCCAATTTTCATGCTCTGTCAGCATAGCCGTCGGGAGACATCTTGCCCAGTCCGAACGACCAGGATTCGTCGTTCGAGAATCCTTTAAAATCCCCCCGAGAGGTGCCAGTGGAGGTGGATTCTTTACAGTCAGCATCCCTCTTCTAGAGGGGGTGACCGCTTTACATTCATCCTCCCTAAGATGTGCCTAAAGGCGTAGCACCAATGGTCACCTCTAGATTGAGTCTAGATGGAGATTTATCGAGTACCTGGTGCCTCCCTTCAGTGCCGAAGATGAGAAATACTGCGTTTGTGTTGTGGTTTTAGCTGATAGGAGTCTGACATGCCCCTCTGCCTTTTCCCGGGGTAGAGCAAGTGCATGATGTATTTCCACCGGATCAATAAAAAATAATGAAACAGGCACCGACGCTCGGCAACCCACGCACTCCTTGAACGTGTGCTGTGTGGTATCCTGGTCGGAGGTCGTTACCTAACTACCTTATGATCGGTTCTTACATTTAAAAACGGATCGTTTTAGTAATGGTTTAATTTGATACTGACAAACTGCTCAACATTTGTTATAGATAGGAGGCGTAATTCTAGACGGTAACCCGTCACGACGATTAGTGATAAGGGCTAAGAGAGCGTCTATGCTTGATGTCAGCCATATGTTCTTTTATTCGGGTGGCTATGCTACGTTTAGTTTGCCCTATGTATGACAAACCACAATCACAGTCAATCTTGTAGACCCCTGCATCTTGTAAGGGTATGTGACATTTCACCGGTTTGAGAAGTTGGCTGATCTTCTTATACGGCTTGATATAGGTTTTAATAGAAGCACGCTTCAAGATATGACCAATTCTGTCCGTGACTCCCTTAATAAATGGTAAAACAGCGAGTCGTCGATCAACCGTGGTAGGTTTCGGGCGGCTTCTGCGACGGGGATGTGGAGCTTTCAAATTGTTATTTTGAAGAACTTGCTTCACATGGTTAAGCTCACTTGCCAGGTGGTCGGCGTAAAAATGTTCATGAAAAATCAACGTCAAACGTGAACGTATATTGTGGTGACATACAAAATGGATCGAAAGTTGATCGAAGTCAAACTGGTATTCAGCTAATATTTTGAACTAAAATTTCATTAAATAAACGTCAAAATTGACATTGAGATGAGACTCGACTGCGATCATGCTGAAATCAGACTAAACTTTAAGAAGACCAGAATACCTAGTTTAATCTCAGTTCGGTTAACTTTCAGTCTTAGTGTAAATAAATTGCGAGAATTGGCCCTCAGATGGTATAGAATTCAAAGGCTATCTATTTAATATTTAAAAATTACGGGTTGTTACAAAAAAAAAGGCTGGATAAATTGGTGGTTGTTGATTCTTAAAACTACTAACTCTCCACGCAAACGGAGCAGCGGGTACAACTAGTCGACACTTATTGTAGGTAGTAAATTTCTAGATTCTCACGCCAAACGGCGAAAACTAACAAACTCCCCACATTTCCAGCACTTCGCCTGAATGTTTAGAAGTTATTGAACTCACAAAACTTTGGTACAAATGTACGCTTCGTACTCTATAAATCGTTCGAGTCGTTCGCTCTGAGAGCAGTCGAATCGGAGCACGTCCGGCGGAACGACCGTTGGTAAACTTTTTATCTTAAAGCAAAACGTATTTTCCATTAGCCTCGAACTCCAGATACCCACTTCTTTCTTAATTTGTCAGAAACTTTTCCTTAGAGATAAAACTTGTCCTTTAATGACACTTGTTTTTCTGATATTTTCATTACCTACGTCTTTTCGACTTCTTAGCCCTTGTTATTCATATCGCATTTACTTTCATAAAGTACTCGAAGCAAAGTTTTTAATGACGAGGGTATAATAATAATTATATGTTACAGTCAATGTGGTTAATAAAGTCAAAGTCAAAGTCAAAGTCAAGTTGTTTTTATTCATGTAAACCATTTGCTGGCACTTACGAATAGTCAGAATTTAAATAGTTGCACGGTTCCAAGTCGTTGATCCTATGGAGAAGAACCGGCAAGAAACTCCATGGACATACTCTTTTGAAATAATATTTGAAAGTATTACAGTCTTCAATATAATCGTAAAAACTATGTGAGGATAATGCATGCCAATGTGTATAATATATTATACATACAATAAGCTATTATACTCGTATATGATGAAGGGTCAATGTGATTAATATGGATAAGTCATTCGGTTAGGGTCAGTTAGGATTGTGACCTCTATGAAGCACGAGCAAGAGCCAGAATTTTGATATCTGATAGTTTGATTATTGATAATGATAATATATTAACTAAAATAGTAAATAAAAAAGAAACCAGTCCGACCACGCAGCCACCCGTAGACATAGAAGGAATAGACACTGTAATTGGCTGCACGGTTGGTACCGTGGCAATAATATAAAACAGTGCATATAGTAATGATTTAAAACAGTGTCTTAGGTTTTCGCGATGATTACACATTAAAATAAAACACTTTAAACAGTATTACATCGCGTATGTTTCGATATTTGATTTTCCTGAAGTTTCGAACACTTTGCAGTTTTCGTGGTCGCAGGATGACAGTCATCCTGTACCATGTAATATAATCCGTATAAAAGTGTTTTATTTATCTTCATGAACTTGCCTGAATAAAAAAATCATATGTGACATTGACAGGTAATTATTCATAATCGCTGATTGCTATAATCACCACGGTTGGCAGGCAGACTGGTGATCGCACTATGTTGTTATCTGCTCACGGTAGGATGCTGCTACCCATCCTATTTTTAGATTTTAAAAAGATGGACAGCACACGACTAAGGATTGATACCCTTAGTCACCATTTACGATACACATGGTAGAGGGGTGATCTATTATCTACCAGGAACCACATAGAATAGATACAGGGTACGTAAAAGAAAAAGAAACTGATAAGTAATAAGTATTTATTTTTGTACAAGACTCGTAACAGATACTAAGGGCGCCTATTCCGGTAAGTTATGATCGTTTCGTATTCGAAACGGAGTCGCTCGCATTATTGTAGAACAATACTACGGAAAGTCTGTAGCTTTTTTTCTTTATTGTATTATTTAGATTTGTCCACGATAAAGTCTGGGTACGCCTATCTGTCCGAATACGTAAGATAGATTTATTCTTCGTTTTAGTTTTTCGTATTACAAGGATTCTTAAGGGATATATCAAGTTTTTATTAGGACCTTTTCTACTTCTGTTATAGTTAAGACCCGCAAAAAATATTGCGTCTGTTTCATTTCATTGAAGGATCTAGCTGTGTGATATGGTATGTACATATTTTTATTTTGTATTCTTATTGATGTTATATTATTGTGTGACCCACGAACCATGACCCCACTTCTTGTAAATCTTGAAATAACAGTTACCACAAAACATCCTAAAATTAAACTAGCTAGCTTTCGACATTCACTGTGGGAAAAATTTAAAGAAATCGACATATTAACTGTCGCATCTCAATATATATACTCGTATATGAGAATCTAATATACGTTAAAAGGAACATACATTTATTTTCGACAAAAAGCGACATGCATAGCGTCAATACTAGAAATAAAGAAAATCTCATAATGCCAATAACCAGGCTCCAAAAAATTTGTAATTTATTTAGGTGTCACCGTATACGTTTCTACAATAAGATCCCAAGTAGTGTTAAAAGCTTAATCATAAAAAATTTAAAACCGTTATAAAAAAGAAACTATGTAAAAAGGGTTTCTATACAGTTACAGATTATATGGACGACAAACATGCTTGGGATTGCGCTGCTCTAATCCAACATACTTATTATTTGTTGTTGAATTTAAAGTGTTTCTTGAAACCTACTTGCTAAATAAAGATCATTTAATTTCAATTCATTGACATTCATGACCGTGTGGTGTCCGGATTAAGAATATAGCACCACTCCATCTCCTCCCGTGGATGTCGTAAAAGGCGACTAAGGAAATCTAACCAGAGGGATGGGCAGCAGCGTCCCTTCTGTAGAACAGCAGCCATTCTGCGCTCACCAACCCACCTGCCAAGCGCGGAGAGTATGGCAAATTCCCCCCAAAATGACGACAGTTGTTGAATCCATGGGGGAGGCCTTTGTTCAGCAGTGGACGTATAAATGGCCGATATGATGATATATGATGACATTCTTGGTATTGATGTATCAAATACCGTTACTTTTATTTATTTTCATTTTGACATTCAAATTGCATTTTTTTTTCTTCAAATGGATTACATTAATTCAAACAATGACATTTCATTAAACTATATTTGTTATGACATTAATTATTTATTTTTAATTGTTAGTTTTATATTAATTTTATAGGCATATTATGTACATTTGATACTGTTTAATAATTTTAGTATATATGATATTAATTTTATATTGCATGTACATATATCATGATTTACTCTTTTATTATTGTGAATGTGAGCATTATGTAGCCTCTAATGTAATAACATATACACCAGCTTGTTGCCTGGCAGTATGTGTCTGTCATGCTCACTAAAATGTCTTGTTGATGGTAGCGTTATGTGTTAGGTGGCTAAGTTCTCTGCATTATGGTTGAGCTGAGCTATGCTGATGCATGCGTTATGCCCGTGAACGGGTGCCCTCTGTCGGGTGTGGTCAGCTTATAACCGTTATAACAATCTAATTGTAACGCATTTGATTATCATTGTGCATAAATGTGTGTGTATTTATCCCACACATTGGCATGCATTATCCTCACATAGTTTTATTGAAGACTGTAATACTATCATATATTATTTCAAAAGAGTATATCCATGGAGTTTCTTGCCGGTTCTTCTCCATAGGATCAATGACTTGAAACCGTGCAACTATTTAAATTCTGGCTATTCGTAAGTGCCAGCAAATGGTTTACACGAATTAAAACAATTTGACTTTGACTTTAAACAACTATCAAAATGATTAGTTCAGTAACATATAAACTAAAATATTCGGACCCCAACTTCTAAGGGCTACCGCAATCTATCACGCACCACAGGCTGCAATAGCTACAAAATACTTGAAACCCGAAATCGACCAATCAATTCGGAATACCTCGCAAATCTCGCCTAAGGCACGCCACAAGTCGGTTCCAGTCGCCGGCTTACCGAATAGAGCCGAACGTGCGTGCGAAGCTTCATTCGCCTCGACTTTGATCGTAAATTTGGCATTGACATTTATCAGAATAGCACCCAAGGCCACCTGCTACCGTAGTTTACATTACTGCCCTCTGCGCTATCGGAAAATCGATTTCATATTTTTTTCTGGTTCTCGTAAAAAAGATATAGGATTACGAACCTTTGTGTTATTTGGTCGCGGTTTCTGTTTTAGTTTCCATTGTTTTAGGAATATTTTGAAGTTAACTTGCGTCAAACGCTTTTCTTTTTAAAAGAGATATCGTTCTCAGTAGCCGAAGATTTTTATTGATGCTAATATAAATAAACATATTAAATCAAGGTTGAACATCTTGATTAATTCGTGTTTTTTATGAACTCTGATTACTTGTAAAATCGATTATGGAAAAGGAAAGGTTTTTATTGATACCGCAAGGCAATCAGTCATCACTTTTTTCTATTATTTCAAGCTTGTTTCAGAGTAAGCGTACTTTATTATACACGAAAAAGATATATAGAAAGAAAAAACATAACTTAAACATAAATTGGCGGTCGTATTAGTAAAAGCTATTTCATACAGACAACCATTCACAGACAAAGGAAGTTATAACTTAGTACTAACTGTAGTAACTGTAGTTTTACCCCGTTAGCGTCATAAACGTAACACAAACCGTATGGTGCCGACTCAGAATACCACCACCCCATCTCATCCTATAGGTGTAGTAAAAGTCGACTAAGGGATTAGTCGGAGAATGGGCAGCAGCGTCCTTCGAGTACATTAACAACTCAACGGCGATCATCAATCCGTCTGCCAAGCGTAGCGATTATGGCAAAACCCCCCACACATCACACCCATATCGGTCGTTGTGGTGATCTTTGGGCTCCCCCTGTGTCCAGCAGTGGACTTCATTCGGCCGAAATGATGATGTAACACAAAACTCTGTTCTACGAAGTCGGATTCCGAGTCAATCGATTTTATATATTCCCCGAAGCGATAAAAAAATAGAGAGTCCATTGCTCTGCTATATTCGCGTTTTATCAGTTTTCAATTTGGGACAAGCACTTTATTGATAGCTTGATTGGAAGCTGATAGGCAGGTTCTGTGTTTTTATGTACCAATATACAATGGTGGAACAACGCGGACTTACTGTATGATTAAGTTTATTGGAAGGAATACCGTGGGTTTTTATCCGGTAAAAGCTCGTCATGCCTCTCCGCTGCTCCCTAGGCGGAGGAAATGCACGAGGATTCCCTCACACAAAAAATGTTACACACCTACATAGTTATTACACTTGAGGAAACTGCTTCCCATCTCCCGGGATACCTTTGATCTTCGTTAGTTTTTGCTATTAGTCAGGTACTTGATTATCAAAAATACATATCTATCGGTAGATAGAAGATTTACAATTATATCTAAAAATAGATATAAATAGACAGAGTAGCACAGGGATGCCTTGGGGGATCTTTTACAAATCCAAGAGATGTGCCTGGGGAAGCGGCCTTTTTACTTTCATCACCCACCGGTAAAGGAGCTAACAGCTCTACAATATAAAGTAAATCACACAAGTATCAACTTTAAGATTGTAAAAAAAGTAAGTAGATTTTAGACTGACAAAAATGACACAACCCATCTAGGTTGTTATTTTGGTTTATCGTAAATATTTAATTCCTATTATTTTTGCGTCCAAGTACAAAGGTGTTCTTATTATTTATATGCGACAGGTAGCCACTTGTGCCCTGAGGCTTCAGCTGAAAATCAGCGCTGCAGTTACCTGTAGCATTAACTGAGCTGTGGCCTTTTAAACATACGACCAGCCTAGCAATATTATATTCATGTGTACCTTTTTTTCTTTGGAAATTCTTCATGAACTTCCTCTGCCCCGGGGAAGGACGAAGGGGCATGCCGGACTCCTACCGGATAAAACCAATGGCTTTATTTACCTACTTCATTTTTTACTTGAAGTACCCGACCGTTGTACCGCCCTCGCCGCCGAGGATGCCCGCCTCACCGACGTCGCGGAGGCCTATCGCCGCGTCACCTTCCCGTTCAAGTTAGCACTTCTCCCTCCCGTCTCTTGCTCGCGCCGGCCCGTGCCGAGCCTGTAGCTTTAAATGTCCCTTAAAACAACTTAAATAATACCGATCCAGCTGTCCCCAAAATAATAGCTTGTTATCCCCAGCAACGCCCTAAGCCGAGGTCCGTGTCCCGCAGGGGGCGCCCTTAGCGAAAGTTGCTTAGTTTCTAATATTAAACATAAGCCTGGCTGGAGGCCTCTTTTGGCTTCGCCAGAAATGACCGGTTAAGCAACCACATTTCCCAGAAATGTATGCGAGAAGCCCAACAAAAAAAAAAAAATTACTTGAACTACTTGTTGTACCTTAAATAAGTCTGTTCCAGCATCTATGACATTACTACACCTTATGATTGCGATTTAAGCTCAAATTGTGTAATATTTTTGTTCTAAATATTCAGCAAAAATACCTGGTTTTTTCCTGTTCTCGTGTACCCTAATTCCGCCACTGATGACTCGGGACATTCCTTTCGGTATTAAGATGGGCGTTCTCGTATTTATCCGTAACATTTCGCGAGTTCTCACCAAGCTCGGAGGCACACTAATGGCCTCATACATACTTAATCCAGTTTTACGTTTTTACGGTCTCGAGAATTCCCGTCTATTTGATTCCCTTGTATACATCTCAGCGTATTATAAAATTTCTGCTTTGTAACATTTTTGGATTTTCCCCGTTTGTGTGTCAGCAAATTAAGGGAACTCAGGTGCGTTTAGGAAACGTTGGAATTGTGAGTGTTTGTTGATATTAGTTTAAGCCGAGAGCGGAAGGAAATTTTATAGAGTTTTTATCTACCTACTGAGCGGTTGCCGAGAAATGTGCCTGTCAGTTGGACCGGTTTATTTTATAACTAGCTAGGACCCGCGGTTTTCCCCGCCGTTTAATTTAAATAATAATAGTAATAATACGTTTATTTCGGATAGTTGTCCATAATAATTTCGGCCTAATGAAGTCCACTGTTGGACACAGGCCTCCCCCAAAGATCATCACAACCACCGATATGGATGTGTTTTGAGCTCATTGGGGGGTTTTGCCATAATCGCCACGCTTGGCAGGCGGGTTGGCGATCGCAGTTGAGTTGTTAATGTACTCGAAGGACGCTGCTGCCCATCCTCCGACTAATCCCTTAGTCGACTTTTACGACACCCATGGGAGGAGATGGGGTGGTGGCATTCTGAGCCGGCACCACAAGGCGTTGTCCATATAGGTTAGTAATACAAAGACCTACAGACTATGTTAGTGGTACAAATAAAGTAAAATACAAAAACGAACTTTATTAACACATACAAAACTAACAAAAATTAAAATAAGCTAGTCCATGAACCTGTGCGCACTTCCTGGTGCACTAGATCCGCACACATGCATACGGGTCCAGTGCTACAGGAACGGATAGTCAAGCCTATCTGCAATCACTCTCATGCTGTTGGCGCTCCCCCGTAACCGACGCATCAAGGATGCAGTTCGCTTTCTAATGATTGCTTGAAAGCTATCTATATGCGCTTCAGCAAACATGCTTGATGCGCTAAAGAACCATGGGAGTCCCATCGGCACCCTGAAAGCATTGTTATATTGTATACAGAGAATGTTGTAGGCCCTTTGCGTATACCTAACCTAAATGAAAGTGGATTATTTATATATAATTTAGATTACTTCGGCATAGACACTTGACATAGAGTATGTACATATAAATTGGATTTCATGGGTTTTAATTTTTTGCGCGGTACCCTAATTATTTTTCTCCCGTCCCGTAGAAATCGGTCTAGCCGTTTCAGAGATTAGCGGGAACAAACAGACAGACAGACAAAAAAATTACAAATACTTTTTTGTTGCAGGTACCGTATATACTTTCATATGCATTTAGTAAAAAGGTGTTATTTTGACATTACAAACAGACACTTCAATTTTATTTATTTATATAGATATTAAATATTACAGTTTACGCTTAACTGTTTTCGATTATTGTAGGTTGACGTTATAATGCATTTTATATGTTCACAGGTTATGCGTTCCACCGGCCTGGCTCTATTGCTTGTTGGCTGGGGAATATGCTAGCTGAATATGAAGCAGATCGGCTGATACCTAGTTGGTGGACACAGCTTGTCGGCTCACGGGCTGTCTTAAGCCGACCCCCATACACATTCTGTTTTCACTAACTAGCATAGCACCTTTCGAGGTGCGCAAATCTGTAGGAAAGTCCGTAGAAAGACTTAAATAAAAAATACGTACGTCGCCCATCGTATGGGCATAAAGCTGTTCCACAAAGGTTTAAAAGGCGAAACAATTTTGTTAAGTGCGTCAACCTATTTCTTTTTCTGTTTCAAAGTTAAATCATTCGATGTACTCGCCACCAGCGTCATTTGTGGCACCAGCTGAAGAGCTCCCACAGGGTCTTTCTTGGCCAATCTGGAAATCTCTGAACGGGCTCTTGGTTCGGGGTGGCCGTAGCAGAAATAACATGTCTCGGTAAGTTTTCTGCGGCGGGTCCATCTTATGTTGGGGATATGGCGCCTATGTTATCATGTCCCACTTGGAAGGACACCTGCATGAAACAAGATCTCATGGCAATGCAGTGTGTGTAACAGAATACTTATAACACTTAAATACTTAAATACTTCCCATTTGTTGTCGACACGCTAAGAAGAGCTCCTATAATAAACTAAAATAGTAAATCTAAAAAAACAGTCCAACCCTCGCAGCCCCACGTAGTGGAATAGACACTGTAATTGACGGCACGGTTGGCGCCGTGGCCAAGCAATGGTTTAAAAATTTTAACCTATAGTTTTTATATTTTTTATGGAAAATTTAGAGAATTGAAACTAAATTTCATATTATGATAATCGACCTACTAGTTACATATTAAAAGAATTAAGAATTCGAAACCTACAAGGACTGTGACGTCATGTGTGGCATAAAAGATTTGTGCCATTGCCTCACTAGTACTCATTAAGAATTGTCAACCACACGTCATCTGTCAAATAATATCTATCATGAGTTGTAGTCAAGCGCCAGTGTCAGTGTCAAAAACATAATCTCTCTGCATTAATAAATTGTGGTTTGGAAAAACAAACGATGGCAGCGCAGCGTCGGCGATAACGTCAATGTGCAATTCATTACTGTTGAACTGTACTGTACTGTTACATTACTCGCTTGACTGATAACTCATGATAGATATTGTTTTTTAAATTTTACTAGTGTACCATGCAAATAATTTTTATCATATTTCCTCAGATGACGTCATTGAAGGTACAATAAAATACAAACGTTAAATTTGGAACTTAGATTCTGACGTTTTATAAGCGAATATTTGGTTTATTTGAAATAAGAAACTTTGATTTTGACTTCTGCGATATACAAATGATATTTAAATTCTAACGAGTTAGTCGACTGTAGCTTTTCAAAAAGGATGGTAATGTAAGAACATTTTCCAATTATATTTTTTTTATTTCCAATTAAATATTTAACACTAAAAATAAGAATGACTCAAATCGGTTCTCTGATCTCAGAGGAATCGAAACAAAACATCATCTAGATAAGCGCGGTAAAATTAACCTGTTTATTGAAGCTGGCTAAAAAACTACTCAATCAAATGTAATGCAATTTATATGGATCAATTTGAAAGTATTCTTCACCTATTAAAAAAATAATTGCATAAATCGGTCTCAAACCTCGGAATAACGATGTATATACATAAAAAAAAATACGCATCAAATTGAGAACCTCCTCCTTTTTGAAGTCGGTAAAAACGAGATCATTCGAGGATATTGCCAGCTACATGATGAAGCCGGTTATCAGCATTTACGAACTGTATCCTGTTTCTTGACAGTAGTTACTTATATTATATAGCGGGGGGCCTAGGGGGTCGTGAGGGTGCAAATTGGGCAAACTGCGAGATTATACCGAGTGACCCCCGGAAAGACGGCAGCGCGCACGTGTCTACATGCCACCGTATGCAGCACAGCGCACAGCGAAGATTCGGGGGATGCTTTACAATCCACCCTGAGCTGTCTGTGGACGTGGCCTCATCACACTTGCCTCTCCTCTCGCGCTTTAGGTACAGTCACCCTTTCGTGACGAAGTCCATGCCGCATTTCCACTGCGTGAAAAAAGTAGACATGTCTTAAATACTAAACAGTAAGATATTTAAAAGCAGTATCCGCAGACGTTTAAGATTCATACACGTCTTTGTCTAGTTAGTTCAGCACGCGAGCGCGTCGCTCTGAATGCAAAATGCATTCGTCTCTATGTATCCCATTATTATCACATGGGTGCTCCTCGTGGACAAGAAACCATATAGAGTCGTGTGCAAACATCGTCGACACCCGGTAGGGTTGCCATCAAATTACTGTTCGAGTTCTGAAGCAAACGTTCGAAGTGTTTGGCAGCCCTAGCGCCACGACCGAAAGCTTAACCCAGACTTCCAAGTACGACGCACCTCAAACTTCAGTGAGCATTACTCAGCCATGCGGAGCCGACGCGACGTGTGGGCGTAGGCTTTGCCACAAATATTGGTATTTCACATTTGTACGGAAAATAAAATCAGCGCAGATGTTGAAATACAAGCAAAGCGGCTATGAACCGCATATAAACATTTTCCAATGTAATTCTCTTTCTACGTTCTTAGGTTACTTTGTACTTAGTTTTTATCATAAAATATGATCATCATCATCAGCCGGAAGGTGTCCGCTGCTGGACAAAGACCTCTACTATAGACCTCTTCTATAGATTTCCACAACGACCGGTTATGCCGCCCGCATTCAATGACTCACAGCGATGATCATCCTCTTAACTGGCACAAGCTGTGAGCTGACCAGACACAATATTTTTTTTTATTATGTCTGTGATCGAGTGCTCGATAGATATGATACTGTAATAATGCGAGTACAAAAAAAACAAGTAAGCATGTCATGGTTGGTGCAGTGGCTGATACAGTCGGCTGTGCACTGGGTCGCGGGTTCGATTCCCGCACGGAACAAATATTTGTATGATCTGCAGGTAGTTTTTCCGGGTCAGGGTGTATTGTATGTGGAATTCATGTCTGTAAACGCACCCACGACACAGGAGAAATCCTAGCGTGGGGCAACGTTTTTTTTAACGATTTATTTTAACGTAAAATGTGGCGATCTTTGTGGGAGGCTTATGTCCAGCAGTGGACTTTTACGACACCCACGGGAGGAGATGGGGTGGTGCTATTCTAAGCCGGCACCACACGGCAAACAATCGACAACAATCTAGTCAGTGAAATTTTCAACAATATTATGATTTAAAAAGAGAAGCCACGGAGTTTCTTGCCCGATCCTCTCCATAGGAAATCTACATCTTGGAACGCGGCAAGTTGTCTTCACTATTCATAAGTGCCCTTAAATAGTTTTACCTGAATAAATAATATTTTTATCTTTATCTTCACCAAGTCATCTATCCATCCCAACTCGAGGTCCTTTCTGTAATTTTCCAACGGGCATTTGTTTTACGAGCTGAGGGCCAATTCTCGTAATTAATTTACACTATGACTGAAACTTGACTGAACTGAGATTAAATTATGAATTGACCGAAAAAATGGTATTCTGCTACTCTTAAGGTTCAGTCGGATTTCGGTATAATCTCGATCTCTCATTTCAATCTCAATTTTGACGTTTACATAATGACAATTTAGTACATGTAACAGCTCGAAACGTTAGCAGAATACCATTTTGACTTCGATCAACTTTCGATCCATTTTCGATCTCATCACAGTGTCAGTTCACGTTTGACGTTGTTTGTTAGTTTAGGAGAATACCATTTGTGACATTTATGACACTGAGACTAGACCGGAACTATAATTTGAACATTTTTAAATTACGAGTATTGGCCCTGAGATTATCAATGCATTCCGTTAATTCATCAGTACAGTGAATGAGAGCCGCTCAAGGGAGTGGCGTGGTCAAGACCAGCCGGTAATACGGTGAATGCGCGAATGAATCCCAAACCCCCTGGTAAAAGGTACATGGATGGAACACCATGGCGGTGTAAGCCGAAAGAGTCCGGCACACTCTTCCGTCTTCCCCAGAGCAGAGGATGTTTGTGAAGAATTCATGACGTTAAAAAAAGTCACCGTAAGTTCCCTGTGTAGTATTTCGCAAAGTAAATGGCTCTTCACTGTTGCTGCGTGTGTTGTTAAATATAACTCAGGGATTATGACGAGGGCGACAATCAGGAATCTATCAAGAGATTTTTTTATATATATATATATATATAAATAGACCATTTTGTCGCAAGGTTGGCGAGTATGATGGTAATTACCTCAAGATCGGATATTGTTGTGCAGGGATGGTGAATATGTTTTTTTTGTAAACGAGCAATTTCTTAAAAAAATGTGAACACAGCGTGCCAGCGAGCAATCTAAGAATTTTAGTGGCAAGAAATATAAAAGAAAATTACATTAATACGCTTTGTTAACGACGAGTACCTATTAACTAGATATATATTTTACACTGCCATTTATAATAATTGCTATATAGTAATGTCTTAGATTTTCACGATTATTACACATTATAATAAAACACTTTTAAACGGATTCTATCGCGTATATATTTGATTTTGCTATGCTAAGAATGCTGCAAAGTATTCGAAACGTCAGGAAAATCAAAAATCAAATATATACGCGATAGAATCCGTTTAAAAGTGTTTTATTATAATTGCTATAATTATATAAGACTAGCTCGGAACCGCAGTTTCACCCGTCGTTTAATTTAAAAGAAATGCGATTACATATATATAATTTAGAGTACATATATATAGACACTTGACATAGAATATGTACATATATCTATTATATTTCCTGGGTTTTTTTTTGTGCGGAACCATAATTACACAGGTCTGCGATGAAACAGTTTTTTAATTAAATTTATCACAAACATGTAGATGTTGGTCTGTATATAGCAAATATAAACTTTGTTTGAACGTATCACGTCACATTCTTTTTGCATATAGATAAATATATAATAGTTCGTTAAATCTGTAAGTTCATTTGTTATTTTTATTTTTACAAAATTGATTCCATGATCTATATTTCTATTCTATACTCTATAACCGACCATCCTATATAGTCTATTGTTACTAATCTACCTTTCCCCCGTGAGAAAAAGTAACAAAAATAAAGTTTTATGTAGTCTATGACTAATCATAGTGTTTAAACCGCAAAAAAAAGTGTAATAAAATATTGTTTTATTAAATCTGTAACTATGGCTCCTCGGAGTTGCAAAAACAATCCAAATGTATTTTGCTATATTTGCGGACAATAAACAATAGTTAGGCAAAGATAAAAAATGACAGACTCTGTAAAAAATGCTGTAAAACCTGTAGCTCATTCAGTTTATCTTAAAGAAACTAACGAATACTTGAAAAAATATTTGGAGAAAATAAAGTACACCGAACACAAATGGTTAGTTTGCGGTGACTTAAAAATCATATGCATACTTCTTGATCAGCAGCAAGGCTTAACAATTCCCCTGTTATATTTGCGAATGGGATAGTAGAGCAAGAAATTAACATTGGAAAATTAGCATGGAATAAAAGTCGGAGTAACGAATCTCATCAATCCGAGCTTGATGGATCCCGAAAAAATATTGCTTCCACCACTTCACATCATACTTTGTTTAATCAAACAGTTCGTAAAGGCATTACCGCAAGATGGGGATACTTTCAAGTGTCTTTGTTCATGTTTCCCTAGCTTAACTGATACGAACTTGAAAGAGAGAATATTTATGGGACCTGACATCAGAAAACTGATTAGGGATACAGAATTTGAAAAAGTGATGAAAACCTTGGAACTAAATGTCTAGCATGGCTTTAAAAATGTTGTATCTAAGTTTTTAGGTAACATAAAAGATCCTGAGTATAAAAATATGTTAAACGTCTATAAAAAATTTGGCTGTAATATGAGTCTGAAAATTCAAATTTTGAAGTCTCACATTGATTGTTTCCCAAAAAATCTAGACGACTACAGTGAAGAACAAGGTGAATGTTTTCACCAGGACATAAAAGAGATGGAAAGAAGATATCAAGGCCATTGGGACGTTAATATGATAGCGGATTATTGCTGGATGATACACAGAGATGACATAAAAAATCATAAACGAAAACCAACAAAACGCAGAATTTTTTCAAAAAGTAAACGTTATTAATATTTGTTTTCTTCACGAATACCTTAATGTTGTATTTTAATAGCTATAGACTCAATAAAACTTTATAAAATATTCTACAATAATTCTCATTCATTTTATAAAATATTGTTTTGTTCTTTTTCGTATTCAAATACTATGTCATTAAAATCTGATAAATGGCTAGGCTTTAGGGGAGGTAGTGACGAAAAATAACGATACGGGACTCTTACGAGGCCTCGTAATCGGAATGAGTACACTTTAAATATTTTAACGAGGAACAATTGGAGGGCAAGTCTGGTGCCAGCAGCCGCGGTAATTCCAGCTCCAATAGCGTATACTAAAATTGTTGCGGTTAAAAAGCTTTAGGCTACTTTTATTTTAGAAAAACGATTGGGGTTCCGCGCAAGAAAATAAAAACCTTGAAATCCAATATATCTTCTATGTGAAGTGTCTATGTCGAAGTACTCTAAATTTCTTTTAAATTACACGCGGGTGAAACCGCGGGTCCCAGCTAGTTCTAAAATAAAAGCAGCCTTAGTTATTCCTTATAACATCAGCTATCTGCCAGTGAAAGTCTCGTAGAAAATCGGTCCAGCCATTGAGATTAGCGGGAACGGACACACAGACAGACAGACAGACAAAAATATTTAAATAGTTTTTTTGTTGTAGGTACCGTATATAGTTTCATATGCATTTAGTAAAAAGCTGATATTTTGAAATTAGAAACAGATACTTCAGTTTTACTCATTTGTTTAGTTTTATTTCGAGTAATCGAGAATTTTGTCGACATCATCGAAGATAATTTAAGACGTCAGGACATAAAGGCACTATGTCACAGTAAAGATATTCTGAGGTGTAAAAACATATGACCCTTACATTTTATCGTTAAAATAAAGTAGTAAATTTATAAGACCTAAAGATTTTTTTTTACTATGGTTGGACTTTCGAACATAAAGTTGCGAAGTTCTGTTTACCATCGCAGAATAGTTCCTTGTAACCTTATTACATAAGCCCTTTGATGTCTTCAATTATTGTTTCGAGTTTGTAGGAAAATATATCTAAAACACAACTAGTATTACAGGATAGTCGCAATACGGTAGTGTGGTCGGTAATTATGCATAACATAACATATACAAAGCGATTTTTGTGACATCATTCAGAGAGCTGAAAAATAAATCCATCTTATCAGCAATGTCATTACGTATATGTAAGGCGCGCATCGTTTACCGCGAGTAACCGCGGCCGCCGCCGCCTCAGCACGTAATTGCGTGGCACACTTTTTTTTCTGTTGGGCTTCTCGCATACGTAAATAAAACAAAGAACACAGGCGCACCACCTTACGTACACTCGGAGAATGTGTCTTAACGCGGAAAATAAAAAAAAGTGATACGAGCCAAGTCCCTCCTCGTTTCCAACTTCAACCCAACCGTGCCTATAACAAACAAGGTCGGGTACATCAAGGGATAGAAAGGATTGTCCCCGTAAAGTTTCAGATACAAGTACCTAGTGAATTTGTTTTGTATGCGTTACAACATGAGACTTTATTTAGTCTCATGTGGAGTCCATATTACTGCGTTGCACTCCAACTGACTTCTTACGAGAGCATTGTGCAGTTATTTAATGGCTTTAATGTTAGTAAAACCTACCGAACGACGAAGTAAGAAACCTATGCTGTAGGATTTTTTGGAAACTTTAATAATGTGTTCTCGGAACGTCAATCTAGTGTTAAGGTGTACCCCTAGATCATGTACTATTTTTTTTTCCACTCCATTGGTGCACCGTCCAGCTGATTGCTGTAAGAAAGAAAGAAGAAAGAAAAGTTATTTATTTTTGCAAGAAACGTCGACGCACACAGTAAATACTATATATAAGTTTACATAATATTATCATGGCATGGCTAACCAAACGAAAAATATAAACACTATCTAATGTATAAGCGCATAAAACCAAAGACTACATGACACCAAACGTGCTGCCTCTACTTCAATCAGGTTTTAGGAAAAAACGCAGTACTTCTACTGCTCTGATTGATGTGACTGATAATATCTTGATCGCGCAAGATAAGGGTATGTGCACATTGTTGGTACTGCTCGATTTATCCCGCGCATTTGACGGCATAAATACCGGATTACTCCTGTCTAAACTGAATTACTATGGATTCGACCATAAGAGATTGCTATGATTCCAAAGCTATCTAGATCACCGAAAGCAGCTCGTAGAACTTAAATTATGTGATGGGATTTGTCTTATATCGGCTTACCCTCCTGAAAAAGGGCTTACCACAGGGCTCCATTTTAGGACCTATTCTATTCATTCTCTACTGCGTGGATATAGTTAGTTAAATATGCAAAATATCATATGTATACGGACTATGTGCAACGGACTATGTGCAAATCTATATCTCGTTGCCCAATTCTATTGCCCAATGTATTCCAAAGTGCTGTTAGTGAACTAAATGATGATTTAGACCAGATAACTAGGTGGTCTGACAATAATTGTTTAGTTTTTAATCCAGCAAAAACTAAATAGATGATATTTTGCACCAAAAATCAGCTGAGTAGACTGCTGCCTGCATTAAACCTGACTTTGATGGGAAGCCAATTGACAAAGTTGGTGACGCCCGCAATCTTGGTTTGAAAGCACGTAGCCGAATCTGTGCAGAACTGTTTCTATCTACTTAAAGTCCTTTATAAAACGAGACCACACCTATCAGAGGAACTAAGGGTGCAATTAGTTAAAGCCTTAGTTTTGTCTAAACTTAAT
Source organism: Diloba caeruleocephala (assembly GCA_947459985.1). Lineage (NCBI taxonomy): Eukaryota > Metazoa > Arthropoda > Insecta > Lepidoptera > Noctuidae > Diloba > Diloba caeruleocephala. The sequence continues at coordinate 2,073,958 of OX381611.1, read as the reverse complement.
TATGGAGATGTTGTTCCATAAACAACGTTTATTAGCTCGAACAGGTCGCCACGCTTGGCAGGCGGTTTGGCGATCGCAGTTGAGTTGTTAATGTACTCAAAGGACGCTGCTGCCCATCCTCCGGCTAATCCCTTAGGCGACCTTTACGACACCCACGGGAGGAGATGGGGTGGTGGTATTCTGAGCCGGCACCACACGGCCATCGCAGTATTGAAGGTTGTCAAATAAAAGATACCATCTAAAAATACATTTTTATTCCAATGTCATGCACGTCTACAATTTGTTTCCACTAAAGAGTAACATTGTGATATCATTTGTGCTAATCAACTCGTGAGCTATCCAGACTGTCAGTTCGAACCTGGGCTTATACATTTGTGGAAATATCTAGATCTCGTGAGCTTAGGTGTGAAGTGGTCATAACAACAAGAAAAGTATTAATTAGCTATCTTATTATCTAATCATTTCTGACATAAACATTTGATTTGTTTTCGACATCACATCTGTTTGCCATTTCGTCTTATATAAAAAAGGTAAGTTGGTAATAAATCTCCTTTGACATATAAGCAACTTAAGTACAACTTTGAAAAATTATAGTATTTCTAAAGTAGGTTTGCTAGCTGGATAGTTTGCTAAGAGTTGCTATAGCTATCGAAATTGAATTCATTACAATCTATTGCTAACTGAAAATAAAACATTTCGTGGAACATATCGGAAAACAAAGAAAATTTATTACAAAAAGAAGGTCGAAATGTTGTTTATGAACATAAACTAATCAAGAGTTCTAGAGATTGCGTCCTTACTTGTTTTTTATATGAACACTAATGCTCTAGTTCATGAAATTCCTAGCGATAAAAGATACACAATAAATTATACGTTACTGACCAGAAGCATGTCAGATATGTACCTCTTTACATAAAAAAATCTTGTATGTTTTCTTTTTAAGTTATCTATTAAAAACTTGAGCTAGAGAATTGTTTCTCATTTTATCCCACTGGCTTATACGGTATATTGATTACATATTTGAGATTCAGAAGTGCACAACTTGTTATAAAAAACATAATATTTGTTAAATAATTTAATACTTTATGAAATGTAACACAAATCTGTATTGATTTTATGTGATATGTGATAGCATTTTAAATCAGCGACTTCATTAATGAAATCAGTGGCTTAAATATGGTAATATTAAAACATTAATTAAAATTACCACAGTTAGTTGACTAATTAATTCTGAAAGGTGACTGGAGTAGAATATAGCCGAGTTATAGTATAAAATACAGTTTCCCAATAAAAAGGAGGAACAGAAGGCTAACAACCCACATGGATAAGAAAAAAGATCAAAATGCAAGTTAGACGCTGCAATAACAACATGCTATATACTTGTTAAACTGAAAAAAGAAAGACTTTACAATTCATTGTGCACAACCTCATTTAAATTTCGAACAATCCGTAGTTTCTTTTTGTTTTTTTTTTTTGTAGTTTAATAGAAATCAATAATTATTCTGAACAGCTCGTCAAAACAGAACAAATATGAATTGTTCGAAATTTAAACACAGTTGTGCCGCACATATTGGCCTACTAAATATGGGCCTCCTAATGCTCACTACAATGAACGGTCATATTGCCATAATCACCAAGTTTGGTTGATCGCAGTATGTTGTTATTTGGTTGAGCTGCAACCAATTGAATAGACCTTTTATTTTGCTGCACGATATACACGAATGTACGTTACTCACAGGATATGGATATCGTACATACGAAACCGGATATGTAAAACAGAAAAGTTCCGATTATTGTATGCACTATAGTAATATTTATATTTCGGCCTTTGTGTGCTTGAACACTTGGCTACACATCAAGCTATACATATCTAGTTTAAGCTGATCTCTCATCCTAAGGAAAGCCTATACAAATTGAGATCTGCTTATATTGGAAGTTTATAGATTGATTTGTTGCCGTGCGTACAATCCAAGGCTCCTTCTGTATACAAAATAAGCCTTCTGTATCTACTTTGTAATTAAAACCACAACACACCACAACTCACTACAAACTTTCATGTTTAAATCGAACTTATTTAAGTTAGCTGTATGTATTACATAAAGATAGATCTCATAGATTTATTTATTGCTATGTTTTACCTCAACATTAAAAAAATGAAGTTATAATGAATCGTCTTACAAAATATAGTGTTATTACATTTATATGTCCCTATCTGGGTGTTTCTTTGACTGTGTTTCATAGTTGGCACCTACTTACATATTATAATAAGTTTCAGTTTCATAGCTAGGATTTACCAAAATCAGGCTTTAAATTATGGTACATAAAAAAATCAACATCTGTCATACAACTTTTCTTTTACAACTTTTGAGAATAAGATACAAACGCAAAAGTCTTTTTAAGCCGGGCACTTACAAGCGAGCTGCAACTGTAACCAAAACTCGTTACAGTAACGAAAAATCTTAGTGTGGACGTAGCGTTTGAACCGCTCGAGAGCCATGCATATAACGTAACATGGCGAGCCGACGCCACGCTGTGGCAATCAGTTGGTTTTTATCGCGAATAAAAAGGCACTCGCAGTACGCTTGTGGACATGGACCGGGACTGTTGTTACTCTAAGCGAGCCACTTGCGTATTCTCTGTACTTGTGTTCATATGCGTCCTCAATTTGGTGCAGTGGCTGATACAGTCGGCTGCTGTGCACTGGGTCGCGGGTTCGATTCCCGCACGGAACAAATATTTGTATGATCTGCAGGTAGTTGTTCCGGGTCTGGGTGTATTGTATGTGGAATTCATGTCTGTAAACGCACCCACGACACAGGAGAAATACTAGTGGGGGGCAACGTTTATTTAAAAAAATAATAATTAATAAGTATTATTATCATTTAGTGGTGGTATTGGAAGCGTGGTGAGTATTGGCAAATACCCCCCAAAATGATGACACAGTTGTGAAAATCAATGGGGGAGGCCTTTGTTCAGCAGTGGACGTATAAATGGCCGATATGATGATTATCATTTAGTACAAAATATATTTTCTAAAGCACTTGATAGGACTTCAAGACCTGGGCAGAATTTGGCAGTGATGTTATGAAAGAAACGGTGGGGTTTGAAACCAGCATAATTTCAACACATTGGCATCGTAAAGAAGAAAGAAGCTCCAGAACGAACTACGGCTCCCTGGCTTAGCTCATTAGACGTGGATACGCATGCACATTCGAACCTGGTTACTGTATCTGCAACTGTTGCAGTTACCCAGTGAGTACCCGGCTATATTCAAAATAGTTCAGTAATATAGGACGATTGCTTTTTATTTCTTCTTACTAATATTTGTATACATATAGTAGTTTGTTTTCACGAGTATATCCGTGAATGTTTTCTAGTCACTTAAAACACGATACATATGCAAAATTTCATTACTTGGCGGATGCTCCTGCGTATATTATGTTCGCAGATATTAACACAAAGAGTTTGCATACCTAACTTAATAACACATAGTAGCTTTTCAGCTTACCAGAAGTACATATAAAAACGCGATAGTACTAAAGAAACGATTGATATTTAAAAATATTATCAAAGTAAAGTGGTTTAAAATGGTTGCAATGGTTTTGGCAAGTTACTCAGCCAACATTCTAAATTTGAAATATAATATGTAACGATTTCTTCTTCAAAATAATTACGCTCATAAAGGTTTTAACGAATTAGTAATAAATGTATTATATATTATGAAATATCTCATCTAGATTTTTATTTTCTGAACAATATTGAATTTTTTAAATACAAAAGAACATTCCATTTTACCTTTAAGACTACAGGATGAATCTCGACGTAACCTAACTAATGAGATGCAGCTTCCGGATTCAATCTAGACTTATCTTTCTTTGTGGTTTTATTATTTTATAGGGCGAGCAGATAAAGTACTGGCGTTTATAATAAAAAAATATTGAAATTTTTATTTGTTTACGTTTAAGTATACAATTTAATACAAAATCTTATGGACACCAATTGTTAATTTTGTCTGAATGGTAGAAAAACCTTGACGTTGACAGTTTGATTTTATCATCTCATAATAATGATCATATCAGTCAAAGGACGTCCACTGCAAGAAAATCCTCCTCCATAAATTTCCATAACAATCGGTTACATTCTACCCGCATCCAACGACTCCCAGCGACCTTTACCAGCTCACCTGACCATCTAGTTGGAGGCCCTGGGTCCTTTGTTGTGTTTTCTTTGCGTTTTTCGTTGCTCACCGGTTTGATTAATAAAGTCGCAAAAATACGTCTTAGCCATAGCACATACAATACTTTTAGCATCGGTGATTTTGCGAAAGCATTGATGTTGTATAGCGTTTTGGTGAATTGCCACGTTCGATCGTGGCATCAAAATCGCGAAGATCTAGTGCAACACTGAGTCGTGTTCCCCGGATGCCAAAGCCTCAGACTGGCATCCGCATGTGTGTGGAGTGTAGCGTTCAATCGCTGCATCGAGCGTCCAAAAAGCGACTTGATCGCCGCGATTGGAGTTTGTATGTCTGCGGATTGAAGCGGTTTGACATGGCATCGAACTTTCGAAAGGCTACTAAATCGTTGATCGTCGATGCTAAAAGTAGTAAGTCTACTTTGGCCCTTACAAACACTTTATAAAACAGACTTATTTTCGGATAAAATACCCTATAACTTTGGTGCTATTTTACTTGAATTTCAAACTAATGTTAATAACTCTCCAAAGCACCATCTAAAGAAGAAATTACTTCCATAAAAGTCTTTAGCATCACATAACGAGGTCCAAAATTGAGTAATAGAGTCGCAGTTATCTACCAAACTTCGAGCCGTAGCCCCGTAGCAGTTACAATAATCATTGGCCATTAGAGTTTGCCGGCATCCCATTTATCCTGATGTAACTTTTCTAACTTAATTTTTCATTCTACCTGTCACTTTTTCTGATAAAGTTATATAATATGTCTAGCATTAGGTACTTTTATCTTCATAATCTTTTCTTTCTTTCTTTTCACAACTTTGTTGGGAATCATTTTCAGTCTCACAGTATGCCGCTCAGTATTATAATTTAACACAGACTCGAAGGATACTCTAATAAATGCTCAGGGGATTTTTAATCATAATATAATTAGACCCGACTGGCATCCGCATGTGTGTGGAGTGTAGCGTTCAATCGCTGCATCGAGCGTCCAAAAAGCGACTTGATCGCCGCGATTGGAGTTTGTATGTCTGCGGATTGAAGCGGTTTGACATGGCATCGAACTTTCGAAAGGCTACTAAATCGTTGATCGTCGATGCTAAAAGTAGTAAGTCTACTTTGGCCCTTACAAACACTTTATAAAACAGACTTATTTTCGGATAAAATACCCTATAACTTTGGTGCTATTTTACTTGAATTTCAAACTAATGTTAATAACTCTCCAAAGCACCATCTAAAGAAGAAATTACTTCCATAAAAGTCTTTAGCATCACATAACGAGGTCCAAAATTGAGTAATAGAGTCGCAGTTATCTACCAAACTTCGAGCCGTAGCCCCGTAGCAGTTACAATAATCATTGGCCATTAGAGTTTGCCGGCATCCCATTTATCCTGATGTAACTTTTCTAACTTAATTTTTCATTCTACCTGTCACTTTTTCTGATAAAGTTATATAATATGTCTAGCATTAGGTACTTTTATCTTCATAATCTTTATTTTCTTTCTTTTCACAACTTTGTTGGGAATCATTTTCAGTCTCACAGTATGCCGCTCAGTATTATAATTTAACACAGACTCGAAGGATACTCTAATAAATGCTCAGGGGATTTTTAATCATAATATAATTAGACCGTGGTTCAATGGTCTCAGATATTATAAAAGCTTATGGAAAGGAGGACTTAGCTTTCCATCACTTTTGTTGTGTTCTTATTTGAATGAAATAATTAATAAATTTACGGAAATTGATTTGTTTACTATTCATATATGTACCAATCTTTTTTTTTCTCATTCGGTTAATGATCAAACTCGTGTCAGAGTCGTTCAAACTGCCCAATGGTCACCGATTTGGCTTAATGACTACCATCTGATGACTACAACCAGAACCGACAATTTCACGCACTACGGAACTACGGAGACGATATACGATATACCACTATATGGTCACCCATCTATAAAATGACCACGCTGTTCATGATTTGACTTCACATATACATCACATAAGTTGCCGATCAGTGCAACTGGAAATATGGCTCTTCAATTACCGATGTAATGTATAATTAAACTGACGTACTGATATTAACATTTATGTAATACACAAATGATGTTACTAAAATAACTAAAAAATGGGAACTTGTTATCAAAGTACTTATACGTATATAAATTGTAAAATTAACTTTTTACTGTGATAAAGGCTTGTAATAAATTGCGAATTAATTATTTGAATGATGCGTTATTCCGAAAGGCTGAATTTAGATGAATAAATATAACACGAACAAAAAAGAACTCGCATTTTTTTAAGTAATTGAATATAGTCTTCGTTGTTACACTAAGTACCTTTGTAAGGCCAAAGCTTACGAGAAGTTAGGAACGATTCTTATGATTACATGCCAAATAAATATCAAAGTAATTAAGATTGTTAGTCTATTAATTAATGAATAAATTAAGTCTAAGTGTCTCTTTAATAGTTGCCGGCGCCATTATTAATGAGTTTGGCTAACATCCAAACCCTTGTATAATTATTGCTCAAGGTTATGGGAACAAGTTTACGTTGTCATAAATATCGTTTAATTTCTCGGTGGGTCGTGTCGGTCGAGTGTACTTCCTTTGTGTACGTTTCCGGTTTCCGCCATCGAGCGACATCCAGTATTCGGTGGGGTTTTGTATTTTTTGGAATGTAGTGTTTTCAATGGGCGATACTTCCACAACACACAAGACACAAGAGTGTCGCCTGACAGCGTTTATATTTCTTTTCAGATGAATGCGCAAATCTCAAAAGGTACTGAACTGATTACGGTTCAGTTTGAATCAATAGATAGGCTTATATATAAGGTTTTACTTTCTTTGTTTTTTTTCTTTGTTTTTTCTTTGTTTTAAAAAAACGTTGCCCCACACTAGGATTTCTCCTGTGTCGTGGGTGCGTTTACAGACATGAACTCCACATACAATACACCCAGACCCGGAACAACTACCTGCAGATCATACAAATATTTGTTCCGTGCGGGAATCGAACCCACGACCCGGAGCGTAGCAGTCGACTGTATCAGCCACTGCACCAACCGACTTTAAAAGTCGATATTTTGCGTGGCACCTTAGTAACAGTTTATATTTGTTCCTGGTATTAATACTATGGATATCACTATTTTTCGGAAAGAGATGAATATTTTTATGTACATACAAAAAAAACCATAAATGTACTGAGATGGGAAAGTAACGTTATATTAATGTCTTTAAATTTCTCCTTGAGTGAATATTTCGGGCTTCACTTAACACTTACCCGTCTCATCCCGTGGGTGTCGTAAAAGGCGATTATGGGATCATTCGGAGGATGGGCAGCAGCGTCCTTTGAGTACGTTAACTCAACTGCGATTGCCAACCCGCCTACCAAGCGTGGTGATTATGGCAAAATCCCTCAGTGAGCACACAACACACCCATATCGGTCATTGTGGTGATTTTTGGGGGAGGCCTGTGTCCAGCAGTGGACTTTATTTGGCCGAAATTATGAATGTTTTAATTCGGTTTCCTGAACGATTTCTCCGGTCAACCATGTTATAATTATAATATTTGTAATACCTACATATTACTATTACAACAAACTCAACATTATTAATGTTAAATTCAAAATGTTCGCTAATATTACACGCGTTGTTGCACAAACTAATTAAACCGTTAAAGCCTTTTGTTTCTGAATTTGATGACTCCAACAACCTGCTTTTTACACCATTTGTGAAATGTTACTATTGTAGTGGCCCGGACGTTACGGAGTCGCTTAATAAGTACCAGGTTGTAGGTTCAAGTCTTGGCATATACCAATGTGACTATTTCAATGTCGTATGTGTTTGCTTAGGTAAGATAAGTCTTACATTCGATCCTAAGAGTGAGATTCAGAAACATGAACGTAAGGCGGGTGAAAAACGCTCAAAGCCAATTCGTGGGTAAGCGCATTTTCAAAATTCATATTCAGGGCGACATAATCATGTTGTGATTAAGCCCATAATAAAGAGAAAAAAAAATTCAAAGACACAGTCCTGTCATACTTACGTCGGTCTTGGCTATGTTTAGCCTGTATTATCTATGGCCTTTTTAATCTTTCGGTAAAATACGCTTTTTACGAAACAGTGTATTGTAAATTTAAAAAAGGATAGCAATATACACAAAATGCTATTGAAGTGGGCGAAACAAAATATCTGAGACATAAACCTACTTAATTATCTTGTAATATCGTTCTAAACCGCGGGAATATATGAAAATTTGACTGGTGAGTGAAACATACTACTCGAAAGATGCCACTTTTGTATTTGGAAAAGAATTCCTAACAGAACTAATTATTCCACACGCCACAAGCAACTGATACAGACTCTAATATAAGAAAATTGGTGCTGTGGATTGAAATAACAAGGGCATATAATAACTTGCCAAGGTTTCAAGAAGAAGTTTAGAACAGAATAGAATAGCATATTCTTGATTGTACACCATCTTAAAAACAACTACCAGGAAACATTTTATGAACAGTAATTGAACGGTTCGTGCAGTGGCTGATACAGTCAGCTGCTGCGCACCGGGTCGCGGTTTCGATTCCCGCATGGAACAAATATTTGTATGATCTTGTTGTGTGGGAATTTGTGTCTGTAAACGCACCCACGACACAAGAGAAATGCTAGTGTGGGGCAACGTTTTAAAAAAAACAATTGTACAATGGGCGGTCTTATCGCTATTAGCGATTTCTTACAGACAACCTTTGGATGGACAAGAAAAAGAAGGAAAAAGACAAAGAGGGTAAGCCTTGATGTACTTATTATATTTATATAATCAAATAGCGTATCTAGACAATTAAATATAATACAAATATGTAATACCGTGTGGTGCCGGCTCAGAATGTCACCACCCCATCTCCTCCCACGGGTGTCGTAAAAGTCGACTAAGGGATTAGCCGAAAGATGGGCAGCAGCGTCCTTCGAGTACATTAACAACTCAACTGCGATCGCCAACCCGTCTGCCAAGCGTGGCGATTATGGCAAAACCCCCCAATGAGCCCACAACACATCCATATCGGTCGTTGTGGACATCTTTGGGGGAGGCCTGTGTCCAGCAGTGGACTTCATTCGGTCGAAATGATGTATATATTTTATAAATTACATAAATAATATGCACATATATACAACCATGTATAATACTCTATATTTGTTCGATCCTTGTTTAGTTTAAGGTAGTTTTAAGCTCTATTTAATATTATGCCTTCTACCCTCACTTCTGGTGAAGTGACGGCGATGAGCAGCCATTTTTGGCACGACGAGTCGACGTTCGACTACCGGGAAGGAAACTGTGTTGCGGTGCCGTGCACGCCTGTGTGTCCGAAATCACATTGTACAGCTTGAATTTTCTTCACCTAGTGAATAGTGCTTTCTGATCGTATCAGAACAAAACTTAACATTCAAATGTGTGTGCCTACGATTTGGATTCCGTGAGACTTTTCTAGAAACCTATAGTGACGTCACATCCATCCTCGAGGAAGCGAGCTGCAAGCCTGATCCGATCCAGGATAAGGGAGAAGCTTAAGGTTGGTGTAGTTGAGATTGCTTTATTCTAGACAAGGATCTTAATTGTAGTCATAGTATCGTAAATCAAAAGTTCCTCATACAGTCTACTACCTCTTAAGGTCCACGTGCTACAATATTTAATATTCTATAATCTAATAATTTCTAAGCTAGTCGATTTACGTTAAGCTTAAGTCGTGTTCCAAACGTCTCTGATTACAATTATGAGCGTAGGCAGTGAGTGAATTTTGACAGATAGAAGCGTACGTTAACGCTCAGACTCGTTTCTGAATCTCACCCTAAGACACCACTTCTAGAATTAACTTGGATTGATACTTCTGAAATAGTCGACTAGCAGTGAGCAGCTTGGTGATCAAGAGTGTTGCTCCTCTATGTTAGACTTTTATAATACAGAGCCTTTGTTCTGCAATAGGACATTGCTGATATTATTATTAAACCTCAGCCATTTTGTAAAAGTGAAATATTTTGCCATTATACTTAAGTCTTCAGCGGGCATTCATAACTGTAATTTAAAAGTACATCTCATAGAGCTTAGAATTGAGCTCCTTTTTGTATTTCTCCATCTTAAGTTACTACATAGTCCGCCATTTCATTCAACGATGCCTTGGGCACTTTATGGAGATACCTGTGTTTGATATTCTGGCTCTAAAACAAATTAAAAATGTTGAACGCATTATATTTTTGTTTGTTTTGTTCAGGAAAATTGAATGGTTTTGCAATTGGAGTTTTAATATTTTTAAATAAGTTGATACGATATGGGTTTTAGACAGGAGGAGAGTCTGATACTATTTTGTATACCGTATAATTTTTATGAGTGAAATATATTATCATGTTGGTCACACCAACCATTACATGCCGCCCGCATCTAACGACTCCCAGCCACCTTCACCCGATCGTCTGTCCATCTCGTTAGAGGCTGTGCCACGCTATGTTTTTCGTTGCGTGTTCTTCACTCAAGACCCTGTCTGCTTCGACGTTGTGGAAATGTACGAGGGAGGCCTTTGATGAGCAGTGGAAGCCTTCAGCTTATATGATGATGATGACGAATGTTGAGCAACGCTTATGAAGTACCTCGCTAGTTTTATTGTTAGATACCAACGTCCATATAAAATTAATTACATTTTCATCTACAATTTTGAATTTAAAATTTAGACTGACCTGATCAGATTTGACACTGGTGAAATCATTGTCCAGATAGCTGATTGGAATAAACGTTAATTAGGTATTCAACTAATCCATGAAACCGAAGTCATCGAAACACCACATCTATGTTTAGGTGATACCCTGATATCAATTTAATACTTAGCATGAGCTACTTAATCCGTTACAGAAAGTAAGTTATGTCTAATATATACAGTATATTTACATTCTTAGTGTAAAAAATTACTAATGTAATTTAAAATTCGAATGTCGATACAATTGTGGGTGCCCTCAATCGTAAATATTATTTCGAATTTTCAATGGTGTAAAAATAATTTTCGATAGTCTCTGTGAAATTAGATTGATAAAGGTTAATAGAGGTGATTTTTTGGAATCTGATTACACTTACAATTGGTAAACCAATTCAATTTTATGTTAAATTATGCTTATATTATAAAGCAACCAAGCTGTTGATGCGTCAGGGTGGATTAAAACCTCGTTATAACAAAAGTTACCTTCACACCAAAGTTTGAGGCTTCTCCCGACGGTGCATTTTCTATACTAAGGATGTGCACACACACGTGGCTTTTGTCTTGAAATTTTGCGACATTATTCTAGTTTTGATTCGGCTAAGATGTCAATAGTGGAAAAGTTGTTTTAAATTTTTGAAAGAAACAAGTACACTGTATAAAAGCCAACAAACTTACAAAGAATATGGAAATCGCAGTAAAACTATTTATTTGATAGTAGGTTAGGCATTGTGAGCCTTGGGGGTCGCGTGTGGGCCTATTGGGAAACCTGCGTACTCTTACCGAGCGACCCCCGGGAAGACGGCGGTGTGCATGTGGTCACGTGCCGCCGTATGCGCAGCACAGCGCATAGCGAGGCTTTGGGAAAATTACTTTACAATTCCCCGAGAGATGCCTGGGGAGGTGGCCTTTTTACAGTCGCCTTCCCCCGCTAGAGGGGATGACCGCTTTACAGTCATCCCCTTCGAGATGTGCTTAAAGGCGTGGCACCAATGGGTGGCTCTAGATGGAGATTATTTGAGTTACTGGAGCCTCCCTTCGGTGCCGACGATGATCACTCCGGTGGTTTTAGCCGGTAGGAGTCCGGCATGCCCCTTCGCCCTTTTTGATGACCTACGGCTTGCGGTAGAATTCCTTTTATTCTGGTAAGTTCATTGGCTTGATGACCACTCCGGTGGTTTTAGCCGGTAGGAGGTATACTCCTCCACCCTTACCCAGGGTGGAGGAAGTACATGAAGTATTTCTACCTCATCAATAAAAAAATAAATTTAGGTATTGCGTAAAATATATTTGCATTGATAGCTAGCTGTATATGGCTTACTCCATCAGTTAGCATAGTTACTTAACTAATATTGACATTACAGTGTAGATCCATATTATTAAAGTAATATTACACAGTTATAATATTACCGTTTCAATAATAGCGGAAAATAGTCGCGCGACAAAACGCATGTATGTGTGAGCACTTCCTGAGAAAAGGTGTATGCTAGCATACACGATTATGACGCAACGTTTATGAATATTAACTTTCACCTAGAGAGGATAAATCGCTTTTATTAATTAACATATTTTATTATTATAAAACAAAACGTACAAGATCTTCCCAAGAGTACATCAAGTAAAACGACTATGCGCGATAAAATGTAATTAAATTGGTAGTTTGGAATTGTAGTTGTGAACTAATAGTTATAAGATACAGGCCCGATTCCAGAACGAGAATCAAGTCTTAAGTAAAAACCAAGCCTAGGTTGCGTTACTAAAATATGAACCCTAAGTAATAGGTCCAGCATTTATATTCAATTGATGCAATTTCGACTCAAGTTTTGAAACTCAATCTGTAACACAGGCCACAGTAATATTCATTTAATACTATAACAAAGATATTTGTGTTCGTTTGTTAATAATTTCTATGACAAAATTGTTTAGATACCAACACATTACAAACATAAGTTAATTACGTATTGTTTTTGTGTCAAAACAAAACTGACAAAGTAAGAAAATGTGAACTATTATTATTTTTACAAAATTGTATAATTTAACAGTTAGAATCAGAGATCTTTCGAACCAACGTTGCCATGAAATTTGTCGAAAATTTCACTATTTAGCTATCATATACTTAAATTCGATTTATCAAAAATCATTGGAAAACAATGTCGAACTACGAAATATGAGTAGATTTTTTTGGCCAATATTATCTGGTTTACCATTACCGATGGCGGCGCCGAACAAAGGTGGTCTCAAACGGACCTATATTATAAAACATACAAAATTGCAAAACAGGGATCAAATAGGGACGTTCACTAAGTAATGGGATTTCCGCCTCCATTCGTCGTCGCCGCGAATTCATATATTTACAAAACTACTTTATACTCAGTCGCTTTATCACTTTGTTAGCGTCTAAATTGCCCTGTTTAAGCGCTATCGGTCTGGCGTCGTCGTCAAATATCGTTAGCGTCACCAACATAACCCTCATCAGGGCTTTCGGAACATATGTCGGCAGCACACTTCGCGTTCGACACTTGCGGCAAAGGTTTGAGCACACTCTCGGTACCCTCGCCGGGCATCCGAGCGTCCGTTGTTTGGGTGTCCACACACCGGGTTTCCACCTGGTAGCACCGACCCGGGCCTTCCGCCACACTCATCGGCACCATCACTGCACACGTACCTTTCGGGTTTACCCAAGAAGTACACGCCTCCGTCGGCGCACAACACTGCACCGGCTCTGTCTTGTAACCTTCAGGTGGCGATGGAACGAATTCTTCATTATAATACACCGTCCCATTGCCAACAAATGCGATCTGTCTATTTCTTGGTACGGGGTAACCATCTAAAGTGCGTCGCACATTTCCCGGTCCAAAAGGCATCTCGAAATTAGGACAAGTGGGTGGCGTCGTATTAAATTCCGTGTCTTTCGCGAATTTACAAACAAGTTTCTGACCCTTAGGCCGATTGTGTGGAAGCGTCTGATAAAACGGGCCAACTACCGAATAGTTGGACATCATCGGTGGCCGGCAGGGATGTTTTGGGAGGCCATAGTCATAAGGGTAGCCTTCGTTATCTAGAAAGCATCCCGGATTCAGGTGTACATCCGCTGAGTGCTGGTACATATTGTTGATTGTGTTTTGCGGCATGTTCATAGTCTGTTGATCCTGCCACGTGACCTGTCTAGGTATTGTAGGTGCGGTGAAAGCGGTTTCCTCTTGGAAACCGTCACCGCTCGCGGTTTGAGCTTTGTATACTGATAACACAGTGTTCTCGTTTTGCGCATTGTTTGCTACAGTTTCCGCGTCGCTAATTAGGTCGGGGTTTCTGTCGACAAAGCCTTTCATGTTATTGCTTTGGTACACGTCACTCGACTCGTAATCACGATTTGTTTGTACTGTGTAATGCAATGCGTGATGAGAGTGCGCGTTCACAATAACACTGCCGTTATTTTTAGGCATTCCGTTGCCCCGGTTTGGAGGTAGAATTTGATTACACAACGCTACGTCTTTGCCGCTCTCCTTTTTCTTCCGGCTTCGAGTGTCCGTTTTCAATTTTAATAATACTACGGCTATTATAGCTATAAGTAAGACGATTATAAGAAATACTACAGTAACTATGACTACTAAGTGTCTCTGTGGGAACGTGACCACTATTACGACGGGTTCCTCTTTCACAAGAATTCTTATTGTGTAGTTGGCTCTCGACCTGCCGGCGGGGTTCTCGGCAATGCACGAGTACGTGCCATTGTCGTCATTGCCGATATTGAAAATGTACAATTCACTCTTTTTATCCGTAACACCGTTCTCTACGTAATACAGGTCACGGGCGTCCGGTAACATGCTCGAATAATTATGAATTATCTGACCCTGATATAACCAGGTAATTTTCGCTTCGGGTATCGCTGTCACTAAGCACTCGAGGGTCACATTGTTACCTGCATTCGTCTCTAAAAATACGGATGTAGGGCTCATTTTCGGTAAGCATGCCAACTCATTTTCGGCGACGATCGTGATCGTCCGTTTCCTCAAATGTTCTGGTTGTGAGCAAATTGGTTCAACGGCGTGCGGCATATTGAAATTCAACAACCAACTATGTAAATCCCTGAGATGGCAATCACAATTCCAATTATTATTTTGCAAGTTGATCCCTCGCAGCGTATCTGGGAATAAATTTTCACCTTGAATATTTGATAGTCGGTTGCCATTCAGTCGAAGCCACTCTAGGTGGTTGAGGCCGGAAAAGGCCTCTCTTTCTATTGTTTCTACTTTACAATCGCTCAGTTCCAGTGTATTCAAGTACGATAAATGTTGAAAACAGTGAGTTTTTATGCTCGTTATTGGGTTGTTGTTGAGCGAGAGCCTCATTAGTGACGGGAAGAAAACAAAGTTGGTCGACGGAATGACTGTTAAGTAATTGTTAGAAAGATCCAACTCGACGAGGTTCGCGAGACCTTTGAACGCGTGGTTATCGATTTTTTGCAGTCTACATCTTTGTAGGTAGATCTTCTGAAGATTGAGCAAGTTTAGTTTGTGAAATGTCTCTTTTTGTAGCACTTGTAGGTCATTGCCTGTAAAGTCTAATACTTGTGTTTCGGAGTCGAGAGAGATTGGAATTCCTTTGAGGTCCTTCTCAGAGCACTCGACGTATCGTTTCCCACTTTTCCACTTGCATATGCATTGCGAGGGGCAGGCTATGGCGGGCAACAGGAGACAGGTGGTGCATAAGGCGATCAGCCTCACGTCCAGACCCTTTCTGACATTCATATTGCCTCAAGGCATCCGTGGGTAGACCGCAAGCATTATCTGCAACAAAAAAGAAGAAGTTGTTGGATACTGTACAATTCCATCAAATTAAGTATACTATTGAACATGATAATTTTAATAGATTTCTACGATGATATCTCATTATCTGTCACAAAGCCAGATAGAATTAAAAATCTATTGTGTCTCGTGGCTGCCGGCAATCAACAGATTAGAGGTTAAGTATTTTTTAAGTTTCCGAACGTCTAAATAAAAGATAGTGGAACCCTTATAGCATCACTCGTGTGTCTGTCTGTCCGTCTCTCCGTCTGTCAGCAATTTCCCTTTACACCACACCAAACATATTTGTGTCAGATAAAAAAAGGTTTATAGCATATTCATCTCACGGAATCCTGTCCATGCGAGTTCAACTCGCACTTGTCCGGTTTTTATTCGGTTATGTTACTTAACAAACACTTGGGAAATATATTGACAACTTCAGTATATTGTTATAACCATTCAAGTAACAGCTTTACTGCCAATTATTTAGTTATCTCTTTTTCACCGTTGAAAACATGGTGACAGAGCCCGCCTTTTGATTTACGTCCTGCTTTGTGCTAGAACTATACAGTCAAAATTTAAAGTAATTTATTTGAGAAATCAAATTTTCAGCCTAACACACTACATATTATTCTTTTATTTGTCTCTCTTTTCACGGGTTTATATCCCCTGTAAGGGGGAACCCGGTCTTTTGACAGGCTTACGCGGGGACATAGGTCCAACACGCAGAGGCCCTTTAGAGAATTTTAATCTAAAATGTAATGGGACACTAACCGGGGACTCTCCATGGCTGCACTATAAAATGAAGTCATGGATTGTCCCCGGTGGTGTAAGGCTATTGTATGAGATGGAAACTATAACGATAAGGTCTATTGCAATGGGTGTTACATGGAATAAAAAGACTAATAAATACGGGAACAACGGCGTCTGCCTTTCAACTTTGATCGTGAAATTCTGTGGCAGACGGTGACTCGCCACTCACAAGATGGGCCCCCTAAATGAGCGGCTAGGGGTGTAGAGAGGTGCGGCACCGGTTTCACCATCGCGCGTCTCGAAGACTCGGAGCGGGTTTCCCCGTTATTATGCCATTAGACACTTCCACCCCCGAGCATATAGCTCTGGCGGCCCCCCTCTGATCGGCCAACTAAGGCAAGCCAGAGTTGAAAATCCTGCGGGCACTCATGGGGTTCCACTCCAACCAACCAACAAAGGCAAGCGGAGACGAGGCCCTGACCGACTCTCTGGAGCATTCGGGTACGCAGTGTCGCCACTCACATTCAGCTCGCCACAAACTGCCCTGCGTTCTGTAAGCTACTTGATATACTTTTTTTTTTTTTTTTCTTATGATATACTTTTTTTTTAAATCATAAGGTATGAAGAAATCAAGCAGCTACTTTAATCTGCCCTCCAGGATTACCTTATCCCATGGTGAGATAACGTTTTCTTTTATTATTATTATTTTTACTAATCATACCTCACCCAATATCCAATAACCCATAATTAATAAAACAGTCGTGAATGCCGCGTGGTGCCGGCTCAGAATGCCACCACCCCATTTCATCCCGTGGGTGTCGTAAAAGTCGACTAAGGGATTAACCGGAGGATGGGCAGTAGCATCCTTCGAGTACATTAACAAATTAACTGCGATCGCCAACCCGTCTGCCAAGCGTGGCGATTATAGCAAGACCCCTCAAAGAGCACACGACACACCCATATGGGTCGTTGTGGTGATCTTTGGGGGAGGCCTGTGTCCAGCAGTGGACTTCATTCAGCCGAAATGATGAATAAAACAGTAATATTTCGTACCCAATTATTATTTATTTGTATACATTTAATTCTTATAGCATGTAAAATACAATTTTGTCATTTAATATAAATATAAATGGGAGCTGTACAAGCAAAGTCTCATTAGAGTGTCTTGTTGTGAATTATATTTGTCGTCCAATCCGCTTGTTTGTCGGCTGTGATTCATAACGACGCGAATTTTTCATGGCAAATGAAGGAAAATGTTTTATTTAACCGTACATTCATATACCTAAATAGAAAAAACGTGCTAAGCATGAGTTTTTTGTTTGAGCTTGTTTGTTTACTTATTTGGCTTTTTAAAAATTAATTATAACGTCATGTACATGTCAAAATCGTTATTTGGATTACTTTACAAGTTAGTTGTTTACTGTCTTACTGCAAGTCTGGCTTACTAGGTACCCCAGCATTCTGCGTGCTCATATCGAGTGACCCCCGGGAAGATGACGGCGCGCACGCGGACAGGTACCACCGTGTGCGCAGCACAGCGCACAGTAGGACTTGGAGAGATCCTTAACAATCCTCCCAGAGAAGTGCCTGGGGTGCGACCTTTTAACCTTATCCCCGCTAGAGAGGGTGACCGCTTTACAGTCATCGCGTGGTTAAGGCGTGGCAACAATGGGCGGCTCTAGTGTGATCTAACGAGGACATGTGGCCCCCCTTTGATGCCGAAGATGACCGCTCCAGTGGTTTTAGCCGGTAGGAGTCCAGTATACCCCTTCACCCTTCCCCGGGGCGAAGTATATGGACTGTATGGTATCATACTATACATTTCGTATAAAGTAATTCATATTTCTTAAATAAACTGATCAAAAAAGCAAAAAAGTTTTCAAGCCATCTTTTTCTTTCATAGCTTTTGACTAGTATTAGATCTCTTCAAAACAATAGAACCCAATTCTAAATTCCAACGTCAAGACATTACAAGTGACAGGCTGAAAGACATTTGTCTCCAAAAATACGTTTAACCATTTAAGGATGAAACAAATGAAACAAGTAAAAATGTTAATAGTTCCTTCTTTCTACCACTGACAGGAAGAGAAAGGAAACGATACATTAAAATTCTTATCTTAATTTTAGTTAATGAATTTGGCAAAGGGTGCATTGGTATCTACCCTTTATCTTGCAAACGTAATAAATGAATGTTGGAAGCGTAAATATTTCTTGCTGAAATATTTTGGTATTAATTTCAGAGGACGGTTCGTAAACTGACAAATATTGTTTTGTGTGTTCATCGTCTTGATAAAATTCAGAGCGAGGTCTTTAGAGTAAGACTGCATGCCATCATTTTTAATAAACGATTCATTATTATTCGTATGATCTTCCATAGCATAGTAATCATCATGATATCTGTCCTTTGGTATTACTGCTACAACATACCATTTGGTAGAGAGTCAATGCGTAAACACGCCAATACAGTCGTATGTAATTCAATACGTAAATATTTATTTTAAGAACACCAGATTGTTCCGTAAACCACAGCGACTCAATTCTAATATTTTCATATCCGTACGTATATTTATTGGTTTAATGCACCATATACACCATTTTCCGTTTTGAAGCTACAGAAGTCCTCCATCGCCATGCAAAGTGCATGTCTTTCTCAAAACTGGAAATCAAGTCCGGTAAATGACGAATCACTTGATTTTTTAGGCGCGATTCACTCAAAGATTTTTTGTCTCTGTGTGAATCGACTGTGCTTAGATGACGGAAGTTACGGGGCGTATTGAATGCCATTATTTTGTATGAAATTATGTATAAAAATTACTTGGGGTCGTTAACGCAATGTAAATAAAGGTAAAGGGGAGCCGACGAGAGACAAATTACTTTGACGTTAGTCTAATGTGATATAAGAAAGAAGAAAGAAAACTATTTATTTTTGCACCAGTAACGACGCACAAATAAAATTAGGCACAATATTTATAAGAAACACAAAAACTAACATAGAAAATGCAATAAAATGGCAACACAAAGTTATGATAAGGGTATGTGCCAAAAGACTTGGAATCCAGGCCTAACATAAAATATAAACTACATTACCAGTTATATGTAAGTTTTATAATGCTAACCACTAAAAATCCAAAAATCATTGCGTCATGCCCGTGCAAAAAAAGGTTGTCACTCAGCATAATGCTGTGACGTTGAAAAGATCCATCGACACCAGCGCTGGTTTTCAGTGACAACCTTATATATCTGAACGTCATCCACGACGCACTTACAATAATACACCTCTGCTTTTCCGGATATTGCTTGGCTGTTGATATGGTATTCATCTTGGTATTTATGTACCAAACCCTGAAAATCTAATTAAAACGAACAGCCAAGGACTTTCAACTGAATTCACACTTTATTTTGGATTCACAAATTGGAATTGAAACGGCACCGCGGGTACGGTCCTCGTGACATCGCGAATTTAACGGAGTGGCAAATTAAAAGTAGGTATCATTCAGACATTGACGAGGGTACCGATGTTTGTTTTTTCGTTGTTTTCCGTTGACAGAATCAACCAATTATTGATTTCAGTACCAATACCTACCAAGTTTTGTATTTTTCAATTTTTATATTATATTACTTTTTTTTTTCTTTTTTTTATTGATGTCCAGTGGAAATTCTGAATGGAACTTCCTTCACCCCGGGGAAGGGTGAAGGGGTATGCCGGACTCCTACTGGCTAAAACCACTGGAGCGGTCATATTCGGCACCGAAGGGCGGCTCCAGGTCCTCGTAAGATCACACTAGAGCCGCCCATTGGTGCCACGCCTTTAGGCACATCTCTGAAGGGATGACTGTAAAGCAGTCACCGCCTCTAGCGGAGGGAAGGCGACTGTAAAAAGGTCGCCCCCCAGGCACTTTTCGGGGAGGATTGTAAAGAATCCCCCCAATCCTCGCTTTGCGCTGTGCTGCGCACACGGCAGCACGTGACCACGTGCGCGCCACCATCTTCCCGGGGGTCGTTCGGTGTGAGCACGCAGACTCCCCAATCTACGCACCCGCGACCCATATTATACTACCTAGTAATAATGTTGCAACGCCTCCTACAATTATTCAGTTTTTTTCCAAATCAGAAATCTTAACGCTAATGCCAAATACAAGTTTACAAAGTGTCAGTTCAATTGGATGAATAGTATAGGAACGCATACAAACAAAGAAACATTTATTGTTATATATTTATAGATTTAACATATTCAAACTTACTTAATGAAGTCCCTTGTCTTTGATCTAGCCTGATGAGAGCGATGGAAATTGCGTACCCGGAAGTTGTCTCTTCACTCTTACTTCAAAGGTTGGAGTTGTAGAAGTAGAAAAAAAACATAGACGCTTACATGATGAAGTCCACAATTTGGCTGCGCGCATAATGAAGGTTGAACTGAGTGTGACATATCGGATGCCAAATGTGGATGGAAAGCTGTAGTAAGTAACTGCAGATCAGATGGCAGAAAAAAAATGGTGGGACCAGTTCGTTTAGCTTACATACACACTCCCCAAATTAGTCTGTAGAAAACCGACAGACTAGCCTCGTTTCGCCGATGTGATAGGCTATGAAGCTTGAGGAGGTGACCGCTTTACAGTTATCCCCTCTGAGATGTGGCTAAAATCGTCGCATCAATAGCGGGCTTTAGTGTGATCTTACGAGAACCTGAAGCCTGCCTTTAGTGCCAAAGCTGACCGCTCCAGTGGATTTAGTGGGTAGGAGTCTAAAGGAGAGTTGCCTCTTCACCCTTCCCAGGGGTGGAGGAAGTTTATTTGAATTTTGGCCAATGGTGCCTTCGCGTATGAGTCTCTTAGTTCTCTAAATTGCATCGAATTAAGACGAGCAAGCTGGCACTTTGCTGAACTGTCCCATAAAAGGTTGTAATTTTTAATAACTAAAAGTAAAATTGTATACGTATATTAAACGAATCTTGTAGTTTTTAACATAGCATTAACAATAATCCTTAATAAGGAACGTGACGACCAGGTCACTTGTACCTGGAGGAGTGCGATACGGAACGAGTTGAACGAAGCCGAGATAAAGTGGAGTGAGACCAAGATAACGATGCAAGATGAGAAGGTGATGAAGACTCTCTAGCCCTAACACTCACTGCGTGTAGCTATACAAACATATAAGCAGGAACAAAAACAAATGAATAGTGCAAAAAATTGCTGCCAGCATTGTACAATCAAGCAGTCTGCTGAAATATTTACTGATTAACGGATTCACATATATTTCCGATAGTATATGTAGATATGGTTGATGTCAAAAAATGACCTATAGATGATCAAATGTCATTAGTCTACAATATATTGGTTGATTAATGTAACATAAAAATGAATGTCATTGATAATAGTTTAAATGTTAGGATCGCCTTAAGCTCAGTAAGTAGTATATTAGAGGCTTCTAAATAATAATATTACAAAATTGGTTGTTTCATTGTAGCTGTTTTTAAGAGATATGCCTTTGGATTCGTTAATTATGAACACACATCTCACACAAACACCAAAAGCCAAAAACGATGTTTACAAAACAAAAAAATCATGTACATAATTACATAACATCATACACCATCTACCATTTTGAGCTGATGTCTATAAACTATTAAAAATATTGATAATTCAACTAAAATCTAATCTATTTAATATAAAACTAAAAAGTAAAGGTATTTTATAGTCGATAATTCATCCACATACAACACTGGGCCCGTTTATATTGCTAGCTTATGTAAATGATCTACCTTATATGATCTCGGCAATAGCTGATATAATTTTATTTGCTGATGACACCGCACTTATTTTTTATATTAACAGGATAACCAATGAAGCTGTACACGCTAATGATTTTATCCTGTCTTTCTTAATGGTTTACATATTAAATGCTTATAAAATAAAATGTTTAAAGTTTCCGTTGTCAATCATACCTGAAGTCGAATTAGAAATAATTCTTGAAAGAAAGAAACTCGAGGTAATAAATAAAACCGTATTTCTATGTACAAAGTCAAAAGTTTTTTATTCATGTAAACCATTTGCTGGCACTTACGAATTGTCAGAATTTAAATAGTTGCACGGTTCCAAGTCTTGGTCCTATGGAGAAGAACCGGCAAGAAACTCCATGGATATACTCTTTTAAAATATATGATGCATTACAGTCTTATTACTTTACACAATATATTCGAAAAAAAATATTATTACGAGTATAAATTGGGTTACTCATATAAAGGCTCTGTCAAGTAGGTTAAGTGCTGCTGCATTTGCAGTCAGAAAAACTAGGCATCTAACTGACGTGGCTACAACCAGACTATATTTTGCGTATTTCCAGGTGTTGATTCAATATTTATATTACAGAAGTAAGTAATTTTTTCACTACAATAATATAAAAGTTGCAACAAAATACTATATTGTCAAATTACAGTATTATTCAAGTTTATTGTGGGAGACTGGTGCCTAAGCTAGGCCGAAGCCTGTGTTACAGGTCACCAGGCCTCCACCAGAAGATCAACTATCCGCGCAATCTTATAATATAGGTCTTCTAAGGGATACCTTAAGGACCTCTTTAAAGATATCAATTTACTAAGAAAGCTTTACCTTCATATTTAAAAAAAAAATATTATTGTAAAACCTGCTAATGTTGAGTGTTAAAACCGACATTAATTGTATAAATACCAGAAATAAATATAAAATAGTAGTACCTACATTTTGATTGTCCAAATCAATAAGTTTTTCTTAGGTTGTGTTTGATTTTACATGCCTGGGATCTGATTACATCTAGGATATATTATACATATATCAATACTCATAGGCATAAGTAATTATCGATTCCAGTTGGGAAGTTTAAATCACACTTCAAACCAATTCTCATTGCAAAAGGTAAATATTATAGGACACTGTGTTAACGATAAGGACAATTACGGCGTTAGTTCACTTTTGGACATAAGTATGGCTTCCCTGGAAACTAAATGTATAAGTAATAGTAATATTTACATTGTATAGATGTCCATATTTATTTTACATCAATCTGCAGTGATAATATACAATGTTTTAATACTTTACGATTTGTAAGTGACAAAAAAAGCTATAAGTACACAGAAAGACCAAGCCCTGTGTTTCTTTCAACATTTTTTTTCGCAAAGGTTGTCATGTAGCGAAATTTCCTCCGTTTTTTTTCAATATGACGGGTAAACGGGTGTCTGTTAGGCCCCTTTTACTGAATAAATGATTCTATTCTATCCTAAATAGAGGACTGGAGTTGGATAAACTAACGTTGTTGGTATTACAAGATCTCTGATTATACCGACAGTAATATAATTTTAAAGCACTGTAAAACGTTTAATAAGTCCTGAATCTAATAATCTTTACTTACGCTGAAATTAATTAATGAAATGGTGTTAGTTAATCCCACGACTTATGTTCTTTATTAAAAAAGGGATAAATTGATGTAACGAAAAGAAAAATGGAGAAGATATTTCTTCATGCTGACTACACAATATTTTGAGAAGCTTTAATAACACTTCTTGTGGCTCACCTCAAATTATCACTATGTTTGTGTACGTGTGGTGTCTGGTTTAAGAATATAGCACCACTCCATCTCCTCCCGTGGATGTCGTAAGGCGACTAAGGGAATCTAAATCAGAGGGATGGGCAGCAGCGTCCCTTCTGTGAAGCGGTAGCCATACTGCGCTCGCCAACCCGCCTGCCAAGCGTGGTAAGTATTGGGACATATGATGGCATATGATGACATTAAAATGATGACACAGTTGTGTAAATCTATGGATGAGGCCTTTGTTCAGCAGTGGACGTATGAATGGCCGATATGATGTTACAGAGAGTGATAATCTGAAAGAAGTAGATAATATAAAGATTTACTCTAACAAATCTAAGTTCAACATTCTCAAAATAAAATGAGGTCAACCAATCTGGTGTAGTTTTAAGCTAAGAGAAATAAAAGTAACATGTTTCCTACTTCAGCAAATGTATTGCTCAGAAAACCTGCACTAGCAAGTTCTCTGTTACGGTTTGCGAACAATCCATTAAATTCGTATACGTTTTCACTGGCACAGAGGATATTTTTGTTTCCTTGTTTGGAGTTTGCTAGTAACAAAGTGAACGCACACAGCGTTTGGGGCAACACAATGATAGATGTAGATAGTATTTAATGACATGGCTTTCTGTTCGGTGCGTCGCAAGTTTGATCCACGCATGGAAAACCTTTTTTTTTTTCAAGAAAACGTTGCCCCACACTAGGATTTCTACTGTGTCGTGGGTGCGTTTACAGACATGAATTCCACATACAATACGCCCAAACCCGGAACAACTACCTGCAGATCATACAAATATTTTTTCAGTGCGGAAATCGAACCCACGACCCGGAGCGCAGCAGCCGACCAACCGTGCCGTCAAATTATAAATTTTTGTATAACCTACAGATCGTTGTTTTGTGTCGGGGTATTTGTGCTTGTGGAATTTATAACAAATTTATAATTTTAATATAAAATTTAAATATAAAAAAAAATGTTAAAGCTGCATCATATCAGTCAAAAACCTTCATTGCTGAACAAGAGCTTCCCCCTTAAAACGACCGGTTACATGCCATATGTCGTCATTTCGAGGGGAATTTTCCAGTACTCACCACGCTTGCCAGGCAGGTTGGTGAGCGCAGGAGGGACGCTGCTCGGGACCATCCCTCTGGTTTAGAGTCGCTTAGTCACCGTTTACGATACCCAAGGGAGGAGATGGACTGGTGCTTTTTAAAATCCGGATACCACTCGGATAACCCAGTTATAGTTTTGGGTAACTTGTACCTGATCATGAAGTTAATGAGATTTCTTAAATTATATATGTATTTATAATGAAATGTAAGTATATACAGTGATATTTTTTAGGATTCAATAGGTATGCAGATACATTTGAGTGTAGAAGGTACATCTTATGTCAAAAGAAATTTCTGCCAGCCTACTCGCGATATGAGTAAGGTACAGATAGCAGTGTGTAAAGCAGAAAAAATAAAATTTTATAATGTTTTGTGTATATACACATAATAAATAGATACAAATAAATAAAATTGAAGTGACTGCTTGTAATGTCAAAATATCACCTTTTTACTAAAAACATATGAAAGTATACACGGTAGGTAACTACAACAAAAAACCAATTTTGAATTTTTTTGTCTGTCTGTCTGTTTGTTCCCGCTAATCTCCGAAACGGCTGCACCGATTTCTACGAGACTGGCAGATAGCTAATGTTATAAGGAATAACTTAAGCTACTGTTATTTGAGAAAAATAATCAGAGTTCCGTACAAAAAGAATAAAACCCATGAAATCCAACATATATACTCTATGCCGGAGTACTCTCAACTATTTATAAATAATCAAATTTATATTAAATTAAACGGCGGGTGAAACCGCGGGCCCCAACTATACATCTTAAACCTAAACATGTATATCTAAGTACTAATACTATCACGACGGTTACAATTATTATAGAAAAACAACCATAAATGTGACAGTACACTGATCTTGGCATGGGGGTAAAAAAATGTAAAGTATAAGAAATTCGCCCTGACACACGAAACTAATATAGAAATAGATCTTCTTGTCATGATAGGTCCGTAGTCACATTTATCTATACAAATAAATAAAATTGAAGTGTCTGTTTGTAATGTCAAAATAACAGCTTTTTACTAAATGCATATGAAAGTATATACGTTACATATAACAAAAACACTTTTTTTTTTTTTGTATGTCTGTCTGTCGATCCGTCTGTCTGTTTGTTCCGGGTAATCTCCGAAACGGCTGGACCGATTTTGACGGGACCTTCACTGGCAGATAGCTGATGTTATAAGGAATAACTTAGGCTACTTTTATTTTAGAAAAATAATTAGGGTTCCGCGTAAAAAAAGAAAACCCTTGAAATCCAATATATATATTCTATGTCAAGTATCTATGTCGAAGTACTCTAAATTTCTTTTAAATTAAACGCGGGTGAAACCGCGGGTCCCAGCTAGTAATATATATATATGTATTCAAAGTCAAAGTCAAATATTTTTTATTTCAAATAAACCAATTATTGACACTTATGAAACGTCAGAATTTAAATTGCTCGGTTCCAATTAGTTGATCCTATGGAGAAGAACCGGCAAGAAACTCCATGGATACTATTTTAAAATAATTGAGGTTACAATATTGAATTAGATAGGTATTACACAAATTATTAGATATCACATAAATGTGTTAAGACTTTATCAACACATTGCTGAAATATAAATAGAGCAGCTATACAGTACAAAGAGCACCTCACATATAATTGGTTACCAGGGAAGCCACATGTGCAGAAAGTAGCTAACGCCATATGTCCCTATCGTCAACATAGTCCCTAACCCTATAGTGGGCATTTTTTATGAGAATTGTTTTTGATTTATTATATTATTGATGCTCAATACAATAATAAGCTAGATGAGGTATTAGTCCAGGAGAGGATTGACGCACGGGATATTAACGTTAAAGCTATAGAAGGGATAATCCCGTCTAACGCTGATCACTCTCCCCTGGATATTAATATTAACCTGTCATTGAGATCGTATTGAGCCGACATACCGATATCTGAGAATGTAGTTGGTTGGAATTTTAAAAGTGGTTACAGACACTGACCTATTTTCTATTCTATTGTCTAAAGTTAGGCGTGAGCTTTAGCATTTCGATGGTACACATCATCAAGATCATTTTTGGGATGCTTGGTGAAAGAAAGAATGATCAGTGTGGTGCTTCCAACTGTATTTTGTATTTCTGATTGACTGTTTAGTTCATCATCATCATATCAGCCAATTATACGTCCACTGCTGAACAAAGGCCTCTCCCAAAGATTTCCACAATAAGTATCGTTATTTTAAGGATAGCGTGGTGAGTATTGGCAGATAGCTGCCAATACTCACCACGCTTGGAAACCTGCCTTCTTGGTGAGCGCAGTATTGGTACTGTTGTACAGAAGGGTAGCTGCTGCCCGTCCTGCAGGTTTCAGGTTTAGAGTCCCTTAGTCGGCTTTTACGACATCCAATGGGAGGAGATGGCGTAGTGCTGTATTCTTAATCTGGACACCACACGGACTGACTGACTGTTTAGTTATTTACCGTATGATACCAGCTAAGAATGCCACCAATCCATCTCACCCGGTGGGTGTCGTAAAATACGACTTTGGAATTAGTCGGAGGAAGGCCAGCATCGTCCTTCGAGTACATTCATTACATTACTGTGATCGCTAACCCACCTGCCCAGCGTGGCGATTTTGCCAAAACCCCCCGATGAGCACACAACAGAAACCCAGATCTGTGGCGATCTTTGTAGTGGATTTATTGGGCTAAATAGAATAGATTATTTTATTAACAGCTTTCATGTGGTTTTCGCCAGCTCTTATCAATAGGGTGGACTATTCCAAGCGTGGACCTTTATTGTTAGCTTTTCTTAAGAGTCTATTAATTAGCGTAATTATGGCGTAAGTGGTAACCCAGCGAATACTTCAGGAAGAGGTTACACTTAAGCCTATAATAAAATAGGAAAGTCGTTTATATCGGAAATAATAGGTTACAGTTTTTGTCAGTTTTAAGCACGCAATGTGTTGTAAACAATGCGATCAAATCACTACGTGATTACTGTACTATGACATGATATAGTTTGCGAGCAATGATCTTATTTATGAACTGTAGCGAAACAACAGCCGTTTAGTTTATATTCACATTGCAGTTTTATGTTAAAAATATATAGTTTATTATGTTTTTATTCAAAATATCGTTAGAATAGATGAAACAATTGTATTATACTGGAAATAAACTAATACATTTAAATAAACTGGATGCAACATTCTAATGCTGAGGGTTCCAGAATGATGTACTGAATTCATGGTATCAGTTTTTGTCACGAGGTCAGTTACACCTATATGAAATAAAATAAACTTGGATTTTATTTTGATTTGAATAGCTTTGAAAGGAATGCTCCGATTTGAAAGGAACTAGAATCTGTAGGTATGATTTCTGCCGGGGTAACAACGCTCCTGGCACCTAATCTGCGTGCCCACACCGAGTGACCCAAGA
Organism: Diloba caeruleocephala; assembly: GCA_947459985.1. NCBI lineage: Eukaryota > Metazoa > Arthropoda > Insecta > Lepidoptera > Noctuidae > Diloba > Diloba caeruleocephala. The sequence continues at coordinate 2,045,412 of OX381611.1, read as the reverse complement.
GAAGACGGTAGCACTCATGTGGTCACGCGCTGCCGTGGGACGTTTTCGGGGATCCTTTACAATCCCTCGCGGGAGGGCGACCCCTTTACAGTCACCTTCTCCGAGATGTGCCTATAGGCGTGGCACCGGTGGGCGGCTCTAATGTGATCATACGAGGACTTGGAGCCTCCTTTAGGTGTCGAAGATGACCGCTCCAGTGGTTTTAGCCAGTAGGAGTCCGGTCTACCCCTTCGCCCTTCCCCGGGGCGAAGGAAGTTCATGAAGAATTTCCACTGGACACCAATAAAAAATATATAAAAAATGATTGAGATAGATGAGGTATGATTCCTGCATCGAGAGTAATTTATAGTATATTGTATCTTCTACAGACACATATTTCGAGCTTCATTCTTAGTATATTGAGTTTTGAGACTATAATGGCAGCGTGTCTTCAAAAGCGGTTAAAATACTTCAATAAATATCCTGCCACGCATTTAATGGCGGATACGCATAAATATCCTATATCCACAAATATCCGCCACTAATGTGCCGTGTCAATGTATTTGTTGATCCCGCACGCGTCCATTATGCATGCTGCTACATTATTTACGCGTATCGATCGCTCCCGGCTCGTCCGCGCTTATTTGTGCGGACTTTGTGAGATTCTCGCATTGTGTTTCTTGAAGATTGTCTGTAATAGAGGTAATAGTAATGAAGGTCGTTAATGGGCTTTGTTTTTGTATGAGAATTGTTTGTCTGTTATGTTGTGTTCTTTTTAATATTCAGTAATGTCTGTGTATCGAGTAAGATTTATCCTTCTATGTTATATCTTCAGAATGGAATAATAAAAAGTTTGTATAACTAAAAGAAATATATATAATTACGATATAAATACATATTATTATATCTTATTCAATTCTATGCTTACACATTTCATATTTAATTACAGCAAAAAAATTTTTTTTTTTTAAACTTTGCCCCACACTAGGATTTCTCCTGTGTCGTGGGTGCGTTTACAAACATGAATTCCACATACTATGCACCCAGACCCGGAACAACTACCTGCAGATCATACAAGTATTTGTTCCGTGCGGGAATCGAACCCACGACCCGGAGCGCAGCAGCCGACTGTGTCAGCCACTGCACCAACCCTGCCGTCAATTTTTGATTGTGAATTTAATTATATTTGGTCTGAGTGACATCCGTGGGTCACACGCAAACTGGTTCAGTTGAAAACCAGCGGTAGGCACCAAACGTCTAGCATATTGCTGAACTGGACTTTTTGGCGCAGATGTGAGACACACATAGGGTAGTTTTATTTAATAATTATTGTAATAATATGTTTTTGTGTTTTTTTTAATTTTGTTGCCAAATAAATGATTTTTCTTTCTTAATTTCTTATTTCTAATAAAAAAAAAATATGTGGCAGTCAGTGCATCTGAAAACGTGCAATGGTTTTTTTCTACTCGGTAGAAATACATCATGTACTTCCTCCACCCAGCAGAAGGGTGAAAAGGCATGCCGGCCTCCTACCGGCTAAAACTACTGGAGCGGTCATTTTCGGCACCGAAGCCGAAGCTCTAGGTCCACAATACACGGGGGAGTCGTGCGGTCCGTGGCAATCTACGGGGCGCCTGTTTGGTCATCTCGACTTTCGGGCGTCCAGCACTGCAGAACCAAGATCCACGGTCTGCAGCGTAGAACGGCTATACGGATCGCACGAGGATACCGAACGGTGTCCTTTGAGGCGGCAACTCTGTTGGCGCCATTTCCGCCTTTTGATATCTTGGCGGAGATGGATGCGTGGGTGTATCACCAAACGCGCTCCCTCCGCCAGAGCGGTGAAGGCATGCCTCCAGGGGCGCTCGAAAGTTTGAGGCGTCAGGCTCGGCGGCGTGCACTCGAGCTGTGGCGCGAGCGGCTCATGTTGCCACAGTACGCGCAAAAGCGCGTCGTCGAAGCTGTCTTGCCGCTCTTCGGAGCCTGGCTCCAAAGGAGCGAGCGCGTCACATTCCGCCTGACGCAGGTATTCACCGGACATGGTTGTTTCGGTGCGTACTTGCACAGCATAGGACGCGAGGTCACGGCACAGTGCCACCACTGTGGAGACGATCAGGATACCGCATAGCACACGCTCGGACGCGTGGACTGCCGAGCGGCGGATCCTGGTCAATCGGATCGGGCAAGATCTCTCTTTGCCAGCAGTAGTGTCGGCTATGCTGGCAGAGCATGAAAATTGGAGTACTGTGGTCTCCTTCTGTGAGAGCGTAATGCTCCAGAAGGAGGTCGCAGAGCGGGATCGGGAGAGGGCCGATCCCGCTCGGAGGAGGAGGACACGGGGCCGGGGTATCAACCGCCACGGCGCCCGTGTCCAACACGCCTGAGCCCCCTGTTGTCTTTATAGGGGGCCTTGGGGGTCGCGAGCGCGCTTATTGGAAACTCTGCGTGCTCATACCGAGCGACCCCCGGGAAGACAGCGGTGCGCATGTGGTCACGTACCACTGTGTGCGCAGCACAACGCATAGTGAGGCCTCGGGGGAATCTTTTACAATCCCCTCGAGAGATGCCTGGGGAGGTGGCCTCTTTACAGTCGCCTTCCCTCCACTAGAGGGGATGACCACTTTACAGTCATCCCCTCCGAGATGTGCCTAAATGCGTGGCGCCAATGGGTGGCTCTAGATGGAGATCTTTCGAGTTCCTGGAGCCTCCCTTCGGTGCCGACGATGATCACTCCGGTGGTTTTAGCCGGTAGGAGTCCGGCATGCCCCTTCGCCCTTTTTGATGACCTACGGCTTGCGGTAGAATTCCTTTTATTCTGGTAAGTTCATTGGCTTTTCCTGCTATTTACCTGAAACTTAACTACACAATCATTATCACCGTACCGGCCAAACGAATTCCAATGAATGAATGAACGAATGAACAAGCCCCATAGATTTCAACAATCGTGTCATCATTTTGAGGGGGAATTTGCCAGTACTCACCATGCTTGGCAGGTGGGGTAGTGAGCGCAGTATGACCATAATTATTTCACAGAAGTAACCGCACGTTTAGCGTCCGATAGTCTCCTTTTACGACATCCATGAGAGGAGATGGAGTGGTGCTATAATCTTAATCTGGGCACACCACACCGAGTCCATCTACTGAGTACAATTTCCTTGAATTGCACTGGATTAGTATCAACATCCATTCTATTGGTACTTCTGTTAACAATTGAGTAACGAATTGAACTAAACAAATATACTTTTGAAGTGAAAACTTCTCTTCTTCTTCTTCTCTGGACTCGCGACACCGTTACGAGACGCTATTTGAAGTGAAAACTTCTTTTAGCGCGGTACACATTTTTTTAGATGAGATAAAATCTCTGAACTCGCGACATCGTTACGAGACGCATCTATAGTGTGTGCATGGCGGACCGCCAACGCGTATAGATAAATAAAACAATTAAAAACATTGCTATAAAATTTTCACTTCTGACGGCACTCCCGGAGTGCAACCCGTTTATTTTTTCTAAAGTAGACCCTAAACAACTATGTATATGTAGATCATATAAATATTTATTTCGTGCGAGGGATCGATCCTGTGACACGTAGCGCTGACAACCAATTACTTAGCCACTGCGCTGACCAATGCGTGCCGTTTTATTCAACTATCAAAGAAATAATCCCACTCTACTTCCTACAGCATCCTCAAATATCCGCAAAACACAGAATAAAATTGTTCTCAGACACGGAGCAGCTGTAAAAAGAAACTAGACATCGGGTAATCGCACGTTTCTCTTCATGCACGGTTTCAAGATCCGCGACTGTCTCTAAAAGATTTCGAGAGGGAAATGGATAGCTGCGAACATTGCAGTGAAACTATGTAAATTATACTAGAAAATACTCTTAGATCTATGAGCTTCTTATGTAACGCAATGTTTGCATGTTTTTCCTTGAGAATAAAAACTCTTCTCGTGGGTATTATTCCAGGCGACTGCGACATTTTATCGATAGGATTAGCGGCTGCACAAAACTAATAAATTCGCTTATTATAATAGCTATTGTCAAACTTCAACATAATCGTTATATTATTCAAAGGACATCTACTGCTGAACAAAGCCTCCCCCATAGATTTCAACAATTGTATCGTCATTTGGGGGGAATAAGTCGTGTGGTGCCTTAGAATTCCACCATCCCGTCTCCTCCCATGGGTGTCGTAAAAGTCGACTAAGGGATTAGCCGGAGGATGGGCAGCAGCGTCCTTCGAGTACATTAACAACTCAACTGCAATCGCCAACCCGTTTGCCCAGCGTGGCGATTATGGCAAGACCTCTCAATGAGCACGCAACACACCCTAATCGGTCATTGTAGTGATCTTTGGGGGAGGCCTGTGTCCAGCAGTGGACTTCATTCGGCTGAAATGTTTTAAATTATAAAGCCAGTCCTAAAGCCCGCTACAATTAATGCATCAAGCCTTATAGATATTTCTACTATCTCGTACATTTTGATGTCGTCTATTAATAATGCTACTATTGCAAAGTTGAACCAATGAAAGTTTCTAGTTCCAAACCCAAATTCAGTGGGCAAAACAGTTGAATTTAATCGAAGCTTTTATTAGCCTTCTTTCCGATTGAAATCTAGGAGTTGAAAAACAAAAATAGGCCTGATGCGCAGACTCCGTTCGCGCTGTAACGTAATGCAAGATTGAGGCCATAGATAATGTAATTGGCAACCTAAAGGAATAGGTAGCAAGACAACTGAATTTGGCGATCGGCCCTAATTTTACAACTGCGATAAGAATAAAAGAGCAAGTACGATTCGTCTGCTTTTAGTCAAATGAAAATCTGTAATTTTCATGAGAGATGTGGATTGCGAATTGCTGCTCATATTGGGGATAAAGCTAAGTAAAATGAGTTACTCTGTATACTCAGGGAAATGAGAGTAGGTTATGTGGAATTATCCATTAGATGTGTAGCTTTTTTTAACCAAAATCATGTTTATCTAGATCGTAACAACGCTCTTAGAACTGATAGCTGATGGTTGGTTCTTGAGTGCAGACCGCGTGCCAGAAAATGCAATGTACGGCTTTCAACTATATGCACAGACGACCTGGTGAAGGTAGCTGGGTCATTTGGATGCAGCATTTAACCGGTCGTTGTCGAATTTTAAGGGTTGCGCATTGTTCAGCTGGACGTCCTTTGACATGTTGAGATCATAATGAATAAGTTAGACAATATTACAGCCATTGAAGTATACTGTTGTTGTTGATGTTGTATCACGGTAAAACCATTATCCATGTCTATAGTAACCATGGAAAGTCTAGGGTGATGGTGCCATCACATATTAGATTAAAATTTTCTAAACAGCCTCTACTTGTTGGATCTATGTGCTATGCTCAAAGCCTTTGATAGGTAGTGTGCTTATTGACTTATAAACGTGTGAAAAGTGGCCTTAACCCCTTAAAAGATACCTGTTAAGAATACACACACACCGCAGGGAAGCTTTTGGCAAGCTATTGATAAGTAGCCGCACCATGTTTCTAAGTGCTTTAGGCTTAGCCAGCACCTCTTTTGTGGCTGATGTTTATTGGCCCGCTAAAGTGAAAGTAGTCAGGTCAGATGGGATAGCGTTAAAACTCAAGCATATATGAAAAAATCCCTTATGTTGGAGGTGCACCATGTGACTTCTCATGTATTATGTCAATCAAAGTTGGGATGCCAAAGGTAAATATTTCTGCGCAATATTCATCTCCACATCGAAACAGTATAATAAAACTTTCATTCATTTACATCCACTTTTAGTAGAAAAATATAAGTAAAAATGGCTAGGTTGAAAATATAAAGAAAATTGAGTTTTTTCGCTTGGCTTATGCATGTTTTCGTTTTAAAATAACTTTTTAACCGGGGCCTTAGAATTGACTGTCATCCTGCCCTCCCAAACGTGTTTTCATAAGAGACAAAGGGATCACAAAAGGTGGAAAGGTAAGCCTCCAACCATACACTGACAATATCGTATTATGAACCCAGATCCGCCTGCCAAGCGTATTTATTCATGACTAACTGGGACAAGCGGTTTAGCCCGCCGTTAACTTAAAATAAATTGGATTATATATAAATACTTTAGAGTACTTCGGTATACACTTGCCATAGAGTATATATATTGGAGATCATGGGTTTTAATTTTTTTGCGCGGATGCCTAATTAATTTCTCAAATTAAAGTGGCCTAAGTTATTCTATCTAACATCAGCTATCTGGCAGTGAAAGTCGCGTCAAAATCTGTTCAGCCGCATCAGAGATTAGCGGGGAAAAAAAGACAGACAGACAGACAAAAATTTATAATGGATTTTTTGTTGTAGGTAGCGTATATTCTTTCATATTCATTTAGTAAAAAGCTGATATATTGACATTACAAGCTGACACTTCAATTTTATTTATTTGTATAGATGTTATTCATTCGTGGGCGTTAGTCACTGGACATTAAGACGACATAACAATTGTAATGCTACCCAGGTCTAGACCTACGAGCTCTAGTGTGATCATACGAGGACCTGGAGCCTCCCTTAGGTGCCGAAGATGACCGCTCCAGTGGTTTTAGGCGGTAGGTTTTACTGCCTGTAAACATTACTGTGTCCTTCAAACTGGAATACAGTAATTTTTTGCGTTTAAACATTGTTCGGCGACAGAATATCTGACACAGCGGTAGTAACTTTTACTGGTGTAAATGTATCTTTTTGCAAGAGGCCGCTTTCTTAACCCTGTGGCAGTCCACGAGGTCGCCATTTCAGATAAAGGAAATGAACAATCAATGATTAACCGTTTAGAAATAAATTGTAATAAGACTTTTTATTTCATCTTGACATTCCAGTTAACTTATTAAAAATTGAAATCTATATTTATGATATAAACTATTCACTTATTTGTTTAATATAACGACTGTTATTCATTATCATTCAAAAACGTCAACTGTCAAAGTAAAACAAAGATACGAAAAATTGGAAATACATCTTGATAAATTGTCAATATTGGGTGTATCAAAGCCATAATATACACATTGTATTAGGACAGCGAGTTTATTGTTATATCAAGATGTTGTCTGCAGTGAAAGGGCCTGATAAAGTTATATCAACGTATTGGAGAGTATTCATCAAGAAAACTTTAACAAGAGGAAACAACTTGATAGAATCACGAACACACGAAGAAAGAAAATGGAAAAATGTATCTTGGCACAGTTTATCAAAGAGCAAAATTGGACTTCTGGGGTGGAAGGCCTGGTGACCTGAGGTATAGGCTTCAACCTAGTTTAGGCACCAGTCTCCCACAGTAAATTTGTATAATACTATAACTTTTTCATTATTGTGGTGAGAAAAATAAATATTGTGGTGAGAAAAATGAACTGTGATTTACATTCTTAATATCTACCTCAGTGCCAGATATTCGCCGCTAAGCAGTAGTGTTTTAACTTTAGACATTACTGTGCTCCGATTGAAGGGCACTGCAGCTAGTAAAATTACTGGACATAAGAGATTAAAATACGTCTCGGGGTGTCGAGTGCAGTGTGATGTCTCGCAGGACTTGTCATGGGTAGCATTCTAATTGTTATGGACAGGCATATCGCTTACCACCAGGCGAATGACTTGCTCGTCTTGTCACCAAGATGTGCATAAAATAAAATTGACCCGCCGTAAATGCCTTATGTACTTCCACCACCACAGGAAAGGGTAAAGGAGCATGCCGGACTACTGGCTAAAACCGCTGGAGCGGTCACATTGGCCTCGCAGGGGGGCTCCAGTTCCCCGATACAATCATTCTAGAGCGGTAGTACATACCTATCCAGACTCTTGCAATAGGAAACCTACCAGCAGTAAAATTGGAACTATATAGTCGGAAAACTGTAATATCTTAACAAAAAAAAAAACTTTACCTGCATAATTTCGCCAGGGATTTTTGTAATTATTTTATCAATAAGTTACAACGCATACTAAAAGAGTAAGGTTTTGATTATACCCAAGTATCATAATAATTGAAATAACCCACAAATATTCATCTAATATGATCTAGTTCAGTAAACTGTAGGCCACCGTCCTCGAGTAAGTAGAACAAACATAATCCAGGCTTGTGGCAGCATGCCAATTGAGCTACTGGCGCTATCAATAAGTAATATTGTTAGGCTGTGGTAATTAGTTATATGAACGGCTATACTGCGCTGGTAATGTTGATTAGGAAAGGCTTTAAATGCGGTGTCACTATGTTTATATGATAATCGATATCGATAATAACACGGTGGCAAATAGGCTTCCTAATGACGGGTAAAGTGAACATTCATATTACCATAAAGACCATATTTGGCACATATTTACGACCACAGTCATTATTTATTTACTTTAAATGACCGTAGGCGACTTTCGGTTTCACAAAGACACAACTGTCATACAGACTTCTTATTACATAGTAAAAAACATCTCTGACAAGGTTTTACGTCACATAATTTGGGATCTCCTTTCATCATTTCAGTCGAAAAACGTCCACTGCTGGACGGAAGCCTCCCCCAAAGATTGCCACAACGACTGGTATGGGTTTGTGTTGTGTGCACATTAGGGGGTTTTGCCATAATCGCCACGCTTGGCAGGTGGGTTTGCGGTCGCAGTTGAGTTTTAACTGTACTCGAAGGATGCTGCTGCCCATCCTTCAGCTAATCCCATAGTCGCTTTTTACGACACCCACGGGATGAAATGGGATGGTGGTATTCTTAGCCGGCACCACACACACTATCCCCTTTAATAGTTACATTAACTGTTCATACATATTTGAAATAAATTATGAATGGAAACAAGAGGCATGCATAATTTTAACTAAAGTGTACACGCTATGGGAATGGATGCGTAGTTGTTAGAGTAATTATGAAAGATTGCTTGTACGTGAGTGTGTATGTAGTTCTGGAGTGGCACACAGGAGAGCGCTCTGATATGCGCATACCGCATTGTCCCAGTACCGGCCATATTGGAAAAAAATGTTTCATCCTCCGTCAGCCCCCTTTCCAAAATGTTCACCTTTGTTGACGAAGCTGTAACTTACAACAGTAGTTTAAAGGTAGTCTACCGTGAGCTACTTGATTTGTGTCATATTGGCGGTTAAACGCCGACGTGGGGTTACTGGGGACGATGAAACAATTTTTCTTATCTGCCCTATTATTGACTGGATATGGCCACTAGAGAGGATGGGAGCAAACCGAGGGTGCCAGCTTACGAAATATGGTCAATGATTGAAACGTTTCTATAGATAAAAATATAAAAAAGAGATTTTTATTCACTCAAACCATTTACAGATACTTATGAATACTTTGACTTTAGCTGTCACGTTCCAAGATGTAGATTTCTTATGGAGAAGAACGAAAAAGAAATTCCATGGTTACTATTTCGAAATCATATATTTTCGGTCAACATATTTATTTAACAATATTTTCTACTTTAGCCTGCTCTCTGAATGACCAGGTATTGACAACATATAGATGGTAGCACAATTATTACATTTTTAGCCCAGAGTAGTAAAAAAAACCCAGCACAAGTGGCATCATCATCGAAGTGAGAGAATTGGCTCAGTGTTTCCACCACCTTATTGACCTGCGGCTAGAGGCGGAGAGAGGCGTTTGTCTAGCGGTAGGCAACAATAGTGAGTTAGTAAATAGACACCTACATATTGATACACGTCAGGTAACGATACTTTTTCAGTACAAAAAAGTTTTTGTTACGTTGACGACACACGAATCCGAGACATTTTTTTTTTTGTAATATCGGTAAATTAAATCTTATTATATCGTATATGAAACTGAAAAATAGAACTAAGTAATCACCATAACTTCAACAAACTCACTAAAATGATTGAAATAGTTTTATACGTTTCACTCCAAAATCTACAATCACAGCTGAATACAGCATGGTAATAAGTGCCCAAAAATGGCGAACCAGAATGAAATATTACAGGACTATGCCGAGCCCACAGGAATTCTGCAAAGAGGTTTGAAAAGCAGTTGAAATATTAAACAAGACAAGATAAAAATATTTTTATTCATGTAAAACCATTTATATGCACTTATGAATAGTCAAGACTTTAGTTGCCTCGTTCCAAGGTGTAGATTTCCTATGGAGAAGAACGGGGAAGAGACTCCATAGTTACTATTTTTAAATCATATTGGTACAATATTCTCGAAATTATGGTAATGTGAGGACAATGCAGGAAGAAAGAGTCTAAACTTCTTAAAAAGTCTACAGTAAACAAGCTTGATTTTGATATTTACCAGAGTTTTTGATTCAATTGGCATGACAGCATTAAGATGACCAATCCCAACAGACGACACTCGTTCACGACCATGACGCACGCATCAGCATCGCTCAGCTCAACCATATTGTAGGAAAACTTAGCGACCCGACACACAACGCCACCATAAGCAGGACACTTGAGTGAGCATGACATACCTAAACTGCCAGACAAATATTACGTCAATAAAACAAAATTATTGAATAGCCCACATATAAGCGACTATCTAATGTCTGTAGGTGAGAAGCATAAATCGTGCTACGCAGGTCCTGGGTAGCAGACGATAGTTATGGACAAGCGTGACGCTTTCCACCAGACAAGTGACTTGTTGTCTCGACACAAGGTTCTGTAAAAACACAAACACGGGAAGAGCTGCTTTTCATCCTCCTGATATCAATCCTTCATAGTCGCGTTTTACAATACCGACGAGTAGAGAGGGGTAGTCTATTCTTTGACTGGAGCCACATGAAACATAAGGGAGTCCATTTTTACACAATAAGACAGTGGTCAGGAGTGAGGCTGTTGTGAACCAATTTACAGTTAAAGCAATAAGCTATTGAGGAAAGCTATCCTTAACAGCTCGTTCAAAATTAAAATGTTCACAAAGTACATCTCTTAAAGCAAAAGCAGCGACTACAGACAGTTAAATAGTGTTCTCAAAGTATTACAGAAGTTCTGGCATACGTATTGTTCGTAGAGACAGTGGTCTACGAGAGCCACCGTAATTTATGTACATTTAAATGGAACCCGGACAGGTAGAGCGGAGGAGACTAGAGGCATTCCTTTATAATCGTATTCGACAGATTTAGATACGGATGTGGTTGAATTTTAATTCTGGAAACAAAATTTTATCTGGTGCTAAAATTAAGGTAAGTTAGTTATTTTGAATACGTATATTCTAAACGAGTATTGTTTTAAGATATGCAGGTCCAGCTAAGCAATTTGATGTATTTTATTAAACAAAGACAATTATAATAAAACACTTTTATACGGATTACATTGCATATAGTGTAGTATTTTATTCTGACATTTCGTACACTTTGCAGGGTTTGTGGTCGCCTGATGACAAACTTTTGATGAAAATTGTATGGTAAATAAATTGAAATAACTTTTTTTAATCTAATGACGCCTGCCACCTCATCATGAAGGAACTCGAAACGTTCTTTAAGATAGCAGGGGTGGAGGGATTGTACAGGATACTGTAATGAAGCTGAAGAATATGAGTATTGCGACAAAAGCATATAGGGAGCCACTAGAGCTTAATAAGATACTCTGAGACATGATCATATTTGCGTAAACCAAATATAAATCTTATACAGAAGTTTTGAAGTCGCTCAAGTTTGTCTAGTTATTTCTCCGTGAGATTCAGATAGCTGGTGTCGGCGAATTCAAGAATTGGAAGAAGAAGTGACTGTGCAAGCACAGTTTTAATGGCAATTGGCAGGAAGCTACCTACGTATACTGGGTTTCCTAAACAGAATTGACCTTCAGTGATAGCTGAGTAGATTGCGATTTTATAGCACTGTAGACACCCCCTGCCCACCTAAGGTAAAAAAATAAATAAGTCAGCCCGGGTTCCACAACAGTCTTTTTGTTGAAAGTTCCATTAATGGAATCTATTGCATAAGCCCTTTGGCTTGATTCTATCCACTTGAATTTACTTCAACGTCGTTAATAATAACAAGGTTAGCACCGTCCATGTTAAATTTAATCGCGTTTAAGCCAAAATATGTAAAAGCAATTTTCTTAGAAGGCACTTTATTGCAAGATGCAGGTAAACTATTACGTACTTGTATGCTCATATAGGCTTGAAAATAAGAGCTATTTTCCCGTATGCGTAATGGTTTAAACCAGACAATAAGACAGAATATAAATAGCATCTATTCCTTTTTTAGGAACCATTTGTTCAGCCCAAATGAATTTTCGAGACGTAATATTTTGGCGAGGCCCCTCAAAGAATATACTGTGTATTGTTTACGTACTGTAATCATTTTCTTTACACAGGCTTTTATATAAGTTTCATGAAACGAGCTATAGTCTATTTCTTTCGTATGTTTTACATTTATTTACACTTAGCTTTTTCTCTGGTGTTTCAGTCATGTCTATGATATTCTTTTGTAAAAAATATTAGGCCTCTATATTCATACTGTATCGTAAGCTCTGTTTATAGACATACATTTAACTTAGGGCATTACATCGCCAAATTACCTTGATGATTTGGTCTCTAAACTAGTATATGTTACTTTACCACCATCTACCGATAAACGGCTGTACTGTACTGTATCTCAAAATTAGGTAATAACACAGATACAGTCATATTTTGCCTATTTTTTATTCGCTGTCTGAGAGACCCGAATATATTTCTTAATAATATAGTTACAATGATGAGTTTCACCAGTTATCTTATTTAGCATTAAGTGTTACGATATAATACAAAATACATTCTGAAGTTCTGATAATGATCAGGTAAATGCTTACCGGATCTCAGTGACGGAACTATTTTGGATGACCTAGCTTACAATTTTTTTTACGTAGTACCGACATACGAAATACTAAAGTAAAAACGAAAATAAACAGCTTAAAAATAATGTAAGTACTAAGCATTTTTTACAGCTTAGGCACGCTTCACTTTACATTTATGTTATTATATGTTCAAAACACAAAATGAAACTATAAACTTCTTTAAACATATTTACAAACTTAATTTATATATTTGACATTGACATTTCAGGGTATTTATTATTCAATAAACATTCAAATAAATGAGAAAATAAAGAATACGAATTGTTTGAGCATATTGAGCCGTTGAAGAAAAATTCAATGTTGGAAATAAAAAAAAGATTTTTTTTATTTCCAACATTTGGGCTATATTATTCATAATTTTAAAGAATACAATTTATTTGTGACGATCTCAAGTACATATAACATATATTTTACGGCGCCAGTGCACAAAAGGTGAACATGAATAAAATTAGTCAACAAAATCCTTTAAACTTAGGCTAATTTTGCGATTTGAGCGATGCAATCCCCATAAGCAAACACTCTATCCCGGAATAACAGAAAACCAGTCGAGTAGCTACAGCGTCAGTCGAGTCGTCTAAAACAAGAAATAAGAGTCGCAAAGGGACAAATTTGAATCTGTACATGTAAATAAAATTGAAGTGTCTGTTTGTAATGTCAAAATAACAGCTTTTTACTAAAAGCATATGAAAGTATATACGGTACATATAACAAAACCACAATTAAATCTTTTTTGTCTGTCTGTTTGTTCCAGGTAATCTCCGAAACGGCTGGACCGATTTTGACGGAACTTTCACTGGCAGATAACTGATGTTATAAGTAATAACTTAGGCTACTTTTATTTCAGAAAAAATAATTAGGGTTCCGCACAAAAAGTTAAAACCTATGAAATCATATATAAATAAGTGTCTATACCAAAGTACTCTAAATTATTTATAAATAATCCAAGTTCTTTTATATTAAATGGCGGGTGAAACCGCGGACTGGGACTCTGGTTAGACATAAGCAATACGACGAAGACGAGTTGCCCGTATTCTTGAAGCATAAAACTGGAAAGTAACTACTACTAATTCATCGTAACAGGTAATTCTTGGGTTTTTTGACTTCTCATCCATTAAATAAGATTTATACCACTTAGGTTTGGTGGATTTTTCTTCTTGAACTAGGATTTATAAAACTTCCTTTTGCTTTAACTTTCACAACTCAATTTTTTTAATAGTGCTCCGTTTTCTTTGATATATTCTCAAAATGGGAATATCCTTAGGGTTTATTCAAGTTTCCTTTTTTAGAATGTGATACAGAAGGCAACCCTTACTATTCTGTAAAAATCTGCATGATCAAACACAATTTTTTGAGCAATTTACCAAGGTCTAATTAAGATGTCCTCTGTTGGACTTGAAAAACCACCAAGATTCAGCTCAATTCATCTGATTGTGATTAATCGAGGATCAGTGCTGGCTTCCGTTAATCCTTTCATCTCGTTCCACTTACAGCTGATAGGCTTTGACCTGTGGTGCAGGTGTGTGCGTTCAGCGAGTAATAGCCTGTAAGGTGACGAGGGTTTTTCATGAAAAATAAGTGAATACGCAAATAATGTTTAGATTTATTCCGTGCGGTGTCAGGATTAATAATATAGCATCACGCAATCTCTTGCCCTGGATGTTGTTAAAAGCGACTAAGGAACTTTAAACAAGAGGGATTTGCAGCAGCATCCGTTCAATGAAAAAGTAGTCATACTGCGCTCACCAACCCACCTACCAAGCGTGGTAAGTTCTGATACCTCTCAAGATGAGGGCACAATTCATCATATCAGCCACAGGACGCTCCACTGCTGAACAAAGGCCTCCCCCTTAGATTTCCACAACGAGCGGTTACATGCCGCCCTCGTCCAACGCCTCCCAGCGACCTTCACCAGGTCGTCTGTCCACCTCGCTGGAGGTCGTCCCACGCTGCGTTTTCCGGTGCGCGGTCTCCATTCTAGAACCTTTGTGCCCCAGCGGCCATCAGTTCTACGAGCAATGTGCCCTGCCCATTGCCTCTTAAGTTTACTAATCCTTTCAGCTATGTCGACAACTTTAGTTCTTCTACGGATCTCCTCATTTCTGATTCGATCACGTAGAGAAATACCAAGCATAGCTCTTTCCATAGCTCGCTGAGTGACCTTGAGCTTTCTTATGAGGCCTATTGTGAGTGACCACGTCTCTGTTCCATATGTCATCACTGATAACACACAGGGCACAATTGTAGAAATACAATGTTTGTAGCTGACATTAAGTACAGATTTTGTATGTGAACGTATTTAATGTAAGGCTTTGGCGATCTCAAAATATGTATTGCCATGATTTTAAATCACAAAAATATTTACCATAGTTATAGACTTAAGTATGAATATTTATGGTACTATTTTATATAAGAAGGGGCCACTGATCGTGCAGATCATCGGCTGGTTGGGAACCGTGTCTGATCATCATGAATATCAATACAAAAATATATCGGTAAAATTATAAGTAATTATAGTGATTATAAACGGCATATTATAGTAAAAGTGAGGACATATTTGCACCTCTGGCTTTGGTAGACAGACAAGGTTACCTAAGGTGATCATGACACAGTTACTACAGCATTGGCTATAAATTTGGTAACGATACTGAATTCTTATTTGTTGTATCGGTATACATATGCCAATTAATTCTCTTACGTATACCGATAAAACTACAAACATTGTTACTTACTTATGCTACCTACTCTCGTTATCAGCCGATGCAAAAAACATATTAGATAAGATAAAAATATTTTTATTTATGTAAAACCATATGCAGGCACTTATGAATAGTCAAGACTTTAGTTGCCGCGTTCCAAGATATTGATTTCCTATGGAGAAGAAGGGGCAAGAAACTCCATGGTTACTATTTCTTTTAAATCATAATAATTTTTACGCAATCCGGTAAACAATACCGAAATGTGGCGCCATCTGGTGTTTAGTAGCGATACTAAGGTGTGTAGAAACTCATAGAGTTCTGGATGGTTCTTCATAAATAAGGCAAGTAACGCCATCTGTTATCTAGTAGCTGTACTACGGCTTGTAGTAACTTCCAGAATGTTCGGGATTGTTATATATGTATGTGGCCATCCATACCATCTGGTCCCTAGTAGCCGTACCATATAGACTAGAAAATTCTAGAAAGTGAAAATTCTGGAACTTTCTAGAAAGTATCCGTCGGCTCATATATATAGCGTCCGCGAAGGAAGGACAGACAATTCAGTTTACGCTGCGATACGATATAGTGAAGAACAAGAGGAATACCAAGCAATTGTATCCAAGCAATGTCTTATAGGTGATATTAATTGTTATCAAGAATAAATAGTGAGTACCGTGAATACTGTAAAATTTAATTTATCCCGAAACCCGGCTCGTTACAATATTTTCCCCATTGTCTCTTACAACTTGGACTGGATGACAAGTAATATTTCCAGATTAGACGGAAGTAAATCCATCTTATTATTCCAGCCCGTTTTCCTCAGCTGAACATCGGCCAACCCCATAGATCCCCTAATAATAAAACATTATAATCACTTCGTTCGGTAGAATTATTGATGTTGTAAATTATGATTATCAATACAAAAACAACTGTCAAACCTTATTAAAAATGTAGATAACAAAATGATGGATTTAGAGCCACACCGTTTTGTAGAGATCTCCAGATCTCTCGAGTTCCTGGAGCTTCCCTTAGGTGCCGACAATGACCACTCCGGTGGTTTTAGCCGGTAGGAGTCCGGCATGCCCCTTCGGCCTTTTCTGGGGTGAAGAAAGTACATAAGGTATTTCCATCGGATCTATAAAAAAAATAAAAATAAAAAGGTAACGAAATGGTAATTGTCTTTTCAATACATCATAATAAAACAATTTTAAACGGATTAAATCGCGTGTATTATTGATTTTTATGTTTCCTGACATTTCAAACACTTTGCAGGGTTCTCGGTCACAGGATGACTAAGGTGACAAGCGTCGTTACAGATTTAAAAAGTTATTTTATCTACCGTATAAAACTAATCAAAAATTGTTTCGATGCACGCAGTAATCACTCACAGTGTCTTGATTTTTTTTAGTGTGGTGTGTTGTTTGGGATTTTATTAATTTAATAACCGGATTCCAAACACTCAATCATATAAATTATAATAGTTGGTCAGATCTTTATACGTCATACCGAAAATGTCCTCAACACCTAAATGGAAAATCAAAATCCATGTTCCAATATCACGACAACGCTTTGAGTAATGGAAGGTTATCAACTCTAGGACTCTCGCCATTTAACTACGCACCAATAAATCGCCGTCCATTTAGCAACTACGACACTAGATGGCCTCAATTTGAAATGAATGTTCTCACTGTCAGTTCATAAATTGTACTAAACGCATCGTAATACGAGTACGCGTTAAACTTTGGTGAAATTGTATTTGAGACGTAATTGGCATGATGTTAACATAAATTCATCAAATTGGCTTATCATAGTCTACTGCTGGACACAGGACTTCCGAAGTCGTGCCCTGACACAGCTCTCCACTTGATACGTGAAAATGGAAGTAATATAGTAATGTCTTAGATTTTCGCGATTATTACACATTATAATAAAACACTTTTAAACGGATTCTATCACGTATATTTTTGATTACGGTAGATAAAATAAAATAACTTTTTAAAATCTGTAACGACGCCTGTCACCTTAGTCATCCTGCGACCACGAATGCTGCAAAGTATTCGAAACGTCAGGAAAATCAAAAATCAAAAATATACGCGATAGAATCCGTTTAAAAGTGTTTTATTATAATAAAAGTAATAGTTAGAAGAACTTCCAGTTTGAATAGAACGACGGAACTCTCCCAATTATTTATAACTAGCTGGGAGCCGCAGTTTAACCCGCGGTTAATTTAAAAGAAATTTAGAGTACTTCGACATAGACACTTAACATAGAATATGTATATTGGATATCAAGGATTTTTTTAGCGTGGAGCCCTAATTATATATCTAAATTAAAAGTAGCCTAAGTTATAACATCAGCTATCTGCCAGTGAAAGTCCCGTCAAACGTACCGTATATACTTTCATATGCATTTAGTAAAAAGCTGTTATTTTGACATTACAAATAGACACTTCAATTTTATTTATTTATATAGATAATAATAATCGTTTATATCTGGCAACATTGTGCCAACAAGCCCATAGTTTTACACCATTTTATTTAGTTGATTGAAATCAGGTTAATTTTCCTTATTTTTCAGTCCTGGAATATTATGTACAGCAAAACCACGCCTCATGGAATACCGTCTGTATACCACACCACGGGGCCAGAAGTCTTCGCTCAGAAAGGCGACTTCTTGGTCTTGTTTATTATTCCTATTTATTTATACGATAGTTGTTCTTATGCTCTTGATTTGTTTTCATTCCAATAACATACAGCACTATACGGGTATTGTTGAAGGTAAGATGGCAGAACGAACACAAGATTCCTGAAAAAGAACTGCCTTTTAAGATCATTCTACTTCATCTTATAATTAAAAAATGACAGATGACCCGAAAGCATGTAGTAGTTTTCTCGCTATTCACGGGTTTAAACCCCTTGCATGGGGAAACCCGGCCTTTTGATAGGCTTACGCGGGGATATAGATTCAACACTAAGAGGCTCTTTAGATAATATTAAGCTATACAAATAAATAAAATTGAGGTGTCTGTTTGTAATGTAAAAATAACAGCTTTTTACTAAATGCATATGAAAGTATATACGGGACCTACAACAAAAAGCTATTCCATTTTTTTTTGTCTGTCTGTCTGTCTGTCTGTTTGTTCCCACTAATCTCCGAAACGGCTGGACCGATTTCTACGGAACTCTCACTGGAAGATAGCTGATATTATAAGGAATAACTTGCTACTTTTATTTTAGACAAATAATTAGGATTCCGTGCAAAAATATAAAACCCATGAAATCCAATATATATATTCTATGTCAAGTGTCTATGTCGAAGTACTCTAAATTTGTTTTAAATTAAACGCGGGTGAAACCGCGGGTCCCAGCTAGTCTATAATATAATAGGACACTAACCGGGAATTGCCTTCCATCATCTTCATCAAATCAGCCATTTATACGGCCACTGCTGAACAAAGGCCTCCCCCGTGGATTTCCACAATTGTGTCGTGATTTTGCGGGGAATTTGCCAATATTCACCACTCTTGGCAGGCGGGTTGGTGAGCGCAGAATGATGCTATTTCACAAAAGGGACGCTGCTGCCCATCCCTCTGGGTTAGAGTCCCTTAGTCGCCTTTTACGACATTCGCGGGAGGAGATGGAGTGGTGCTATATTCTTAATCCGGATACCACAACCAAACGTTTATTTTTTCTATAAGTTACGTTACAGATTCGGAGCAATGATCTTATAAGGTTTCCGTTCTTTTATTCAGACATATGGAACACTAAAAATGTGCCTTATCGTATTATATTCTCTACGTAAGTTTAATTTTGGTCCACGATAGTCTACCATAGTTACAATCGATTTATCAAAATAGTGATAAAGCAACGATCCGTCTTTGTATGTGGAACATCAATTTTAGGTTCATTGATCTACTTGTACATTTGGAGCTTCCCCTCTTTATGTGGGCGTTTTCCATTACTTAGGTATTAGGTTAGAGGTGCTACCCTCTAGGTGGCTCTAGATTTTAATAAAATTGACGTTAAATACGACTCAGCTTATATCCATTGATTGGGACAAAATCCACCTCAAATTAAGAATTTTATTAGATAAAGTATTGGTTGTATAATTACGTTCATCTTTTTTTTTTATTGATGTCCAGTGGAAATTCTACATGGAACTTCCTTCGCCCCGGGGAAGGGCGAAGGGGTATGCCGGACTCCTACCGGCTAAAACCACTCGAGCGGTCATCTTCGACACCGAAGGGGGGCTCCAGGTCCTCGTAAAATTACGTTCATCTAGGCCGCCATAAGCATCGGTTTGACAGACGATCAGTCGAAAAATAATTAAACCCAGTAAGTTAGTATTTATTCTGTGTGGGGTCCCGTATTAGGAATATAGCACAACTCTATATCCTCCCGTGGACATCGTAAGAGGTAGAATAAGGGACTCTAAACCTGAGGAATGGGCAGCAACGTCCCTTCGGTGGAACAGCAGCCAATCTGTGCTCACCAACCCGCCTGTCAAGCGTGGTGAGTACAGGCAAATTCCCCCAAAATGACAACACAATTGTGGTAATCTACGGGGTATAATCTTTGTTCAGCAGTGGTCAGCTTTTGGCTGATATGACGAAGGAAGTATTTTATACTATGTATCCAAAAATAGAGTATATATTATATTATTTAGTTTATTCCTCGGATATCCGAGCAGAGGGAACGCAACCGAGTTATTTTGCAGCGCGTATGATTTACGAAACAGCCGCGGGCAACTAAGTTTACATCATAAACAAGTCGTATGGCACATGTTTGGCGACAAATGTTACAAACTGTTAATGTTTTGCGATAATTAAGTAAGATTTACATTTGTAGTAGTTTTGGCATATGAAGAGATAACACTGTATACCTACAAGTATTTATGTAACGGTTTTTTGTTAGAAATATTTTTTTATTCTTAACCTGCCTATTTGCCAACCTTTCGTGTTAGTACCTAATTGCAGCAGTAATTGACACAGCTCGACAAGTGCGTGCTTGACCGCAGAAGTACCACTCCCTCACAGAAAACCGGTGTAAAGTTACAACTCACTGCCTTTTGTGCATTGAGTGACGAGTATTAGTAGTGCAATTCTTTAAATTCAAACATCCATACATTCTTTAATCTATCGTATCGGCGATACAACGTCCACTACTGAAAAAAAGCCTCCCCCATAGATTTCCACAATTGTGTCATCACATTAGGGGGAAATTGCCAGTACTCACCATGCTTGGCAGGCGGGTTGGTGAGCGCAGAACGGCTACTGTTCCACAGAAGGGACGCCCATTCCTTCGGTTTATAGTCCCTTAGCTATCTTTTACGACATTCACCGGAGGAGATGGAGTGGTGCTATATTCTTAATCCGGCCACCACACGGAACCATTTTTAAATAAATAATTGAAATGACGGTGAAAAACCAGCAACTTATTCCTCTGCCTACCCCAGACTTTATTCCAGTCTAAAGTCTAAAGTCTAAAGGCGCAGCTAAGCGCGAGCCGAGCGATGCTCGGTGTAAGGTGCACTACTCTATGTTTGTACAGTCTGGCTCGGAACAGTTCGGCGCGGCTCGCCAAAGTTCGCACGATCCATGGCTTTTCGTTGTGTGTTTTCGACACATATCAAAGACGCGCGCGTGGCGTGGCTTGTGTTAACAACAGCATTTTCTATTTGTATTTCTACGAGACAGAGTAGGATAATGAAATGAAAATTCATGATTATGAACTTTATTCCAATGTTTAAAGGGAAACTAAAACATGCAGGCTACCAAAATCGCAGCTTCGTATGTTTAAATAGGCACCTCTAAACAAAATACAGCTGCTGTTGAAGCAGCAAGGTGTTTCCTTTTACTGGGCGGCATAAGTAGGTAATAGCGGATAAAAGCTCGTGTTGTTATAATTAGTGGTGTTCAAAAACGCTATATGGCATAACGCGCTATTTTACACGCTATAGTTATAACGAACTTGGCGTACGCGAGTGAAGTGTGCCTTGCCGTGTGGTGCCGGCTCAGAATGCCACCACCCCATCTCCTCCCATGGGTGTCGTAAAAGTCGACTAAGGGATTAGCCGGAGGATGGGCAGCAGCGTCCTTCGAGTACATTAACAACTCAACTGCGATCGCCAACCCGCCTGCCAAGCGTGGCGATTATGGCAAAACCCCCCAATGAGCCCACAACACATCCATATCGGTGGTTGTGGTGATCTTTGGGGGAGGCCTGTGTCCAGCAGTGGACTTCGTTCGGCCGAAATGATGATGATGATGATGAGTGAAGTGATAAAAACGCGGTGAATATTCTTGAATCACGCTAAATGTCATTGGACAGATAGCGCGCTTTATATGTACAGAGCGTTGTTTCAGTTATATTCTTGATCTTGAATACGTTATAGTATATTCGATACGTAATATAATATCTATCAAAATAAAATGGAGAAGTAAAGAAAAGATAATGAACCTTTCCTCATACTTTCCAGGCTTAGGATAATAGATTTTTGTGTAGTAATTAATATAGGATAGGGTTATTTTTTTTTTATTATAAATTTCTAACAGCAGTTTGAAATTGTTGAAAATGGAATTGTTGATGCTGTGTATGCCTATTATTGACGTCATCTAATGTCATGTATTTTTAGTTTACGAAATTTTAATGTACGTACCTTGTTAGCGTATTTAAAACAATAATTATAATCAACGCGTTAGATAACGATCGATAGCGCGAATTCCCGCGATGACTGCCGTCCGGCTCGCCACGTCCGCGCTATGCCATTGCTCGCGCCATTATCCTCGCTGCTAGTTATTTTTAAATGGCGCGATTTTTATAGCGTCACGTTGGAGCCGGCTTAGCGTGCGCTATACGTTGCGTGCATATAGCGCGCTATTTAATCGCGCTAGACGCTAAATTGACCACCACTAGTTATAACCCACACGCCGTGTGAACGAGTTGGCTTGCGTTGGGAAATCCTGAACCGAGCTGCGTCTCGTCGTCTCGAGGACGGTGCAGCGTGTGTGGGCTCACGTTATCACGCGTCGTTTTGGCAGCACCTTTAATACATAGCTTTGTAACGTACCAGCGACTACTCTGACGTTGCAGATGTTCGACTAGTTGTGATCGGGTGACCAATTTGCCGTCCTCTAATATAAAATACTTAAGTCTCCAAAGGGCAGATGAAAGTTCATTGAATACCAAAGCCACGTCGAGATATAGGAAAATTTAATTTAAAAGTATTATTGCATAAATTTTAGGACCTTTTTTAATAAAAAAGTCATTTTTTTTCTTTTAAAATACGTTGCCCCACAACGGTTTCGGTATCTCGTCACTGCGTTTACAGACACAAATTCCACAAACAATATAGCGCGGATAGCCCTTTTCTGTATCATTAAAATTGAGTCAACGTTAGCTACTGCTCCCCAGAGTGTAGATCCATAGGACATGATGCTGTGGAAGTACGTAAAATACAGTAGCTCTTCTTCTCTTCCCGTGGGTGTCATAAAAGGCGATTATAAGGTTTGCTGGAATATGGGTAGAGGCGTACCTCGAATACATGTACAACTCCACTGCGATCACCAACCCGCTCGCCATAAGTGGCGATTATGGCAAAACCCTGGAGTGACCACGTGCTTGGCGCCGTCTTATAGAGCGACCCCCGGGAAGATGGCGGCACGCACGTGGCCAGGCACCGCGGTGTGCGCAGCACAGTACACAGCGTCGCTTGGGGTGATTCTTTAAAATCCTCCTCGATAAGTGCCTGGGGGACGACCTTTTTACAGGTGCGTTCTCTCCGCTAGAGGGTGTGACTGCTGATCTTACGAGGACCTGGAGCCCCCCTTCGGTGCCAAAGATGACCGCTCCAGTGGTTTTAGCTGGCAGGAGTCCGGCATGCCCCTCCGCCCTTCATGTTCATGAATTTTTTTTACTGGGGATCAATATATTTTTTTAACACTCTGGGTGGACTTCATTCGGCTGTAATTATGATTATGCTAGTAACCGTCCTAAAAATTCACATTGTAACAAAATATGAATATAAATCACTGAATTTGGCATTAATGAATAGGCAACAAAAACTAAGTGAGTATTGAAATAAAACCAAATTTACTTATAACTTTCAGTTCAATGCTCTCGGCACCCGCCATTTAACGTCTAAGTTTACTTCGTGTTCTATTGATTTTCCCAAAATTTTATTTGAACAAGAATTCGTTCTCGATTAAACTTCAATAACTAAATTTGAAAATAAATAATTCTCGAGCAACAAGAGAAAACTTAACGACATTATTATTTGATGTTCAGTGCCTCTGATATTGTGATTAATGAAGGAGAAAATTGTTATAAATCAAATCTCCGTCGGAGAAATTCCGACATAAAAAAAAAAAAAAGAAGACTGTAGTGTCCAAATTTAGAATGTTGCAGCGCTCTATCTCCTCCTGTGGATGTTGTATAAGCCTACTAAGGGTCCCTGAGCCAGAGGGACGGGCAGCAGCGTCCCTTCTGGAGAACAGTAGCTATACTGCGCTCGCGCACCCGCCTGCTGAGCATGGTGAGTACTGGCAGATTCCGCCAAAATGATGACATGGTCGTGGAAATCTCCCCCGTAGACGTTGTTGGTCAGCAGTACTCGTCGTGTGGCTGATGTGATAACATAAAATTTTATTCATCATCATCATCATATCGGCCATACAACGTCCACTACTGAACAAAGGCCTCCCCCATAGAATTTCACAATTGTGTCATCATATTGGAGGGGGAATTTGTCAGTTACTCACCACGCTTGGCCAGGCAAATTAGTGAGCGTAGTATGGCTACTATTCCTCAGAAGGGACGCTGCTGCCCATCCCTCTGGCTTTGAATGCCACAGTTGCCTTTTACGATATCCACGGAAAGAGATGGAGTGGTGTTATATTCTTAATCTGACACCACACGGAGTAAAAGATTCCATTGCGGTAATCAACGTCTTGTGTAATGTTAATAACAACGATACTATACAGAAAATCTTTATAGTGACAATTTTCTGATTTGCGTAAAACTGAATTATGTACACGTATATAAAAGCAGTTAACGACTATATTATGTGAATAGTAATGGCTATGACATGAAGATTAACGACTGGAATTTGTCATAAATCAACATTTTAAATTCATTATGTATGTCCCAGTTAACGCGGGGGAACTTACAGATTAGTTTTCTGTTATACAATATATTAACTAATGAAAAAAGTTCCCGTGACGCCGATATAGTTTATCATCATTTCGGCCGAATTAAGTCCACTGCTGGACACAGGCCTCCCCCAAAGATGTCCACAACGACCGATATGGATGTGTTGTGGGCTCATTGGGGGGTTTTGCCATAATCGCCACGCTTGGCAGACGGGTTGGCGATCGCAGTTGAGTTGTTAATGTACTCGAAGGACGCTGCTGCCCATCCTCCGGCTAATCCCTTAGTCGACTTTTACGACACCCATGGGAGGAGATGGGGTGGTGGCATTCTGAGCCGGCACCATAGTTTATCATTAATAGATAATAACAAAAATGGCCTCGTGGCTGAAGGATTGCCTGCCATACAGGAAGGTTTGAATTCGATCCCGGCCCGCACCTCTAACTTTTCGGTATTTATGTGCAGATCAGAATTTGATTATCACTTATATGAACGGTGAACGAAAACATCGTAAGGAAACCTGTACACCTGAGAAGGTCTTAAAACATTCTCAATGGTGAGTGTGGTCCACTAATCCACATTAGGCCAGCTTGGTGGACTAAGGCCTAACTTTCTCATAATGAGAAGAGGCCGGTGCCCAGATTTGGTCGGTACGGTCTTTTCGCCTCAGCAAAAACTATGACGAAACAGAATCATACATGATCTCATTGCTATGATTTTGTCATCATCTAAACACACACGCACACAATACACACACGCACACACACTCACACACGCACACACACGCACGCGCGTGCAGTCAGGTGTCCACTCACAAAACCTTGTCCCTACAAATTAATCACCTAATCTATACCGATAGTACTTACTGCATTTGTTATGAAACAACACCGTGTTAGTTTTCGTCCCCAAGGATACGGCACTGTTTCTCTTTAATACAGGCTATTCCGTAGCCTATCTAGGAGGACCGTACTTTACCCATTTAGTGTAGTATACTTAACTGTTTGTTCCAATTTCATTATGTACAATATTGTATAACATTGTACTACAGCACCATTTATAAAATAAAGTTTTTATTGTCTTAGGTTTGCCGTGTGGTGCCGGCTTGCCGTGTGGTGCCGGCTCAGAATGCCACCACCCCATCTCCTCCCATGGGTGTCGTAAAAGTCGACTAAGGGATTAGCCGGAGGATGGGCAGCAGCGTCCTTCGAGTACATTAACAACTCAACTGCGATCGCCAACCCGCCTGCCAAGCGTGGCGATTATGGCAAAACCCCCCCAATGAGCCCACAACACATCCGTATCGGTGGTTGTGGTGATCTTTGGGGGAGGCCTGTGTCCAGCAGTGGACTTCGTTCGGCCGAAATGATTGTCTTAGGTTTTCGCGATTATTACACATTATAATGAAACAATTTTAAACGGATTAAATCGCGTGTATTATTGATTTTTGTTTTTCCTGACGTTTCGAACACTTTGCAGGGTTCGTGGTCGCAGGATGACTTGCAAAGTGTTCGAAACGTCAGGAAAAACAAAAATCAATAATACACGCGATTTAATCCGTTTAAAATTGTTTTATTATAAAGTTTTAATTCATCATTTCGGCCGAATGAATTCCACTGCTGGACACAGGCCTCCCCTAAATATCACCACAACGACCGATACGGGTGTGTTGTGGGCACATTGGGGGGTTTTGCCATAATCGCCAAGCTTGGCAGGCGGGTTGGCGATCCCAGTTGAGTTGTTAATATGCTCGAAGGACGCTGCTGCCCATCCTCCGGCTAATCCCTTAGTCGACTTTTACGACACCCACGGGAGGAGATGGGGTGGTGGTATTCTGAGCCGGCACCGTGCCGTCATTGAACTGAGCGTCTCCGTGGTTCGGAGGGCACGTAAAATCTTCGGTCCCTATTGTTGTAATTAGACGGCAGTCGTTAAGACAAGTCGGGTCTTTGGGCAGTTTGAACAGCTGACACAAGGTTGGCCACTATCCAAAAGACATAGAATTCTAGAAAAAAAATAGATACATAACTTTACATTAGTATATCAATTGCACGGCACGGTTGGTGCAGTGGCTGATACAGTCGGCTGCTGCAAATCGGGTCGTGGGTTTGATTCCCGCACGGAACAAATATTTGTACGATCTGCAGGTAGTTGTTCCGGGTCTGGGTGTATTATGTGTGAAATTTGTGTGTAAAATGTGTAAACGCATCCACGACACAGGAGAAGAGAAACGGTTGGTACCTACATAGCCCAAACATTGTAATAATAAGAGACCAACCACAAGAAAATGCGGACAGATTGTCCTATTTCCAAATTATTTGATAATTTCAATTGATTACCTGGAAATTAAAATCTTGTAATAGTTCTTTGATTTAAATGAGAAAAAACACTTTATCTTTTTAAGCCCTTATGATCGTTTAGAAAGATTTAAACAGCGTATTAAAAACAGCACCTCTTTGAAGAAGAACTATGGCCGTGGTAATACAATATTCCAATAAAAAACTCATATTCTCTTTAAGTTATGAAAACGAAACCTGACAGTGATGATTCATATTAAAACATTCCAGTCTTTTTCGACTTCAGCTCAGACAAATTAAAATAAACTCGCAGCCAAATAATAAATGTTGAAGCTTAAGCACCGTATAAATATACAAAAAGCCATTTATTATGTATTCTAAAATCACCGAGGGATCAATTGTATCTGTAACTACATCTCGTGTCTCCTTTAAATATACTTAAACAAGATATATAATAGATTGCGTGATATATGAATTTTAATGGAACAATAAGGTCAAACGAAGATCACCTTCAATCTGAGTCAAATGAAAATAAAAACATATCATGTAAATGAAATTCAATTTCATTTCAAAAGATTTGATTACAGCATCATAATTGCATTGTAAAAATTGTTATTAGATTTTACTTTTAGTAAATTACCTGAAACAGAATTAGTATAGGTATGTAGTTATCTATACAAATAAATAAAATTGAAGTGTCTGTTTGTAATGTCAAAATAACAGCTTTTTACTAAATGCATATGAAAGTATGTACGTTACATATAACAAAAACACTATTTTTTAATTTTTTGTCTGTCCGTCTGTCTGTCTGTCTGTCTGTCTGTTTGTTCCGGGTAATCTCCAAAACGGCTAGACCGATTTTGACGGGACTTTCACTGGCAGATAGCTGATGTTATAAGGAATAACTTAGGCTACTTTATTTTAGAAAAATAATTAGGGTCCCGCGTAAAAAAATAAAACCCTTGAAATCCAATATATATATTCTATGTCAAGTGTCTATGTCGAAGTACTTTTAATTTCTTTTAAATTAAACGCGGGTGAAACCGCGGGTCCCAGCTAGTTTAATGTATGGGTTTTAAAAAAATGAATGCATCTTCACCTCAGCCAAAAGTCTTTACTCTAGAACGAAGTTCTCCTCCATAGACGACCGGTAACCCTATGTGTTGTCATTTTGGAGGGATTTGCCAGTACTCACCCCGCTTGGCAGGAGGGTTAGTGAGCGCAGAATGGCTGCTGTTCCACAGTAGGGACGCTGCTGCCTACCCCTCCGGTCTAGAGTCCCTCAGTTGTCTTTTACGACATCCACGGGAGGAGATGAACTGGTACTATATTCTTATTATCCGGATCACACACGTAATAAATACTGCCTTACTATGAATTTAAAATTTATTATGAACTAGCTGGGACCCGTGGTTTCACCCGCCATTTAATTTAAAATAAAGTGGATTATTTATATACAATTTCGAGTACTTCGGCATAGATACTTGACATGGGTATGTATATTTATATAGGATTTCATGAGTTTTTTTTTTTCACGGAACCCTAATTATTTTTCCAAAATAAAAGTAGCTTAAGTTATTTGTTATAACATCAGCTATCTGCTATTGAAAGTCACGTAGAAATCAGTCCAGCCGTTTCGGAGATTAGCGGAAACAAACAGACAGACAGACAGACAACAAAATTACAAATGGCTTTTTCGTTGTAGATACCACATATACTTTCATATGCATTTAGTAAAAAGCTGTTATGTTGACATTACAAACAGACACTTTAATTTTATTTATTTGTATAGATTTGCTCTTGAAGCGTTTATATTCCTCTTAAAGATACTCTACT
Organism: Diloba caeruleocephala; assembly: GCA_947459985.1. NCBI lineage: Eukaryota > Metazoa > Arthropoda > Insecta > Lepidoptera > Noctuidae > Diloba > Diloba caeruleocephala. Next base: position 2,016,649 of record OX381611.1, on the reverse strand, counting down.
TAAAAATAAAAATTTATAGAATTCTTCATGGTTTTGATTTAACGAGAGTTGGAAGGCGTAAACTTTAGGTAAACGGTAGGCGCGTATTATTATGGGATGGACATTACTGGAAAAATGAGAACACGACAAGCCTGGCAGTGACAGAACGCGGGCTAAAATAAACATAGCATAAGAAATGACAACAGCAATACTTTTATTTTACATCATTAACATGCAGACAGTAACTCCAAACGTGAAATAACCTCCACAGCATAAACTTTAGAGAAAGAATAACGATTGTGGTAAGCCTCAAATAATATCTGTCTCAAGACCCAGACGACCTGCTCTAATCCACCTTTCCACTGGATCCAACTAGGAGCAGACGTGACTGAGGTTCTGATGAAATAGTTATTTGTGGAAAAATTGCTTGAGTTCGTTTTAATAATTTGATAATAAATAAATAACATATTAAACAGAACACAGTTGATTAGAACATGATTGTACACGATATATAAATGAAACAAATGGTAAGTCAGCGGCTGTTTGAAAGTAAATCCGTCATACATGTTAACTATACAATTAATCAGTAAAATTGAAAATTACTCAGAAACGTTTTTGAAATGTTATAATACTATATGTAAGGGATTAATGCTTATTTCAGTAACTATAACTACTCAAACAACTATCTATTAAAATATCATAATTTCGGCCGAACGAAGTCCATTGTCGGACACAGGCCTCCCCCAAAGATCACCACAACGACTGATGTTGGTGTGTTGTGGGCTCATTGGGGGATTTGCCATAAGCGCTACGCTTGGCAGACGGGTTGGTGATGGCAGTTGAGTTGTTAATGTACTCAAAGGACAATGCTGCCCATCCTCCGGCGAATCCCTTAGTCGCCTTTTACAATACTCATGGGAGGAGATGGAGTGGAGGTATTCTGAGCCGGCACCACACGTCAAAATATATAGTAACATAAAAACATTTTAACTGGGTTGCGATTTTCTCACCTTTATCACTCCAATGCCGTAAAGCATTGATCTCACTAATAATACCAAAGTTTCCGTTTTGTTAATAATCGCCTCGCTTGGCGTGGGCTGGCGATTTAGGTTGTAAATGTACTCGAAGGAAGCTGCTCCCTATTGTCCAGGTATTCTCACAGTTGCCTTTTACGACACCCAGGGGACGAAATGCGTTGGTGGTATTCTTAACTCACACACACACAGCCAGCCAGCCAGCAATAGACGTCACTTTTTTATTTTTATTGATGTCCAGTGGAAATTCTACATGGAACTTCCTTCACCCCGGGGAAGGGTGAAGGGGTATGCCGGACTCCTACTGGCTAAAACCACTGGAGCGGTCATCTTCGGCACCGAAGGGGGGCTCCAGGTCCTCGTAAGATCACACTAGAGCCGCCTATTGGTGCCACGCCTTTAGGCACATCTTGGAAGGGATGACTGTAAAGCGGAAAGCAGTCACCCCCTCTAGCGGAGGGAAGGCGACTGTAAAAAGGTCGCCCCCCCCAGGCACTTCTCGGGGAGGATTGTAAAGGATCCCCCCAAGCCTCACTTTGCGCTATGCTGCGCACACGGCACGTGACCACGTGCGCGCCACCGTCTTCCCGGGGGCATATTCGACACCTAGGGGGGCTCCAGGTATGACACACTAGAGCGTAATTAATACCTATCCATACACACACACAGCAGTTTACATAGGTGCAGATGCGTTTACCAGCCCCCGATCATATGGTAGGCGCATGAGGTCATTATCTGCCAGCTGTTTTGGATTGATGATTCAAAAGTGAACGAATATAATAGTAAATTTATGTACAATGTTCTTAGTGATTCGAGTAGGGAATGATGGAATGATTCACCTACTAAAACGTTCATTATCAACCCATTACTATCCCACTGCTAGGCACTGGCTAGAAAAGCTCAAGATGAGAAAAGTTAGGTCTAAGTTCACAACGCTATCCTTTGTTTTTATTGATCCAGTTGAAATACATCATGTACTTCCTCCGCCCCGGGAAAGGGCAGAGGGGTATGCCGGACTCCTACCGGCTAAAACCACCGGAGTGGTCATCTTTGGCACCGAAGTGAGGCTCCAGGAACTCGAATAATCTCCGTCTAGAGCCACCCATTGGTGCCACGCCTTTAGGGACATCTCGGAGGGGATGACTGTAAAGCGGTCACCCCACTAGCGGAGAGAAGGTGACTGTAAAAAGGCCACCTCCCTGGGCACTTCTCGGGGGGATTGTAAAGGAGTCCCCCGAAGCCCAGCTATGCGCTATGCTGCGCACAGCGGTACGAGACCACATGCGCACCGCTGTGTTCCCGGGAGTCACTCGGTATCGTTTCGGCCGAATGAAGTCCACTGCTGGACACAGGCCTCCCCCAAAAATCACCACAATGACCGATATGGGTGTGTTGTGGGCTCATTGGGGGGTTTTGCCATAATCGCCACGCTTGGCAGACGGGTTGGCGATCGCATTTGAGTTGTTAATTTACTCGTAGGACGCTGCTGCCCATCCTCCGGCTAATCTCTTAGTCGACTTTTACGACACCCACGAGAGGAGATGGGGTGGTGGTATTCTGAGCCGGCACCACACGGCACTCGGTATGAGCACACATATTTCCCAATAAGCGCGCTCGCGACCCCTAAGGCCCCCCGCCATATAAAGACGACAGGGGGCTCAGGCGTGTTGGACACGGGCGCCGCGGCGGTTGTTACCCCGGCTCCGTGTCCTCCTCCTCCGAGCGGGATCGGCCCTCTCCCGATCTCGGTCTGCGACCTCCTTCTGGAGCATGACGCTCTCACAGAAGGAGACCACAGCACTCCAAAGGAGACCACAGCACTCCAACCCACACAACGCTATCCTAGTGTGGGTTGGCGGACTACACACACCAGTGAGAACATTTTGGATCTCTCACAGGTGTGCAGGCTTCCTCACGATATTTTCCTTCACCGTTAACGCAAGTGATATGCAAGTTATGACTGCAATGCGATAAAGCATTGATCCATTAATAATGATGATAAAATATTTTAAATTCATACCAATAACAACAAAAACATCACGTATGGTCCTGGCTAAGAATAGCACTACCCCATCTCTTCCCACAGGTGTAGTTAGAGTTGACTAAGGGATTTGCCTGAGTACGGGCAGCAGCGTCCTTCAACTTCTAGTTCGAGTAAAAGTCAGAGGTCCGGGCCGGGATCGAATTCAGACCCTCCTATATAGAAGGCATGGGTTCAACCTAGGCTATCACTCCGAAAAAGTGTTTTAATTGGGGCCTAGTACAAAAAAACATTTTGATCAAAATTCAACTTTAAATCTAGTGCAATAACTTTTCTAAGCGGTTAATCTATTCTTCCTTTTTGAGATAAACAAGCTGTTTTTGTCCAAGCTGCTGTCACAACAATTCTGTGCCATCAAAAACTTTAGGCCGTAAACAAATGAGTACTGAAGATTTATTGTGTTATCTGCCAGAGTGGATCGTAAAAATTGCCTATCTCGACGTATTGTAAGTAATGAGGGAACGTAAGATGTTTTTATTGGATATAAACTAAAGCCGTATATAGCTTGAAAGATAAGTAATGCAGAACAAATGGCGTCCTTCAATTTGGCTGTCCATTATGTTACTATGTTTTTGTAACCATTGCTGTTATTATTTGAGTAATATAGAAAGGAAGAAAAAAAATTTTTTGTGACTGGATCGACGTACAAAATAAATATACATAGAGCCTACAATTTTACATAGGTATTGTAGATATTATAATGACATGACTATTCAATCGATTTAAATCTAAACAATATCTAATGACTAAACGCTTAAAATATAACACTACATGACACTGAACGCGTATTCGCGCTGGCAACACTAAACATATTACTACTATAATTATAACCAAAGGACTTGGAATCCAAGCCAAACATAGTTAACATCATTTTCTTGTCCATGGTTGAGAACCAGAAAGAGAATAAATTGATTTTTTATCTATGGAAGTCATAATTTACGATCGTATGTTGAAACTTGTGTATCGCATAAGCGCAAAATATAGGTCATTGTTCAGTTTAGTACTGTGGCATCAGAACGAGCCATCAGCGCTGATTTTCAGCAACAGCCTCACATTTCAGATTATTTGAATAATATCATCATCATTTTCCTTTTTTCATTTCACCCGGAAAATAGTCCACTGCTGAACATAAGCCTCTCCCAAAGACCACCACAACTACTGGTTTGGGTTTGTGTTGTGTGCTCATTGAGCGGTTCATCGCAGTACGTTGTAAATATACTCAAAGGACGCTGCTGCCCATCCTCCGTCGAATCCCTTAGTCACCATTTACGACATCCACAGGATGAGATGGGTTGAATAATATAATTTGCCTTAATATTTGAGTGTAAAATTTATGTAATTTAATACAATGAACCTTTTTCTCCACAACACGTTTGCTTCTATATAGATTTCTTGTAACTTATTTATCACCCATGTAAACCCAAAATAATCTTACTATACTTAACGGCCGAATACTGAAACGACAGTTAATATTAAGATTCGCCTTAACTATTTGAGGCGCCCGATTTTGTACCGAAAACTGGTTCTCAAATAGTTAAAGTGGGATCGGGTGTTTCAGTATACGATCGTTAGTAGGTTTATTTTGGGTTTACATAATGAAAGCACGTATGCTATTGCTGCAAGTATATAAGATTTGAGTGTGTTTGCATTGATAGCGCGGGATGATCCGAAAATTATTTCGGTCGGATTGGCTTGGTTTAAAAACGTATCATAAATTCACTTTAATTTCCGATGTAAACTATACAAATAATATAATATATATAAAAATAAATAAAATTGAAGTGTCTGTTTGTAATATCAAAATAATTGCTTTTTACTTAATGCATATGCAACACCAAACCAACAACGTTTTTTTCTTTTTTTTGTCTGTCTGTCTGTCGGTCTGTCTGTATGTTTGTTCCCGCTAATCTCCGAAACGGCTGGACTGATTTCTACGGGACTTTCAATGGCAGATAGCTGGTGTTATAAGGAATAACTTAGGCTATTTTTATTAAAGAAAAATAATTTGGGTTCCGCGCAAAAATATTAAAACCCATGAAATCCAATATATATACTCTATGTCAATTGTCTATGCTGAAGTAGTCTAAATTATTTATAAATAATCAAATTTCTTCTAAATTAAATGTGTCGTGGGTGCGCTTATATACATTTCACACATAATACACCCAGACCTGCAGATCCTACAAATATTTGTTCCGTGCGGGAATCGAACCCGCGACCCGGAGCGCAGCAGCCGACTGTATCAACCACTGCACCAACCGTGTTGTCAAGTAGAATGATAAAAACCTGTAAACCATGTTATCTTTACCAAAGGTTTTAATAAATAATAGTAGAGAATTGTCTGCAAACTGCTTCACTTCATGAGTGTGAATCCTAGTACATCAATACACCAGCTCTATCAAACACTACTACTGGCTAAAAAAAGCTCACAACTTCAAACTATTATCCTTGTTTTGGTCCTAATCTCTCCAACTACCGTAGCACCAACGTAGTCTCAAACTGCCACTGAAATTTTATTTGCTTTATAAGATTTTCTAACTCTTAGCCACTTATCAGTTACCTTGGGGACAAGATCATGCAAGTTTTCTGTACTATCCAAGGTAGCTGAACTTAGTGAATCCCCAGTGGTGAAATCAGGCTTCCGCTTCGGAAGTTGTCAACTTCAAAGGCTTTGCAGGCTCAAAGGTAGTCAACTTCGACGGAAAAGGGTCGTGGGACGTTCCTGAAGATTAATTTATGACGTTTACTTTGATTTTGTAATTAAAAGAAAAAGAAAAAATACTTATAACAAGTTTTATAATGAAGTCTCTGCAGCCACGAGGCTTTAAAAGAAAAACCGTTAATTAGTCTTTAGTTGTTTGCCGTCTGGTCACTGGTACTTTGTTGCGGCTTCTGCTTGTGAAGCCTAATAATAAAGTTCAGAATTTTTACATCGACAGCGTCCGTTACTGTTCCGGGGACAACGTTGTTAATAAAATGAAGGCTCATTTACCGGAAAAATTATCCTGTATGTTCCGCTGCTGGTAGGAAATTGCAAAGATTTATGCAGTTTCATTTTTTATTATTATGTAAGACATCGAAAAAAACCGATCAATATTCATTTTTATAATGAGCGTGGTAGTCATGAGCAAAACTATGTATATCATATCATCATCATATCAGCCATTTATAGGTCCACTGCTGAACACAGGCCTCCCCCATAGATTCCACAACTGTGTCATAATTTTGGTGGGTATTTTCCAATACTCACCACATTTGGTAGGTGGTTTGGTGGGCGCAGTATGGCTACCACTTTACAGAAGGGACGCTGCTGCCCATCCCTCTGGTTTAGAGTCCCTTAGTCGCCTTCTACGACATCCACGGGAGAAGATGGAGAGGTGCTATATTCTTAATCCGGACACCACATGTATACGAAATATGTAAATTAAGAAGTGATTTCAAAAGAAACCGTTTTTGCATTATCCCAAGATACAAGATTCCAAGTTTGATTTTATGTCGCTACTTGTATACACATTTGTGCTTATGACTGTGCCTATTTTTCATTGGTGCCCAGTGGAAACTGGTTCAATTTTCGGCATCAGTTTATTGCTTTCAAATTTCACAATATTTAACTGCAGTAATCAGTGCCTGCACGGTTGGTGCAGTGGTTGATACAGTCGGCTGCTGCGCTCCGGATCGTGGTTTCGATGTCCGCGCGGGACAAATATTTGTATGATCTACAAGTAGTTGTTCCGGGTCTGGGTGTATTGTATGTGGAATTCATGTCTGTAAACGCACCCACTACACAGGAGAAATCCTAGTGAAGGGCAAAGTTTGTAGTTAAAAGAAAAAAAAGAAAATGAAGTGAAAGAAAATTTCATGTATTGACCAGCAGTTATCACAAAACTTCAAAAATCTAAGTAGTACAGGGCAGGTCGGTGAGCTGACAATAGCTTCTGTTCCACAAAAGGAACGCTGCTGCCCATCCCTCTAGTTTATAGTACCTTAGTCGCCTTTTACAACATCCACCGGAGGAGATGGAGTGTTGTTATATGCATCGTTGCGCGAGATTACCCGAGTGTCGACATTTACGATAAACTTGATTACCTCTTACTGTAATAAAAGTTAGTAAAAAGTATTAAATATATAAAAGTAAACGTCAGGAAAAACAAAAAGCTAAAATATACGCAATAGTATCCGTTTAAAAGTGTTTTATTAAAAAAGTATTCATTGATTTTCCCTTCATACCTTAGTCCCGGCAAAAAGTTAATGGAAAAATAGATCAAATATCAAAAGTATCAAGGTATTATATTTTATACATATTTGCAATGAGAATCGTGTACTGAATATTATATGTCACCAGTCATCCTGTATTGATTATATAAAATAAAAACGCAGAAACGACCAAATTTACATTAAATCTACTCAATTTCGTATGAAGTCTTACTTTAGTAGTCCACGATATTTTCATGACGTCATTGCGAATGCTGAAGATAGTGTAGGTGTCACGAGGAACCCCCGGGAAGACGGTGGTGCGCACGTGGTCACGTGCCGCCATATGCTCAGCACAGCGCACAGGAACGCTAGGGGGGATTCTTTGCAATCCTCCCCGAGAAGTGCCTGGGGGTGACCTTTTTACAGTCGTCTTCCGAATGCTAGAGGGGGTAACCACTTTACAGTCATCCCCTCCGAGATGTGCCTAAAGGCATGGATCATCATGGGCGGCTCTTGTGTTACGAGGACCTGAAGGCCCCTTCAGTGCCAAAGATGATCACTCCAATGGATTTATCCGGTAGGACTCCGGCATGCCCCTTCGCCCTTCCCTCGGGACGAAGGAAGTTCATGACACATTTCCACTGGAGAAAAATAAAAAAAACTTGACACGAGAAACTGTTCTTAATTTTTTTTATCACTATCATGAATGGATCTCTTAGTTTTAGTAATATCCACTTGCATCTGGGATAAAATGGCAACACGGCCGGCTCACCGATTTAGGTTGACGTCAGACTACTAGAATGGTACTTTATTATCTGTGGTCAAACGAAAGACGTCAGCGTCGTACAAAAGAAAAGAACGGATAATTAATACTCTCTGATATTTGTAATTACACAACAATTATAACACATTGAAACTTTTACCATTTTTTACGTAGAAAAAGGGTATTACTATTCTGACCCGATACACAGTGCATGATTACAGCATTGTTTTCTAGCCAACAAAATATGCGAACACAATTTGCACGCAATATCCCTATAGCAACCCGCGCCCCATAGCAACCGCTGGCCCTTACACAATGCATTCCCCGTATTGAGCCCTTCCTGCACGTAGCTGTGAAAAGCGTGACGGATCGGGACAGTCACGACGTGACCTGCAACTTGGACTAGACACCTGTATTACTACAGAATATAGTGGATCATTTTTCACTTTATAATTTACTAGTTTACCCGCCCGGATTTGCACGGGTACATAAAATCTATATTGATATATATCTGGAAAGTATGTCCTAAATTAAATATACTTAATAAAATAAACGTATTGTTGAGATATATAGAAAGAAAGAAAGACACACAAGATATAAAACGACTAATAATAACATCATGAAAACAGAAAGGGAAACAGAAAGGGATTAGCCGGAGGATGGGCAGCAGCATCCTTCGTGTACATTAACAACTTAACTGCGATCGCCAACCCGTCTGCCAAGCGTGGCGATTATGGCAAAACCCCCCAATGAGCCCACAACACACCGATATCGGTCATTGTGGTGATCTTTGGGGGAGGCCTGTGTCCAGCAGTGGAATTCATTCGGCCGAAATGATGATTGATGAAAACAGAAATATGAAAATTGTAGCACAGGTTAATAAAACTTATCAGTCCGTAAGAAACTAATCTGTGATAATCCAGTTTATAAAGTTCAATGGATCTGTTTTATCTGTAGTTGTGATTGCTCGATCTTATCAAATTATGTAGTATACCTTAGTAGTCGGTGCAACCAAACAACAACAAATAGATAACAAGTATACACAACAAATAAAATAAAATAACGATATACGAAGTTATGCGTCACATGTGCGCAAAAATGTTGGTCGTTGCTCAGCATAATGCTGTGGCTTCGGACGAACCTAAAGTCAGCAGCGCTGGTTTTCAGCAACAACCATTTATCTTTTTCATTATTTTTGGTTAAAATTAGAAAGATAAAAATGGTTACTTTGAGTCATCCTTATAAGACAGATATATGATGATGTGGACTTTTTTAAACTTTAAAAAAGGGACATTTCAACGTTATATTATTTTCGTGCGACTATAACTATTCACGCAGCATATAGATGACATTTTTTGACTTAGTTGACGAATATCATCATAAATTTACCTAATTTGTACATAATAGACTTATATATTTTATATTATTATATATTATATATAAGGCTATGTATATCCATGTGGAATAGTGTACCTTACAAATGGTGAAAGAATTTTTAAAATAGGTGCAGTGGTTACGGAATTTACCCTCCACATACACACACACACACACTCACATTTCACATTATTTCAAAAGAGTATTTATTATTTCAAAAGAGTATATTATTTCAAAAGAGTATATTATTTCAAAAGAGTATGTCCATGGAGTTTCTTGCCGGTTCTTCTCCATAGGATCAACGACTTGGAACCGTGCAACTATTTAAATTCTGACTGTTCGTAAGTGCCAGCAAATGGTTTACATGAATAAAAACAATTTGACTTTGACTTTGACTTTGACTTTGACACACTCACACACACAAAATTTGCACTCTCTCTTTATAATATTGGATAAATATCAATAAAGATAAATATATCGAGCAGGAATTGTCCGTTTAGGTTTGCTCATTTATACATATCTAGTATTTAGTAGAGTACTGTGTAAGTAACTATTGGTACTTAGATTCCACCCCGCACTATCCGAACCTCCTAGCGGTATATGATATAATTATTAATTAAAAATCATTGCCGTTTGAGGCATGAAATCGCCCTCCTCCAGTGAGCATACAAAAAGAGACTTGCAAACTTCTCATTCAAACGGACAGGCCCATGCTGAGTTAATAGCTTCAATTATGTCCCTAAATCAAAATCATTCGCGATCTAGCTTATCCTCCCTAGTAACGCCCTAAGCCGAATCCCGAGTCCCACTAAGGGGCGCCTTTAGCTGAAGCAAATTTTGTAGTTAAACAGCAACAGCGCCTTGATCAGCCTTTAAGAAGCTCATAAAAAGAGAGGGTAATCAATATCATAGTATTTGTCTAAAGACGCACGTCTTGCTCACAGCTGAAAAAGGCCTTCCCATAAGTGATTCCTTACATGCCGTGTTGTGGGAATTTGCCAGTACTCACCGCTCTTAGCAGGCGGGATGATGAGCGCAGAATGGCTTCTGTTCCATAAACGGGGCGCTGCTTCCCATTTAGAGTCCCTTAGTCACCTATTACGACATCCATGGAAGTAGATGGCGAGGTGCTATATTCTTAATCCGGACACTACATGGACTCCGTACCCATCTCAGTCGGTTCGGGCGTTGAATGGTAAGCTATATTTGTTTACAAACCGTGTCAACGACTGCTCACTTACCAATTATTACTAAAACCCTTTGACCCTTTTAATAATACTGCTTTAAGAGATATTTTCCTCAGTTTTGTTTACCCTTTAATATTCAGTTGAAGGTTCTCATACCTTCTAATACCTACCAAGCCCTTCTTCACGTAGCAATGAGTTGCGTGACGGATCGCGGATCCCTACGTGACCAGGCTACTTGTCGAGGAAATTATGGATTTTCTATGGTGAGAGTGTGGGGAGTTGGGGTGGCAACTGATGCGAAATTATGGGCTTCAGGCACGAAGAGTTATGGGTACGAGGTTATATAGCGCTAAGTGGTATATAAAACTAGTGTTTTGAGGATTGAAACGATGAAAAAATATTGCGTTAACTTTTTGCTCATAAACAGTTCCCCAATTATGGGTTAAAGACCTGTTAGATAGGAAGTTAGTCTGTCCCTATTCAGTAACGGTACGGTCGGCGTAGTCGTTAAGCAACTGGGTTTCTGCGCCTCACGGGTTCGATTCTCACACGGAACAAATATTTCGTTTCGGGTCTGGGTGTTTGTGCATGTGAGATATATGTCTGTGAATTGTAACCGCAACACAGGAAAAATCCTAGTGTGGGGCAACATTTTAAAATTGGAACCTTGAATATCACATCAAAATTGATTTCATTACAGAAATATCTGAAATACTTTCTAAAATTCTTTAAATTTCGAGAACATTGTAGTTACAAAATAGCATTGTACCAATATTATCAGAATGCTGCAAAGTATTCGAAACGTCAGGTAAAACAAAAATCTAAAATATACGCGATAGAATCCGTTTCAATGTGTTTTATTATAATGTGCAATACTCGCGAAAACCTAACACATTACTGCATAAAATGAACATTAAAAATAAATAAATAATGTCATATAGAATAATGAAATGTCATTATATGAATTAATGTAATCCATTATCAGAAATGATCCAAATGAAATGTCAATTATTTTTTTAAGTTTATGTATTAGATACATGTTGGTGGACTATTCTCCGGAAATTACACGGACAGCAACTTATAATAATCCTCATATCAGCTGAACAGTGTCAATTGCTGAACAAATGCCTCCCTCATAAGACCACCGGTTATATGACGTGTGTCGGTTTGAAGGGAATTTGCCAGTACTCACCACGCTTGGTAGGCGAATTGGTGAGCGCAGAATGGCTGCTATTCCATACAAGGGACACTGCTGCCTTTCCCTCTTTAAGAGTCTTATAGCTACCTTTTAGGACATCCACGGGAGGAGATGGAGTGGAGTATATTCTTGATCCGGACACCACACGGATTAGTTTGACTAATATATGTAAGTTTAAGGCAATTAAAACCAGACTTGGTTCGCAATCAGTTAGTTAGGGTATCACTAAACTACGAACCAATAAAAATATGATACTTTTAAACATGTTCATCATTTCAGCCAAATGAAGTCCACTGCTGGACACAGGTCTCCTCCAAAGATCACCACAACGACCAATATGGGTGTGTTGTAGGCTCATTGGGAGGTTTTGCCATAATCGCCACGCTGCTGCCCATCCTCCGGCTAATACCTTAGTCGACTTTTACGACACCCCCGGGAGGAGATGGGGTGGTGGTATTCTGAGCCGGCACCACACGGCGAACATGTTAATACTCCAGTATTTCAATTTCTAATATTCATTGGCAATATTCGGAATATGATTACGCCCTCGGGGAAGAAGTCACGGCCAACCCATTTGATGTAGGTATGTTTACAAGCGCAAATTCATGCCCAACAACGGAAACAAATGTACATACATTACTCACATTCATATTAATAATATGAATGTTGGTTTATTAGATAGTTAATAACCCTGCAATAAGTCACAAATATTGCGTGTCTGTTATACGAATACAAAAGAATATGCCAGAGTCTACCTCCATAATTAAGGACTTAACAGCAAGATTGCTTTTTGGACAGGAGACAAACGTTTGCGATTCTTGTAATTCTAGCAACTTGTATGACGAACGTACTTATGCAGTTAATGAGAAAGCCCATTGTCTTAAAAAAAATCATCTACATACAAGAAGCAGTAAACTTCTACAGACTGATAATGTTTTCCTTTTTCTTATACAAAACCATGACTTTTTTAATTATCTTGTATCAAGGATACTATTTAACAGCCAAATTTTACATCACAAACACCGTTCACCGGCTGGAAACACAACGTGTACATCCTCTACCCAAAAAAATATAACACTGGAGCGGTTGCCTTCGGCACCGAAGGGGGGCTCCAGGTCCTCGATACAAGCACACTAAAGCTACTATTGGTACTCTTGGTGCCACGTCTTTAGGCACATCTTAGGGAGGATGAATGTAAAGTGTTCACCCCTCTAGCGGTGGAGAGGCGACTATAAAAAGGTTCCCCAGGCACATATCGCACAAACACGTAGACCTAGAAGCTATAGCAACCTATAGTCTATATAAATATTAATTGCCCATATCGGAAGGTCTTTCACTTGCCAACACACAAGCCAATGCGCTGGCAGTAAGTTTAGAGTTACTTTGCCTAAAGCATCGGTTTGCAATAGATCAAAGATTTTATGATAATAATGTCTTAGATTTTTGCGATGTACATTATTATTTTTCTTTTTCCTGACGTTTTGAACACTTGGCAGGCTTCGTGGTCATAGAATGATTTAGGTGATAGGTGCCGTTACAGATTTAAAATATTTTTATTTTTTTATTTTGCAATATGTGTCGTCATTTTAGGTGGAATTTGCTAGTATTCAGCAGGCTTGGCAGGCGGTTTGGTGCGAGCAGAATGACTGCGGTTCTATAAATGAGACGCTGATGTCCAATCCTCCGGTTTAAAGTCCTTTAGTCGCTTTCTTCGACATTCACGGGAGGAGATAGAGCCCACACAACACAAACACAAGGACATAGTGTAATGGCCAAGAAAAATATCCAATTACTATGCACTTAAATAATTACTAAGATTATTTTTCAGTGCTCCTCTTAGTCATTTGCCATTCCTTCAGTCATTTCATGGACACCCATTCCAAAATCGCTCCTAATATCGTTAACTATAAAAACCTTTTTGGCCTTTATAAATTTGAGCTATACAGGACATTGACCCCAAAAGGCTGGTACAAAAATTTTACTCCTCTTACTTGGCAAAAGATGCCAACTCATCCATCCACCAAAAATACATTAACAATGAGTTATTACTTTTTACTGACAAATGAACGGAAAAGTATTCAATTATATTTTAAGAAAAATTGTTATGCCATGACGTGTGAATTAGTTTTATTTGTAATGATAATGGCACGCTGTCTTCTGCAGTTGTAAAACACGTTACAAGCCGATGGTATTTATTTGAATCCATGCAAGTGAGTACAGTAAATTGTGCTACGAAAGATGCTACGAACAATGCTACGAACCGTACGACAAAGAAATTTGTTTTTTATGTAACCAATTAATTAATGATGAGACACGCAAGTTATTTGCCTGGTAGTAAACCTCACACCTGCCCATGACCAAAATCGTATTGTTACGCAGGATAGTCCTGCGTGGCAACACGCTGAGCTAATCACATAAAGACATTCGTTACTTAGTTTCTTATGCTCAGTAATTTCACTAGCAACAGTACCCTTCAACCTGGAATACCGAAATGTCTAAAGAGTAAACACAACTGCCTAGTAACAGAAGATCTGGCGCTACGGTATTTGACTTTTAAATGCAAGTATATTCCTTTTTTTTTTCTGCTTCATGGCAATCTTTTTTCCAACAATATTCTTAATTACCAAATTTTAACTAGCGGGATTTATTGCCGTGGTGCGCCGGCTCAGAATACCACCACTCTATCTCATCCTATGGGTGTCATAAAAGTCGACTAAGGGGTTAGCCGGAGGATGGGCAGCAGCGTCCTTCGAGTACATTAACCGCCAACCCATCTGCCAAGCGTGGCGATTATGGCAACACCCCCCAATGAGCACACAACACACCCATATCGGTCGTTGTAGTGATCTTTGGGGGAGGCCTGTGTCCAGCAGTGGACTTCATTCGGCCGAAATGATGAACTGACGGGAGTAGGTACTGGGATGACGCATTAACAGAAAATAGAAAACTTTCATCACAACGGTATCGTTTATTTTCATTTTGTCAACCAGTTTTCAGTTTCATGTTATACACCTTACCTTTGAATGACTTTTGGAGCAAACTGCTCTCAGAGCTAAGTGTAAAAGCGTGTCATAGAATATCAATTATGCCAAACATTTTAATAGTTATTAGATTCGTAAATTATACGAACTACCCTCAAAGGTGTAAAGTAGGAGAATGAATCGATTATTCAGTCAAGCTCTCTCTCATAATAATTAGAAAAATAAGTAAAGTGCGATAACAAGAGCCTCTTAGCCAGTTTTGCAACAAATGAATTAAAACAATGTCCGTGGTCAGATTATATCGGCCTACTGCTGGACAAAAGCCTCCTTTCTCTTGTGCCATTTTCTCTGTTCTTTTTACTGATGCTACGTCTTGCCTACGACCGCTACCATATAGTCGATTAATTGGGAAGGCGGTCTGCCGACGGCTTGCTTCCCCTCTCTAGAGTCGAATAAAAATTCAAAGGTTTTTACTTATATTGACTACTAGCTGGGACCCGCGGTTTCACCCGCGTTGAATTTAAAAGAAATTTAGAGTACTTCGACATAGACACTTGATATATATTATATGTATAAGCAATATATTGGATTTCAAGGGTTTTATTTTTTTGCGTGGAACCCTAATTATATTTCTAAAATAAAAGTAGCCTAAGTTATTCCTTATAACATCAGCTATCTGCCAGTGAAAGTCCCGTCAAAATCCATCCAGCCGTTTCGGAGATTACCCGGAACAAACAGACAGACAGACAGACAGACAAAAAATTTAAAAGTTGCTTTTTTGTTATAGGTAACGTATATACTTTCATATGCATTTAGTAAAAAGCTGTTATTTTGACATTACAAACAGACACTTCAATTTTATTTATTTGTATAGATTTACAGGGACTTAAATATGAATAGTAAGAGTGCAATTGAATTGTATCATCATCATCATCATCATATCAGCCACAGGACGTCCACTGCTGAACAAAGGCCTCCCCCTTAGATTTCCACAACGAGCGGTCACATGCCGCTCTCATCCAACGACTCCCAGCGACCTTCACCAGATCGTCTGTCCACCTCGTTGGAGGTCGTCCCACGCTGCGTTTTCCGGTGCGCGGTCTCTATTCGAGAACCTTTGTGCCCCAACGGCCATCAGTTCTACGAGCAATGTGCCCTGCCCATTGCCACTTCAGTTTACTAATCCTTTCAGCTATGTCGACAACTTTAGTTCTTCTACGGATCTCCTCATTTCTGATTCGATCTAGTAGAGAAATACCAAGCATAGCTCTCTCCATAGCTCGCTGAGTGACCTTGAGCTTTCTTATGAGGCCCATTGTCAGTGACCACGTCTCTGTTCCATATGTCATCACTGGTAACACACACTGTGTAAAGACTTGCGTCTTGAGGCATTGCGGTATTGTTGACGAAAAGACGTTGCGAAGTTTCCCGAGTTTGAATTGTATAATAGGTAATAATAGGTATTCACTCAACAACAACTTCAACAGATACCAATAAAAATGGTTGTATATATGATCTATATATATACATATACATATAATGTGTATTGATTTACATTTATAAATTGTAAATATTTTTGATATGAATAAATTATAGTAGTATAAATGTACGTATATATCATATCATATTGAGTAAGCTGAGTTTAATTTTTTGTTTATTAATATCTAATTGGTACAACACAAAGCCGTGTGGTGCCGGCTCAGAATACCACCACCCCATCTTCTCCCGTGGGTGTCGTAAAAGTCGACTAAGGGATTAGCCGGAGGATGGGCAGCAGCGTCCTTCGAGTTCATTAACAACTCAACTGCGATCGCCAACCCGTCTGCCAAGCGTGGCGATCATGGCAAAATCCCCCAATGAGCCCACAACACACCCCAATTTGTCGTTGTGGTGACCTTTGGGAGAGGCCTGTCTCCAGCAGTGGACTTCATTCGGCTGAAATGATGATGCGCGCGCTGCTCCAATTTCACTCTCATCGAATGCGCTGAAAGACTTATAAATTGAAAAATATATGCGAGATACCAAATTTAAAAGTAGACACCTAATATTCTTACAAAACGCAACACTTAAATTAAAACAAACAAAAATGTTCCGAAATCACACAGGAAGTAGTCCACGCCACCATAGCACCGATAATCAAATATATCCAGTGAACCTAATCAGATCGGCTTAATTAAAGGCGCATTGAATGTCCAGCTGAGGCAAAAACACCTTTTTTAATTATAAATACAATTACACCCGGTTTGGCTTGAAAAATTACTCGGTTGTGAAAATGGGTCGGTTAAATTACAGCAATGTCCAGGGATCCGTTTTATCTGGCGGAGTGATTGGCTGAACACAATTTAACAGGACATGTATGTTTATATTATGAAATGAACGGTACCTACATTTACTTTATTTTATTTGCTTGCTAATTTGAAAATGCAATAAATAATCATAGCGTTTATGAGTTGGTTTGGTGTCCGGTAAAAGTATAGTACTACTACATCTCCTACCGTGGATCTTGTAGATGTCAATTATAGGACTCTAAATCAGTGGGATGGGCAGCCTCATCTCTTCTGTGGAACAGGAGCCATACTGCGCTCACCAACCAGCCTGCTAAGCGTGGTGAGTACTGGCAAATTACTACACTATAGAGGAAATCTGTGAGGGTGGCATTTGTTCAACAGTGGACATCCTTTGGATGATATGATGATGATGATTTCTTTGATGATGATAATTTCGTATGGTTGCAGGCAAAGAATAAACCACCCCACTCCACCCATAGGTGTCGTAAACGGTGACTAAGGCTTGATATCAAGACTATGGCCAGAAGCAATAGGAAAATAGGAAATCAACATCTTGGAACGCGGCAACTAAAGCCTTGGCTATTCATAAGTGCCTGTATATGGTTTTACATGAATAAAAATATTTTTGTCTTAAAAATAAATAAAAGTAAAAGCCTCGTGCCGTGTGGTCATAACAAGATACTGCAATCACCAATGCGGCTTTTGAGCGTGGTGATTATGGTAACATCCTCTTTGACATTATAGTGATTACTGTGAATACATGTTCAGCAGTGGACGTCGACTGATGTGTGCACCTTTTTATCTATTTCATGTCGCACCACTTGATCATTACAGCAGAAAGAAGTCCACCGCAAGGCATAGGCCTCCCGAACGATTTCAACAATGACTGGTCTGAATTTGTGTTATGTGCTCATTGGAGGGTGGCATGCTGCTTGCCCATTCTCCGGTTTTCGCAGTCGCCGTATATGATACCCACATATTACCACCCCTTATTTTCAACCGACACCATACGCTAATATAAGAACATTTACTATTTTTTTTAAAAACGTTGCCCCACACTTGGATTTCTCCTGTGTCGTGGGTGCGTTTACAGACACAAATTCCACACACAATACACCCAGACCCGGAACAACTACCTGCAGATCATACAAATATTTGTTCCGTGCGGGAATCGAACCCACGACCCGGTGCGACTGCATCATCATCATAGCAGCCATTTATAAGTCCACTCCTGAACAAAGGGTTCCCATATAGACTTCGATAAATACGTTTCCACAGTTGTCTTTTTTGAGATATTTGCTAATACTTACCACGCTGGACGCTTTTGATATCCCTCTGGTGTAGATTCCTTCAGTCACATCTTACGACATCAATGGTAAGAGATAGAGTGGTGCTATGTTCTTAATCCGGACACCACACGTATTTTTACCACTGTAATAAAATTGAAGTATCTGTTGGTGATTTTAAAACAAATAATATCTTTTTTTTTAAGTACTATTTTTACGATGCCTAATCATAACTGACCGTTTTTAGATTTTTTGTCTGTCTGTCTGAAAGTTTGTATAGAGTGGACTCCGAAACTGCTCACCGGATTTCGATGAAAATTTTAGGGATTAAAACGGGAGCTTTAACTAAAATTGTTTGTGTATGTTTCATTTCGTATCTTGTAGAGTTCAGAAGATATGAATATATATGTAATTTATAACATGCAAAGCAGGCGGGTGACGTAGTATATAATAAAAATCATTATATAAAATGTTTGAGTTATCATTATGTGGCATAAAAAATTACTAAGTTTAATAAAACAATTTTAAACGGATTAGATCGCGTATATTATAGATTTTTGTTTTTCCTGACGTTTCAAATACTCTGCAGCATTCGTGGTCGCAGGATGACTAAGGTGACAGGCGTCGTTGTAGATTTTTAAAAAGTTATTTTATTTTATCTACCGTACAATTTTAATCAAAAATTAGTTTCGTTGCACGCAGTAATCACTCACAGTGTCTTGATGTTTTTTAGTGCGGTATGTTGTTTGGGACTTTATTATTATTATAACTGGATTGCAAACAGGTGGTACCTGCCAACCATCTTCCCTATTAAAATTAGGATGTTTTTTATTTTAATACGCGATCGTGTGTTCGCGCGTTTAAAATTGTTTTATTAAAATGTGTAATAATCGCGAAAACCTACAACATTATACTAAGTTTATTTCTAAATATTTTCAAGCCAGCCCCAGTGTTTGGACAAACAGTAATATCCTTCTTCTCCACATTCTTTCTTTGGTTTGCAATAGTAATCTGCTGTTCACAGTGATCTAAGTCTAATATATATAATATGCTTAATATACATATAATGGATGTGTATTTATGCAAAAATATACATGTACTTTAGTCTAAATATGTACTTTAATATACGTTCGGCTTAGGCATTGTAGATAGTTTTATTCTTTTTGTGGTTGCAGCTTTGTGTGACGCACACAGCACAATAGAGTAGTAACATTATTTAATTATAATATACATATTATGCATACTACGAGGTATTGCTGAAAATCAGCGCCGCACCGCTAACTGCGATGTGGCTTTAGGCTGAGCAATGTCTCTTTTTGATCGGTATTGCGACGCACACCACTAACCCATTAACTTTATTTATAAATAATAAATGTATTCTTCCAGCTATCTTCATATTGCATGGTTTGTTGTATGTTGATGTCTAAATATGTCTGTTAATGGTTTGTTTGTATATAATTTTGCTTTATCTACCCAATTTATGCTTTCTGTAAGTGATGTGTGTTGCCCTATCTATCCGAATAAATTTATTTTCTTTCTCTTCTTTCTTTCTTTCTTTCTAATAAATTAACCACGCCCCGCTTATGACAGATGTAATAACTCTTACATATACTCGTAATGTTAATAACTCTACGTAGTATCTTCATCTGTTTTTGGTACATTCTGTATTAAGACGCATACGATCTCACACAGTGCTGAGATCATCATCATTTCGGCCGAATGAAGTCCACTGCTGGACA
This sequence comes from Diloba caeruleocephala, assembly GCA_947459985.1. Classification (NCBI taxonomy): domain Eukaryota; kingdom Metazoa; phylum Arthropoda; class Insecta; order Lepidoptera; family Noctuidae; genus Diloba; species Diloba caeruleocephala. The sequence continues at coordinate 1,996,585 of OX381611.1, read as the reverse complement.
TAGGCCCCCCGCAAAGATCACCACAACGACCGATATGGGTGTGTTGTGGGCTCATTGGGGGGTTTTGCCATAATCGCCACGCTTGGCAGACGGGTTGGCGATCGCAGTTGAGTAGATAATGTACTCGAAGGACGCTGCTGCCCATCCTCCGGCTAATAATGCTGAGATAATGTGTTCTAATACGAAATGTACTAAAAACAGATATTCCAATAATGCACGCGATAACATCGAATGCACCGGTCTGAGAGCAGAGAGCCTTGAAGAGTAAGAATCGGAAAAAAACATCGATATTATTCATAACTACACTCTTGACCTCTAAACTATGTAACAACTTGATGGCACGGTGCAGTGGCTGATACAGTCAGCTGCTGCGCTCCGGGTCGCGGGTTCGGTTCCTGCATGGAATGCTCACTAGAACGTCTTATGGTGGCGTCGTGTATCGGGCCGTTAAGTTCCCTGCAATATGGTTGACCTGAGCGAAGCCGATGCATGCGTCAAGCTCGTGAACGGGTGCCATCACGTGGGACTGGTCAGTCCTTACTGCCATGTAATCTTGTTTAGTGAAATGATTTTACTTCATCTATTTTATTATTGTTTTACTTCATCTATTTCACACTGGCAGTACATTATTCTCACATAACTTTATGCTACTATATTGCAATGTACATATATGTAACATTTTAAGATTATTTTAAAAGAGTGACTATGGAGTTTCTTGCCGGCTCTTCTCGATAGGACCAACTTCTTGAAACCGGGCAACTACATTTTGACTATTCATAAGCGCTCGTAAACGGTTTATATGAATAAAAATCTTTTGAATTTGAATTTGAACAAATGTTTGTATGATCTGCAGGTAGTTGTTCCGGGTTAGATGTATTGTGTGTGGAGTGTAAAACGCACCTACGACACAGGAGAAATCCTAGAGTGGGACAACGTTTTTTTTAAAAAGAAGTAACACCTTGTCATATGGATTTCAAGAAGCACGCGCACGCAAAATATACTAAGTTAAAATACATTACTTGTACCTCTACCCATTTTCCCTTTAAGTTACTTAATCCATTATTACATTCTAGAATGTTACAGCAGATGCAGATTGATCATTATGAGAGTCGAGTGCAACTAAGTCCGAGAATGTTATAATGCTTTTAGCGGTATCCAAGATGGTGTCTGTGCACTTCTTTTGAATGCAGTTCTTATATTATACGTATTATCCGTGATACTTTTTACTAAAAATATAACTTCTGTGTTTATAATACCTAATGTAATTGTGGAGTTGAGTTTCTTCAACAGTTTGCATATTACTGCATTAGTGAAGCGTTCTTTCTTATGAAAATACAACTATATTTGCTCAACTATAGTTGATTACAACATTTGAAGCTTTACGTATTAAGGCATCTGCCCATTACTCCATACCATACCATGACCGTGCTATGGACGAATCTGGAAAAAATATTCTTTGTATGAATTATTATGAAAGAACGCCCATCCGACGGCAAAAAAATAAATATATAAGACCGTCTCGTCGCCGTCCAATACCGTAGCGTGCTAAACCGGACCGAGAAAGAGAACCTAATTCACGAGTAGGTGCCGGTACGCTCAGTCCATGGTACGATACATTTAGACTGCGTAGTAATCTCCGTCATTTCGGTTCCGTGCTTGATACGTTCATGGTATGGTACGGTGTAATGGGCAGACTCCTTAATATTCACGCAAAAATATTTTTATTAGACAATTTGCCGTGTGGTGCCGGCTCAGAATGCCACCACCCCATCTCCTCCCATGGGTGTCGTAAAAGTCGACTAAGGGATTAGCCGGAGGATGGGCAGCAGCGTCCTTCGAGTACATTAACAAGTCAACTGCGATCGCCAACCCGTCTGCCAAGCGTGGCGATTATGGCAAAACCCCCCAATGAGCCCACAACACAGCCATATCGGTCGTTGTGGATATCTTTGGGGGAGGCCTGTGTCCAGCAGTGGACTTCATTCGGCCGAAATGATGAATGAATGATGAATGAATTAATCAGCTGATTTTGTAGATATATCATACAATCCATGTCATTATTATAATTGTAAAAGCCAACGTTTTTATTCAACTAGATTATCTACAATATACATTCAAATATTTAAGATTAGACGTAACAGAAAGGAATGGGCAAAGAATGTCTCGGTAACTCATAATTTTTTTTTTTATAGTAATTTTGGGTACAATATCATGAAAAACGTTACATGAGAAAAAGTATGGATCAACTTAACATATGTGCAGTTGTACGTAGATTCTAAATTTTCGTGGGGGCCTTGAGCCAACCAGTCCTAACTAATGTCATGTAGCAGAACCATATTGAAGAAAGCTAATCGAACCACACAACGCCACCATCAGCAGGGCGTTGGATTGAGCGTGACAAAATAAACTGCAGAAACAGTCGTGTTTATAATATCATGGAGCTCGCATTTACGCTTTTGCGAATAATTTATCAATTAATGTCACAAAATAACAATAAAATATCAAGATACTAATTTAATATGAAGTCATTACAACACTTTTAAAAGTGTTTTATTATAATGAGTAATGATCATGAAAACCTAAGACATTAATATTAAGTTTCATGATTGTATTCTCTGGGTTAAGAGAATAGCATCAGTCTAGTCTTTCGTGAACATCTTAAAATTACCGGCAGCAGCGTCCCGCCTGTGGTGCAGCAACCATTGTGCGCTCAGCAACCCGCCTGCCAAGCGTGGTAAGTACTGGCAAATCCCCCCCAAAAATGACAACACACACCATGGAACCAATCGTTGTGAAAATCTATGAGGGAGGGCTTTGTTCCACGGTGGATGTCCTTTGGATGGTTGATGATAAAGTTATTCAGTGATACACATATTGAAGCGTATTCAAAATATGAAGTAGCTGCTCTTGATCTATAAGACCATTTTAAGGTTTTACTACCTTTATCATTTACCATTTTGTATGCTTACCTTTTTCAGCCAGCAAAGCGTCCCTTCATATTTACTCTATTTCGAAACCTCATTTCATACGCAGCCGGGATGCAAACATTTCTTTTCTTTATTTATTCCATCTAAAACCTCATTCGGATTCCGTGGATAATCCAAATCACCAAAGTAAGGCTGTCTGAACCTCCGCGACAAAACGCAAATACATTAGCTGTCTTCAGCGCATGATTGATCGCCTCCCTTTGACGCGATAAAAAAACATTTGACGCAGCGCAGTTTCTTCCAATCTCTCGGTTTTACGACGGTCACTTTATAAAATGGGTATTTGTTAGGTTTTAGTGCGGGTTTCAGTTGAGTTACGGTCGAATGTGGACTGTTGATAAACTTGTAGGACTATTTACGGCATGTGTGTACTACTATTCCCGTTTTTAGTAGCTATTTTGAAGGTTATGCCTATAGACTTAAAGTCGAATACAAAGGGCCCATTCTTTTCAAACAGCGAGGTGAACAGAATTTGGACTTCTCGCGGTACAGTTTTTTTATTGCAGTCTAGTGGAAATTCTACATGGCACTTCCTTCGCCCCGGGGAAGGGCGAAGGGGTATGCCGGACTCCATGTTTTTTTTTTTTTTTTAGACCACTGCATTCCAATTTTTTTCGTGCTCTGCCAACATAGCCGACACTACTGCTGGCAGAGAGAGATCTTGCCCGATCTAATCGACCAGGATCCGCTGCTCGGCGTCCCATGCAGGGCACGCCTCGAGCGTGTGCTGTGCGGTGTCCTGATCGCTATCACAACGGTGGCATTGTGCCGTGGCCTCACGTCCTATCCTGTGCAAGTACGCACCGAAACAACCGTGTCCGGTGAGCACCTGCGTCAGGCGGTAGGTGACGCGCTCGCTCCTTCTGAGCCAGGCTCCAAAGAGCGGCAGGACGGCCTCCACGACGCGCTTGGTCGCGAACTGCATCCGCAGGCGGCGGCGCCACTTTCCAAGTGCGCGCCGCCGAGCTAGCCGCCGCAGCCTGTCCAACGCCCCTGGAGGCGCGCCTTCGCCGCTCTGGCGGAGGGATGCCGGACTCCTACCGGCTAAAACCACTGGAGCGGGCACCACTCAGGCATGTTGGACCTGGGCGCCGGGGCGGTTGTTACCTCGGCGCCGTGTCGTCCATCTCCGTGTGGGATCGGCCCTCTCCCGATCCCGTTCTCGCGGCACCTACTTTGTTACCGGAATTGTATTTCGCTGTTATACATAATAAACTTGATCATATCAGCCAAAAGACGTCGACTTCAGGACAAAAACTAGACCATAGATCACAATTATGTCGTAATTTTTTGGGGACATTTGCCAGTACTAGGCCTTTTTGGCAGAAGGGTTGGTACGCGCAGTATAGCTATTGTGCCAAAGAAAGGACGCTACTGTCAATCCCTCTGGTTGAGACTCCCTTAGTTGCCTTTTACGATACCCACGGAAGGAGATGGAGTGGTTCTATATTCTTAATCTGGACAATTAATGACAACAACTCAACAATTACTCTTCATAGAAAGATTCCTAGTAGTTGTTTTTAAAATCGTGTACAATAAAGAATATTCTATTACATTCTATTCTATTACGTGGAACTTATATTATTACATCAAAATAATAAACTATATTAACGGACGCGATACGCGATATAACCTAAGACATTACTAGAATAATAAAACACACGAAAAACTTGATATTTTTTATTAATTCATTATTGAGTGTGATTGTCTCTCCATCCCATTCATTGTATCAGCCATAGGTTATCCACTGCTCAATGAAGGCCTTCCCCATGGATTTACACAATTGTGTCGTAATTTTGGGGGGAGTTCGGCAGAATTCACCACGCTGGCCTGCCAAGCCGAGGGTTGGTGAGCGCAGTATAGCTACTATTCCACGGGAGAACCCTGCAGCTCATCCGTCTGGTATAGAGTCCCCTATCGCCTTTATTACATCCACTGGAAGAGATAGAGTAGTGCTATATTCTTAATCCAGACACCACACAGATTGTAGTACCTTTAGTTTGCTTGTAAAATATCTAAGCTTGCTTTGAATTTCTGCTGTAATTTATTCAGTTCATTTTACACTTGCCAGACAAATTAGAACTAAACCATTAAGTTTAATTACTAAGTGAACTAATAACACTGCGGCACAAGACTTCTGTCAGAAAGCTGCTACGTCGAATACACTAATTACACTAGTACGTAGAGCATAATTATTATGTATTTTATATTTGATGAAGACATTCCTTTAAAACTGTCAATATGTGAGCATTATGTAGCCATTAATGTTATTTTTAGTACATAAATTGATTGTCTTTTGCCTGGCTGTATTGGTCTATCATGCTCACTAAAATGTCTTGCTGGCGGTGGCGTGGTGTATCGGGTCGTTCGGTTCCCTACAATATGGTTGAGCTAAGCGATTCTGATGCATGCGTCATGCTCGTGAACGGGTGCCGTCTGTTGGGACTGGTCAGCCGTTAACTGCCACAGCAAATAAACTATTATTATTATATTATTGTCTTAGCACATGGACCTACATTTTTCTCGGTATATGTTTTACAATAGTTTGTATCAATCAACATTGTATTCTCTATTATTTTAAAACAGTATCCATGGAGTCTCTCGCCCGCTCTTCTCCATGAGATCAACTATTTGGAACCGTGCAACTTAGATTCTGACCTCTCATAAGTGCCAATATTTGGTTTATTTCAAATAAAAAACTTTGACTTTGACTTTAGGTATCTGGAAAAGTGCAAATTTGACTCATTTATTATGTTATGTGTATGGAGCAAAATAAACAAGGTTCTAGTAGTTATCAATTCCAGTCCAAAGGCTTTATACATAATAGGCTTTCAGGGTATCTGGATCAAAGTATTTTCTAAAATTTAAGGCATTAGAATTTTCATTGCAGACGGAGTTTAAACTACGAATGAGGCGTAGACCACGTTTGACACTGTATAATGAAAATGAAGACAATGTCCGTGTCTCGATTAAGAATATAGCACCACTCCATATCCTCCCGCAAATGTCGCAAAAGGCGATTACGGTGCTCTAAATCAGAGGGACGGGCAGTAGCGTCCTTTCCGTTCAACAATAGAGATGGAGTGGTGCTATATTTTTAATCCGAACACCACACGGACGTCACCAATTATATAAATGTATAAACACATATATATTAATATTTAATATGTTACTTCGATCATTTAGTTTTACTTGTGGGTATAGCAGACACTATAAAATCTCCATATGGAAGACTACATGTACCAACAGTGATGTACAGCTCGTGAGTGAGAGCCGTAAATAGCTGTGTGCGTACGAAGAATTTCAACTGTAACGTGATGTAATAAAATGGGATTTATTTCAGTGAATACTTGACGAGTAAATCAGATTGAAGGTTTTATTTACCCCTCTTCAACACGCACCAATTGGCGTTTTCTGTAAGGAATTTCACAGCCGTAGCCGTAGTGAACCGTGAGTATACCGGGCAAAGTACACCTCATCTTTACGTTTAAGTGAATATTTGTTTCCGATTTCACAAGATTTCAAAAAGGACAAGTGCTAATTCTTTTTAAATAGTAGTAACTTGCCGTGTGGTGCCGGCTCAGAATACCACCACTCCATCTCCTCCCGTGGGTGTCGTAAAAGTCGACTAAGGGATTAGCCGGAGAATGGGCAGCAGCGTCCTTCGAGTATATTAACAAATCAAATGCGGTCGCCAACCCTTCTGCCAAGCGTGGCGATTATGGCAATACCCCCCAATGAGCCCATAACAAACCTATATTGGTCGTTGTGGTGATCTTTGCGGGAGGCCTGTGTCAAGCAGTGGACTTCATTCGACCGAAATGATGATGATGATAAATTTCAGTTACCAAAATGCAATTGACTGAAATTCGTTTAGTTTTGTGAAACTACACATGAATGATATCCGGATTAAGAATATAGTACCACTCCATCTCCTCCTGTGGATGTTGTTAAACGCGACTAAGGAACGCTAAACCAGAGAGCCAGTAGAGGGCCTTGTGTGGAGCAGACATTCTCATAGCAAATTCCTCTCAAAATTATGACGCAAGTGTGAAAATCTATGGAGGAGGCCTTTTTTCAGCAGTGGATCTCCATTGGCTGATATGACGATAATATAAATGATAGAAGACTATATAGTACACATACCATCCTTTCATAAGTGGTGGTAGGTTTCTGATTCGAGAGTAGACCAATGGGTGGCTCTAGTGTGATCTTACGAGGACCCGGACCCTTAGGTGCCGAAGATGACCGCTCCAGTGGTTTTAGCCGGTATACCCCTCCACCCTTCCCCGGGGCGAAGATAGTTCATGAAGAATTTCCACTGGGCACCAATAAAAAAAAAGGTACCTACCACTGTCAGATATTCACCGCCAGCTGTGACTCATTTTGGATAACAACAACGCGGCATAGAGAATTTTTAGTAATCGCTTGGCGTTCCACGCTTCATGTCGTGGCTTCGATCCTCGGACGACACAAATACTTTTGCCTACAGATAATTGTTGAGTTTGGTGTTTGTGCGTATCAAATTGACATAAGTAACTACGGCACAGAAAAGAAACTAGGATGGAATCCGGTTATTAAATTAATAAAATCCCAAACAACACACCACAGTAATAAACACCAAGACACTGTGAGTGATTACTGCGTGCATCGAAACAATTTTTGATTAGTTTTGTACGGTAGATAAAATAACTTTTTAAATCTTTAACGACGCTTGTCACCTTAGTCATCCTGCGATCACGAACCCTGCAAAGTGTTCGAAACGTCAGGAAAAACAATAATAATAATATACTCGATTTAATCCGTTTATGTGTTTTTTTATCATGTGTTATAATCGCGAAAACCTTAGCCATTAATATGAGTACTGGAAAGTTCCTCCCAAAATGCCTACATAATTTGTGGAATAGATGGCAGGCCTTTGTTCAGCAGTGGACGTCCTTTGGCTGATATGATGAAGTGCTTCCTAGACAGTTTAACTTTTCCGTTGATGCAAACGGGCATTAATCTTTTGTTTCCGTTTCAAATATTCATCCTATTCAATTGTGTTTTATATGATTTAGATCGGAATGAAATAAACTAGAATTTATAACACAGAATTCTAATGTGGAGAATTCTAATCCAGGCAGTATGTCTCATAACTTTAGAATAAGCATAAAACAACTTAGTTCAGAACAGTGTAAACAGTAGCAGATGGTAGACATTTTATAAAGAGACGAGTTTGGGCAACTTACAATAATTGGTTTAGGGAATATATTACAAGACCGGTTTTAGGTTAACAGATACTAATCCCGCTTGGCCAATTTTATACTTTGTATTCAGTCTCTGTTTCATAACGCAAATTGGTTTGGTTTATCAAATTGTTCATGTAATTGACGCTAACATTTCTACCATTTAGCATTCTGTCTCTTTCAATGGAGTTCACTGACACAGATATTTTGAAGACTAGTGCATTATTGTTAATTGGCAGCACGTTTGGCGTATTGGTTAATCACATAGCATCTTGCGGTACATGGCGTGTGTTCAATTCTCGCACGGAAAATATATTTGGGTAGCTTAAAAAAGTATTTGCAACGGCCGCAGGGGTTAAGTGTATTTTTTTTATCGGGCCCGGAAAGGATGAAGACGCCTACTGGCTAAAACTACTGAGGCAGTCATCTTCGGCACCTCAGGGGGCTCCAGGTCCTCGTATGATCACACTAGAGCTGCCCACCCATAGGTGCGTCTCGAAGAGGGTGACTACAAAGCGGTCACCCCCCCCCGGGGGGGGGGGGGCTGTAAAGGAACTGCACAGCACCTAAGTTTGTGATAAGTGGTAAAGCTGCGGTCATGCGGTCAATAGAATGTGTCCCAACCCCTCCGTTTCAAATGCATGGATGCCAGATGCATTGCTATGTGTGATGATACCTACATCGCCACCATATGACTGCAACTTACAGCGATATCTACTTGAACATTAATTGCAACGTTCCGATGACGTCAAAAAAGAATCCTGAATCACTCATGTAAAGTATTCGCACAATGCATTCGCATATATACAGATGCCCAAACTCAATCATGGAGCTACGGCCCGCCAGGCATACCACCCACCTGGTTGGAGGATCCTCCTTTTTCTATAGAGGAACACCACACCTTGTTCCCCATACTACATTTAAAACGGACGACAAACGTTAGACCAATGGGTGGATAAGTTGCGTGTTCATTTCGCTGCTCCTATTGGCTGGACCGTGACTCAAGTAAACTGTACAGCAGCTGGGCAGCTAGCTTAAAATGTATCAGCGATGCATCGGGAGTATCCTTTACAATCCCTGCGATCTGCCTAGGGGGGCGATTTTCCACAGTCACCTCTCCGCCTCCGAAGGAGGTGACCACTTTACAGTCATTCTCTCCGAGATACGCCTAAAGGCGAAGCATTTATGGCAGGATCGAGTGCGATTGTAGCGCCCTTCGATGCCGAAGATGACCACTCCGGTGGATCATTCCAGCGAAATAATGTCGGTTGCTGGACACACGCCTCAAATATCATCACAATGACCGTGCTGGGTGTTTGTGCACGCAGTGGGATTTCACAATAATCACCACTCTTGGCAGTTAACAGGAGTTAAATACGCAACGCAAAAATTATTTCATTCAAATTCAAGACTTGAATAACTTTATTTTGTAACCGCAAAACCCATTAAATCTACAAATATTAGTAAGTGTTTTGCTTTTCACCCAGTGGAGTGTTGCCATAGCATCGTTTGCAATTAACAATATTATTGCTAAAATAACACAGAATACAAATAAAGTTACATCACAACAAACGGTAGACTTCGGAGTATCTTAATTGTTACGATTGTAATGGAAATCAAAACAAAGGGAGTAGATTGTATAGCTTTAAGTATTTGGTAATCCAATTGGACTGAATTATAACTGCTGTAGCCTTGTAGTAAGTAAATGTATTTGATTTATTTATTCAATGGCACGAAAACAGAATAATAGATATAATATGGGTCTATTAAAAAAATGTTAACATAATATGGTAACATATTCATCGTACGAAATACCGCACACACGAGTTCAACGTAGGTAGGTTACTACAAATTAGAAATAAGACGAGAAGTAGCACTCGCTACTTATCTATTCAAAGTGCTACGTGGTGAAATAAAAAATTCAGACATCTTAATGGAAATTCAATTTTGCGTACCGGATAACTACGTGGGTCGGCGGCGACGGCCGCAACTGCTAGTGGTACCAAGCGCGCGTACCAACCTGCTGCAGCAGGCGCCACTGACGCGCGCCTTGTGCTCTCTCAACGCGGTGGCTGATCATATTGATCTATTTGATTGCTCTCTGAGCGAATTCACACAGGCTACTTATAGAATATTATGTTGTAGTTTTTAAGTAATTAATTGTTTAAAGTGATTGTATAGTTTTTTATTTTTTTATTTGTCTTAATTATTGTTGTGTAATGCCGATATATTGTAAGTAGGTATAGATAAATTTAATATTTAAAACTTCTCTGTCGCATTAGGTATTAACCTGTAATGATAGATGTAAGTGAGACTGACAAATAAATATAAATATAAACGTGTACTTATCCGGTTTTTTTAATTGTCTAATAAAGCTCAAAGTCAAAATAAATGATATTTAAACATGAATCTAGTATATTATTTAAACTATTTTTTTAACTATTATTAAACGTCCACTGCTGAACATGAGCTTCCCAATAATCACTACAATGATGAAAGAAAGAACTATTTATTTGCCACACACAGAGACCCAAGTAATACTGAAAAAAATTGTTAAAAAATAAGTGTAAAATTGTGTATCGAATTTGCGCCAAGAGGGCTACCAGCTCAATAATTCCCGACGCTGGTTTTCAGCTCAAAAGATATAAAGTGAAGCACGGACGTCAAACAGATACAAATACAGTAATAAAATGAAGACACGGGATTTATTATACTTAAATTATTGTTATAGTAAAGAAAAGGCGTTAAAGATTCTAAGCAAATTAATTATTGAGACTAGTTTTTGTACTATCTTCGCCACTACCATTTGATAAGAAAAGCGTTCCCCAAAAAGCGGGTATAGAGCCCTATTCAGGACCCCTTATTCCGTGAGGTTCTCGGAAAAGAAAAAACCACTCGTCTCCATACGAAAAAGGTGACTATGGGTTGAACATCAGGAGGATGGGCAGCAGCATGCTCTTGTGCGCTACTAAAAACATGCTGCGATCACCAATCCGACTGCCAAGCGTGGCGATTATGGCAAAATCCCCCAATGAGCCCACAACCCATCCATATCAGTGGTTGTAGTAATCTTTGGGGGAGGCCTGTGTCCAGCAGTGGACTTCATTCGGCCGAAATGATGAACAAAGTAATGTTCTAAACGCGATACATCACAGACGTTTCGCATTATCACATCAATTTATATGTCAAAACTAGACACCGGCGCCGGCGTGGCCAAAAGGTCGACAGGCATTTCCTGTTTACTGCCTATCGGTTTCCGACGTCTTTTTTGCACATATAGGCTTTACGTAAGTTAGTGTATAGTACTTATTCCTGAGACTATTGACTATTTAATGTTTTAGTATATATCTGGGCAACAAATATTTGAACAGAGATTATTGATGCCATCAATTAGTTGCGTCTTACGACATCCATAGAAGGAGATGGAGTGGTGCTATATTTCTAATCTGGATACCACATGGATAATGTTATCATTCAGAAGAGTTTAATTTTTATTTTATAGAAGATCATTGAGATCTAGTTGGAGAGCGGGCTGGCTCGACCGAGGAAGTACCATGGTTTCACAGAATACCTACTTAAAGTAGCAACATTTTGTTGCTGCGTTTCGTGTGGTGAGTGACAAATACTGGAAGTATTTTCCCCCTTTTACTCTGCATTCCCTTTCTCCTTACCCCTTTTCCGTTCCCCTGATAGTCTGGCCACGTAAAGCCGACTCCTGGTGTCTTTCCCCTGTTTATGGGCAGTGATTGCTTACCATCGGATGACCGATATACTAGTTTACCCTGCTCTGATATAAAGTTAGTTTTAGATGAATCATCATCATCATATCAGCCAAAGGACGTCCACTGCTGAACAAAGGCCTCCCCCGTAGACTTCCACCCCTTTATTGTAGTGAATTTACCATACTCACTACGCTTGGCAGGTGGAAGCTGCTGCCCATCCCTCTGATTTAGAGTCCCTTAGTCACCTTTTACGACATCCAGGGGAAGAGATGGAGTGATGCTATATTCTTAATCCAGTCACCACACGGTTATATAGATGAATGTATCGTCTTGTATTATTATGTATACCTAATTCTATACGTTAGGTTAGTTTTATTTCATAACACTATATTATGTTCCAACCTCACAGATGAGTCACTTTTTGGTGCCCAAGAATTTAAAAACAAACAGATGGACCGTATGGATATTTCGCTACATTTTTTAAATATTGAAGGTTGGTGAATACAAAATTTTCCTCCCCATCCCGCTTACTCCAAAGCCTTCCCAGGTAAATTGGATAACGAGCATACCATAACACATACGATGAACGAGCACTTTACGTCTGCTCCTAAGTAAAGTAAGTTAATGGCTCCCCATTTTATATCTTACTCATTTGTTGGTATGATGGGTTATATTTAGACTTTCTGATAGACTTCCGTGGCGGAAATGGTATTGTAACGAACCAGGGTTCGGGATAAATAAAATTTACCACCAAAATTACACGAAACACTTTATATCCCTTATAACAACTTAAGGATAATTACTCGGTATTCCACTTTCTCTTCACTAGGTCGTAGCGCAGTTCCCCTCCGAGATGTGCCTAAAAGCGTGGCACCCCATTGGTGATCTTACGAGGACCTGGAGCCCCCCTTCGGTGCCGAAGATGACCGGTCCACTGGTTTTAGCCGATAGAAGTCCTTCGATTAGATACCCCTTCGTCCACCCCCGGGGCGCATGAAGTTCATGTAGTATTTCCAATCACCCCAATAAAAAAAAATTATGCTTGAGTGAATTAATTGCACTCAAAGGATGGAATTCATTGGCGAAAAGAATGCTGTATTAAAAAAATATTAGTTTATTTATATTCATAATTTACATATATCACATACAAGTAAAACTTAGATATAACTAAATTACAAAATAAACCATATAATTATATCGATTTTCAAATCGATTGGTTTAGTTTTCTGAACGGCGCTGCCAGTGACAAAAGTCGTGGATCAGTCAGGACCACCATTTATTAGCTATTTATTGAAGATACCCTAACGTTTTTTTGAAATAAGAAGTTAAGTAGTCATATCGGCCATTTATACGTCCACTGCTGAACATAGGCCTCCCCCATAGATTTTCACAACTGTGTCATCATTTTGGGGGGTATTTGCCAATACTCACCACGCTTGGCAGGCGGGTTGGTGAGCGCAGTATGGCTACCGTTTAACAGAAGGGACGTTACTGCCCATCCCTCTGGTTTAGATTCCCTTAGTCGCTTTTTACGACATCCACGGGAGGAGATGGAGTGGTGCTATATTCTTAATCCGGACACCACACAGAATAAGAATAATAATTAAGTAGTATTTATATTTAAATTATTATCAGCATAAACCAATTTTTGAAACCCAATATCGCGTTGCGTGTCATTATTGTATGCGTGTTTACGAAAATAATGGCATTTGATTAATTAAATCGTGCTAACCCGTAATGCGTGTTGACAAGTCAAAGATTTTGCATTTTTTTTAAGTTAATCTGGAATAAATTGTGCCCATTATTGTGATTAAGTAGTGCTTGCTTCGTGTACTGTGTTGAAAAAAAAAAGTAAGAAAATATGCTTCAAAATATTGCTTCCGTTTGAAATAACGTAAGAAAGGAAAATGGTCCTCTTTCGCTTTTGTACACTGACATGCAAAATATTCATTCATAAAGCTTATAAGCATACCGTCAGTTTCACCAAGAGAAGCAGTTTTCAAATGCAATTTTGGGAAAATACCGAGAGGATATCGAAGTAGTAGTACTGCCCAGGGCAACACGATTGATAAGATGCCAGAAGCCATAATGGCTTGCATAACATAAGAACAAAACCCAAACCCAAACTCGTGAACGAGTGCCGTCTGTTGGGATTGGTCATCTTAATGCTGTCATGACAAATAAATATTTCTTTCTTTCTTTCTAATTGAATCAAAACCTCTGGTAAATACCAAAATCAATCTTGTTTAGTGTAGACTTTTTAGACTCTTTTCTCCTGCATTGTCCTCAAATTACCATCATTTCGAGAACATTGTACTAATATAATTTAAAAAGAGTAACCATGGAGTTTCTTGCCGGTTCTTCGCCATAGGAAATCTACACCTTGGAACGAGGCAACTAAAGTCTTGACTATTCATGAGTGCCTATAATGGTTTTACATGAATAAAAATATTTTTATCTTATCTTTATCTTTATCAACGTACCCAAAAAGTCGAGGCCTCGTACCGAATCATACGGATATAAAGTACCTCAAATGGCCCACCCAATTTGCCTCCAGGGCTGCAAAATGGCAATAAAGGCAGATAACATATTGCTTCACATTCTAGAACCAACAGTTTACATTAGTACCGTTTAGGGCTCTAAAACCGCGGGGTCGTTACACATTCCTCGTTATAAATTCATGAGCCCTAATTATTATACCGAAAAGCTTGTGTTTTACGTTCAAACCGGATTTACAGTTGGTTGATACTCTGCACGGCAAAATATTATGTACAGAATAGAATAAAATTTTATTGTTTGTCACAGATAATTGAAAAAATACAGATGTTATAACAGAAAGAATGGGTTCACCATAACAGCGTGTTTAAGATTCTGGGTGGATAAGATAGCTAACAGCGACCTAAATTATTTTTTTTCTACATATACTACAGTTACGAAGGTAGTCGTCTCAAAGTATTACATTACTATAATTATGTTGATGTGATGTAGGACTACACAGCTACTTATTTTTTGAACTTTGCCCCACACTAGGAATTCTCATGTGTCGTGGGTGCGTTTACAAACACAATACACTCAGACCCGGAACAACTACCTGCAGATCATACAAATATTTGTTCCGTGCGGGAATCGAACCCACGACCCGGTGCGCAGCAGCCGACTGTATCAGCCACTGCACCAACCATGCAGTATTTTTGTTATCAGTCATAAACTCTAATATGCTGTAATAACATTTATCTGCTGAATAAAAATTAAGCCTTTTTTTAAAGATACACATTTTATAGATTTTGGAATTGTTGTAAAATTTTGTCGCCATGAGTAAACACTTTTATTTAGTAAGGCCGTATTGGAACTTCTCACACATAACCTGTTGTTATCACGTCTGTTTCGGCTAATAACACCGTCCAGTCGACTAAATAATCTTGTTTTGGTTGTAATGCAAACTGCTACCTACTTCAAATATATACAGACATGGCAGGGACATTATTTTATATTTAAAAAGTTACGCAAAGAAATGCATAGCATTGTTTTCATTTCAGTCTAATTGGTTTTATTTTTATAATTACCACTTACATTTACTCAATATTCGTAATATATTCCACCGTTTAATAGTTTGAATTATTTACTTTTGTAATCTGTAAATTGTAAATTTTTAATTGTATTCCCATTCACTCCATCTCCTCCTGTGGATGTCGTAAAAGGCGACTTAGGGAGACTAAACCAGAGGGATGGGCAGTAGCATCCCTTCTGTGGAACATCAGCCATACTGCGGTCACCAACCCGCCTGCCAAGCGTGGTGAGTACTGGCAAATACCCCCCAAAAAGGCTATACTATTGTGGAAATCTGGGGGAATGAATAGGAAAAAGTTGGCTTATAGGAATAAATACAAAAAAAATATGATCATTTATGAAATTCATTCAGTCATATCAGCCATTTATACGTCCACTGCTGAAAATAGGCCATGTCCTATAAGCCCACTTTTTCCCATTAATGTGAGGAACACATTGTCATCGTAAGAATAAAGTATTCGGACACAAATAGAAATGAAATGAATTTGAATATGAAGCAGTATTGGTTGATATTCGACCAAATTCATATATAACTGTTGGCAGGTCTCATATTGCAAAATTCTAGCTTTCCTAGCTAGAATTTTGCAATATGAGACCTGCCAACAGGTAGCCGTGGTGCCAGGTATCTTGCTGCCAACTTACTGTGTTTCGGTTTGAAGGGGACAGCAGCTAGTGAAATTCCTGGGCATAACAGACTAAATAACTAATGTTTTGAGCTGACGAGCCTCGAGCCTACGCGGGAGTAATTCTGGGTAGGATTATAAATATTGGTGTAGGCAGGTGGCAATGGGCGGGGCAAAAGCTCGTAGAACTGATGGCCGTTGGGCAAAAAAGTTCTCGAGTGGAGACCACGCACTGGAAAACGCACCGCGGGACGACTTCCAATGAGGTGGACAGACAACCTGGTGAAGGTCGCTCGGAGTCGTTGGATGAGGGCGGCATGTAACCGCTCGTTGTGGAAATCTAAGGGTTTTGTTCAGCTGTGCTTGTGGCTGATATGATGGGGTCTTGACAGAAAGTATTATTATGTTTCAACTTATTCAACATTACAAACGCTATTGGCGTGTGAGTGGTGAATTAAATCAATCATTACACGATTCCCAGCGGCGTTGTGTCATCGATGCATTGCAAATACACGAGGCGATTATCGCGGTAATTGTGCGGGTATTACTATAAAAAATGGAGTGATAACACCTCAAACGATTTGTTCACAAATTACTTTGCGGGAGTGGGTTTTCTGTTTCTACCGTTTTATTTTGTACTAAGAATGTTTTGAAGAAAACGTTTGCCTTACACTTGTGGAAAGCTGAAAGTTCAATATCCGGGACCAAGGGCACGATACTTGCTTTGTTTTCTTTGTCCTTCAACCCTCTGGAATCTTCAAGTTAGCGGATCTAGTGACCCTTGAGACTCGTTTCTGTGGATGTTGTATACTCGTATCTAATTAGAAACTGAAGTCTGGCCATCTGGTTGTGAGGGTTTCATTGATCAAAGCTTTGCCAGTGAAGCTAAGCATTACATGGCATTTTAGAAAATTATTTCATATGGCAATAATTAAATCAACATGAACTGTACTATGAAAGTACTCAGCAGATCAAGTAGAACTATACTACTATAATTACTATTGGATCTACTCAACCGATCAAGCTTAAATGCACATGACATTTGAAGTCAGCTTTAAAACGGTAAGTCCCACAGAACTTAAACCTAGTTATTCTATTGTTACGCGATGCGGTAAATAGATGCAGATTTTCCTATTGATTATTTAAGGCAATATCGGCTCTATTCGCGCACAGATTAATTTCAAAATAATATTTTGCCTAACCTCGATATCTACTCGTGACCAAGGTCTATGCAACTTGATCGAAACGAGGTATTTTGATATTAATCTGTGCGCCAATACCCGACATTGTCTTAAAATAATGTATTTAATTCGCAAAAGTTTAAGAATTACTTTCGTACGGAGATCAAGGAGAGGAATAGAATGTTTACAGAATGTAACTGTGAATACCTTATGTTCTTATGTCATTTCAGAAATGGGTTAACCTGGGTTAACTCAGTAAAAAGTTGAAATTTGCTCAGTAAAACGCTGGGGTATGCTGGTACCAGCTTAAAATATTAAAGTTGCTGACCAATTTGGCCAAAAAAATGAACAATACATCACAGCAATTCTGTTTGTTGATAACTGGCATCACATTTTAGATTTTATTCTGCTACAACATTTGAAGCATTTAAATTCTCCTTGCTTAAATTGGCTTGCAACTTACATAGCTGGCAGTTAAATTCCAAGGAAACGTACTTGATACACGCTTCGAGGGATCTTCAAAGTTCAATCTAAGTTGAGTACATGTGTACAAGACGGTTACTTTGTATTCTTGTGTCGCGGTGCGGTGGAAATCGTTTTCCTTATCCTATTGTGTGAATTTTGCGGGATATACAATGTTTTATCCTCGTGCATATATGTGGGTAGATGTTGACATAAAATGTGATAGAGACATTCTCTCGCATGTTATCTAAAAGAAAAATATAAGATAAATAAGCAGCTTGTCATCACATGTAGGCTATGAAAATTGATTGAGGGTAGGTACAGCACTATAACTATATATTGCTATATGCTACGACTGATAAGTTAAATTTAAAAAAAAAATGTTTTGCAATTAAATCGTTGGTCTTTCCAAATCTAGAACAGATCTGAACTGATCTAAACCAGATTTTTGAGTACCTAGTGGTCTCCAGCTCTTCAACGAGTGAAATGTATTGAATTTTATGGTGTGGGTTTTGACAGGAAGATTCTTTATACAAAGTCTAATGGATAAACTAGCACGTTCATTCATTTGGTAGTGAGCGTCATGTTAGCAAGGATTAGACCTACGTGGCACCGCACTGCGCTTATCCCCTCGAGACATTATTTTTTTAGTCTCATTTACCCAATAACTTTACTAGCAACCTTCTATCTGTTCTTTTCAGCCGAAAAACATCCACTCCTGGACAGAAGCTCTCTCCCAATGATTGCAACAACGACCGGTTTGTATTTTTTGCTCATTGGGTGTATTTTGCCATAGTGGCCATGTTTGGCAGATGGGTTGGCGATTGCAGTTGAGTTATAAATATGCTCGAAGAATGCTGCCCCTCTTCCGGCTAATCCCATAGTCGCCGTTTACGACACCCACGGGATGAGATGGAGTGGAGGTATTCTTATCCAGCACTATACAGCTACCTTCGAACCGTAGCAGTAATGGCTGAAGTTTAAATATTACTGTTTGGCGGTGAATATCTGGCACTGCGGTGGCACCAAGTTAGGTATAGGTATACTACGTGGCCGCTACGACGTAGCAGACGTGCTACGCTTAACCTTACAACTTTTGTACCTCTATTACATAGAATAATACATTCTCAATACAAAACAAATGGGTCCGTATCTATATTCAAATACTGAACTGTCAATCCCTTCTCGCAATATTTCGCATAGGTATATGTCCAAAATTTTGCAATGTTGTTTGTGTTAGTTACACTACGGTTCCTTGTTAGTTCCTTGTTAGTCAGTTTTGTTTCATTGACCGTTGTAGAGCCAGAGATGCGGTTAACCACATGACCGCATTTACTTGGTTTACCTTCACAATGGTGTACGGTTACGGCAGAAACAGAATTTTGAGCTATTGACGGTAGACGCACTAGGATTGCATTGTAACTAAATTAATTTTGTAAATTGGTGAATTCAGTGGACACAAAGTACCGTAGATAGTTTTTCAATTACTGTTGAAAGTGGACCTCCCAATAACCACACAGACACGTTCATATAACAAAAGACAATAAAACAATTTTAAACAGATTAAATCGCATGTGTTATTGATTTTTGTTTTTCCAGACGTTTTGAACACTTCGAAGTCAGTGTGTGAACATGCCTCAGGCAAACCCAACCATTTTCTTCGATTTGATCAACCTCAAGTCCTCGCGAAAGAGAACTGTTATGTACCAAGAATGTTTCGTGAGGCTATTGAAATTAAAAAAACATCTAATTTTAATAGAGAAGATTGGTTTGCACGTTCCACCTGTTTAGAATCCGGTTATTAATTTAATAAAATCCCAAACAATACACCACACTAAAAAACATCAAGACACTGTGAGTGATTAATGCGCGCATCGAAGCTATTTTTGATTAGTTTTGTACGGTAGATAAAATAACTTTTTAAATCTGTAACGATGCTTGTCACCTTAGTCATCCTGCGACCACGAACCCTGCAAAGTGTTCGAAACGTCAGAAAAAACAAAAATCAATAATACACGCGATAATCCGTTTAAAATAGTTTCATTACAATTAGTCTATATCGAATATTTTAGGAACCAGGCGACGTACAATCAAACACGCGTAATATGAGACTGATTATTTTATTTGACGGCAAGAACTACCCTCACAATATAAATCTACATATACACCATTCTTCCCTCTCTGTTTCCTTAGTACTTAATTAATACATAATAATTATTGATACAAAAAGTTTAAACTCAACTAAATCTCCACACTCTTCCCTTTCTGTTTTTCTTCGCAAAAGTTAACCTAATAATTACATACACCATTACATAATTAAAGTACATAACAGAAAACACATCCATATAAAAAAAACTTTAAGTACAAGTGTTTATCATTATCTCGTTTAGTGAAACCAAAAGGTTTAGTCAAACTCAAATCCGTACCTGACTATGGGTTTCCTATGTCTTTTAACCTTAGGAGTAGTATTAAATGAGGGCTGCTTGTTCACTAACTGGGCTTTCGCGTCGAGATTGGATGTCAGTGCGACGCTAGTTCCAGCTGCAGGGGCAACATCCCTCTTGGGGGATGGTGCTCCTGTGGGAGAAATGGAACGCTCGGATCCTATAATCGCAGGCTCGGAATCGCCGTTTTCAGTCTGCTTTGACTGATCCACGAATGTCGACGATGACAAGAAATCGTAGGTATTTAGTGTCTGCGTGTCATCTTTATGCAACTGATCAATGTGTTTTGCGCCTAGATTATTCAGAAATTCCTTGAAATCCTTACTATTGAATGGCGGACCATTGTCCGAAACCAATTCATGTGGCAAGCCAAACTGTCCGAAAAGTTTATGCAGTTTAGAGGAGGTTGATTTTGCCGAAGTGTTCGGCACTCGAAACGCCTCAATCCACTTCGAATGAGCATCGATTACCACCAAATAATAAATGGTATTACCAGCTAAGGTAAGAAAATCCACATGCAGACGATACCAAGGCTCCTGCGGCCACTGGTGCAACGAGGCTGCGGGGGGTGCGGGACGCTCACGTGCACAAGCTTCGCATGCCTTACATTTGCGCTCGATATCCGAATCAATCCCTGGCCAATATACGTAATTCCGGGCTAAGTTTTTGCATTTTACAATGCCTTGATGAGTTTCATGAATTTGACTCAGAATACGTTTCCTCAAACTGTATGGTATAATAACACGATGGCCATATAATACACAGCCCTGCTCAACATTTAGGTACTGCTTAATTTTAAAAAATGATTGCAATTTTGTATCACTGCAATACTGCCAGTTAGTTTTAATAGATGTTATCAAGTCCTGTAATATGTGATCTTTTAGTGTTTCCTTCGCGATCTCTTTGTAATTAATTGGCGCAGATTTTTCAACAAAATGTATGTATGATTCAACACGACTATGCACCTCTTGCTCCGCGATAGGCATTCGTGACAAACTGTCAGCTACACAGTTATGTTTTGAACCTAAGCACTTTATCTTGTAATGGTATGCTCCAAGAATAACAGCCCACCTTTGTAGGCGACTAGCCGCCATCAAAGGTATTCCCTTGTGTTCGCTAAATATCGCCGCTAACGGCTTACAATCTGTTGTTAGGGTGAACTCGCGACCAAAAAGGTAATCATGAAATTTTGTTACGCCAAATGTTACGGCTAGACCTTCGCGACGGATCTGTGCATAATTTTTCTCAGCACTAGATAAAGTACGCGATGCATGCAGCACGGGTCTTTCCCCCCCGTCGGCGCAGCGCTGTGACAGCACGGCCCCCACGCCATAAGGCGATGCGTCACACGACAGGGTCGTCGGCAGGGCCGGGTTGAAATGTGCCAAAACTGGCGCCTGTTTCAAAGTAGCTTTTGCTTTGACGAACGCTTTATCGCAGTCCCCGGTCCACAAAAACGCCTTTTCTTTTTTTAGTAAGTTGTATACGGGGCTCAATAATTTACTTAAATTGTTTAAGAACTTTCCATAATAGTTTATTAACCCAAGGAATGCACGTAATTGCTTTGAATTGATAGGCACCGGAGTGGTTAAAATTGCATCTACTTTCGCTATTTCTGTGTGTAGTCCTTCAGCATCAATGACGTAGCCCAAATATGATATAGATTTTTGAAAGAAACTACATTTCTCAACGGCGACCCTAAGGCCACTATCTGCCAAGATTTTAAAAACAGTTAAAAGTCTTCGCCAGTGATCCAAACAATCGACTCCGCTGACCGTTAAGTCATCTAAATAACATGTTACAAATCGCATTCTAAATAATTTATCCATCATACGTTGGAACTTATTAGGAGCGCATTTAATTCCGAACGGTAATCTGTTGTAACAAAACATACCTTGCATTGTCACTATCGTGCATAACTTCCTGGACGGGGTTTCTAATAAAAATTGTAAATACGAACTACTGAGATCAGTTTTACTAAATAGTTTACCTCCTTGTAACGACGCAAAAATATCCTCAATCTTTGGTATCGGATATTTGTCATCCACCAGAGCCGGATTTAGAGTAGTCTTAAAATCACCACATAAGCGGACCTCACCATTTTTTTTAAGGACAGGTACGACCGGTGTTCCCCACTCACTCCAGTCTACTGGTGTGATGATGTTCTCGCGCTGCAGCCGCTGCAGCTCAGTTTCTACGGCGGGGCGTAGCGCGTGTGGCACGGGACGCGCGCGCCGCCACACCGGGACTGAATCCCCACGCACTTCTAGCGTAATGCGCGCCTTATTAAATGTACCAATACCGTTCTTAAAAACGTCAGGGAATCTCTTAACTAGCTCTTTGTTAATATACTGGCTCGTTGGAACTTCCCACGAGGTTATCTTTAACTCATTAATTTGTGGGAACTGCATACCGAACGCTTTCATCCAATCTCGGCCGAATAACGACGAACAACATTTGTTATTGATAACAATCAAAGATAGATTTCTAATAAGTTTACCGTTAATATCAACTGAACAGACAAACTTACCCTTTGGTTTCACCAATTCACCGTTATACATTTTAAGCGATGACTTATATGGCACCAACTCACAATCTTTAAAATATTTATTATAAGTCGATATCGGAATCACGCTAACGGCGGAACCTGTATCACCTTCCATTGAAATGGGTATGTTATTTATTTTAGTTTTTACAACCCAATGCTCATCGCTGCTAGACTCACAATCACTCAGCTGATAGACCTCGACCGCGCGGTCGAACGAACCTGTCGACTCCCCGTCGGAGTCGCCCACAATCGCATTCTCACTGATATGATGCACACGCTTTTGTTTACGATTACGACACATTTTCGCTATGTGACCTTTAACGCCGCACACGTAACACTCGCTGTCCCGAAACGAACAATGATCGGGATTATGCCACCGATCGCATCGGTGGCATCGTTGCTGCTGGTGTCGCGGGACGTCGTTGCTGCCGCGGCGCTGCGCTGCTCCCGCGGGCGCGCGTGAGTGGCGCGCGCCGCGCACCGCGTGCACCGGCTCCGCGTCGCTGCGGAGCGCGCCGGCGGAGGCACTCGCGTCCTCCGGCTTCGAGTCTCGTACGGCTGCCTCCAGCGACAGCGCCAGTTCCGTGGTTCGACTGTACGTTAATTTGTCGTCCTCTTCAACCAGGATACGTTGACGAATGCGATCGCTCGCCAATCCAAACACAAACTGGTCGCGTAAATTTTCTTTGAGCGCATCTATATCTTTAAACTTGCACGGCTTACTGAGTTTCTTTAGTTCCACTAGGTATTCACTAATCGAATTACCGGCGGCCTGCTTGCATGCTCTAAATATCATTCTTTCGGCAATTTTGGAGCGCTTAGGCGTCAAATGCTCTTCAACGAGCGTAACAATTTCTTCGAAATCGACTTCCTCCGGCTTTTCGGGATAACATAAGTCCACAATCAGATCTAGCGGCTCTGTGCCGACGATTGCCACTAAATATCTCGAAAATGCTTCTTTCTTGATTTCATTTATCTTGAACCACGCCCGCAAACGACTGACGTAAGTCGACCATCGGTCCACGTGTAATTTAAATTCCTTTAAACTACTAAGGTCCGGCGGTGCACTCTTGTCACTCATTATTTTACCGAAATATGTAGAAATACACACAAACACGACACGAACTCGTCGCCAAATAGTCTATATCGAATATTTTAGGAACCAGGCGACGTACAATCAAACACGCGTAATATGAGACTGATTATTTTATTTGACGGCAAGAACTACCCTCACAATATAAATCTACATATACACCAACAATGTGTAATAATCGCGAAAACCTAAGACATTGCTAAAAGACAATAACCAAACAACACATATGTTAACAAAACTATTACAAATAAAAGTAAAAACAATAACAAAAACAGGAAGTACATTGAACAAACCATAAAAAAGTAATACCAAAGACAAAGACGACGCATATTGAAGACGACCAAACATACCATTTCGTTTTATAAGATGGAAATCGATGGCGGTGTGGTACTTCCCTGGATGAGCCAGTTAATTGATGAGCTCTAGTCATCTAATGACCACAGCTAGGCTCTCCCACGCATAAACTCAGGTCCTAGTCCCAGGTGATTGAGGGATTCTAAACCAGAGGGATGGGCAACAACGTCCCTTCTGTAGAACGGCCGCCATTCCGCACTCACCAACCCACCTGCCAAGCGTGGTGAGTATGGGTAAATTCCCCCTAAAATGACGATAGAATTGTGGAAATCTATGGGGAAGTCCTTTGACTGATGATATGATGATAATGACCCATGTATGATGATGGTGATGAAAAAGGCTTGTTAACTTATCATTACCCCACATTCTGTATCAAAAAGTTACGTCAATATAACACGCTTACTAATTATTATTCGAGAAACCCGTTTTCGGTAGGATACCAGTCGGCTCAAATAGTTGAAGCGAGACTTAATATTAAGTGGCGATTCAGTATTCGGCCGATACTTCCTTATAACATGTACGCACTGATAAAATATTTTTGTGAAACCGCATTGTGTAGGACTGCAGGTTATGTATACAAGGTCTTACTTTAATATTCCATAATATTTTTCATGGCGTCTAAATGAATGCTAAAGAATATGCAGGAGAGTTATAAACGCTATTTTTATTTCAGCCTCTTCATATTTTTTAAACAAAACAATCATTGCATTATTTACCGGTTCTCTAGTTTTAATAATATCCACATCCATCTAGGAATAAAATGGTGGCCGCGGTTGGCTGACCGATTTAGGTAGTCGGTAACGTCAAACGAAACAGGCGGTAGCGAACCGCACGCTGAGACACATCGCTCGTCGCACAACAGAAAAAACATATGTTACATCATATTTAGCATTTACTAAGACGCCATACAAAATATCGTGGACTATTAGAATAAGACCTTATATAGTCTCCAACAAACCATAACCGACAACTTTCAGTCTTTTTAGAATAAAAACAATACAAAATTCTAAGTATGTAACACTACAATAACCTCCTCCATTAATCTACAATAAAAACCGTATGATATTATCCAGATCTCAATTTTATTATGAAAAGATATTGCGAAGATTCATTTACTTGTCACTCAATCTTCCAAAAAAGGCAACACATTTTCTTACAAAACCTAGGCGATGCCGGTGAAAAATGGTCTGATAGAAAAAATGTGAGATCTAGTTCATTTTCATGGCACATAACACAAAGTTGATTTAGTAAACGATACCCTGAAGTTGATGGATTGAACCTCAGGATCCTGGTACTGGAGATAGTCAGTGGTCATTTTTCAAAATACAGATAGTGTAAGACCACTTTTTGAGCTGTTGCGAGGCTTAAGTTATTAATGTTTCGCTTTGGATTTTGGATACAGCACATAGATATTTTCTATTTTGAAAAATTGTTGTTTATTCTTATTATTTTTAAATAAAAGTTACCCCCCATACTAAGGTTTCGAATAGATACAGAACATAGCACCACTCCAGCTCCTCCTGCGCTGCGGATGTCGTAAAAGGCGACTAAGTGACTCTAACTAGAGCGATGAAAAGCAGTGTCTCTTCTGTAGAACATTGGCCATTCTGCGCTCACCAACCCGTCTGCCAGGCGTGGTGAGTACTGGCAAATTTACCCAAGTGTTACGACAAATTTTGGAAATCTATGAAGCCCTTTGTTCAACAGTGGACGTCCGTTGGCTGATATGATGATATGACTAGGAATTTTCCTGTGTAGTCATCAAAAATCTCACAAGCTCAAAAATACCAGTTCCGAAACCACTATCTGTAGATCATACAAATATTTGTTACATGCGGTGATTGAAATCGCGACTCGTAGCGCAATAAGCCAATTGCTTAACCACTGCACCAACCTTGCTTACAAAAATTAGAACATATGTCCGTGGTCATTATTAATTGGATCATAAGTACATGTGGTCTCCGGATTAAAAATAAAGCCCCACTCCATATCCTCCAGCGGATGTCGTAAAAGACGACTAAGGGACTCTAAACCAGGGGGACGGGCAGCATAACCCTTCATCACACCCACACATCCCACTCATCAACCCGCCTGCAAAATGAAGTAACTACTGGCTAATTCCCCCCAAAATCACGACAAACGGTACAACCGGTCGTTTATGGGGGAAACATTTGTTCAGTTGTAGACGTCGTTGGCTGATATATGACTGAAACATTGTGGGCTGGCCCAAAAATTTAAACTAAACTTTCGCGGTGGTTACCAATTATGGAAATAAAAGTGACCAACATTTTGTATCCTAAATAAAGTACTACACAGAACTTCAATATTTTCCTTAAATACGAATTATTTTTATGATTTCTTTTATTTAGAGACAAACAATGGATCAAAGTAAAAATATGTTCCTATTTCAATTTAGATTCTGAGGTAGTGTCTAGACATTCCCTTTTCAATATATGTGCTTCGTTGGTCATATATCCAATAAAGATTATGTAAGGAGTCGACTGAACGACACTCACAAGAATATACAAAAGTAGACAAAGAATGTTGTGCCCTTAGTATGATAGGTTTACTGTAACGTAAATACCCGAACGAGTTCATTATGTTATGTCTTCTGATATTAACCTCAAGGGGATAATTAGTAGATTGTAGGGATCGCGTTTATAAAAAGAAAACAATTTCCACTCTGGTGGTGGTGGTTGGTGCAGTGGCTGATACAGTCGGCTGCTGTGCTCCGGGTCGTGGGTTCGATTCCCACACGGAACAAATATTTGTATGATTTGCAGGTAGTTGTTCCGGGTCTGGGTGTATTGTATGTGGAATTCATGTCTGTAAAACGCACCCACGACACAGGAGAAATCCTAGTGTGGGGCAAAGTTAAAAAAAATATTCTTAAGAAAAAATGCATAAATTTGCTACGCTGGCACCAAAACATCCCTTTTACAATTTTATTACACAAACGCACACAAAATAAGAATACTATAGTGTAATACTAAATATAATACTAATCATACATAAATACATACATATCCGTGTGGTGTCCGGATTAAGAATATAGCACCGCTCCATCCATCTCAAGCAGAAACAAACATAATATAATCATCATCATATCGGTCATATTTATACGTCCACTGCTGAACAAAGGCCTCCCCCATAGATTTTCACAAGAGTGTCATCATTTTGGGGGGTATTTGCCAATACTCACCAAAAATTTATTCTACTAGTTTCGTGCGTATGGCACTCGTGGGTTGCAGCTGAAAATCAGCGTTAGGTAGTGGTACTTGGTACTACCACCTGACATCATGCTGAGCTGTTGGCCCTTTTGGCACTTTTGTTTTAATATTATGTTTTTGTTTGCTGTGTAATTGTTTGTGCCAATAAATACTTTTATTTCTTTCACTTGGCAGGCGGGTTGGTGAGCGAAGTATGGCTACCGTTCCACAGAAGGGACGCTGCTGCCCATCCCTCTAGTTTAGATTCTCTTAGTCGCCTTTTACGACATCCAGGAGATGGAGTGGTGATAATACTATAGAATATATATAATATAATATCCTGTAATAAAATAGAAACAAAATATATTTTTATTTTTATATGAATTATTATTGGATAAATGCAATTTACAACTCTTTTTGAGATTATGATGGCTAGTTGCACTCTCTGATCTGTAAACGATCACTGTGGTTAAGCAACGCTTGGCGCGGTCAGTCTATAAATGGGTGACCGTATTTGAACAGAGCATCTCCATGCTTCGGAGGGCACGTAAGTTGTCGGTCCTGGTAGTTATCATTAGACGGCAGTCGTTAAGCCAAGTCGGGAGGCCTTCGGGCGGCTTAAACAACTCTGGCACAAAGTTGGCTATGACCCATAAGAAAATAAGGAGAACTTGCTTTTTAATAAACTTGATCATATTTCAATTGTATTTGAAGGACATTCAGGATACATTTAGTTTAGTAGATAGATTTAGTTGGATAGATATAGCTAGAAACTTTAGAAACACTTCTAAATCGGCTTTATTCAACCTAAATAGTTTATACAATTCATTCTACCAAAGTTTACTAACTGTCCAGTGTGTAGTTGTAAATGTACAAGTTTTATCTACGTTAGAACTAAAGTTCAAATGTACAGATAGAAGTTTCTCGATAAATTAAGTACGTACGCAGTTTGCAACTAAACAGCCACGATTTTACGGAAAGTATTGTTGCTGTTGTATCGATCGATTTATGCAATGTTATCATCATCATATAAGGATGTCCACTGTTGGACACTGGCCATAGATTTCCACAACGATCCGTTACATGTCGTGTCGTCATGTTGGGGAGAACTTTCTAGTACTCCCAACGCTTGGCAACCGGGTTGGTGAAAGCAGAATAGCAGATGTTTCATTGAAGGGACGCTGCTGCCCATCCTTCTGGTTAAGAGTACTTTATTCGCTTTAAGTGACATCCTTGGGAAGGCTATGCCGTGTGGTGCCGGCTCAGAATACCACCACCCCATCTCCTTCCGTGGGTGCCGTAAAAGGGATTAGCCGGAGGATGGGCAGCAGCGTCCTTCGAGTAAATTAACAACTCAACTGCGATTGCTAACCCGTCTGCCAAGCGTGGCGATTATGCCAAATCCCCCCAATAAGCCCACTACACACCCATATTGGTCATTGTGGTGATCTTTGGGGGAGGCCTGTGTCCAGCAGTGGACTTCATTCGGCCGAAATGATTGGGAAGGAGACGGGCTATTGTTTTATTCTTCATCCGAACACCACACAAAAGTTATGTAATTGAATTGGCAAATTGTGCAATTATCTTTTTTCTATAATGTTGTTTTATCGGGAGCCTGTGTTAGATCAACAAACATCATAAATATTGACCGTGCAAACAACGTGATTTAAACGTATCATTTGACGAATCAAATTTCTACAACAATCCGATTTAAAATAATAACTATGTATTTATTAAAATATTTGAGTAACATGTTATCATTTTGCAACTTAAAATTTTGTAAAATATTTACTTGGTACATAGTTGTATCAGTTTTCCAAACAATATTTGTTTCGAATAGGTTTAATACCAAAACATTATGGAAAATTAATAAAGTATTGAGTATTGGATATACTTACCTGTATTAAATGATTATTATTTATCTGTGTATTGGATATACTTACCTGTATTAAATATTATTAATTCTGTGTGGTGTCTGGATTAAGAATATAGCACCACTCCATCTCCTCCCGTGGATGTCGTAAAAGGCGACTATGGGAATCTAAACCAGAGGGATGGGCAGCAGCGTCCCTTCTGTGAAACGGTAGCCATACTGCGCTCGCCAACCCGCCTGCCAAGCGTGTTGAGTATTGGAAAATACCCTCCAAAATGATGACACAGTTGTGAAAATCTATGGGGGAGGCCTTTGTTCAGCAGTGGACGTATAAATGGCCGATATGATATGATATGAATTTATCTGTGATCGCGACGTTTTATAAATATTGCTTGTTCTTTAGATCTTGCTTGCAAAATGTAGATTTAACTTTTTGCTAAAACAAATCAGATCACGTCTCTACGTGGACAAACTAGAATGTTGTTGTTTAGCGTTGATCCAGGAGTCTTCTGGCAGAACACACTAAAATTAATTGATTGCATACTTATTGCTCGTAGAACTGATGGCCTTTGGGGCACAAAGGTTCTCGAATGGAGACCGCGCACCGGAAAACGCAGCGTGGGATGACCTCCAACGAGGTGGACAGACGACCTGGTGAAGGTCGCTGGGAGTCGTTGGATGAGAGCGGCATGTGACCGCTCGTTGTGGAAATCTAAGGGGGAGGCCTTTGTTCAGCAGTGGACGACCTGTGGCTGATATGATGATGATGATGATGATACTTATTTACTTCCCGATCATGCCTACCCGCCATTTATAATTAATGAACAATAAATAGGTACTAAGATAGCAAATTAAGGATTGGAATTAACTCGTACATTTTTAATTTCAAATCACTTAATTTGGTAAGTAAATGAAAATTCAAACGATCCTAGGTAAAATTATTAGTTTGAAAACAATGATCTTAAAAGAAGTAGATATGTTGCATGCGCGCCAAAAGTAAGAACCAAAACTACCCCAATTGTAGCACCTCACAATCAGTTCTCCCAAGACAGGACAACGAGCACACACTGTCACAATCTGTATTGTTTTATTAATTAAGTAATAACAATGCCGACGTGCGTATAGAAAATGCACAAACTATCAAGCAGAAATAAATAAAGAACAAGAGATGTCATCATCATTCATTTCGGCCGAATGAAGTCCACTGCTGGACACAGGCCTCCCCCAAAGACTACCGCAATGACCGATATGGGTGTGTTGTGGGTTCGTTGGGGGGTTTTGCCATAATCGCCACGCTTGGCAGACGGGTTGGCGATCGCAGTTGAGTTGTTATTGTACTCGAAGGACGCTGCTGCCCATCCTCCGGACAATCCCTTAGTCGACTTTTACGACACCCACGGGAGGAGATGGGGTGGTGGCATTCTGAGCTGGCACCACACGGCAAAGAGATGTCATACCACACGTGAATAACAAACCATATAAAATATTTAAAAAATATTTTAATAAAAATACTATTCAAATTATCTATAGAATAATATTCTCGAACAAAACACAGGCCAAGCCAAGAAAAGAGACAACACATATATTCTATAACAGGTGCAACAAAGACATCAAGTACACGTGATGTCATTTTAGATAGCTATCTCTTTTACTCTCGTAGTTTTTGTATCTTCTTTCTTACAGCATAGGTGTGTAGTTTTATAGCTTTATGCCTACATACAGCGAGACTGAGTTTTGCGCGTCATTTAATTTGGCCGTAACATATCTATGGTATAATATCATTGTTTGAAAAGTAATTGTATGGTTGAATAAAATATCGATCAACGTTGTTTGATATTCAAATGATACATTCGCCAACCGATTAGCCTCAAACGAACCTCGTTTATGAACGGATTGAAGATAGCTTGTTATTTCTCACAGAACATGACTGTACCGTACCGGTGGCTGATACAGTCGGCTGCTGCGCACCGGGTCGTGGGTTCGATTCCCACAAGGAACAAATATTTGTATGATTTGCAGGTAGTTGTTCCGGGTCTGGGTGTATTGTATGTGGAAATTGTGTTTGTAAACGCACCCACGACACAGGAGAAATCCTAATGTGTAACCCTGTGCAACGTTCAAAAAACGAAAAACGTGGTGGCGAGACGAACTTGTC
Organism: Diloba caeruleocephala; assembly: GCA_947459985.1. Classification (NCBI taxonomy): domain Eukaryota; kingdom Metazoa; phylum Arthropoda; class Insecta; order Lepidoptera; family Noctuidae; genus Diloba; species Diloba caeruleocephala. Next base: position 1,965,139 of record OX381611.1, on the reverse strand, counting down.
ATTCATCTGGTAGTAAGTGACACGCCTGCTCATGACAATTGTACTGCTACACAGGAGAAGTCCTGCGTGTTACACTCAGCGCTCATCACCTCAATACAAATTATGGTCGAATTCTGAAATGCTAGTTAATATTAAGTCCCGCTTTAACTTATTTGAGCCGTCCATTTTCTTACCAATAACGGGTTTCTAAAATTGTTTCATATTTTCAGCTGAAAAATGTCCACTGTTGGACAGAAGCCTCCCCCAAAGATTGCCATGAAGACTGGTATGGGTTTGTAGTGTGTGGTCATGAGAGGTTTTTGCCATAATCGCCACGATTGGCCGACGGGTTGGCGATCGCCGTTGAGTTATAAATGTACTCGAAGGATACTGCTGCCCATCCTCCGGCTAATGCCATAGTCGCCGTTCATGACACCCATGGGATGAGATGGGGTGGTGGTATTCTTAAACGGCACCACACTGCAGTACTCGAATAGTTAACGCGGGACTTAATATTAACTGAAGTTTCAGTATTAAACCGTTAGTCTCTTATACACAGTCATTTTACTAGCTACAGTGCCCCCTTCGAATCGTAATGCAGTATTGTCTTAAGTTTAAAGTAGTTTAAATTTTGAGTATTGTACCTACAAGCTATAAGCAATACTATACAAATAAAAAATAGAGCTAGCAATATCGGAAATTGTTTTGCGTGTATTTAAAACGTACTTTATTCAAATAAATAGCCATGATTTGTACTACCCACAGAATATATATTATGCACTAACAAGATCGCAAACGAGTGTGCCCACAGAAATATCAAGTCGACAAGACACGAAGATCTCAGCCACGATAATGTGTGCTCATTTTTACACCATCCCCTAGCTGAGCGGTTTCCGACGCTTGTTGAATTACTAATGCTTCCCCAGCATTTTTCTAAGTGCTGGAATAGGTTTTAAGTCAGCGTTACATAAAATATACTGTAGAGAAATATGCTTAAGTCTGACCATGTGGATGTGATGGGCCGTTTTAAGACCATCGTAGGCCCTATTATATTGCATCGCTTTAAGTTTTTTTTTTTAAACGTTGCCCCACACTAGGTTTTCTCCTGTGTCGTGGATGCTTTTACCGACATGAATTCCACATACAATACACCCAGACCCGGAACAACTACCTGCAGATCATACAAATATTTGTTGCGTGCGGGAATCGAACCCGCGACCCAGTGCACAGCAGCCGACTGTATCAGCCACTGCACCAACCGTGCCGCAAGTGCCGTAAGTGTCATATTGCTTAAAATATTAGATGTTTATAGGTGGTTTGCGATCAAATAATTTCAGTCGTTCTATTATTATCACAAACGTACTAAAAAAAATTGAATCTAATATATATATATATATAACTATTTGTTATATACACGACACATCACCAGTAGCGCCGCCCTTCAATTCACACATTAGTCGGTGGAGCTATATCAGGATTTCCAAATTTCCAAAGAGAAGCTGCAGACAACCATTTCCAGTTGATAAACATCTTTCGCTCTCAATTGAAAGCACACAATTCATCTATTCGTCCATAAAGTTTTAATCAACGTCATTTATCTACGAGAACACGTCACAAAAATAAAACCCGAAGTTACAGGTACATTGGCTCGTAATTGTAGCAACGTGCAGCAACTTTCGGCGCTACCGTTGTTTTTTCAGTTTCCAGAAGTTCCAGCAACGAGTGCACAACGTCGAGACATCAAAGTAAAAGTTTTAATTAAACCTGATGGAGGACTGTGGTATCATTGATATAGTTAAACATTTATTTGGATATTTCTTTATTGTATAATAACCCCTTAACTGGGATGTTATAAGAATATTATTTGAAATGGAGCGTTTGAATGTGTAGGAACGGGTTTTGGAGTGCTCCACCATTTTCCTTATTGGCTTATTACTTAAAGATGCTGGAATTTTGATGCTGGAGCCAAATAGTCTTGTTGGTAATTTACCCTACTTTGCAAACGGAATTGTTTATTAAGCTATCGAAAGAAATTCTATGAAACGAGTTATGATAAAAATAGCAACGTTCAAACGAGAAATTTACGTTGCTTGTAGATATTTTTATTTCATTCTATTACTAATTTCATATTAGGTACTGAAACTACTGAGAAAATATTTTCTAGTGATATTGCTGCGTGGTAGTCAGCATATTTTTTCGAATAACCTATTTCTGGGTGAGATGTAACACCATTATTTATGTTTTTATTCTAGGTTTAAGCCATTTTAACTGTACGGAACCTAACTAAGGGCTCTTAATAAGAGACAGTGGACTGTAAATAATGACTATAATGATAGGTATTGGAATGTACAGATTGGTGGAAATATATAATACGCGCGTGGGTCGTCGGTTCTGTTCGTAGCGAAGTGTCGGGCCGTCGCAGTCGCTGACACGCCCCGCGCGCCCGCGCATGTGCGGCGGCCGGTGGACCTGATGGTTGACGACGGCGCCCGAACATTAACCTTTTTGTATGTCAGATCTCCGCCAAGGAGATGACAAATGGCGTGCTAGGGGTAGCCGGCTCAATTCCTACGATAGCCATCTTCAGCACGTGTGGAGGAGCATCTGAGCCTCACTGTCACAGTCATACTCCCCGATAATGATTACTTCGTGCATCACCACGTGCCATCATCATATTTGAGATCGTTCGATGGACACCCGAGCAGGATCAGACGTCTCTTAATCCAGCTCAGCGCCCGTCTCAAATGAAAAGGCCACGATCCTTCAAAAATGACTGCTCTGCTAACATAGTCAATACTACTGCGGGGAGATTTTTATCTTGACCAATCTGTTCGACTAGGTTCCACCGCTCAGCGCTGCAGAATCAAAATTCACGGTCTGCAGCGCAGAGCGGCTATCCGGATCGCACGAGGATACCGAACGGTGTCCTACGAGGCGGCAACTCTCCTGGCGCGTTTTCCGCCTTTTGACATCCTGGCGGAGATGGATGCGTGGGTCTACGATCAGACACGCTCCCTCCGCCAGAGCGGCGAAGGCGCGCCTCCAGGGGCGTTGGACAAGCTGCGGCGGCTAGCTCGGCGGCGCGCACTTGTAAAGTGGCGTCATCGCCTGCGGATGCAGTTTGCAACCAAGCGCGTCGTCGAGGCCGTCCTGCCGCTCTTTGGAGCCTGGCTCCAAAGGAGCGAGCGCGTCACCTACCGCCTGACGCAGGTGCTCACCGGGCACGGTTGTTTCGGCGCGTACCTGCACAGGATAGGACGCGAGGCCACGGCACAATGCCACCATTGTGATAGCGACCAGGACACCGCACAGCACACGCTCGAGGCGTGCCCTGCGTGGGCCGCCGAGCGGCGGATCCTGCTCGATCTGATCGGGCAAGATCTCTCTCTGCCAGCAGTAGTGTCGGCTATGTTGGCAGAGCACGAAAATTGGAATGCAGTGGTCTCCTTCTGTGAGAGCGTCATGCTCCAGAAGGAGACCGCAGAGCGGGATCGGGAGAGGGCCGATCCCGCTCGAAGAAGAAGGAGACGGCGTCGGGGTAACAACCGCCCTGGCGCCTAATTCCGATACGCCTGAAAACCCCTGCCGTTGCTATAAGGTGGGGGACCTCTGGGTTCGCGGGTGCGTAGATTGGGGAATCTGCGTGCCCACACCAAGCGACCCAAGAGAAGACGGTAGCACGCATGTGGTCACGCGCTGCCGTGGGACGCTTTGGGGGATCCTTTACAATCCCCCTGGGGGGGTGACCGCTTTACAGTCACCCTCTCCGAGATGTGCCGATAGGCGTGGCACCAGTGGGTGGCTCTAGTGTGATCATACGAGGACCTGGAGCCTCCCTTAGGTGCCGAAGATGACCGCCCCAGTGGTTTTAGCCGGTAGGAGTCCGGCATACCCCTTCGTCCTTCCCCGGGGCGAAGGAAGTTCATGATGAATTTCCACTGGGCACCAATAAAAAAAAAAAAAAGGTTCCACCGCTCAGACTCCAATGAAGAGCAGTTTTCAAGTGTGTGCTGTGCGGTATTCCGGTTTCCTTCACAGTCAGACAATTTGCGATGACCTCGTGGCAAACCCTATTCAGGTGTTCACCGAAGCAGCTGTACCCAGTATACACCTGAGTAAGCCGGTAGGTGACGAGTTCACCCGTTCTCAGCCAGGCCTCGTACACATCAGGTTAGCTTTGATCACGCGTTTTCCACCACCTCACAAGTGCGTGTTAGTACTACCGCTGCCTGAGCACATAAATTGCCCTGGTGAGAGCTCCTAAAGCTGCAGTGGTTAGCACAGATCCGGCCGTAGATCTCGTCTAAATCTCGTCGAACCTTCCAAAAACTCGCATGTAGCAGTCGTTTCTATCTGACATGATGCAACTGTTACATTTTAGCTTATCCATTTTTGGGTTTGCAGTAGGAAATGTAATAATTTATTTATGTGTTAATTTATGTGTAATGATTAATAATTTCTTGTAATATTGTTAATGTATTCTAATTTTAGTTTATAATTAATTATTGTTTTTTGCTACATATTTTACTTTGAACTATTGATTTATGTGCAATATGTACAACGTGAGGCCAAAATAAATTTTCTTTCTTTCTTTCTAGAGAAATTTGCTGCTGCTTTGGAGACGCAGCATGGCATGCTTTCAGAGGACAATGTATAAAATATCTTACAAGGAAAAAGTCCTGATGCGAATATTAAAGATCAGCCGCCCATGGTAATTGACCATTAAAAGTGCGGTTTTACAAGCAGGTAAAGCCACCAGTCTCTCATTCTTTTACTACTTATCATATCATCACCATATCGCACTGATACTCAAAGCCCCATTGATTTTCGGTACAATTGTGTGGTCATTTCGGGAGGAATTTGCCAGGACACACTACTATGGAGGCACTATGATGGAACCAGAATGGCTCCACAGAAGGGCCACTACTGCCCATGACTCTGCTCTAGAGTCTCTTGATCGCCTTTTACAACAACCACATGATGATGGAGAGGTGCTATGTTCTTATACGGCGGATACAGGGTTAGACCGAATTCCTAAAAAACAATTTCTAGTTATACAATAGGTAATATAATTTAAAGTGAAAACTAAATGAATCAAGGCGTGCCCCAAATAACCCTTACACAAATAAAAGTGGGTCGCTATTCCATAACAAAGGTACGCCGGGATCGCAGCGGACAATAAATCGGCCACACTTTTGCCAACTAAACTTTGCCCATTCAAAATTCAATTTAAGTTATGAACAAAACCATGAATAACCTATTTACAATATAATTAAAATATACCGTTTGTTGTTTTTGCTAAAGGTTATAATAGAGCATCTCGAGAGGTCGTCTTCTAAGTCACGTAAGACGCCATTGTTTCCGTAACTCTGTTGTGTATTTCTTAAAGGGGTTCAGAACGCAGACATTTCAGAGATACATATATGTATTTTATTATAAAGTCCCTTTAACTGCGTCAGAACTAAAAGCGGTGGTTCAAGTTTTCTGAAGAACTTCAGTTTAATCATTGTTTATCTTTCACAGGTCTTAGATGTTTCGTTTAAGAAACTGATATAAATCTATAAATCACAAATGAATGTCCTCGTCAGCTTTTTAGCTCGTCCTAAGTTTCGCTTAGAAACTATATTTTTTCTCTTTATTGTTTTTTATATGATTTTTTGGTGGCACGCACGCTATAGTACTTTATAAAATTTAATTATTAAAATGAAATATATGTCACACAATGTTAGAGTACAGTGAAAACGACCTTCTGTTGAACGCCACAAATACAATTTTATTAATGATGAAGTTTTATTGATAAATACTATGCGCAAATCTAGTTTTACAGGAGACTAAATAAACGGCTCAGTTTATTTGTACTGAGCTTAAGATTTATTATTGTATTAACAATTATTTGATCATTAAAACAATTATTTGTTCATTAATTTGCTAGTTCTAGTAATTGTTTCGTTTCAAGTGTATTCGGAACAATTTTTTCGCAAATTATAGACGATTCCAGACAAAGAATCGTAAGTTTATTTCAGTTATACATGTATTAGTCGCATAAAAAATCAACAAATTAACCTTTGATGAATTATTCTACTATTATTAAACCAAATTATCCATATATGTACAAAGCGCTTATATTTCGTGGTAAGTCATTAGGTAAATATGACTCACGGCATCTCTAAATATAAAGATATCTGCAACCAAAACCTCAGGCCTTCCTGAACGTTACTAAAATATACACTAAGCTAAGCGCTATATAACGATACACCGACATGCATTGTCAGGTCTTCGTGATACGACGTCTCGATATCTAGGTCAAGACGCTGGCATCCGCCCCCAGCTTAATAAAGTCTGGGGGACTTGTTTAATAGACAATATTTGCTATGCAAGGTAGATTGCCAGAGAGACACCTGCTTTGAAATTAAAGGAAAATGCAGGTGGGGAGTAAGGTGGGGGGGTTATAAAGGGGAGTATAAAAAGGCACTTCAAATTATTAAGTACGCTTTTAGTGGTCGCTTAGATGTTTACTTTTAGTGGCCACTTGGAGGTTTATTATATGGAAAAAAAGTTAGTTAATGATTTTTTTTTTAAACATGGCTTTAAGTTGCTTAGCTCTTAGACTGAAAATGATACAAGTCTCAGGTAATCCAGACTTCTCATCAGATCCCTTAAGGCCCCCATAGTCAGTTCCGTTATTTGATCAGTAAACAATCGGCGAGGTTAAGTAATGCTTAGTCTATGTCTGTCTATGGATGGGTGACCTCATAGTCGTGGCAGCTTGGATGTTTACTTTTAGTGGCCGCTTGAAGGTTTATTATATGGAAAAAAAGTTAGTTAATGTTTTTTTTTAATATGTCTTTAAGTTGCTTAGCCGTTAGACTGAAAATGATACAAGTCTCGGGTAACCCAGACTTCTCATCAGATCCCTTAACGTGAGTTGCATTCTTTGATTAGTAAACAATCGGCGAGGTTAAACAACGCTTAGCGCGGTCTGTCTATGGATGGGTGACCTCATAGTCGTATTTAAACTTGTGACGAAGTCATCCTTCATCTTCATTTCAATCAACCTCTTTCATGACTTCATACCTTTTATTTCAATCACTGTCCACATCACGATTCATTCTTTATTCAAATCAAAATTTGAATTTATGTGACGTAGAGTCGCTCTTCATATTTTGATCATTATCATTACACATTCGATTCTGAACGCTAGTGGTTCGACACACAGCTGTCGCTCTGAAAAAAAGTCTACTGCAATATAACAATTCAATCAATCAATCATGTCGGCCGAATTAAGTCCACTGCTGGACACAGGCCTACCCCAAAGATCACCACAATGACCGATATGGGTTTGTTGTGAGCTCATTGGGGGGTTTTGCCATAATCGCCACGCTTGGCAGACGGGTTGGCGATCGCAGTTAAGTTGTTAATGTACTCGAAGGACACTGCTGCCCATCCTCCGGCTAATCCCCTAGTCGACTTTTACGACACCCACGAGAGGAGATGGGGTGGTGGTATTCTGAGCCGGCACCACACGGCAACAATTACTTATTTTTAATAAGCTTAAATTGTGATAGTTGGCTTTAATTAAAATTTATGTAATCACCAACAAGAAGTGTGCAGGTTCTAATTTTTCCCTTAATTGACTATGGTGATGTGTTACTATGACCTGAATGCAGATCTGCTCAACAAACTTGACCGCCTTCTTAATAACTGCATTCGATTCGTTTTCAATCTACGTAAGTATGATCATGTGTCGACTTATAGAACGCTTCTGAAATGGTTGCCTATCCGGCAGCGTAGAGCACAAAGGGCACTGACCACCTTGTTCTCATTACTTGATTCTCCAATTTCTCCTACTTACCTTGCTTCACAATTTCAGTACATATGCTCTAATCACGACAGAAATCTTCGTTCCTCGTACAATCGTCTCCTGCAATGTCCCTCCCATCGCTCTGACTTTATACACTCCTCTTTCTTTGTTCAGTCTATTCTTCTGTGGAATGCGCTACCACTGGAAATCAGGATGGCCACAAGTCGGTACTCTTTTAAAATTAAACTACGGAAGCACCTCCACAATCCTTTGGCAGAATCATCTCAGCGTTGATCTTTCCTATTATGTAATTCATATATAAATATATATATATATATATATATATATATATATATATATGTACATATAATTATGATGTATTTTATATTATTATTATGTATGTACGTATATTTATATGTATATACCTATTTGTAATATGTTATTGCTTTAAAACGTTATCCAAATATTTATATATTGCCTTTTTCTTTGTTAACTTCTTACAGTTATACTATTAGTGCACTTGCCATGTTTTGTCTCTGCATCACCCTAAGGTCGACTGGCAGATAATGCCTAATGGCATTAAGTCCGCCTCTGTACAAATTGTGCGTAAAGTATAAAATAAATAAATAAATAAGTGTTAAGTTGTGAATATCAATATACCATTATAACAATATATATGATACGTTTAATTGAATCACTATAACTGAACTCCATCACTTGCTGCCGTGGAGAGAGCCCCCTAGTTGAGCTAACCAGAAGGAAACCCGGAGGGAGGCACTCCGCGACAAACTGAGCATCTCCGTGCTTCGGACAGCACGTAAAATCATCGGCCCTGGTTGTTGTCATTAGACGACAGTTGTAAAGCCAAGTCGACTTTGCCACAAGGTTGGTCAATAAACACACAAAAGAAAAAATAAGAAGATCTGATCTGAATCTGAAGTGTCATACAATATTTGACTTGGTGGAAAATTTTAGTGTCTGTTTGTAATGTCAAAATAACAGCTTTTTACTAAATGCATATGAAAGTATATGCGGTACCTACAACAAAAAGGCTATTAGTAATTTTTTTGTCTGTCTGTCTGTTTGTTCCCGCTAATCTCCAAAACGGCTGGACCGATTTGTACGGGGCTTTCACTGGAAGATAGCTGATGTTATAAGGAATAAATTAGGCAACTTTTATTTTAAAAAGAAATGAGTTCCAAGCAAAAAATTAAAACCCATGAAATCCAATCTATATATATATATATAATGCTTAAAAATCTGTGTCAAGGTAGAGATTTTTCGATATTTCGGAAAATTTTGTACTACTGTAAATCCGTAAGATTTTGCTGAACAGATATTGTGTTTTTTTCGTAAGTATTGACCAGTATGTCATGCTATTTACTGGACTCCCTGTATACATACTCTATGTCAAGTGTCTATGCCGAAGTACTCTAAATTATTATTATGTATAAATAATCCACTTTCTTTTGAATAAAACGGCGGGTGAAACCGTGGGTGGAAGTTTAAAATAAGAACACAACCGTTTTGTACCAGGAATAGAATTTCGTGCGGCAACATAATTTTGTTTTAATAGATAAGATGGTAGGCACGTACCACCAGTTTTGAATCCTGTAATTAAAATAATTAAGTCCTAAACCTCAAACCACACTGAAAAAAGTCAAGACATTGTGAGTGATTACTGTGTGCTTCTAAACTATTTTTGATTGTACGATAGATAAAATAACTTTTGAAATCTGTAACGATGCGTGTCACCTTAGTTATGTTTGTAACATCAGGAAAACCAAAAATCTGTAATATACGTGATGTATTCAGATTAAAACTGATTTATTATATTTAAATTTCTGTTTACATTGACGGCACACAAGGCGGAGTGCAATAGCCATGTGGTGCCGGCTCAGAATGCCACCACCCCATCTCCTCCCATGGGTGTCGTAAAAGTCGACTAAGGGTTTGGCCGGAGGATGGGCAGCAGCGTCCTTCGAGTACATTAACAACTCAACTGCGATCGCCAACCCGCCCGCCAAGCGTGGCGATTATGGCAAAACCCCCCAATGAGCCCACAACACATCCATATCGGTGGTTGTGGTGATCTTTGGGGGAGGCCTGTGTCCAACAGTGGACTTCATTCGGCCGAAATGACCCATGTTATAACGACGTAGCATGTCATTGTACTAGTCACCAGGAGATATGAGTTATTTAGACTCTTATGCCCGGTAGTTTCACTAGCTACTAACCTTTTAACCGGAGCACAGTAATGTTTATAGTTTAAATACTACTGTTTGGATTTATCGCAGGATGTTGGGGACCTCTCCAGCCAACCATTTATTTTCACAAATTGAAATTCAAATGGCATGTCAACAATTTAACTAGATTTTGAGACCACGCGTCAAATCCAAAAGCGATATCTATACAAATAAATAAAATTGAAGTGTCTGTTTGTAATGTCAAAATAACAGCTTTTTACTAAATGCATATGAAAGTATACGAGTATACGGTGCCTATAACAAAAAAACAATTTGTAAATTTTTTGTGTCTTTCTGTCTGTCTGTTTGTCCCGGGTAATCTCCGAAATGGCTGGACTGATTTTAACGGGACTTTCACTGGCAGATAGCTGATGTTATAAGGAATAACTTAGGCTACGTTTATTTTAGAAAAATAATTAGGGTTCCGCGCAAAAAAACCTTGAAATCCAACATATACTCGTATATTCTATGTCAAATGTTCATTACGAAGTACTACTCTAAATTTCTTTTAAATTAAACGCGGCTGAAACCGCGGATCCCAGCTTGTAATATATATATTTATAAAAACGAATACAGATTATGATAATACATATATAACGCTAGCACTGAAAATGCCATACTTGGCTTGAATTTAGGTCAGAAGGCTGTCGCTATTTGTAAGCTTTGGCACGTATTAAACACAATATATTATTGTCAAATATGCTGAATATCGCTTGAAATAGTGCCAATCTACCTTTGTTCTTGCTCAGTGATGTAAATGATGTATACAAACCACTTTTATGTATACATATATCTTTGAAGATGCGTTGGTTCTTAGATCTCAGATAATTAAATCAGAGCGACCGTTCTTGGATGGTATTGGCCACACCCACAGATTTAAAAATCATTGTTAAAGCAAATAAAGATAAAGAAAAAGGTTACTGCGCTGTGGGTCGCGGGTTCGATTCCCGCACGGAACAAATATTTGTATGATCTGCAGATAGTTGTTTCGGGTCTGGGTGTATTGTGTGTGAAATTTGTGTCTGTAAACGCACCCATGACACAGGAGAAATCCTAGTTTGGGGCAAAGTTTATTTAAAAAAAAAAACAAAGAAACTCTTTTTTATTATTATTTTGTAACATTTTGTTTTAAACAACTGCTCGAGCTGTAGGGCTAATACTAGTATGTGATATATCTTACAACAGATCTAAATAGGCATTTAATAGGGTTTCTGGTTTTTAATAGGGTTTTTATTACTCGAGGCACGCGAATTCTCGTCCAGGATTGCTCGAGATTCTCGAGTTAAAAAAAAATCACGATGGTATTTTCGAATTTTTGCTTTATTGTTAATTAAACTGATAGATGGTGAGATCAATTAAATCAAAAGATATTTTTTGTTACATATTGCATTTAATAATTATCAAGTCAACATTAAACAATGAATTAAACAAACTATACTCGGCTGGTCTATCTAAAAAGTAAAAAATAGGGTGTGATTAACTTTTTTATAATTATTGGGTCCCTCTCAGTCCAACAGACTTTAATTTAATAAAGAATAACTAGAAAAATTAAATCAACAAAATTACTAGACCATATTCCGATAACAATAAAAACTTGTTTAACAAAACAAACATTTGCTACCAATTTAAAATTAATATAGCTCTTAAACATCACAGTCTTTCGATTAAAAGAATCATAATTGACTCGGCACGTTTTATAGGCCTGTTTTGTTTTAGTTACCTAGAATGCACGGAATTGATATCACGTGTTCTTGAGGCAGTGAGTTTCTTTTCCCGTCTCGACTGAAGACAAATTTCTCGAGAATTCTCGAGGCGAGAAAATCGATGTGCTTATTGGCAATAAAATAACCCATTCCTTTGGAAAAAAGGAACAAATATCAACGAAATATTTCATTTCTAATTTACCTATATTCAATGATTTTTTTTTTATATGCATAATAAAAACACACTTGGCAGCGATGCTTATAACCAAGATGTAGACGTATGTAAAGGTTATGTTCAGCTTATTTATATGTATAAATGAATAAATTATTATATTAATAGTGAGTGTAATAGCCGTACAGGCTCTTGGCAAAGGTATTGTTATTGCTTAAGCTTGTAATAGCCGTAAAAATGTTATACTTTTTGGCGACAAACTAAGAAACCTGTTTATTTAATGTTTTCTTGCTTCGTGAAACCTTGTAAATAAAATACATGAAGAATTATTAAAATGTATGCTTAACATTTTATTATAGTACAAATATCAACAGTGGTTATAGAATCGTTGTAGTTAAATGCATTTGTAGGTATATACAAAAGCACGATAAACGCTTACGACACAGTTGGCGCAGTGGCTAAGCGATTGGATTTCAGCTTACGTGTCATAAGTTCGATCACCGCACGGAAAAAATATTTGTTCGATTTATAGAAAGTTGTTTAGGATCTGGGTGTTTGTGTAGGTGAGATTTATATCTGTAAGCTGTACCCATGACACTGAAGAAAATAGTTCAAGTGTTTGAGTTTTATGTCCATCACATTAAAAAAAACACGTTGCTTATAGATAGGCCGCAGCCTTCCAAGCGACCGGAGCGGCTAGCAATCCAGCCGTTTCGCAGTGCGAATAGAAATAAGATTTACATAGATTTACTTGCTTGTGATCAACCGGACGGCTGACCGCAATGCGGGAAACCGCACAATGCGTATGCGCCCTTAGGCTTCCTGTACATAGTGCCGTAGATGCGCCGGCGCCACACCCAAGTACGTATGGACTGGCCACAATTTTATTACATTGTTAATATTGGCGAAGGATAACATCGTGAGGAAACTTGCACACTGGAGAAAACTCCAAAATGTTCTCAATGGTGTGTGTAATCCGCCAACCCACACTAGGCCAGCGTGGTGGACTAGGTCCGCGGTGAAGGCGCAACTTTTCTTATCGTAAGAAAAGGCCCGTGCCCAGCAGTGGGACTCTAGGCTGACTATGTATGTAGGTTAATAATTAGGTACCAAATATTTAAACATAAGTATTAAATAGGACCAGATAGGTATTGAATGCTGGTGAAGTTTTAACGCTGATCAGCGACTTTGCACAGTCCTTCTGATCGACACAGAAATTTGAGGATATAGAACTGTGATCCAATGTGAACTGTGATATTGACCATGTGGTGCCGGCTATGAAAAGTACCAACCCATCTGATCCCGTGGGTATCGTAAGAGGCGACTAAGGCAGGAGGAGAATGGGCAGCAACGTCCTTCGAGTACATTAACAATCAACTGCGATCGCCAACCCGCCTGCCAAGCGTGGCAATTATGGCAAAATTCTCCAATGAGCTCACAACACACCCAGACGTGTTGTTGTGGCGATCTTTGCGGGAGGCTTATGTCCAGCAGTGGACTTTATTCGGCTGAAATGATGATGATGTTGAATAGTGATCGCTGCTTTACTATTCAATGGTGAGACAATGCGGTATACACGCGGTGCTGGCGTGGCTGCGACACGGCTACGACACGGTGGTGACACGATTTCGATGTGAATACACAGTCCTGTGATCAGGCGTAGGTGCCTCTTCGGCGCTGTAACGCTTCCGTTCTTCAAAGTGTAAATGTCACATTAGAGTTTTTTGGCCCATAATGTTGGTGCAGTGATTGATATAGTCCATAGGCTGCTGCGCTCCAAGGTGCGGGTTCGATAGATGGTAAATTTTTGTATATTTGCTTAAATAACTTTAAAAATATAATTTTTTTAAATTATAAAATTAATGTATTTGAGACTCTCACAACAAGTCCTTCCATTTTATATATTACATGGTACAGTTTGCAAATCTTTATTCTTAAACTTTCTATATTGCCTCCCAAAAATGACCCTTATATTCAAAATTCATTTATTAACGTTACACTTACGTATTTGGATTGCAGTAATCCATATGTGTATCAAATTTCAACTAAATCGGTCCAGTAGATTTGGAGAAAATTGGCGGTGACAGACGGACAGACAGACACACGAGTGATCCTATAAGGGATCCGCCGTTTTTTCCTTCGGACGTTCGGAACCACAAAAGTCATATCAAAGTAAAAAAAGCATCAATCAATCAAAGTTTGGTCACTAGATATATTTATAATTTATCTCACAATATAATAATTGTAACGTGTTGGACTTAGTATAAAGGGTGCTGATGTTTCTAGCACCCAAGAGCTATATAACTTTACTTTTTGTAGTACTATAAGCGAAAGCCCCGGGTACCCCAAAACGATTTTTTCATTAATCAAGATCGAAATGTTATTTTGCGCCCTTATCCGCGCGCAATGATCATGGTACAGATTAAGGAGGGGGTAGAGCGAGGGGGAGTAACATTCCTAATCTACAAACTGGCGCAATCAGCTTACTTACGCATTCACCTGTCGAACTTTTTTAAATTTATTTTTGGGACATGGCTAAATCGGTCAACAAATTTAACACGCAAAGTTCGGTCAAGCGCGGCGTAATATGACCCGGCTCGTAAAAATACATCTAGTTCAAATTTTATTGCCTCTATTCATATTAGACAAAAAAAAGGGTTCTTGAATAATGGGGCCATACATTACAAAGTAACCAACACTTATATTACTACTCAAGAAATATATGTAACGATTAAAGAAATTTATTTTCTCAAAAGAATTACAAATTCACTTACAAGCGTGGCTTATTGGTACAAATAATTCGAATAAACGATTAACTCTTTAATTAAATTACCTAGATTGAAAAAAAAAGCTAGCTTTTTATATCAGAAAACTGGCCGTAAGTAAGTTGGTTCTACAGTTGCAATTTCAATTACTGATTCAGAACAAAATACTTTCAGGTTTCATTTAAGTTAAAAATAATTTATAGTTAACATTGATACCAAATGTTCACGTACAGTAGATACCATTTAAAATAAACCCCGAATACAGCGTCAATTCCCACAATTGTGTCACACTGAAATTTAATTAAAAACGCGAAGAAAAAATTTGCTCAAATTCAAGGACAACAGAATTTTAAAAGCTCATGGAATGGGAGCTCAAAACTAAATTAGGCACAAACCGAGAATGTCCATAATCATAAAGTTATGGCGATTATTCCCAGAAAATTGGCGGCCACTACTCGGGAATTCTAGAAATTCGTCGTAGGATTCGGAAAATTTCACTCAACCGAAACGAGGCTACAGAGAAGGCTCTGTTTTGGTCTTTCGTTTTTAATGTTGTGATTTGGTACAAAATATTTCGGCTCAGAAGAGCAGGAGGGGAAAACCAGCCCCCCTTGCTCCGGCCGGGAGGCCGACGACGCCTGCGCTGGCAGCACCGATCGCACGCTCCGGCTCACTGGAGGCGATGGAGGCCAATTAAGGGTCCTCCAGGGCAACCTAAATCACTGCCGCAACGCGCAGAATCTGCTGCTGCAGACTGTTGCGGAGTGGTCAGTTGCCTTGGCGGTTGTGGCGGAGCCCTACGGCGTCCAGGAACACCCTCGCTGGTTCGGGGGCGCCGGGGACTCCGTCGCTATATATTGGTCTGGAGCTGAAGGTGAGCCGCCCTGCTCCCTGTTGGACAGGGGGCAGGGCTTTGTCGTAGTAGAATGGGGACCTCTGGCAGTAGTGGGCTGCTATATCTCCCCCAACGTGTCCCTTGTCGACTTCGAGGGATACCTGGACGGGGTGGCGCGCAGCATTCGCTGTAAGTGCTTGCCCCGTCCAGTGCTCGTCCTGGGGGACTTCAACGCTCATTCTAGAGCTTGGGGCAACCGTCGGGACGGGCCGAGGGGGAGGACAATGCAAGACTGGGCGGCGTCACTTGACCTCCGATTGCTCAATCGGGGGTCCGTTAGCACCTGCGTTCGGTGGCAGGGGGAGTCGGTCGTGGACCTGACATGGGCGGCTCCTTCTGTGGCCCGCATGGTGTCGGGTTGGCGAGTAGCGGAGGAGGTGGTCACACTTTCGGACCACCGCCACATAATGTTCGACGTGGCCCTCCGCACGCCTTGCCCAAGCCGTTCTAGTCCCAGCCCACGGTCGCGGCGTTGGGCCCTCACACAGCTGGATCGCGAGTTGCTCGTCGCAGCTGCCAACGTCGCGGCCTGGCCAGAGGTTGATCAAGGGATCTTGCCCGATCCAGAGGAGGAAGCGTCCTGGTTCCGGGAGACGATGACGTCAATATGCGATGCATCCATGCCCCGGGCCAGGCGCTCCCGGCGTACGGCAGTGTACTGGTGGTCGGATGAGATCGCGCAGTTGCGCGCGGTCTGCCTGGCCTCCCGCCGCCGGTACCAACGATGCCGACGCCGACACAGCGCTACAGCCGGAGAGACTGACGAGGCCTATGCGGCCTACCGGGCGGCCACGCTGGCGTTTCAGACCACCATCAGCGAGGCGAAGGCTCGGTCCTGGAGCGAGCTCCTGGAGGGACTGGACAGGTGTCCGTGGGGGAGACCCTACCGAATGGTAGTGGGCAAGTTACGCCCCTATGTCCCCCCCGTGACCGAAACCATGACCCCGGATTTGCTGGAGAGAGTACTTTCAACGCTCTTTCCAGCGGTCCGGGACCATCCTGGTCCCTCTCCACCCCCGATTGCCTCGGACTGGGCCGAGGAGTTGGGGGTTTCGGAAGGGGAGCTGGGCCGAGCCATTGGCCGCCTAAAGAGTCGCAACACCGCACCGGGTCCGGACGGCATTCCGGGCCGTGCGTGGGTGTATGCACTGCAGTCTCTTGGGGACCGCTTGAGGCGGCTGTTCACCAGTTGCCTCCGTAGTAGTGTGTTCCCGTCCGGCTGGAAGGCAGCCGGATTGGTTCTCTTGAAGAAGGAAGGAAGGGCTGCGGAGTCTCCCTCTGCATACCGTCCCATTTGCCTGCTTGACGAGGCTTCGAAGCTATTCGAAAGAATAATTACCCGAAGACTCGTCGAGCACCTGTCGCGAGTTGGCCCCGACCTGGCCGAAAGTCAGTATGGCTTCCGGCAGCGGCGGTCCACCATTGACGCGATTCTTCGCGTCCGCTCGCTGTCGGAACAGGCAGTGTCTCGGCGGGGTGGGGTGGCGTTGGCGGTCAGTCTAGACATCGTCAACGCCTTCAACTCCATCCCGTGGGGCGCTATTAGGGCGGCACTAGTCCATCATCGGTGTCCGCCCTACCTGCAGGGCATCATAGGGGCCTATCTGCGCGATAGGCACATTCGCTACGTGGGTAGGGACGGTAGCGTAAAGCGGAGGGAGATTACGTGCGGGGTTCCGCAGGGGTCAGTTCTCGGCCCCCTTTTATGGAACCTCGCCTACGACGCGGTCCTGCGTGTTGTTCTCCCCGCGGGCGTCAGCTTAGTCTGTTACGCTGACGACACTCTGGTGTTGGCCAGTGGGGAGTCCTTCGAGGGAACCATCCAGCTTGCGGAGCAAGCGGTGGCAATTGTCGTGGCCAAAATCCACGCCCTGGGTCTGCGGATAGCGCCTCAAAAAACCGAGGCGCTATGGTTCCACAAACTGCCGAGGAGCAGAGAACCACCCAGTTCGTGGATACGCGTTGGTGACGCGCGAATCGGGGTGGGCCGGTACATGAAATACCTGGGGCTCACCCTGGACAGTCGTTGGGGCTTCGAAGAGCACTTTCAGCGCCTCATCCCCCGAGTCGAGAGGGTAGTGGGTGCACTACACCGGCTGCTGCCCAATCTCGGGGGACCATGTGAGGAAGTTCGCCGTCTCTACGGAGGGGTTGTGCGGTCCGTGGCCCTCTACGGGGCGCCTGTATGGTCAGCTCGACTGTCAGGTGCCCAGCGCTGCAGAACCAAAATTCACGGTCTGCAGCGCAGAGTGGCTATCCGGATCGCACGAGGATACCGAACGGTGTCCTACGAGGCGGCAACTCTCCTGGCGCGTTTTCCGCCTTTCGACATCCTGGCGGAGATGGATGCGTGGGTCTACGATCAGACACGCTCCCTCCGCCAGAGCGGCGAAAACGCGCCTCCAGGGGCGTTGGACAGGCTGCGGCGGCTGGCTCGGCGACGCGCACTTGTAAAGTGGCGTCACCGCCTGCGGATGCAATTTGCGACCAAGCGCGTCGTCGAGGCAGTCCTGCCGGTCTGCGGAGCCTGGCTCAGCAGGAGCGAGCGCGTCACCTATCGCTTGACGCAAGTGCTCACCGGACACGGTTGTTTCGGTGCGTACCTGCACAGGATAGGACGCGAAGCCACGGCACAATGCCACCATTGTGATAGCGACCAGGACACCGCACAGCACACGCTCGAGGCGTGCCCTGCGTGGGCCGCCGAGCGGCGGATCCTGGTCGATCGGATCGGGCAAGATCTCTCTCTGCCAGCAATAGTGTCGGCTATGTTGGCAGAGCATGAAAACTGGAATGCAGTGGTCTCCTTCTGTGAGAGTGTCATGCTCCAGAAGGAGACCGCAGAGCGGGATCGGGAGAGGGCCAATCCCGCTCGAAGAAGAAGGAGACGGCGCCGGGGTAACAACCGCCCTGGCGCCTAACTCCGATACGCCTGAAAAACCCTGCCATTGCTATAAGGTGGGGACCTCTGGGTTCGCGGGTGCGTAGATTGGGGAATCTGCGTGCCCACACCAAGCGACCCAAGAGAAGACGGTAGCACGCATGTGGTCACGCGCTGCCGTGGGACGCTTTGGGGGATCCTTTACAATCCCCCCGGGGGGGTGACCGCTTTACAGTCACCCTCTCCGAGATGTGCCAATAGGCGTGGCACCAGTGGGCGGCTCCAGTGTGATCATACGAGGACCTGGAGCCTCCCTTAAGTGCCGAAGATGACCGCTCCAGTGGTTTTAGCCGGTAGGAGTCCGGCATACCCCTTCGTCCTTCCCCGGGGCGAAGGAAGTTCATGAAGAATTTCCACTGGGCACCAATAAATTTTTTTTTGGTACAAAATATTTAATTTCAAACGGTAAATTGAAATGTTTGTAAGATATTTTATGTATCTTAAAGCAGACATTCCTCAGACCTTCACAACTTTAACTAACAATTTGTTTATTGAGATTAAAGGAGAGTAAACGAGCATGTGAGTGCTCTGTTGGCAAGTGATCAACACTGCCCACTGACATAGGCAATACCTAGAAGTCATTGAAACGCTGCCCATATAGGATCTATATGGTAAGAGAGGATAGAGAGGTGAGTGTTGGCGGGGGAGAATGGGAAAGGCCCCTTTGCAGCTCTCACCAAACAAAATGCTGCAACACAGCTTTGCTTCTTTACGCCGCAAGCTGGCCTCAGAGTTGTGGCAACTTAAGCATTTATCAGTCATCATCATCATCATCATATCCCCCAAAAGACGGCAACAGCTGAACAAAGGTCTCCCCCATAAACGACCCGTTGTATTCCCTGTGTCGTCTTTTTGGGGGGAATTTGCCAGTACTCACCACGCTTGGCAAGCGGTTTGGTGAGTGCAGAATGGCTGCTGTTATATAGAAGGGATGTTGCTGCCCATGCCTCTGATTAAGAGTCCCTGAGTCGCCTTCTACGACATCCACGAGAGGAGATGTAGTGGTGCTATATTCTTAATCCGAACACCACACGGATATTTTTTCAATATAAATGGTTTATCAGTAACTAGCCAGCGTTAACCACCTGTATTGCTAGGCGTAAATTAAAATATAGTGATGCTACCTTTTAGGGTTCTGTAGTCAAACAAAGAACCCATAGAGTTTTACCATGTCCATCCGTCAGTCTTTCCGACTCTTGGCTATCGCCATTTTACTCACAGACTGCTTGTGCTATGAAGTTGACATCTTGCATAGTTATGCATTATTATGACGACTCGGAACCTTGATCTGTGCATGGTCCTACACACACTTGGCCAGATTTTTTATAGGTAATCAAAATTAATTCTGTTCACAACTGTAATCTAAATAACCTAGGCAATTCTCTTGTGTACTACCGTCTTCCCGGGGGTAATCTAAATAACCTACCTCTATGCCAAGTTTGACTAGAATCCGTTCGGCCATTTTGCTGTGATCAAAATCATTCAACCATACAAACTTTCACAATTATGATAATAGTAAGATAATCACCGTGTGGTGGCTAAGAATACCACCACCCCATCTCATCCCGTGGGTGTCGTAAAACGCGACTATGGGACTATCCGAAGGATGGGCAGCAGCATCCTTCCAATACATTTGTAACTCAACTGCGATTGCCATGGCGATTATGGCATAAACCCCCAATGAGCACACAACATAAACCCATACCGGTCGTTGTGATAATCTTTGGGGGAGGCTTTTGTCCAGCAGTGGACTTAATTTCGGCTGAAGTGTTGAAGATTTTCATCTTTATTTTTAAGGACTCTACATTAAAATTAACACCATCTAGCTCATAGATTTTAAATTCAATACAGAATCTCAATTCTATACAATCATCCTTCGACATCAAATGTGGGCTTCAGTAAATTCTATACAAACATCACAAAATACGCTCTTCCAAAATCCATATAAATCCGAATGTGTTCACGAACAATCCAGCTCTCATCCTTTGTTGGTCCAGTGTGGGTACCGCCTTAGGTCGGTGGCTATTTGTTTTACATTATCAACGTGGACCCTTCGCCTCAATAGACTGACGTGGGGCAGGATTAAATGAATAAAAGATAACATGTATGAAATAAGGTGTGTATCGCCGAGTCGTTACCAGGTAGGCGGGATTTTCTAGAGTATGTACCCCACCTTGGTTTCGAGTAAAAGTATGTTAGTATTAAATATTGGGTTTCCGCTTCAGCAAAATAAGAGCAGCTGCTGATCCAAGGCTTCAAGCGATTTACGGGTGAAAAAACAGAAATGGTTTTCGACAAAACATACTATAGGAGGGATTTTTATATGAGAGAGCCTGGCTTTATTCACCGGTTGACTAGAGCTCATAAGAAAGCTCAAGGTCACTCAGCGAGCTATGGAGAAAGCTATGCTTGGTGTTTCTCTAAGAGATCGAATCAGAAATGAGGAGATCTGTAGAAGAACTAAAGTTGTCGACAGAGTTAAAAGGATTAGTAAACTGAAGTGGCAATGGGCGGGGCACATTGCTCGTAGAACTGATGGCCGTTGGGGCAAAAAGGTTCTCAATGGAGACCGCGCACCGGAAAATGCAGCGTGAGACGACCTCAAACAAGGTGGACAGACGACCTGGTGAAGGTCGCTGGGAGTCGTTGAATGAGAGTGTGACCGCTCGTTGTGGAAATTTAAGGGGGAGGCCTTTGTTCAGTAGTGGGCATCCTGTGGCTGATATGATGATATGATGACTAGAGCTCGTAAATGGGTTGGCTCGAACTGGGAAGTACCGCCGTCACAGAATACTCGCGTGAAGTAGCAACATTGTTGGTAGTAAGTGTTGCTGCGTTTCGTACGGTGAGGGATAAATATCGGACGCCCCCCAAAAATATGGCGGATTGGTAAAATGTGTTGCTAGCCGGCCTGTTAGAAATGTACTGTTTACTAGAAAGCCCCCATGACCAACCAACACGCCGCTAATTGGCATACTTTTTTACATAGTTTAGAAACTATACAAAAAAATTGTTTGTAATTTCAATAGTGCGTAATACTTTCAACTGGCTATTCATTGTATCTGCATGAGAAGTTTAAATAGCATGCCTTATTATAATTCCCAATTAGCCCCATGGTTCCCAAATAGCCCTTATTTACTGTACGACATGGGGGCCTTCAAGCACGCAGTATATGTCTGCCCTAAGGGCCAGCAATACATCAGCAACTTCTCTGTGTTGCGGATGTTTATCAAATGCTGGTTTGCCTTCCAATATTATTTAAAAAGAAACACTAATATTATGATAAATTGAGATTAATAATAAATGTGATGAATGATAATAAATTTAAAAATCATAAAATATTTATCAACCTATAATGCTGAAGAAACCCGCTCGTATAGCTGATAATATTTGCTCCCATTTCAGCTAGATATTTACGCAAGTAATTGCCTCCGATATCTAATCCAGGACAGATTATAACGGTCCAATTATTTCACAAATAAGTAGTATACACCTATGGTAGCTTCCAACAGTAAATAAATCAAAATACATTTCACTGTTAGTAGGTTCTCTTATTACAAGAGTTCGGCTAGGTATGTACCATTCCCCCACCGAGATTCCGAGATTGCCTGGGGGGGTGGCCTCTTTACAGTCGCCTTCCCTCTACTAGAGGGGATGACACCAATGCACCAAGCACCAATGGGCGGCTCTAGTGTGATCTTACGAGGACCTGGTGCCCCCCTTCGGTGCCGAAGATGACCGCTCCAGTGGTTTTAGCCGGTAGGAGTTCGGCTTAACCCTTCGCCCTTCCCCGGGGTGAAGGAAGTTCCATGTAGAATTTCCACTGGACATCAATAAAAAGAAGGTATGTACCATTAAATACTCCAGCCAGATTATTCTACCGGCAAGCAGTAGTGTTTTTAAAATTAATGTGACATTACTTAAAGCTTTCAAAGCTTGCTTTAAATACACCAGAGTTTAACCAACTGGATAGGGTCTTTATATGGGGACCCCATTGTTATTTAGTATCAACCCAAAGATGATATGAGAAGCTGCTTTATATTTGACAAAGTTTATTGTAACAAACAGTAAAGACAAATTTTGCCAGACCACTGATTATATAGTACAAAGCACAGTTAGTTTGCCGGTTTGCAGTTGGTACCGGCTAAGAATACCACCACCCCATCTCATCCCGTGGGTGCCGTAAAGAGCGACCAAGGGATTAGCCGGAGGAGGAGTAGCAGGTTCCGTCGAGTATATTTATAACCCAACTGTGATCACCAACCTGGCGTCTTGTCTGCCAAGCGTGGTGATTATGGAAATATCCCCCAAATGAGCACAAAACACATACCCATACTGATGATCAATGATCGTTGTGGCATTCTTTTGAGAAGGCTTCAGTCCAGCACTGGACGTTTATACGGCTGAAATAATGATGATGACGAAATAAAGCTTGATGAAATGCCTCAAACGCCCTTTATTTGATATATTTTAAACTCTTCTACATTTTGTATATGTGCTCTCCTACATTTTGTTAATGTGTGAACATCGTCGACTTGTTCAGTGCATTAATAATTCTCAATTTTCTATAGTGTATTGATCTGTTTTATTATTGTGTTTATTTATTTAACATATAGTCTACTTTACACACTACGTCACACATACTTAACTTATTATAATGTAATAAACAAAATTGTGATATTGCTTTTTTGAAAAATACCTACTATATTTATGGTATTTCTTACCGACTCTTCTCAATAAGACCGACTTGTTGCACCGTGCACTTTAACTGTTTACTTTTTTAAGAGTCTATCCTGATAAATCCGAAGTTTTCCAGGGCCTATCTGAAATAAAAATATCGAATTTGAAATTAGTATTCCGGTATGAAAGTTTTTGTGAATGTGAGGTTTATGTCTGTAAACTCTACACAGAAGAAATCCTAGAGTGAGACAGTCTTTTTTTTAAAGTACCATTATTATAAGAAATTATGTAATAAATGTCTCGAGGTGACAAGCGTAGTGTTATGCAATGCCAGTCCTGGGTAGCATTTCAATTGTTATGGGCAGGCTTAATGCTTACCACCAAGCGCATAATATGCTCGTGACTAAGTTGCTTATAAAAAACAAAAAAGTTCACCTGATTAATTAAATACAAACCCAAATATATTGGATCGGTGAATTAATTGCATTAAGTGAGATCTCTACGGTTCGTTTTCCAATACGTTACGTAATCTGCATTCCGGTTGGCTCAACAAGGATTAATACCAACAGTATCCATCCGAACACATAAAGTAGGTAAATGAGGAAATCCCGGACCAAAACCATTTTGAACTCAGGTGGAACTCTACAATGTGGCTTATAGAGTTTAAGCCACACTGTAGAGTTAGGGTGGCTCTACGTTGATTTTGGTGCTGAATTTAGTAGTGCGTTTCTGCTTAGTATAGAAAGTAAGATGATACAAAGAAGGTGCTGATTCCGTGTGGTGTCCAGTTTAAGAATATAGCATCACTCCATCTCCTCCCGTGGATGTCATAAAAGGTGACTAAGGGAATGCCAGAGAGATGGGTATCGGCATCCCGTCTGTGGAACAGCAGCCATTCTGGGCTAACCAACCATTGGGCCCAGTGAAACTTCTTCATGAACTTCCTCCGTCCTGGGGAAGGGCAAAGGGGCATGCCGGACTCCTACCGGCTAAAACCACTGAGGCGGTCCTCTTCGGCTAAGAAGGACTCCAGGACCTCGTATGATCACTCTATAACTTCCAACCTACCTGCCAAGCGTGGTGAGTACTGACAACTTTTGTGTGAGTACAACAACGACAAACCAGTTGTTTATGGGGGAGGTCTTTTTCAGCAATGGATGTATTTTGGCTGATAGGAGGATTTCAGCTGAAAGATGTCCACTACTAGATTTAGGCCTGCCCCAAAGCCGCAACGACCAGTCTAGGTTTTTGTTGTGCTCATTGGGGGGTTTTGCCGTAGTTACGATACTTGGCAGGCTGGGTGGCGATCACAGTTGAGTTGTATGTATATACTCGAAGTATACTGCTGCCATTCTCGGGCTAATCCTATTGTCGTTTTTTACGAAACCTTTTTTTTATTGATCCGGTGGAAATACCTTATGTACTTCCTTCGCCCCGGGAAAACCGGCTAAACCTACTGGAGGCTCCAGGAACTCGAAAAGTCTCCATCTAGAACCACCCGTTGGTGCCACTGGAGGACTGTAAAGCGGTCATCACCACAAGTGGTAGGGAAGCGACTGTAAATTCGCCACCCCCCAACCCGGCACTGGGGATGTGACTGTAAAACGATTGTGAAGGATCACCCCAAAGCCTCACTGTGTGCTGTGCTGCGCACTCCCCAATCTACGCGGTCGCCCCCGTTGCTCCCCGCCATATAACTAAGACATGAGGCTCAGGCGTGTTGGACATGGGCACCGGGGCGGTTATTACCCCCTTTTCTTGTTCTCCTTCTCCGAGCCGGCTCAGCCCTCTCCCGACTATATACTGTGGTCTCTTTCTGGAACACGATGCACTCACAGAAGGGTAGAACATCAAAGAACTTCCTGCCAAAGTCTGTTTTTCGCATAGTTACTAGCAGGAAGTGAATACTTCTAAGCAAGTGCGCTCCATCGTTGACCGCAACGTCGCTTTACATCAGGTGAGGTAGCGGTCAAACACGAGGTTAATCAAGATAAAAATTAAAACTATTCATTCATCGAACCAAACCCAGTAAGACAGTGTTGCTACTTTGCACCGGTTTTCTGTGAGAGTGTGGTATTTTCCCGGTTAAGCAAGTCTGTTTAGAGCCAATTGTCTCCCATCAGAATGAGATTCTTATAGAATTAAATAGAATATTGGTATTCCGTGCCGGAATTGCCGTGTGGTGCCGGCTCAGAATACCACCACCCCATCTCCTCCCGTGTGTGTCGTAAAAGTCGACTAAGGGATTAGCCGGAGGATGGGCAGTAGCGTCCTTCGAATACATTAACATCTCAACTACGATCGCCAACCCGTCTGCCAAGCGTGGCGATTATGGCAAAACCCCCCATTGAGCCCACAGCACAGCCATATCGATCGTTGTGGTGATCTTTGGGGGAGGCCTGTGTCCAGCAGCGGACTTCATTCGGCCGAAATGATGACTCCCATACATAGGTAAGAACGGCTCCTATGGCATGTCGCGATGTGCCACTGGGGTAGCCTCGTGAATTGTCGGCTCTATCCGCCCCGGTTATTCACGCTCGCCAGTTTGTTTATTTTGTATCGATATATCGGCGTCGTTGTCTCTATACTTCATACAAGCTCATCGCTTCACCAACATTTAAATATTCGTTTTACTTTCGTAATCATTTCCTTCAGTAAAAAAAAAAAAATGAATTCTTACAACTACCAGGCGTTTCGCGACGGCTCAGTTTTTATTTTCTTTATACAGTATTAGTTTAAGGTAAGAAAGATACTATGTGTCTACAATCTAATATGCAAATACGACCTTATGTAACAAAAAAAATATTACTTACGTTACATACCTATACATTTTTGTGATGGACACCATAGTGAATCGTGGAAAACACTACTTAGATCTTTAAATTTGTCAGTGATAGATATTGGTATGTTTCATGGAATCTTAGCTAAGCCTAATTCTGAAGCAGCAAAAATATTATATACATTTTTTATGAGATAAGCAAGTTTAAGTTATTTTACTTTTATTGGCTATATCTGATTTTCATTTCGGCCGAATGAAGTCCACTGCTGGACACAGGCCTCCCCCAAAGATCACGACAACCACCGATATGGATGTGTTGTGGGCTCATTGGGGGGTTTTGCCATAATCGCCACGCTTGGCAGGCGGGTTGGCGATCGCAGTTGAGTTGTTAATGTACTCGAAGAACGTTGCTGCCCATCCTCCGGCAAATCCCTTAGTCGACTTTTACGACACCCATAGGAGGAGATGGGGCGGTGGCATTCTGAGCCGGCACCACACGGCAGTATATCTGATTAATAATAGTTAAATTATTTTAACTAATATTAATCAGACCGTGTGGTGCCGGCTTTGCCGTGTAGTGCCGGCTCAGAATGCCACCACCCCATCTCCTACCATGGGTGTCGTAAAAGTCGACTAAGGGATTAGTCGGAGGATGGGCAGCAGCGTCCTTCGAGTACATTAACAACTCAACTGCGATCGCTAACCCGCCTGCCAAGCGTGGCGATTATGGCAAAACCCCCCAATGAGCTCAAAACACATCCATATCGGTGGTTGTGATGATCTTTGGGGGAGGCCTGTGTCCAACAGTGGACTTCATTAGGCCGAAATGATGATGATGAAATTATTTTATGAGTTAGTTACTTTTTGTAAAAGCATGATGGGGTTGACATTGTCGCAAATGTGTACATAAATCCCTTCAATAAAAAAGAATTAAAAAAAAAGTGAATCGTAAGCGAGTCTCTGACGTGGACGAAGTAACTCGACATCACTGTTTAACTAGTAAGAATCCAGCTAACCCCTTCGCCTTACCCGGGGCGGAAAAAGTCCAGGAGGATTCCGCGTTTAGGATTTTTTTTTTTTTGTTTTTTCTGTATGCCTGCCATCAACGATAACTTATCTGTTATGATACCTACAATTTCAAACCTGACCTAAATTGTACTTCAAATGTTTCAAAGTTAAAAAAAGACCCACCACGTTTGTGTCTGACATACAAAGCTACATGTTGTCTACAAAAATAACTAAACTCGCTTATCATGAACTAAGTAATGTGTTACAAGAAACAAAGTTGTTTTTGATGTTGATTTCTATCTCCCACTAGAAACTTTACTCAGAGTTGACGCGGGATTAACTCCGTCTTCTTTACTTGGTCGGCTTGTAAACTAGTTAAACTAGATAGTCGTACTAATTTTCATTGTAATTTCACATAATGTGCAAGGAATGAAATGAATGAATGTAATTTCGCTTTCGCCGGAACGCTCATATTCTTTCTTTGCTTTATAATGTGCTCTTTAAACCTTCTACCCCTTTTTATCTTAAAGAACGCTTTCAGTTTATTTGTGAGACACATTCTAGTTTCTTGAGATCATCAGAAAATCTAAAATTAAGTATACGTATGCATTCCACTTCCTTCTTCGATAATTCATTTACTATTCAAGCGGCTCGCTTGTGGAATGCATTACCTATTGAAGTAAGACGTGCTCAAACACTACCTATTTTTAAGAAAATGGTGAAGGAACATTACCTTTCTCTCTAATTTTTCTTTTCCTATCCTAGTTATATTTGATGTTTATTAGTATATTTTATCATCGTTTTATATATATAATATTTATTGTATATATTGTTATGTATTTTATATTTTTATGTCTAAGTAATATTGTGTATGATATATTGTACACTTGACAGCCCAATATCTCTCTCCTTTCTTCCTGTCCATCCAAAGGTTGTCTGGAAGAGATCGCCCTGTGCGATAAGACCGCCCATTGTACATGTATCTTTTTTAATTTTTATCTCTATGTATGTATTATGTGGTGTACAATAAAGAGTATATAAATAAATAAATAATAAATAAGGTAATATAATTTTACCTACCTTATTGCTGAGGTTCCGTCGTAGTATTCTATATGCAGGTGCGGTTGATGCAAGAAATAAAAGTTCACCAGCCTTGGTAAGCAAGTTCAATAGCACAGGAAGTAAGAAACTACTAGAGTATGAAGGCACAGAAAAGAAATAGGCACAGTTTATAGTCACAGTAGCCAAGGTCAAAAATTAATAGCGAATTATTATAACAGTACGGCACATGTAACAGAGCGATAGCTAAGTGAATAGAGACGTCAGCTTCGCGTGAAGGTCTAGTCAAGACTAGAGATGGTCATTATTTCAATAACGGATATAATGCATTATTCTTACGCAACGTATAACAGATTATTGAACAACGAATTATCCTGCTGTCGGTTTTTCGTTATTGTTATCGAGATCAGCGCGGCAGTGCGCGCACACTCGCAGCTAACGTCGCACGGCTACGTGACGACTAAGAAAGCATTATGCGCAACCAATAGGTGTGAGAGATATGGTGCTATTCAAATACGACTTACTTCACATTGCTAAAGAATTACAAATCATACGATTATAGTCCTTAATGCACGTTTAAAGTTCACTTTTATTTTTATCGTTGTCTGTTATCTTAATGTCGTGAGTCAAAAGCTTTATTTTACGCATTTATAGTTTATTCAATTGGAATAATGTCGATTTTAATATTTAACTGAGGCAATGACTAAACAACGGATAACGAAAATTTGGTAACAGTAAGACAATAATGTAATGCGAGTTGTGACTAATGTAAATGTTATTGTTGTCATTGCGATTACGAACACGATTGTCATTATCCGCTGTCGCTGTCCGGTGATAGTTGAAAAGTTTAGTTTGGTGTTTTAGATTATTGTAATTACTAAATCATTTTAGTATAGTAAATAGTAAGTGTTGAGTTAGATGTTTTAGATTATTGTAAGTAATTACTAAGTTATGTACTGTACATAAACTTTACGATATGACAAGCTAGGTATACATAATCCATAATTCATTATAATGTTGCAAAAACAGCAAAACGACTCAACATTAATTCAAAGGTAATCAGAAAATCAAAATGTCAAGTGTCAAGTAAAACAAACTATGAAAATTTTAAATAAATTGATTAAATTATTGGATATATGAAAGCCATAATATACACATTTTATTAGAACAACGAGTTTATTGTTATCAAGATGGTGTCTGCAGCGAAAATGCGCCTTCATGGGATGCAAGCAACGAGATTTAAATCTTTGGATGCAAGATGATAACTGGATTATAAAGGATAAAATCAACAGTATCGGGGCCTGATAAAGTTCTATCAACCTATTGGAGAGTATTCAACAGAACTTTAACACGAGGAAACAACTTGATGGAATCAGATACACGAAGTACAAGCAAATGGAAAAAAATCGCTTGGTACAGTTCATGAAAGAGCAAAATTGGACTTCTGGGGTGGAAGGCCTGGTGACCTGAGATACAAGCTTCAGCCTAGTTTAGGCACCAGTCTCCCACAGTAAATTTGAATAATACTGTAACTATTATTGTGGTGAGAAATAAATAAAAATAAACAGCAGGATAACAGGATAACTGACAGCAGTTTATAATAACAGTTGCTGTAAAATAACACAGCAGTGTTTTTTCATTATTTTCTTCATTTTTGAAATGTAAAATTCATTATTGAAATGTAGCCGTTATTGCCATTTCTGGTCAAGACTGGCGGGAGACAAGACGCGGGCGCTGGTCGGTGTACCGGCCATACACGTCGCAAATGGCGGTTTGTTGACATGTTTATCGTCGACACAAAGAGACCGTTTATCACCAGTGAACAAGGCCAAACCAGAATTTTGGACCAGTTTATTTCATGGACAGAACAGAATTTAAGTTATCTTCGTTCACCGGACGTTCATGTTCATGATTAGTGTTGCCAGTCTAGCAAATATCGGGGCGGAAGGATAAAAAACCGGAACATTGGGTTTCAGTTTGATTTTTTTAACTAGGAATTAAATTTGTTTACGAAAATATAAAAATGATATATGGTGCGTAGTTTGAAGTAGTTGAGTAGTAGTTAAAGTATGTTTGTTTTGTGGATTTAATCATGTATTTAGACTCTTTCATGGTGATCGGTCAAACTGTGTCGAAGTCTATTCATCCCAAACAGATATACCAACATCCATTTTTATAAATTTATAGACATTTTATTTATTAATTTATAACCTATTGGCTGTCTACTAGTTTTGGTATTAATAAATTGTATGGAATTTTAAATGCAACATATTTTGCATACTGAAAAATCAGCTATACATGTAGAAACTTTCTCAACTAATTCCTATGTATACCGTGTTGCACACAATTTTTTATTTTTTATTATTATTTGTGGAACATCTTAGGTTTTCGCGACTATTATACATTATATTAAAACACTTTTAAATGTGTTACATCGCGTATATATAGATTTTTGTTGTTCCGGAATTTTTAGACACAAGTCAAGCGTCGACGCTCCACAAAGTCTGCAGTGTGTGAAATGCCTTAGACAAACCTTACCGTTTTCTTCACTTTGATAAACCTGAAGACCTCGTGAAAGAGAGCCGATATGTACCAATAATGTTTCGTGAGACTATTAAAATAAAATAAAAACATCCTAATATGAATAGAGAAGATGGTTGGCAGCTTCCACTGGTTAGGGATCCGGTTATTAAAATAATAAAGTACCAAACAACATACCATACTATAAAAAACATCAAGAGTGATTGATAAGTGAGTGATCACTGCGTGCATCGAAACAATTTTGATCCGTTTTGTACGACAGATAAAATAACTGTTTTAAATCTATAACGACGCTTATCACCCTAGCCATCCTGCGACCGGAACGTTGCAAAGTGTGAAACGTCAGAAAAAACAAAATCTATAATATATGCGATGTAATCCATATAAGTGTTTTAATATAACTAATAGAACATTGTAAATATGTATCGACTTATTACTCGTATAACACCCATTTTCTAGCCAAACACATAAAACATAAACAAAAGCAACAAAGAAATCGAACTATAACATAACATGTCAAGTTACTACAACGCATTTAATGGTGATAGATGGGTAATCCATCGCCACACGCCTGTGTGCACAGGCACCATAATAATCCATTTCGTTCGATGATTGATGATGAACATTCGAGATGTTTTCTAACAAATCCGCACGACACAAAATGCGAGTACAAAGGTACAACGACCATAAGATTTTTTAAATGTATGCTTATTTTATTTTACTTTTCATCCATAGAAAGAAAAATCATAATAGTCATGAGTTCGGTGTTGCCAGCACGGATACGCGTTTAGTGTCATGTAGTGTTAGTTTTTAAGTGTTTAGATTTGAAGCGAACATGTTAATCATCCCACAATAATATGTATTTGCTGCCAAATAAATTGTTTTTCTATCTTGTGTGTGGAGTGGGTGTCTGTAAAATGTATATAAGCTTTATTTTACTACTCAACCATAGATGGAAAAGAAAAACCATAACTGAAATGAGTTCTGTGTTGTCTGAACGAAAACGCATTTGGTGTAATGTGGTGTTAGTTTTTAAGCATTAGGTTATTAGATAGCTGGTCCCTCTCCACCCCCGATTGCCTCGGACTGGGCCGAGGAGTTGGGGGTTTCGGAAGGGGAGCTGGGCCGAGCCATTGGCCGCCTAAAGAGTCGCAACACCGCACCGGGTCCGGACGGCATTCCGGGCCGTGCGTGGGTGTATGCACTGCAGTCTCTTGGGGACCGCTTGAGGCGGCTGTTCACCAGTTGCCTCCGTAGTAGTGTGTTCCCGTCCGGCTGGAAGGAAGCCGGATTGGTTCTCTTGAAGAAGGAAGGAAGGGCTGCGGAGTCTCCCTCTGCATACCGTCCCATTTGCCTGCTTGACGAGGCTTCGAAGCTATTCGAAAGAATAATTACCCGAAGACTCGTCGAGCACCTGTCGCGAGTTGGCCCCGACCTGGCCGAAAGTCAGTATGGCTTCCGGCAGCGGCGGTCCACCATTGACGCGATTCTTCGCGTCCGCTCGCTGTCGGAACAGGCAGTGTCTCGGCGGGGTGGGGTGGCGTTGGCGGTCAGTCTAGACATCGTCAACGCCTTCAACTCCATCCCGTGGGGCGCTATTAGGGCGGCACTAGTCCATCATCGGTGTCCGCCCTACCTGCAGGGCATCATAGGGGCCTATCTGCGCGATAGGCACATTCGCTACGTGGGTAGGGACGGTAGCGTAAAGCGGAGGGAGATTACGTGCGGGGTTCCGCAGGGGTCAGTTCTCGGCCCCCTTTTATGGAACCTCGCCTACGACGCGGTCCTGCGTGTTGTTCTCCCCGCGGGCGTCAGCTTAGTCTGTTACGCTGACGACACTCTGGTGTTGGCCAGTGGGGAGTCCTTCGAGGGAACCATCCAGCTTGCGGAGCAAGCGGTGGCAATTGTCGTGGCCAAAATCCACGCCCTGGGTCTGCGGATAGCGCCTCAAAAAACCGAGGCGCTATGGTTCCACAAACTGCCGAGGAGCAGAGAACCACCCAGTTCGTGGATACGCGTTGGTGACGCGCGAATCGGGGTGGGCCGGTACATGAAATACCTGGGGCTCACCCTGGACAGTCGTTGGGGCTTCGAAGAGCACTTTCAGCGCCTCATCCCCCGAGTCGAGAGGGTAGTGGGTGCACTACACCGGCTGCTGCCTAATCTCGGGGGACCATGTGAGGAAGTTCGCCGTCTCTACGGAGGGGTTGTGCGGTCCGTGGCCCTCTACGGGGCGCCTGTATGGTCAGCTCGACTGTCAGGTGCCCAGCGCTGCAGAACCAAAATTCACGGTCTGCAGCGCAGAGTGGCTATCCGGATCGCACGAGGATACCGAACGGTGTCCTACGAGGCGGCAACTCTCCTGGCGCGTTTTCCGCCTTTCGACATCCTGGCGGAGATGGATGCGTGGGTCTACGATCAGACACGCTCCCTCCGCCAGAGCGGCGAAAACGCGCCTCCAGGGGCGTTGGACAGGCTGCGGCGGCTGGCTCGGCGACGCGCACTTGTAAAGTGGCGTCACCGCCTGCGGATGCAATTTGCGACCAAGCGCGTCGTCGAGGCAGTCCTGCCGGTCTGCGGAGCCTGGCTCAGCAGGAGCGAGCGCGTCACCTATCGCTTGACGCCGGTGCTCACCGGACACGGTTGTTTCGGTGCGTACCTGCACAGGATAGGACGCGAAGCCACGGCACAATGCCACCATTGTGATAGCGACCAGGACACCGCACAGCACACGCTCGAGGCGTGCCCTGCGTGGGCCGCCGAGCGGCGGATCCTGGTCGATCGGATCGGGCAAGATCTCTCTCTGCCAGCAATAGTGTCGGCTATGTTGGCAGAGCATGCAAACTGGAATGCAGTGGTCTCCTTCTGTGAGAGTGTCATGCTCCAGAAGGAGACTGCAGAGCGGGATCGGGAGAGGGCCAATCCCGCTCGAAGAAGAAGGAGACGGCGCCGGGGTAACAACCGCCCTGGCGCCTAACTCCGATACGCCTGAAAGACCCTGCCATTGCTATAGGGTGGGGACCTCTGGGTTCGCGGGTGCGTAGATTGGGGAATCTGCGTGCCCACACCAAGCGACCCAAGAGAAGACGGTAGCACGCATGTGGTCACGCGCTGCCGTGGGACGCTTTGGGGGATCCTTTACAATCCCCCCGGGGGGGTGACCGCTTTACAGTCACCCTCTCCGAGATGTGCCAATAGGCGTGGCACCAGTGGGCGGCTCCAGTGTGATCATACGAGGACCTGGAGCCTCCCTTACGTGCCGAAGATGACCGCTCCAGTGGTTTTAGCCGGTAGGAGTCCGGCATACCCCTTCGTCCTTCCCCGGGGCGAAGGAAGTTCATGAAGAATTTCCACTGGGCACCAATAAAAAAAAAGGTTATTAGATAGCATGATAGTGTTTAGATAAATACACAAAGAAAAAATCGCCTCTACATCACTCACTGAGGCTGTTGCTGAAAATCAGCGCTGCTGGCTCGACCTGATGCCACAGCATTAAGCTGAGTAACGACCTATGTTTTACGCTAATGCGTTGCACTATTTCCATCTCAGAAGGTAAATGATGTAATTGTAGGCAATGGCATTGTTAACTTCCAAAGAAAACTTCTATCTGGTTCTCAACCGTAGATAAGAATAATCTTGATAGTAATAAGTTTAGTTCCAGCATGAATATGTGTTGGTTTCATGTAGTGTTTGTTTTTAATCTCTTTTTATTAGATAGTGTTTAGATTTTAACCGTTTAGTTAGTCATGCCATAATAATATGTAGAATTATACCCTCTTTGTGTATTTATTTTATCGTCGACGTTTGCCACAAAAGTAAATTGTTTTTCTTTCTTCCTTCTTTATTTCATTAGTTCGGGATCCACCTTTATTTACCTTAGTTTTGATGCATCTTAGGTCCCGTGTGATTGCCGACAAAGAATAAACTACCTCTCTCCACCGCGACTAATAGTTGACATCAAGACGATGGGGAGCAGTATACTCTTGTGTCCCTGAGTGTTTTTCAGCATTTCTTCTCAGATGTTGTCATGTACCGAAATGCCCTCCGTTGTTTCAATACGACTTGTAAAATTGTCTGTTAGGACATATTTCCTGAATAAATTATTTTATTCTATTCTAACAACATACTGCTGTCATCAATCCACGTCACGGTTGGTGCAGTGGTTGATACAGTTGGCTGCTGTGCACGGGGTTGTGGGTTCGATTCCCGCACGGAACAATTATTTGTACAATCTGCAGGTAGTTGCTCCGGGTCTGGGTGTATTATATGTGGAATTCATGTCTGTAAACGCACCCACGACACAGGAGAAATCCTAGTGAGGGGCAACGATAAAAAAATAAAAAACTGCTCATAAGAAATTCGAGGAACTTTGTGCCTTTTTATGTCTATCCCCTATATCTTTCCCTCATGTTTTATTAGGGCTTTTACCTAATTGTTCTCTGCATCATCCAAAGGTTATCTGGTAGAACATTCCTATGGTATTAGACTGCCTTAGTACAATGTTGTACACTGATAATAAATAAATAAACCCTCAATTGTGATGCTACACTCGGTTTATAGTCCTTGTGTAAGCTGTTTTAATTAATTTCTACTACAATGACTCTGAGCTATCAACCCTAACACGGCAACTTGCCACTGTTCCAACATAATTCGATCGTTGAACTTACAAACGCATTGAAGCGGCTCAACTATTTAACTTAGTGTGAAAAGGGTTTGCGATAAACGGTACTAACACATCAGTGACTCTACTGAGACTGAGAGGTTGTGAAGCCACTTTGATGAAAATTAAATACTACAATAAATCATTTGGTTAGCGCTTAGTATTCACGTATTTAATTAAACCGTATTGTAGACTAATAATTCAGAATTCAAACAGACTTCACAGGGGCGTGGTAGAACTAGGGGAACATATCGAAAAAAAGAAAAAAGACCGAACCCTGAGTTTCTTTCGGCATTCCTTCTCAGAGGTTGTCATGTAGTGAAATGCCCTCCGTCGTTTCAATTATGACGTGTAAAGTGTCTGCTTTGACCTAATTACTGAATAAACGATTCTATTCTATCGAAAATAAATAATTATCTTACCGCGTACATCACTCACTGAGGTTACTGAAAATCACCGCTGCTGGCTCTTCCTGATGCCACAGCATTAAACTGAGCAATGACCTAAGTTTTTTGCGCTTATGCGGTGCACAGTTTCTATCTAAGGACTACAATTATTTAATTTTAGGCAATGGCATTGTTAACTTCCAAAGACAATCACTCTGGTTCTCTACCATAGATAAGTATAATCATGATAGTAATAAGGCCAGTGTTACTAGTGTGAATAGACGTTGGTATCATGTAGTGTTAGTGTTTAAACTCTTAATATTAGATTTTAAGCGTTTAATTACCTATACCAACATGTAAAATTATAACATCTTTGTGTATTTACTTTGCCATACACATAATTTGTTTTTATTTCTTTTCTTGTTCTCTTCTTCTTTACTTCATTGTGTGTAGAAAATTGTTTAATTGTATTATATTATAAGAGCAATCGCTGTTTAATTGAGTATATTTATTTAACATTAGCCTAGTTTGTTCTCACATGCCTCTCAATCAAAATTGTGAGATCAATTTTTATTTTCAAGATGGTTTTGGAACTTTTTGCTGGCTCTTCCCCATGTGATCAAAATTGAATCGTGCATCTTAACTGAAAAAAAAATCTTAAGAGATTATTAGGGCTTGAGTATAACAGGTGTACAGTAAGTAACTGACACTTAATGAAAATGAAAGCCACATATTCTATCAATCATTGCGATTATTTTCTTGCACCAGACTATATCTGGGAAACGACTGATTATGAAGACATTGAAGGTCAAATTATCATTCATTTGCGTTTTACAAGAGATATTTTTTTATCCCGTACTATACAATATACACGTAAGTAGATTCGGTAGCGTGCATAATATTCACGATACGATAATTATTCATTTCGGCCGAATGATGTCCACTGCTGGACACAGGCCTCCCCCAAAGATCACCACAATGACCGATTTGGGTGTGTTGTGGGCTCATTGGGGAGTGTTGCCATAATCGCCACGCTTGGCAGACGGATTGGCGATTGCAGTTGAGTTGTTAATGTACTCGAAAGACGCTACTGCTCATCCTCCGGCTAATCCCGTAGTCGACTTTTATGACACCCATGGGAGGAGATGGGGTGGTGGCATTCGGAGCCGGCATCACACGGCACGATACGATAATTAACGATAATTAACTATGTTTTCATACCATAAAAGAGTCCCCGGTTAGTGTCCCATTTCATTTTAGATTAAAATTCTCTAAAGGGCCTCTGCGTGTTGGATCCATGTCCCCGCGTAAGCCTATCAAATAACCGGGTTCCCCCTTACAGGGGATATAAACCCGTGTAATAGAGAGACATGTAGATAAAAAGTAATTTCCCAGCAATTACTTTTGCCCAATGTTACTTAGATATACAGAATGCGTGGATTTGGCTTTGGTTACGGGTTTTTATACTTTAATATGAAAAAAAACTTTTAATTAGAATTTGAACGCTTGCGTACGTGAATATCCTAATACGTTAAAACATTTGTGTTAAATATATATTTGTATTTGTACACAATAATCTTAATTATACTGTTTATTTATCACGAGGCGGTACATTGGTGATCTGTCATACAAGTTTTCCACCACACACACAGTCTCTCGCCAAGTTATCAGATACATTACTAACTGACGTGAATTTAATAATTTATGATGTACTATGTTGAGAAGATAATGTTATTATTTGGAATTTCTGCCTAAACGGATTCCAAGGGGTGACAGAAATCATCTTCATAATCTGTGGACGCCCACTGGTGATAGGGGGCTTCTTAAAGAGCTCTACAATGATTGATATAGGGGATATTGTCATAATTAAACACAGTTGTCAGCCGAACTGATGATCGCAGCTTTTTGTTGCCAGCACACAAAAGCTACCCATCCTCTCCACAAACATCAGTCAAAGTCAAAAAAAATTATTTCATATAAACCAAATATTGGCACTTATGAAACGTCAGAATCTAAGTTGCACGGTTCCAAATAGTTGATCTATGGAGAAGAGCCGGCAAGAAACTCCATAGATACTCTTTGAAAATAATTGAGATTACAATGTTGATTGATACAAATTATAAAAATAAAACATATAACGAGCATGATGTAGGCAAATGTAAAAAGAAACATACTAATGTAATATAATTATTATTCACCATGGCAGTTAATGGCTGACCAGTTCCAACAGACGGCACCCGTTCACGAGCATGACGCATGCATCAGCATCGCTTAGCTCAACCATATTGTAGGGAGCCAAACGACCCGATACACAACACCACCGCCAGCAAGACATTTTAGTGAGTATGACAGACCAATACAGCCAGGCAAAAGACAATCAATATAAGTACTAAAAATAACATCAATGGCTACATGATTCTCACACATTTACAGTTTCGTATGAATATTATAATATAATGTTACAAGAACAATATTAACAATAACTAATAGTCAAGGTCATAATATTAAATAAAAGAAACTAACATTAATAGAAATGAAATTTTAAATGAATTTGTTCAAGATAATGTCAAGTTATTGAATATAAGTAAATAACATAAAAAATTATGTAATTTCAACTGAGTCAAGTCAAATGTCAAGGTATATAATGTCAAGGTGTAAATATTTCAGTAAATAACTTAAAAAATACAATTTTAAATGGGTCATGTCAACTTATTTTACATTAATAATATAATCATCATTAATAATTTTCCGTGTGGTGTCCGGATTAAGAATAAAGCACCACTCCATCTCCTCCCGTGGATGTCGTAAAAGGCAACTAAGGGAATCTAAACCAGAGGGATGGGCAGCAGCGTCCCTTCTGTGAAACGGTAGCCATACTGCGCTCACCGACCCGCCTGCCAAGCGTGGTGAGTATTGGCAAATACCCCCCAAAATGATGACACAGTTGTGAAAATCTATGGGGGAG
Source organism: Diloba caeruleocephala (assembly GCA_947459985.1). Lineage (NCBI taxonomy): Eukaryota > Metazoa > Arthropoda > Insecta > Lepidoptera > Noctuidae > Diloba > Diloba caeruleocephala. Next base: position 1,926,559 of record OX381611.1, on the reverse strand, counting down.
GCCTTTGTTCAGCAGTGGACGTATAAATGGCCGATATGATGATGATATGATGAATATAATCAATTCCAATGTTTAAATATTAAACCCTTGATTGCAAGTTAAAACACTTGCAATCATATCCAATATAAGATGTATTCAAATAAATCAACTTTAAAGATCACTAACATAAGCCACGATGAGTGGAAGATAAGGTTTTGAAACCTTCAAGAATTTCTTCATCGTAGGTACGTACGTACAAATTTAATCCAATACATTCACAAAAATTCGTCGGAATATTTAGACAGACGACATAGCGGCCCTTCAGGGAGTTTCTTCGAGGGGTTGCTATAAGGGTAGCGGAGGGATTTTTTGTCGTCTCAACGTTCCCTCACGCACCCTTAATACTCACCCCCTATATTTATCTAGAGCTTCAACGTTTCCCTGCAATGTACACTGATTTCACTTGCTAATCCAATTTAGCCTTTTTCAAACTTTGTTAGACAATTTCTTTGGTAGAAATTTGATATCTTTTGATATTTTATGAAAAAAGGTTTGTAACTTTTTATAATACTTCTACTTTCATAAATTCAAAAAGGTACCAACTTATGTATAATAACGTTTCCTTTAGCTTGTATAATGAGATTGACCTAATTCAAGTTGAACTAGAACTGATGCGACTGTATCTGACTGTATACATCATCATCATATTAGCCGAAGGACGCCCAATACTGAACAAAGGCCTCGTCCATACATTTGAATAATTGTGTCCTCAATACTTACCGGGCTTGGCAGGTGGGTCGGTCAGCACAGGCTACCCCACACACACACACACAAAAGGAACGCTGCTGCTTATCCCTCTAGTTTAGAGTTCCTTAGTCGCCTTTTACGACACTCACGGGAGGAGATGGTAGTGGTGCTATATTTTTAATCCGGACACCATACAGAATTGTCATATTATGTACGTTTGTCATACATTATATGACTATTGTGTAGTCGTTATGACAGAGAGAACGAGAGACAGAGAGGCCGCACACACATACATAAACGTCCATAAACGTTCACTACTGAACATAGGCCTCCCAATGATCACCACTATGAACATTCGTAGGGGATATTGCCATCATCACCATTGGTTGTGTTATCATTAGTATACGGGAGAATGCTATTGCTTATACTCTTCTTCTACAATTAGTCGCCGATTATGACAACAATGGTGGAGAGGGGTAGTGTATTCTTTGTTGGGAACTATACGGAACAGTCGCAGGCCAATTTCATTAATCATAGATATTTTAAAAGCAGCAACATTCATACTCACTCTGTTTTAAAATATGCAACATTCATACACGCCATTTTAATAGATGCAACATTCATACACACCGTTTTAAAATATGCAACATTCATACACGCCATTTTAATAGATGCAACATTCATACACACCGTTTTAAAATATGCAACATTCATACACACCGTTTAAAAATATGCAACATTCATACACGCCATTTTAAAATATGCAACATTCATAAACGCCATTTTAAAAGATGCAACATTCATATACGCCGTTTTGAAGATAGAACATACAATCACTCATTTCATAGTATTTCCGACATACTGACTGACTTATTCCATTAGTAATATGTAAGTCTTACACATATCTACGTATACTATAAAGGGACAAATGTGGGTGCAGTAGTAAATGTCTGATAAACCTTTCCGGGAATATAAACTTGATGGTGTATATAATATGGTATATCATTTTGGGGAATCTCGCATTTCCCTTAATTATTATTAATTATCGACCATAACAATCTTGGTAATGTCTAAAGTTTGTGATCTACAAACAGGTAATCAGAATATTAAGTGAAGCAAAACTATTCGAATATTTAACACTTCTGGGAGGATAAAAAAAAAAATATCAGCACAGAAATTTTTGCAAATGGAAGTAGACTGTTGCGATATAGTTGTTAATCTTATCGCTTTCTGCATACACATGAAATGACATAAAAACTTTTATCAACTGTCGAGTGTGAGTAAGCACACCCGGTAGAAGTGACACTTTGTATTTTGGTTAATTTGTAAGAGAATGAAATGAATATACTATGCAGGTGGTAAACAGAGAGAGAGAAACCGAGCGATTGATCGACAATAGGGAAACTATATAGAAACGTGTTTTATCTTCTCATTCTCTCCCAGCCTAAACCCTATAAATACATTAACAGTTGTCTTTCTTTCATTACACGTTTTCGTTTCATAAAACCCAATGCACACCGTCCTGAAAGAAGTTTCACTTCAATAATTATAATTTATTGTAACTCAAAGGTCCACTTTTTGTACAAAAATTAACAACTGGTTAGTATTTTTGAAGTGAAAATTCTTTTCTGCAGGAAAAGTTTGCCCTTGTTATACCATAACAAAATGTTTCAAAACCGGAACACTATGATGATCAGCTAATGCTTTATAATTATATACTGGGTACGTATTAATAGCGTCCGAAAAAAATGGAATGCATAGGCAATAAAAACATAAATGTTTCAACAATATTATTGCTTAAAATCAACAAATGCTTACAGAATCTTTGAACTTGTCTTGAGTAAAAATGACCCCATCACGCATACCTTAATGTAATTACAATTTTAACACAAGAAAATATACTGCCCCTTTCTACTTTTACCATTTTATTAGTAAAACGTACGGAAATACATAAAACATAAAATAGAGATAATTATTATATTTTTTATCATCGAGCAGCCATCTTTTTTTTTAAATTTTATAAGAAAGATTTTTATTCATTTATACCGTTAATTACAGGCTATTATGAATAGTAGACGCTGTAGTCGTCGTGTTCCAAAATGTAGATTTTATATGGAACACGGAACATTTTACGGGGATTTTTTTCTGTGCTCGAATACCGTACTTTATTTATTAATGATTGAATATCAAAATTACATTAGTGTTTTTACCTGTTAACTGTCCCTTAAAATAAAGTTTACAGGATATAAACAAGTATGACAAAATTGAAAAAGAATTTTATTAATTTAAGCTCCAGTGGCTTTTATGAATAGTGTGCCTAAGCTGACCGCTCCAGTGGTTTTAGCCGGTAGGAGTCTAGCATACCCCTTTGCGAAGAAAGTTCAAGTAGAACTTCCACTGGACACCAATAAAAAAGATGCTTCAGCCGCCGTGTTCCAAAATGTAGATTTTCAATTGAACACGGGATAGAATCTTAATGGTTACTTTATTTTTATTTGAATATAATTTATGTACACACAATAGTAGAAATTTAGAAATAGAATATTTAAGTATGAAAAAATATCTGATTAATTATATATCTCGCTCGTGACATTTTTTTTAAATCAGCTTTGCAAATTTATGCGAACAAACGTAGGTCGACTGTTGTCATTCAAGTTCTTAATCTTATAGCTATCTGCATACACGTGAAGTTACGTATTTTCTTATCAATTTCCGTGTGTGCTTTAAAGTTTAGGCAGGTTCGAAAAAAGGCGGAACCCATGCAATACAGCAAATTATAATCGTTTCAGCAATATTATTATTGCAGATCAATGAATGCTTACAGAAACTTGAACCCGCCTTAAGCAAAAACACCCCATCACGCATACACTATTAGTTTTCCACTCAGCCCCTCCAACTAAGATAAATGTGCGAGGGGTGTACCGCAATCGTACAAAAGTTGGGGTGGAATCCAAACTTCACGATCATCGCCCTTAGCTGCCGGCATGGCAGCACTGTGCTGCCTTCCGCTTCGCCGAATATGAGGCTTTGATGTGAATTCCTACCAAATATCAATGTACGTACGGATTATGGGTGCTTAGAGTCGTCACGGCTACGTTTCTTAGGGGTCGCTAAACCAATGTTAATATATCAGAATCATGTGTTGTGCCGGCTCAGAAAACCTGGTGGTTTTTCCACAACACCGCCGGCCGGCACAACACATGATTCTGATGACATGATTCTGATTCTGATGACCCCATCTCCTCCCGTGGGTGTCGTAAAAGTCGACTAAGGGATTAGCCGGAGGATGAGCAGCAGCGTCCTTCGAGTACATTAAAAACTCAACTGCGACCGCCAAACCGCCTGCCAAACGTGGCGATTATGGCAAAACCCCCCAATGAGCCCCCAACACACCCATATCGGTCATTGTGGTGAAGGGTTTGGGGGAGGCCTGTGTCCAGCAGTGGACTTCATTCGGCCGAAATGATTGATTGCTTGAATCATGTTTCTTTACTACAATTTACGTTTATTTATATATTTATTAATAAAGATAGATATTTAACTGTGTGCACCATAGACTACCCCATATCTTGTCCAGTAATATATTTTTTTTCCATCCTAAGGTTGCCTGAAAGAAATCGCCGTGTGCGATAAGGCCGCCCATTGTACTCTATATTCAAAGTGTTACTTTTTATTGTACTTTTTAATAACTGGTGTACAATAAAGAATATAAAAAATAAAGGTACAGCTTCTGTATATAAAATATTAAATAACAGTAGGTAACAATAAGTTTTGGGCTTATACAGCCAATGACAGGTGAACCAAAATTCCCAAATACAAGTAAAAATTTAAGGTAAAACGAGATGTACTATAAAATGTTCACAAAATGTTATCACAGGATTGATGTAGTATAAGCAAAAACTCCTCTTATAGTAGGTAGACTACTTTTATTTCAATAATTGGCGCAACAAAGTTAAAACCCATAAATATATACAGATACTAATTAGATTATATACATAAATAAATATAAACAGCGGGTGAAACTGTGGGACACAGCTAGGATCTAATATATCCTTTTGTGTGAACAAATCGTAAAATCATATGAGTTAAGTTTATAGGGAAATTTAAAAGAATCAATTAAATATTCAAAATTAACTCCTGGTAAGATTATATTTAATTTAAGTGTCGTGTTGAGCCAGCCACGAATAGCACCAATCCATCTTTAATCATCTCAATTACTACGGAATTATCTGGAAGATGGGCATCGGCGTCCTTAGAGTACATTTACAGCTCAACTGCGATCGCCAACCCTCACAACAACACCGGTCGAACCCACACCGGTCGTTGTGGCTGTCCTTAGGAGAGGCCTGTGTCCAGCAGTGGACTTTATCTGGCAGAAATGGTCACAATGATGAAGTTTATATTTAATGAAGGATGTATGTTTTAAGCAAAAGACGATTTCATTTTCAGTTTGTATATTACCAGCAGCAGGAAAACCTTTTAGAGCCACCGTGGAAGATCTGTTTATTGATTTGAGGGAAATCACCGAATAGTTAAACTAAAATGTCACCAAAACATTGCCAACAAAAACGTAGTTATTTACGAGTACGTTCCGTTTTGCTCAACTATATTTTTACGATAATTGGCTATTATTCGTCTAATATGAATATTTGTATCCGTTGTCATCATTAGTCTTATGTAATAGGGGCAATGTTATCCGTATTTTGTCAAGAATCCACAGAAGCTTTCCAAAAATTCTACGTAGCGTAGAAACTAGACCAGACAATTGGACACAGGACTCCAAAACAAATAACAGAAGATCGTATAACTCAGTAAACTTTGTAAATTCTCCGTGTTCAATTTTCGAAATAGCTTCGGATCATTAAAGAATAAGATATCAGATTGTAAAAACTTCAACAAACCAGACTTTAGGGTTCAACGGATTCCAAGAATGGAGATTTAGCTCTTGTTTTTGGTTCATTTACAGACTTTCTAACAAAGATAAACACGATTTTATTTAATCCTTTCATTATGAAATTATAAACATTCTTTTCAGGGCTGACGACCTAATAAACCAGCTAACGAAATTACTGGGCATAAGAGACTAAATAATTAATGTATCGAGGTGATGAGCGCAGTGTGGCGTCACGCAGATCTAGTCCTGGGTAGAATTAGAATTGCCACGGGCAAGCGTGACGTAAGCGTCGTGGAGGTAAGCCACCAGACGAAAGACTTCTTTTCTTGTTACTGGGTTGTATAAAAAAAAAACAATCTCTGCGGTAGACTGGATCTGGATGATGGAAGATCAGGGGATGGGGCGCAATTAAGACAAGATTTGTCCACCAGCGGGCCGCGAGAATCTGAATTGATTGTTCTATATTATGCTACGGCGGAGCCTACCTGCTTCTGATGCGTTATGACAACCTAACTCATAGACATCATCAATCTAATGATTACTGAAGCATTGAAGAACTAAGTCAGAAATATTTTTGTACCGGTAAATTTACTGCCTGTTCCTACACTTGTACTTGTTATGGTGGGTGAAATAGGTACTGTAGTATGCTCGATTGTTAGATAAGTTCTAGTTTCTCCACATCAATGAATTCAACATTAAAATTAACTGTACCCCTAGTACCAGTTTCTTTTTACAATCGAAACGTAATTTACGTAAAAACTACACGTTTACGGCAGTCAACACTCCGATTGGTTGAAGAATTTGGAATGAGTCAATCGCAGCACCGAACACGGTAAACGCGTAGAAAACAATGTTTTTTTTATTTATGTAAACGTTGCCCCACACTAGGATTTCTCCTGTGTCGTGGATGCGTTTACAGACACAAATTCCACACACAATACACCCAGAACCGGAACAACTACCTGTAGATCGTACAAATATTTGTTCCGTGCGGGAATCGAACCTGCGACCCGGTGCGCAGCAGCCGACTGTATCAGCCACTGCACCAACCGTGCCGTTTAGATTGTAAAAATAAACTCATCATTTCGGCCGAATGAAGTCCACTGCTGGACACAGGCCTCCCCCAAAAATCACCACAATGATCGATATGGGTGTATTGTGGGCTCATTGGGGGATTTTGCCATAATCGCTACGCTTGGCAGACGGGTTGGCGATCGCAGTTGAATTCTTAATGTACTTACTCCAAGGATGCTGCTGCCCATCCTCCGACTAATCCCTTAGTCGACTTTTAGGAGATTGGGTGGTGGTATTCTGAGTCGGCACCACACGGCAAAAGAAACTCGGACTGTAGAAAACTTTGTTCTAACGATATTATGTAAACAAATTCCAGTCTACAAAAGACTTGGGTATTCAACATCGCTTATAAATAACGAAGATATTCTATGATGTTGTCGTGTAATAAAATGCCGCACGATATTTAATTACTATGTGTGTAAGCGTCTGGTAGAAAATAGTCTGTGATTTAGAGACGTTCTAAACTTACTAAACTAAACTACGTACACATTCTAAAACTGATGAAAGACTAGACCATAAATTAATCAGTGCTTTAAGAAGCGCCACAGCATTATCCTGAGCAACAAATGCGATGCATTTTAGAATAGAATAAAATATTCTTTATTGTACACCATTTTAAAAACAACTAATACGAATCATTTTATGAACAGTAATTGTACAATGGGTGATCTTATCGCTATTAGTGATTACTTACAGACAACCTTTGGATGGTAAGAGAAAAAGACAAAGGGGTCTTCCGTGGTGTACTTATTATATTGAATATAATCAAATAGTGTCTAGAAAATTAAGTATTATACAGATACGTATATTCATTCTTTATTTCATTATTTGAGTTGCATTCCATCAATGAGTTTATTACAGCCAAAGGACAAAGGCAAAAATTATGACACAATAGTGGGAAATCTATGGTGAAGATTTCCCACTATTGTGTCATAATTTTTGAGGATCTTGCGAGTGCTCACCCCAAATGATAGGCGAGTTGGTGAGCGCAGTATGGCTACTTTTATACAGAAAGGACGCTGCTGCCTAGCTCTCTGGTTTAGGGACCCTTTTATGATATCCGCGGGAGGATATGGAGTGGTATTATACACTATAGGAACATAGATTAAGATAGATTATTATCTTATATACAAGGTGTCCAGTAATTAGCACGACATACTGCAACTACTGTAAAAACACAATATATGTTCAGCAAAATCTCACAGTTTTTTTTTTTTCACCACTGTAGGTTAAATTTAAGTGATAAGAAAATTGTACTGTGAAAATTTCAATAAAAATTGTATTTCTTGAAAACTTTTTGTTTTTAATAGAAGAAAGACTTATCAATGAGTAAAGTAACTATTCACAAATAATTTGAGGTAAAAAAAACTAGAAAATGAATTTTTCATTACGAGGTGGTTAAAAATCTGTGTCAAGGTAGAGATTAGATATCTTATATTTCGAAAAATGTTGTACTACTGTAAATCCGTAAGATTTTGCTGAACATATATTGTGTTTTTTTGGTAGGTATTGACCCAAGCTCTCACCCCCTGCAGTATGTCGTGCTATTTACTGGACACCCTGTATATAATTCTACTGAACGTGTGTATGTCACTGAATTCCTCCTAAACAGCGGGACCGATTTTGGTGATTTTTTTGTGTATATTTGAGTGGGTGGTTCAGATTTACAATTGGAGCCGGTAGGTGGCGCTACAATCGGGTTTGCATGTTCCTGCCTGAGCGGAACCGCGGCAGGCAGCTAGTTATTACTAAATTATATACATTTTGTTTATTTAGTATTTAGTTTTGCTTAAATTTACATAAGGTCAAATTTGTATCTCTTTGTATGTTTAACCATTTTGGTTGGCACAATTGTCAACCGAGTGTGGTCAGCTTCATTTCACAATTTCACATTAAATTATTATAATCATACTTTCTCTAGTTTTACAAAGGTAATATTTATCAAGCGGGTACCCAATGATTTTGTTTTGTTTGGTTTGGTCAATTATGGGTTGCTAACGTAATTAAGTGTTTTTTATAATCTTATATTTATATTCTTTTTTTTATTATGCGCCGCCATTTAGGGCGAGAATAATATTATTTCTGTCTAATCCGTATTTCTTCCATAAATTGATGTTTTCAATAAACCAATTCCCGATATTAGGATTTATGTTAAATGTTGACCAAAAACAAGAGAAGATGTTCCGAGAGGGTGTGGAAACCGTAACCCCTATTGGAGAAAGCCAAACTTTCAAGGACTCGGGAGGATCGGGACGTCATCAAGTATCACTTGGTAGTGCGTACCCTCGGATGATGAAAAAATTGAAAAGAGTCACAGCGTGAATTATTTCCATGTGTAAACAGATGTGGAATCAAGAGAAGAAGTATCACTTTTTTCACATTTATCTCATCAGCCCATTAACGGCCATTACTGAACATGGGCCTGCCAGTGACCGCCACAATGAACATTTCCAGGGTATATTGCCACAATAAACACGGTTTGCAGGCGGATTAGTGTTTCGCTAATAAGAAGGCAGATCAACTAGCAAGGGCGGACTCGAATGAGCAGTTCATCGGCCCTGAGCCATTTGTAGAAATACCTCATGGTACCTACCAACAGGCATTACATGCATTTGCTGATAAAGAGCTTGTCAGAGAATGGCGGCAAGCGAGAGGCCTAAACCTTTCTGAGACTTTCTGCAGCAAAACCCATTTAAGGCACTATATAGGGGCAATGACAGGACATTTTGGCACCAAGGAGCACCTCCTTAGGATGAAGATTAGCACAACGGATACATGCAGATTCTGTATGGACAATCAAGAGTCAATGCAGCACATTTTGTGCAGCTGTGACGCTCTGGGAAGACGTAGGGCAAAACATCTAGGAATAGCTTATCCTTTGCCTGCCGATTTTGCACGGCTCCAGGCAGGTATGATTACCAAGTACCTACAGGGACTTCTTGATTTTCCATCGGAAGAGCACAATGGATCCAAAAGGGTCGAAGTGCGTTCGGCTGATGCTGAGCCCGTGAGAGCCACAATAGAATTTCTCGGATATTGTTACTAGCAGACGGTATGATATTGCCCATCCTCTTCCTTCTCCTTTTGCGACACTCATGAGAGTAGAGGGGTCTTTTCTTTTCCGGAAACGACACGGAAGTTCCACATTGAGATACAATATTCTTCTCACCATATCAGTCAAAAAACGTCCACTGCAGAACATAAGCCATAGACGACCGTTAAATGCCATGTGTCATAATTTTGGGGGCGTATTTGCCAGTACTCACCACGCTCGGCTAGCAGGTTGGCGAGCACAGTATGGCTACTGTTCCACAGATTCCCTGCTGCCCATTGCCCTGGTTGTCCCTTAGGCATATTTTACGACATCCACGCGAGGAGATGGATTAATGCTATATTCTTAATCCGGACACCACACGGATATTGAATTGAATATTCTTCTACGCAAACTATATAAGACTGTATCTTTTCGAAAACATGGTGGCGTACTGGCAACGCAGATAGCGTACATCCAAAATTCTATCCCAATACAAAATAAAGCGAAATTACCGTTCAGAATTTCCGTTTAACTAAATAAAAGTCCCCGTTAAAAGTTAAATAAACTTTTGTACGATACGAAATGCAATACACACGAATTAAATTTCCAACTGAATTATTTATTCCTGTTCTGAGTGGATGCCCGTAACTTAATTTGGCACAGCTGCCACTGGCACTTAAGTTAATCCGTATTAAAGCGTTAAATAGCTAATTAGTATGTTTCCACGAGGCCGTTTTAGTTGCATTTGTGTGTAATCTGCGGATGTACTTGTGGCTTCGTTTGCAATCTGTCATGTTTGACATTTGAGTAGAAAATGTCAAATCGGATTCCAAATAGCTTTGAATTCAGATTTAGCTTAAATTGATGTAAAATATTTTGTCTATAATTTATATGTACTTTAACAAGAACCATGGATATGCTTCATTTTAAAGGTATTTAGAGAGCTATTCTTGGTGTTACTCTACGAGATCATCAAAACAGGTGAGCCTTAAAACGAACATGGGCAAGACAAAATTCACGTCTAATGCCCATGTCGTGCCCATCCCAATATCCGTTGGGAGCTCTGTTCTCGAAGTTTTTGACGAGTATGTCTACCTGGGACAAACTGTCCAGTTAGGTAGATCTAACTTCGAGAAAAAGGTCAATCGTCGAATCCGACTCGGCTGGGCAGCGTTTGGGAAACTTCACAACATCTTTTCGTCAACAATACCGCAATGTCTCAAGACGAAAGTCTTTAACCAGTGTGTGTTACCAGTGATGACATATGGAACTGAGACGTGGTCACTCACAATGGGCCTCATAAGAAAGCTCAGGGTCACTCAACGAGCTATGGAGAGAGCTATGCTTGGTATTTATCTACGAGATCAAATCAGAAATGAGGAGATCCGTAGAAGAACCAAAGTTGTCGACATAGCTGAAAGGATTAGTAAACTGAAGTGGCAATGGGCGGGTCACATTACTCGTAGAACTGATAGCTGTTGGGGCAAAAAGGTTCTCGAATGGAGACTGCGCACCGGTAAACGCAGCGTGGGACGACCTCCAACGAGGTGGACAGGGACTAGGAGTCGTTGGATAAAAGCGGCATGTGACCGCTCGTTGTGGAAATCTAAGGGGGGCGCCTTTTTTCAGCAGTGGACGTCCTGTGGCTGATATGATAACAGCGTAATAGCACCACCTAATTTTCTCTCAACGATCTACCTCACCTCACCAAGCGTTGCTTAACCTCACTGATCATTTACGGATCAGTGTCATGGTCATTGATCAGTGAGTGTAACTGTATATGAGCACTTCAACATAAGAGAATTCCAAAAATTGTTTTAACAAAACAAAATCCACGAGTAGGTATATAAATACTAGTGAACTGTTATTTCAGACACATAAAACAATTTCGTGACAACAATGACGTAACAAAATTACAGTTTCGAAAATGGTTTCGTATTATTCCATTTCATTATAAGAGGCCATTGAGAGTTAGACAATAGCCGTCTAGGTCGGGAGCTTCCGGCTAGAATTCCTAACTTCGTCGAGTGGTAAATATACGACGACTTTTGCAGAAAGTTGGCGACGAAGAACTTATTACTTATAAGTAGGTAATTATACTTCTAATAACTAGAAGTTTTTGAATAATGGAGTATTGGTCTTGTTGGCAAAACATTTACAATTTTGAAACCACAAAGTCAAAGTTTTTAATTTTAAATCGTCTCAATATTGGCGCTTATAAAAAGTCAGAACCTATGTTGTACGGTTCTAAATCCTCCATAAAACTCTATGGATATTCTTTTAAAATAATTGACATTACAATGTTGATTGATACAAATGATGGTAAAACATGACGAGGAAAATGTAGGTTAATTTGAAAAGATGGAACATAACACAATAATATAATAATGATTTATTCACCGTGGCAGTCAACGGCTGACCAGTCCCGACACACAGAAAACCTTTATCTTTGGGTTATCATATTTTTTCCAACCTTAAAAAATCTTAACTAGTAACGTCTTAGGTTTTCGCGATTATTACACATTATAATAAAACAATTTTAAACGGATCATATCGCGTATATTATAGATTTTATTTTCCTAACGTTTCGAATACTTTGAAGCATTTGTGGTTTCAGGATGACTAATCTATTATAAAATATATAGATTAACGGGGGACACAAATATTCTCTAAGCGATAGGCGTAATTTCGTCGAAATGAAATGAAAATTGTGTAAGTAATCTTCAAAGATAAGTTTTCTCAATTTCTTTTGAAAATATGTGTACTTAAATTGAAGTGGAACTGTTTTGATTAGAATAATTAAATAGTATATTAGAACTCGCAACTTTGCCCTAGGTCGTCACCGTAATAAACTGTCATTGAGATAGCAAGTTTTTTCTTTCCATAGTTGAGATTTTAAATTTTAAATATTAAATATTCAATTCAAATTAATATGTTCTAATTATTTAAATTATAATAGAAGTATACTTGAGACCCCTAAAACAAGCCATTCCATTTCATATGTTAGATCTATACGTGTACCAAATTTCAACTTAATCGGTCCAATTCAGAGCAAATTGGCTGTGACAGACTGACAGACAGACAGACACACGAGTGATCCTATAAGGGATCCGCCGTTTTTTTTTTGGACATTCGGAACCCTAAAAAGCTTAGATTTATTATGTAATTATAACAAAGACACATTAAATAAATTGTAGACTTAACACTGGCAATCAAACAGTCACCAAAACGATTCTACTTCCGGAAAAAATGATTAATTGTAGAACATATCTATAAAAATGTGGTAGTATGACACACCCCTCACTACCCTGTGTCGAATAGAGTCTCATTTCCCGATAATCCCTTAGTCATCCCTTACAACTCTCACGGGGGATGACAGTCGTGTAGTCGCGGCTCGGTGAACATTACAAGACTCTATTTTCCTCAATAGTTCCTTGAACTTACACACAATAATTAGCTAGAACTGTAAACTTAGATTCATATATACATACATATAATCACGCCTCTCTCCCGTAGGGGTAGGCAGAGACCACTTTTTTCCACTTGCTACGATCCTTACATACTTGTTTCGCTTCGTCCACTTCGTCCACTTCATTATTCCCTTCATACATGTTCTTTGGTTTAGGGTACTCTTGACCTGGCCTTTTCCCAAGACGTCCCTGATTTGGTCACAAAACGTCCGCCTAGGTCTACCCCTTCCAACCCTTTCATTCACACTCGCCTTATACACTTTTTTCGTCAATCGTTCTTTATTCATTCTCTCGACATGGCCAAACAATCTCAGCATACCTTTCTCAATTTTTGTCACTACATCTTCTTTCAGACCACAAAGTTTTCTTATCTCACTATTTCTTATCCTGTCACTCAGTTTAACTCCTATCATACTTCTTAACGCTCTCATCTCAACTGCATTTATTCTGCTTTCATGTTTCTTCTGCCATACCCAACTTTCACTTCCGTACATGAGTGTGGGAACCAACACCCCCTCATGCACAGCCAAGAGAGTCTTGTTAGACACTTTCCGACTGTTCATAAAGGAGTGCAAAGCTCCATTCACCATGTTTCCTGCATTCACTCTTCTTTCAATATCACTCTCACACTTTCCATCTCTTGTAAACTTTGAACCCAGATACACAAACTCACCTCACCTGTTCAATCTGTTCATCTCCAATCACGATATTGCAGTCTGTCACTGCCTCATCTCTTTCAAACACCATCACTTTCGTCTTCTTTACATTTATCTTCATTCCCTTTCTAACTAGAGCTCCACTCATAGCAGTTACCATCTCCTGCAACTCCTCTGCCGATGACGCAAGTAATACTTGGTCATCAGCATAGAGAAAACATTTGACGAGTAACTCATTCATTCTCAACCCACTTTCATTCTCTTTTAACTCTGTCAAGCAATTGTTCACTTAGATTCATAACAGATTTTAAGAACTACTAAACCTACAATGAAACGTAGTTAAACATTTTCATAATCACCAATAATGGTGATTGCCTTGTATTGTGATTAGGCACATGAGGACGCTGGTCATCATATCAGCCAAAAAAACGTCCACTGCTGAACAAAGGCCTGTCCCATAGACGACAGGTGTGTCGATATTTTGGGGGGGAATTTGCCTGTACTCACCAGCCACGCTTGACAGGCAGGTTTGTGAGCGAAGAATAGCTTTTGTTCCACAGAAGAGACACTGTTCCCTATCTCTCTGGTTAATGTCTCTTAGTCGCCTTTAACGACATCCACGGGAGGAGATGGAGTGGTGCTATATTCTTAATCTGGACAACATACGGAATGCACACCACGCAGTGTCCAATGCCTTGAAACTATCTTATCTCAAATCTCAAAAGAACTGATCTTTCGTTGCTGGAAAACACACCAGGACATATTTTGGCGAACCCCTATTTAATGCCTCGAGGAGACGAACACAGTACGGTGGCATGCTGGACTTCTCTTGGGTAGCATTACAATTGTTATGGGCCAACGCTTACCACCAGCCAAATGACATGCTCATATCGAAACTAGGTTGTATTGTGTAGATATATGTAAAGATTTCATAAGCTACTCAGAGAGCACGAGATAGATTTATCTAAAATAAAATACATACACTGTCAGTTGAGGAGCTAGCCGGTTGCACGCACTGATCGGTAAATGATTAGTGAGGTGATGCAATGCTCAGTGCGGTCATTATATGGACGGTGACCGCATAGTGGTATTTGAACTGGGTCCTCCGTGCTTCAGAGAGTCCGTAAAATCTTCGGTCTTGGTTGTTGTCATTATACGACAGTCGTTAAGCCAAATCAAATGCATTTTGGGAGGCTTGAACTAAGTACTCTGACACAAGGTTAGCCACTGACCACTCGAAACGAAGACTGTCAATAACATAGTCAGCAAAACGATTCTATTTAAAAATTATACATTTTAGAACCTATGTATGGTAGCGCAGCAGTAGGATACGCCTTTTTACCCGAGTGCCACAGAAGGAGGATAATTAATGCGTTTCGAGTGTATGTATGTTATTTCCTTGGCACACTCTGTAGACTGAACGGCTTGATAGATTTTAACATATGAGGTGTCATTATATTCATCTTAATCGTGGCAGTGATATAAAGTATAATATTTAAATATGACGAATTTTATATTTTATACAAGCTGGTTTTCATACTTTATAATCGCGTTTTACTTATTTAAGGAATAAAGTGAACAAAACACTATTAAATCTTGATAATAATTTCAGCCAAAAATCACCCAAAGCTGTACATAGACCTCCCGTTTACATTGCTACAACGACCGATCTGAGTTTATGTTGTGTACTCATTGAGGCTTTGCCATAATTGCCACGTTTGGCAGGCGAGTTGGCGATCGCAGACGAGTTGTAATTAATGTACTCAAAGCTGCTGCCCATCCTCCGGCTAATCCTATGATCACCTTTTACGGTACCCATGGGATGAGATCGGGTTGCTCTATTCTCAGCCGGCAGAACACGGTTTTATATAAATAAAAATAATTACAGTCAGTTCAATGAATAAAAATGTTCAGAATTTCCTGAACAATTTCGATTTAATAACATTTTCGCCTATGTTTCACGATTCATCGTCACGAGGCTCTGCTTCTGAGATCTCAATTTCTTCGCATTGTAGAATTTTCTTTCCTTATATTTTGTGATGTTGGAAAATTTGTTCTGTTTTTGTTGTACATTATTTTGCAAGAATTTCAATTTCTCCGTTGATAGTTAGTCGTTCTTTTACGTCCATATATTTTACGGGTACATGGTTTTGTAAGAAAAATAGTAGCAAAACAACTATACTTAAAAGATAACATGTTAAATGTCATTATCATCATTTCGGCCGAATGAAGTCCACTGTTGGACACAGGCCTCCCCCAAAGATCACCACAACGACCGATATGGCTGTGCTGTGGGCTCAATGGGGGGTTTTTCCATAATCGCCACGATTGGCAGACGGATTGGCGATCGCAGTTGAGTTGTTAATGTATTCGAAGGACGCTGCTGCCCATCCTCCGGCTAATCCCTTAGTCGACTTTTACGACACCCACGGGAGTAGATGGGGTGCTGGTATTCTGAGCCGGCACCACACGGCACATAAACTTTGTAAAATGTATCTACACGTATGTATATGATATTTTATAATAAATATGATAAGATAAAATTTAAATACGCATTTTATTGTTAGAATAATTTCAATAAAATATCAAAAATAAAGATATATTATTCTCAAATTATGTATGTTTTGTTTCCTTGCTTTTGTTATTGAATCCCTAAAAACTAATTGCATCCAGAAGTCATTTCAGCGAAATACGAACATCACAGTTATCATAAAATAATACACATTAAACATAAATCTTGAAATGATACATACGTGAAACACATCACAGATTCGAATCCACACCGGACAAGTATTTGTTTGTGAGTGCATTTATGTATGAAACTTCACTGACACACACTCCATACACTTCATTATCATACATCCAACACTTAACTCACTGAGTACTATACAGTCGACATATTTGGGTACCGTTTATAACACTTTAGGGGTTATGATTTAAAACGACGCGATACGTCGTAACCATTCGAGGGTTGGTTTTGACTGAAGGCGGGGGTATGACGGTGCGCGGGGGGAGGTGCGGCGCCGCGCAGGCGGAACCCCCGTTTTCCCCCATCTCTTCGGTCCACTATTGAGACCAACTTTATTTTTCTGTTTTCAGATCGGCCACTTATCTCTGCCGTTGCCGATTGATACAAAAGCGCAATTAAAATACGAATGTTTCCTCTTTTAAGTGTAGATTTTTTGCCGTTTCCGAATAATTAAAGTTTTTGCTACGATGCTACGGAAATGGTTCGCTACGGAAGTTTGTTGCTACGGTTATTAAATACTTTCGCTTTTATACTAGGTATATATTTGCTTTTTATAAAATAGGTTGACTAAATACAAACTGGGATCTGGGATACAATGGGGAATACAGTCTGTAGCCTATTTCAAAGGTTCTTAACATGATTTGAAGAACTTCGCAGGTTTGATGGAACTACTACTTATGACAGGACAGAATGTAGGGGACAGTAACTGTGAGCTTTACAAAAGTTATATTATGGGCCGTGTGATCTGATTCTCTACTAAAGGGTATCAAATATGAATGAGTGTTAATATCGATATCGCGGGAGAGCTTAGCTTGAGTCTTCGGGTAACTAGAGCTCGGAAATGGGCTGGCTTGAACGGGAAAGTACTACGCCGTCACAGGATACTGGCGTGCAGTAGTAACATTGCTGGGTTTCGTACAATAAGTGATGAATACCGAGAAACCCCAAAAATATGGCAGATACAATAAATAATAAATAAAATGTGCATGTCTGCCCTAAGGGTCGGCAACACCTCAGCTACACTAGCACACATGTTGTGAATGTTTATGGGTGGCGGTGATCGCTTAGGTGAGCCGGATCTCTAGTGTGATCTTACGAGGACCTGGAGCCCCCTACGGTGCCAAAGATGACCGCTCCAGTGGGTTTAGCTGGTAGGAGTCCAGCATACCCTTTGCCCTTCCCCGGGGTGAAGGAAGTTGCATGTAGAATTTCCACTGGACACCAATAAAAAAAAAGTGACCCGGATAGTTGCCTAAAGGCGTAGCGCCATGGGAGGCTCTAGAGTGATCGTACGAGGACACGGATCCCCGCTTCGGTGCCGAAGATGATCACTCCAGTGGTTTAAGCCGGTAGACCAGCATGCCCATTCGCCTCTCCCTGGGGCTAAATGACCTGGTTGCTAGTTTGCCCTCCTATACTACATTTATATCAAGCAGCAGCAGCATCCTCCAGTGCGCTGATAACAATACGACGCACAATATGTTTTTTGTGGAAACTGGTAGTATACCTTTTGTTATTGTTGTGTTGTATAAATTTTATTAGCATTTTCTAAAACATTTTCTTGAAGAAAAATAAATTACAGCTGAATCTCATCGATTACTCACATTTTAATAATATTTAAGGGATAACCGCCTTCTTAACTTCCAAAATCATAGTAAATTTATTTTTTTATTTTTTATAACGTTGCCCCACACTATTATTTCTCCTGTGTCGTGGGTGCGTTTACAGATATGAATTCCACATACAATACACCCAGACCCGGAACAACTACTTGCAGATCATACAAATATTTGTTCAGTGTGGGAATCGAACACACGACCCGGAGCGCAGCAGCCGACTGTATCAGCCACTACACCAACCGTGCCGTAAATAAATAAATAAAATATGTACAATTAATCTCTAATGACGATAATTCGACTCTAAAATGATATTACGGGTACGAAGTGTAAACACACAGTGTTCCAAACGTAGGTGCGCACTCTCATTTTATAATCTAGTGGTGGGGTAGATTATCAAATGGCAACTTTATGCTAATATTATATGTATTTTTTAGCTATGTTTACGGAGAAGCACGTGGACAACTTTCATGCCATCTTACAAAAGCGTTGTGCCTCTCTGCTAGAACAGATGTGAACCAGCTGGAACATCCTGAGCGTGTTGGTTGACCGTTGGGGCTCGTCCATGTTGTGGCACTGGATGCGACACACTGCCTAAGCATAAACATGACATAAATTTCTATTTTATATTTTCATTGATACTAACACTACTATGTAAGATATGTTTGTATTAAAACAATTTGTGGAGCTAGGCGGAAATAAACATTTTTCTCTACTCACGGGCTTATATTCCCTGTAAGGTTGTAGCATACGCATCGGCCGAAATAGCTTGATGGCTTTCTGCTACTCTGGGAAGACCGAGAGAATGGTCTGACGAGAATTACGATGTTTAAATATAGAATCAGGCAGGCAACAATAAAGATTCGGGGGTCGCGGGTGCGCAGATTGGGGAGTCTGCGTGCTCACACCGAGCGACCCCCGGGAAGACGGTGGCGCGCACGTGGTCACGTGCCGCCGTGTGCGCAGCACAGCGCAAAGCGAGGCTTGGGGGGATCCTTTACAATTCTCCCCGAGAGGTGCCTGGGGGGCGACCTTTTTACAGTCGCCTTCCCTCCGCTAGAGGGGGTGACCGCTTTACATTCACCCCTTCCAAGATGTGCCTAAAGGCGTGGCACCAATGGGCGGCTCTAGTGTGATCTTACGAGGACCTGGAGCCCCCCTTCGGTGCCGAAGATGACCGCTCCAGTGGTTTTAGCCGGTAGGAGTCCGGCACACCCCTTCGCCCTTCCCTGGGGTGAAGGAAGTTCCATGTAGAATGTCCACTGGACATCAATAAAACAAAATAAAAAAAAGGCAACAATAAAGATATATGCAGCATACAATACCTTAGACTGCAACCAGCACTCAATGAACTTCCACTGTTTTCATTGTCCGTGAGCTGATGATGTGGTATACGGAGTCAGGGTTCACAAGAGACATAGAATTGGTGATCACTCGCGAAAGTACGTTATGTATTTTTTCTAGGGTTTTTGATAATGCGGCGCGTGCGTTGCGATCGGAGACCACAGAGTTTCTCTCTCTCGCTCACTCTGAGCTTTGAAGGATACGTATGTGCATGACAGCCAAAATATTGGTGTCTCGATACTGCTAATGCTAGATAATACATAAACATCGTTATTGTAATAATTAGATATTACTTTTGTTTCCTAGGGTAACGAAACACCGGTCTTTTGATAGGCTTACGCGGGGACACGGGTCCAACATGCAGTGGCCCTTTAGAGAATTGTAATGTAAAATGTAATGGGACACTTAAAATAAACATTTATTATAATATTAATTAATTATATTATTAGCATAAAGTTGCCATTTGATATTGATTTATTTGATATAATAATCTAATTGACAGCACTGTTGGTGCAGTGGCTGATGCAATCGGCTGCTACACTCTGGGTTGCAGGTTCGATTACTGCGCTGAACAAATACGTGTATGGTCTGCAGGCAGTTGTTCCGGGTCTGGGAGTATTGTGTGTGGAGTTTATGTCTATAAACACACCCATGACAGGAGAAATGCTGGAGTGGGGCACGCTTTTCTTTAAAAAATAAATAAGCATACACCTGTATGATAATTTTGTTCTTATGTTTCTTGTATATGTTATGTACTTAATTTTAGTAGTGTGCGTCGTTATTGGTGCAAGGTTTTTTCAGTTTCAGTGGTTATTTACGGGTGTATAGAGTATTATGTTCGTGACGAAAGCATCATTTCCGGTAACAACAAGTTCACACGATAGTGTGTTCACTTGAATGATTGAAACCAAAGATTAAGGTGATTGAAGTTACGATGGCTTCATATCGGCCATTTATACGTCCACTGCTGAACAAAGGCCTCCCCCATAGATTTCACAACTGTGTCATCATTCTGGGGCATATTTGCCAATACTCACCACGCTTGGCAGGCGGGTTGGTGAGTGCAGTATGGCCACCGTTTCACAGAAGGGACGCTGCTGCCCATCCCTCTGGGTTAGATTCCCTTAGTCATCTTTTACGACATCCACGGGAGGAGATGGAGTGGTGCTAAATTTATAATCCGGACACCACACGGAATACGATCAATTATTCTGCAGGTTATTTAACTGTGGATATACTCATATTGACGGCACGGTTGGTGCAGTGGCTGATATAGTCGTCTCCTGTGCTCCGGATCGCGGGTTCGGTTCCCGCACGGAACAAACATTTGGTTAGTTGTTCCGGATCTGAGTGTATTGTGTGTTATATGTGTCTGTAAATGCACACACAAGACACGGTAGAAATACTAGTGTGGGGCAACGTATTTAAACCAAACCAAAAATGAAAGCGTAAACCAAAAACATACTTGTTGAGTTACGACATAAAATAGAGTGTCGTAAAAGGCAACTTAGGGTTGATATCAAGAGGATTGCAGCATCCGCCAGAACTCTGATAACAATGTACTGCAATAACCAATCCACCTACCAAGCGTGGTCTCCGAATTAAGAATAAATCACCACTCCATCACCTCCCATGGATATCCTAACAGGCGACTTAGGGGCTCTAAATCAGAGGAATGGCCAGCAGCCCCTTTCCCGTTCCCTTTAGTGGCACCAATCCGCCTGCCAAGCAAAATTTTCCCCAAATGACGAGAACAATATGTAACTGGCCCTTGTGGAAGTTTATTAGATTATAACCAGCATACACAAATAATTTGCCACAAGCTCTTCTAAAGTGTAGAATTTAATCAGCTCTTCTTAATTTGAAATGAACCAATAAAGACTTTCCGAATGATGTTAAAATCAAACTAATTTGCAAGATAGGTACGCAGGGAAAAGTAATCAGATATCATTTTATTCTAAGTATTCATTTGAAGGTATATTTCAATTTGCGCTTCTAGAAATTGGCAGCTTTTGGAAATGTGATACGAGTACTTAAGTGTCGTACGGATCTCTCAAAGAAAGCGAAATTTCGGATGTCTGACTTTTTATTAGATGAGAGTATGCAGTGAAGTGGGTTCACTACAATATACTGCAGATAAAAGTCAAAGTCAAGGACCAAAAAAACATGTAAACCACTTTCTGGCACTTACGAGTATAAATAGTTGCACGGTTCCAAATCGTTGGTTCTATGGAGAAGAGCCGGCAAGAAACTCCATGGATATACTCTTATGAAATATACACTTTCCATTCCGTTAATAAGGACACCTTATTGGCCGAAGTCCGAAAAGAATAACGTGAAATTGTATAGTTTTCTTTGGCAGTGTTACAGATATCTCTAAATTAGTTTATAAGGATAACCTTTTGGAATGTGCAGTTGGATGCCAACAAGGTGACCCTGGCAGGTCAGTATTTTTAGTCCAACTATTCACCATATAATTCGGCAACTAAGTTCAAAATTCACCGTATGGTATCTAACTGATAGGATGTTAGGACGCTAGTTTTGTAAGGAATGAATGAATCAATACGTCCACTAATGCTGTAGATCGTGTTCGTCTAATTTCTGTGGGTGAATGAAAGTCAGGGCTCGGGCTTCAGGCACTCCCTTCGCCCAATGTAGGCACTATGTTGGACGACAACACTTTTCGGCTCGCTTCATGCCTACGTTTAGGTATTCCTTGTGTTGCTTGCTCCTCATCGGTGTCACTGTGGTGAAGCTATCGATTGCCTCGGACACCATGGCTTGTCTTGCAGTAAAAGTACAGGTTGCATAGCATGACATGGCAATATTAACAACATTATTCGTCGTGTTCTTGTCACTGCCAGCTTGCCAGCTGTTTTAGAACCCAAGCTTGGCACGTAACGATAGCAAAAGACTGGACGATATGTCGTTATTGCCATGGAAAGTGGGTAGGCCTCTGGTGTAGGATGCAATTTGTGTCGACACCCTTGCTCCATCCCATCTAGTAATCACGGCAGACAGTGCTAGCACTGCCGCTTCAGTATTAGAAGCCCTCAAACGGTGCAACTACAATAACCTCATCGGTACATATTATTTTGAGCCGTTTGGGGCCGAAAAGCTTGGGTCACGGGGTCCAAGTGCACGTCTGCTTTTCAAAGATATAGCTAGATGGTTGGTCAACACTTCACGTCATTAGAGGGCTGGCCTTTTCTTGGCAATGGCAATGTAGCAATGCTGCCAGTCTTCTAGGAGCATTATCAACTGACAGGGATGAGAAGGAGAACTTTAACGGTACGTGTGTTACCTAAGTAATATATTTAAAATCTTAAGTTTAATTATATATATATATGTTTTTTTTAACGTTGCCCAACACTAGGATTTCTCCTGTGGCGTGGATGCGTTTATAGACATGAATTCCACATACAATACACCCAGACCCAGAACAACTACCTGCAGATCATACAAAAATTTGTTCCGTGCGGGAATCGAACCCACGACCCGGAGCGCAGCAGCCGACTGTATCAGCCACTGCACCAACCGTGCCGTCATGATGATGTTTATATTTCTTTGTAAAAGTACCACATTTTAAAATTTTTGGGTGGCACCAGAATAATCTAGTGATGAATGATGACGTAAGCTGACACCTAACCATCATAAAACTGACCATGGGAGAAACAGTCTTGTATAAGTTAACTGCCGCAAACTTCAAATTTTGACCTTGTAACTTATTAATAGTCATTGCGAAGCCCATTTTGATAGGGAATTACAGTCTTTTAAATTTAAACCCCTACCGTTTAAATTACGAATACATTACATATTACATTAAGAATACGCGGCATAAAACTGTTTCCCGTTAGGCTAACCCAGAGAAAATCAAAGGCTCTGATGCAAACTTTTGACTTGGGGCCTAGTGTCTTTACACAATTTTGGTGGCTTCAAATTTTGCAGTAATATAGCTCTTAGTAGTATAGGAGTACTTACCTGCAGCACAATCCTATAGGCAATATCGTGGGAGTCAGTGGATTTAAAGTGTTTAAAAATCTCACTGGATAATGAAGAGCTTCATCTTTATTTACCTACCACTGAGTCTATGAAATTGTACACCTTAAATAATTGCAGCAATATGTCAAGTTTATTATATGTAAGTACTTTATACATTTATGATGGATTTATTGAAAAAAGAACAGGTTCCTAATACAAATTTTAACCCCTTATTTATACCCCCTTAAGGATTGTAGGTATCTCAAAGAAAACCGCAATTTCTGTGTTTCCTCATCAACATTTCAGCCGAAAATCCTCGACAGCTGGACAAATCCTCCAAACATCACCACAACGACCGTTCTAAGATTGTATTGTGTGCTCAGAGGGGTTATGGGCGGGTTGGCGATCACAGTTGGTTTAATTATTGTACTCGAAGGACGCTGCTGCCTATTTTCCGGTTAATCCAATAGTCGCCTTTTACGTTAACCACGGTATGAGATACGGTGTGACCACAAGGCGACTAGCTTCTTTGGTTCATTATTTCAGCCGTAAAAACGTCCATTGCTAGACAGAAGCCTCCCCAAAAGATTGCCACAATGACCGATATGGGTTTCTTTTGTGTGATCATTGGGCGATATTGCCATAATCGCCACGCTTGGGAGACGGGTTGGCGATCGCAGTTAAGTTATAAAAGTACTCGAAGGACGCTGCTGCCCATCCTCCGGCCAATCCCATAGTCGCCTTTCACGACACCCACGGGATGAGATGGGGTGGTGGTATTCTTAGCCGGCACCACACGGCTTCTTTGGTTCCTATCTTCTAACTCGAATATACAAGCCTGTTCTGTATGCGCTCTGCCTACGTTCTGTTTGCGTTTCTACGTTATAGCAAGAAGAACGCAAATAGATTGCAATCAGAACGTAATGCAGCCTGTGTGCGTGAGCTACGTTTCATATTCGTAATAAACACATTGAAAATTGTTCTTGAACGGGAATCCCAAACAAAGTTGCTAAATAAATTTACCAGCTGATCTTCAAAAAGAAAAACACCCTTATATATTTCGTCATATTTTACGTAACAGTCGCGAACTCGCACTTTTACAAACAAATAAAGTTGCCAACAGGAATTCCGTATCGTATGGAACCCGAAACAGCGGTGCTTCCATGAATTTCTGGAAAAAATAAACAAATTTCAAATGGAAGAAAATAGCGTTCTTTAGTTGTTTGCCGGAACAAATATAGGAAATTAGATAGCTTTTTTCTTAGTTTTAAGTGATTGTAGATTTGTTTTTGTTGTTGTAGACATTTCCTGTTCCTGTTACGAGTCGAAAGATGTTTTCGTATTTGTAAATTTTAAATGGCGGTGAAAATTTACTGGAATGTGAAAGTCAGTTGTGGGATAAGTAATGTAATGTAAACAATATGATAAAACAGTTTCAACGAATTACATCGCGTATATTATTGATTTGTTTTTCCTATCGTTTTGAACACTGCAGCGTTCGTGGGCGCAGGATGACTAAGGTGACAGAGTTGTTACAGATATTTTTTAGTTATTTGATCTACCATACAATTCTAATCAATAAAATAATGAGTAACTATCGCGAAAACCTAAGACATTACTAAGTCATGTAACACTAAACAATTTATATTTATCTACACTTATAAGTGTAATATATAATACATAATTTTATAAATCATACAAATAAGATGCAAATAAGTTGCATAAGTAATAGAAAAAAGATCTTACCGGGAAATGTTTATGTGAGATACGACTATAAGGCGAAGCAATTTGTTTTAGTGCATTATGTCTTGAGTAAAGATGGCTTGCTGGCTCGTTGCCGACTAATATAGCAGTCATCATACTGGGCATTTATACGTCCACTGCTGAACAAAGGCCTTCCCCGTAGATTTGTATGTAGATTATTATGTTCGTGACGAAAGCATCATATCAGCCACAGGACGTCCACTGCTGAACAAAGGCCTCCCCTTTAGATTTCCACAACGAGCGGTTACATGCCGCCGTTATCCAATGACTGCCAGCGACCTTCACCAGGTCGTCTGTCCACCTCGTTGGAGATCGTCCCACGCTGCGTTTTCCGGTGCGCGGTCTCCATTCGAGAACCTTTGTGCCCCAACGGCCATCAGTTCTACGAGCAATGTACCCTGCCCATTGCCATTTCAGTTTACTAATCCTTTCAGCTATGTCGACAACTTTAGTTCTTCTACGGATCTCCTCATTTCTGATTCGATCTCGTAGAGAAATACCAAGCATAGCTCTCTCCATAGCTCGCTGCGTGACCTTGAGCTTTCTTATGAGGCCCATTGTGAGTGACCACGTCTCTGTTCCATATGTCATCACTGGTAACACACACTGGTTAAAGACTTGCGTCTTGAGGCATTGCGGACGTTGCGAAGTTTCCCGAACGCTGCCCAGCCGAGTCGGATTCGACGATTGACCTCTTTCTCGAAGTTGGACCTACCTAACTGGACGAAACTGTGACGAAAGCATAATTTCCGGTAACAACAAGTTAGTTCACACGATAGTGTGTTCACTTGAATGATTGAAACCAAAGTTTAAGGTAATTGAAGTTACGATAGCTTCATATCGGCCATTTATACGTCCACTGCTGAACAAAGGCCTCCCCCATAGATTTCACAACTGTGTCATCATTCTGGGGCATATTTGCCAATACTCACCACGCTTGGCAGGCGGGTTGGTGAGCGCAGTATGGCTACTATTTTTCAGAAAGTACACCGCTACCCATCCCTCTGGTTTAAATCCCCTTAGTCGCTTTTTACGACATCGAAGGGAGGAGATGGATTGGTGCTATATTCTAAATCTGGACACCACACGGAATAATATAGCAGTATTTGTAAATAACTTTAATTAAAGCACTTCTTATACTAATAATAAATAAACGAAAGAGGTAATGAAAATAATGATTTCGCCACCCAATTCAACGCACAACACCTTAAGACTAAAAATAATAAATAATTAAAACTAAAGAAAAGGAAAACTAACTTAGCAAAAGAGTATATAAATCCATTGGTCACCCTATAAAACATGTATAAGGTATTTTAAGATGCGCTCATAGTCATTTCCACTCACTGTTCAGTCAACGATCGGTGAGGTTAAGCAATGCTTGACGCGGTCATACTTTGGATGGGTGACCGCATAGTGGTATTTCAACTGCGCATCTCTGTGCTTCGGAAGGCACGTAAAGCGGTCGGTCCTGGTTGTTGACAATAGACGGCAGTCGTTAAGCCAAGGCGGAGGAGGCCTTTAGGGAGCTAGAACAGCTCTGACACAAAGTTGGCCACTAACGAAACGAAAGATAGAAAGAGTGGTATTTCTATTTCTTATAAACAAAACGATTTTCAAAATAAGAACGCTGACCTACATTAAAATTAACTCCGTGTCAGCATGATGCATTACTTCGCAGAAAAAACTTGCTAACATCATTATTCACTTTCAGGGACCCCATGTATACTTATCCACAAAAATATCGAAGTACCATCGAAACAAATTGGTTTTTCACCGCCCCGTCGGTTTCCTGGCAGCAAATATTAAACTCTGGCTTAATAAGGACTTAGTTTAAAAGTTTCACCGCGATATTCTAGCAAATTAAGGATACACCCTTAATATTCACCAATCTCTTTAGGGGTTATTAAAAGCGCGTTCGATATAAATTGTTTTATAATACCCTGGAGGGAAACGTTTTGTATATGAAGTAGAATAAGAAAGTACGTAAGTTTAAGGACGAGGGGTGTGTTCGCCGACCTACATATTTTTGTTCCACAAAATCAAACCCTGATTAATCTTTAAAAGTTCGAAAAGGTCTTTGATCCTTCTCTCTACCATTTCACACAGCGATAGTAGCGATAGTGGACCCAATTTTCCACCGGCTCCCCACCAACTGATTGTCATGACATGATAGTGTTACTAGTTCAAACCATTTAAACTCAATTATTTAATATTATAATCATATGTGATGTCTGAATTAAGAATATAGCACCGCTCCATCTCCTCCCGTAGATATCGTAAAAGGCAACTAAGGGACTCTAAGGGCAGCAGCGTCCCTTCTGTGGGACAGTGGCCATATTGGGCTCACTAACCCGCGTACCAATCGTAAAATTCGTATAATCGTACTGGAAGATTCCCCCCAAAATGACCTTACAACTGTGGAAATATCTGACCTTTGTTCAGTGTCCATTGGTTGATAAGATGATGATGGTTGTCATCATCATCATCATAACTGCCGTTACTGTCCCACTGTTGGGCACGGGCCTTTTCTTACGATAAAGTTTAGGCCTTGGTCCACCAGGCTGGCCTAATGTTGGTTGCCACTAAAATTTGGTTGATGCCAAAGTATGAAATAAATAATTATCTGCTTTAAATTGTTCCACTGTAGGGCAAACACCTCTATTAATACGGAGGCTTCTCATTCCGAGCATTGATTACCACGCTTAATCACTGCGCGTTGGCGATTTCAGTTTCCTTCACATTAGATCACTGGTGTCTTACATTAACTAGCAAGTACACCGGTTGGTGCAGTGGCTGATACAGTCGGCTGCTGCGCTCCGGGTCGTGGGTTCGATTCCCGCACGGAACAAATATTTGTATGATCTGCAGGTAGTTGTTCCGGGTCTGGGTGTGTGTGTATGTGGAATTCATGTCTGTAAACGCACCCACGACACAGGAGAAATCCTAGTGTGGGGCAACGTTTTAAAAAAAAAACTATGTAAGTACATATAACATTGAAAAAGTCACATTGGTAGTGCCAATTTGCTACCTTTGAACACGCAACCTTGTGTTTAAAGTGTCCATAAACACCCGGGCTACCACGATTATCAAGTAAAAATAATAAATCTTAACAGTTTTTTACATTGTAAAATAGAAATAAGCCAATTTTATGTTACGTAAGCTGTGTGGTGCTTGCAATAATTGCACCACACCATATAATCCCGTGCCGTATGTCCTAAAAGCGGCAGTGCGATTTGCGGAAGGATGGGCTGCAGAGTCCTTCGAGTACATTTAAACCTTAACTGTGATCGCCAATCCGCCTGCCAAGAACCCCCAATGGGCACACAATACACCCGGACTGATTGTTGATGCGATCTTTGGACGAGGCCTGTGTCCAGCAGTGGAGTTTATTCGGCTGAAATGATGAACACTTACATAGTATGCGAAATAATTTTATTCTGGCAAAATGTTGGCTTAAAGGCACAAAAACAGCTTATGTAAGCAATTATTTCGATCAAGACACGAAATATTTAGTACATAAATAGTTTATATTTTGACGCTGTTTGGCACAAAGCTTGTAAGAGAAAAACAGCATGAAGATAAAGTAACACTAGGTTAGGAGATAGGCTAACAAATTGCTGTTATTTATGACCTATGTTGCGCTTGTCCAAGAGGTTTCGAGAAGAATATTCTCAAAAGTTACGCCGTTAGTGTTTATTACTAGCGGTTTTCTACACAAATTTGCATACATAAGCTGAGAATTTAGGGTAGAATTTAGCAGATGTGAACTTTTATGTTCAGTTTTTAATGTATAAATCGTATTTTTATAACAAAAGATACAAAGATATTTCGAGTTCTTTAAAATTATGCTTATGCATGAAATTGCTTATATTTAAACGGTTTGCTAAATATTGAGTTTGGCTCGCCGGCTGTTAATATTATTTTGTATATACTAGTGTATTGTATGTATTGCCACGTGGTGTCAGCTACGAACGGAACCAACCCGTCTCATCCCGTGGGTGTCGTTAAAGGAGACTATGGGATTCGCCGGAGGATGGTTCGCAGCGTCCTTCGAGTACATTAACAACTCAACCGCGATCGCCAACTCACTTGCATGGTGATTATGGCAAACACACAACACACCCTGACCGGTCGTGGTGGTGAACTTTGAGGGAGGCCTGTATCGAGCAGTGGACTTTATTCGGCTGAAATAATGGCGGGGGGTCGTAAGCTGCGCAAGCTTTTCAGAAGACTGGGTTCCTCTTTATATTAAATAAGTTACCCTTGAAAGAAAGACATATTAATGATGAATTCTAGTTCCAGGCTAAAGTTGCAGGGAATCGTTCTATGGAAAATACAAAGGTATAACCTTGCTTTGTATTTTCTATAGAATGATTCCCTGCAACTTTAGCCCGGGTCGGGTATACCCGACCTTCAAATTGAGCCCATGACTTATACTAGAATTATTTGCCAAATTTAGTTTAAAAAAACTGTTCCATGTGGTTTCCGGAAAGAAAAGAAAATAATAGGTCACCCCTCTCCAGCCATGGGTGTCCTAAAAGCAACTAAGGGTCTATATCAAGAGGATGAGCAGCAGCATCCTCCCGTGTACATACAACAGTCTCATGCGATCACCAATCCACCTAATGGTGATTATAACTCTATCTCCTATGTCTGCTGTAGGTCTATATTCAGCACTGGAGCTTCTGGGCTGATGAGTGTTTCAAAATAGCAGTGATAGCCTTGAGAGAGACGCTTACCTACCATACAGAAGCGAACTCAGCCCGAGTTCGATCTCGGCCTGCACCTCAAACTTTTTGGATTCGGATAATTTGCGTTAACGGTGAAGGAAAACATATTGA
Organism: Diloba caeruleocephala; assembly: GCA_947459985.1. Lineage (NCBI taxonomy): Eukaryota > Metazoa > Arthropoda > Insecta > Lepidoptera > Noctuidae > Diloba > Diloba caeruleocephala. Next base: position 1,896,410 of record OX381611.1, on the reverse strand, counting down.
GGAAACGGGCACACCTGAGAGGGCTTCAAAATGTTTTCAATTGTGTGTGATGTCTACCAACTGCACTAGGTCAGCGTAGTGGACTAAGTCTAACCTTATCATCGTCAGAAATGGCCTATGCCCAGCAGTGGGACAGTAAAGTCATGTCATGTCCTTAAAGTCATGTTCAACTGCCGCTGAAAAATTATTGCATGACAGCGTGTCTGAATGTAGTACCTCTTTCAGATTTGAACATATTACACCACATGAGGTAATTAACGTCTTTAAGTCAATTAACCTTAAAAATACTGGTGACTTTTGGGGAATTTCTATTAGACTAATAAATAATATAATTGATATTGTTGCCCCTTATCTTGCTGTTACTTTTAATAAATGTGTCGATTTAGGATTTTTTCCTGATCTTATGAAGTATAGTAAAGTCATACCTTTATTTATATCTGGTTCCAAAAGTGACATAGGGAATTTTAGGCCGATATCCATCTTACCAGCATTCAGCAAAATATTTGAAAAGTTAATTCTCAAGCAGCTACTTAGACATTTTAATATAAATAGCCTACTTCATAATGAACAGTATGGTTTTACAAAAGGCCGTTCAACGACCGATGCAGGGGTAGCTCTAATTAAACATATTTATAATGCATGGGAGGACTCGAAGAATGCAATTGGAGTGTTCTGTGATCTTTCGAAAGCATTCGATTGCGTGCACCATGACACTCTTATACGAAAATTTCGTCATTATGGTGTCCATAATGTAGCACTTCGTGTAATTAAATCTTATCTGGATCAAAGGGTTCAGTGTGTCGAGATAAATGGAGAAAAATCTGCCGGACTACCCGTTAAATTAGGCGTGCCTCAAGGCTCGATACTAGGGCCGTTCTTGTTCTTAGTATACATCAACGATTTGCCGTACTTCCTGAGGGAAATTTGTGACGTTGTACTGTTTGCAGATGATACCTCCCTTATTTTTAAGGTAGAGAGAAAAAGACAACATTTTGACGAAGTGAACAGTGCTCTGTCTCAGGTTACACATTGGTTTACGGTAAATAACCTAGTACTAAATGCCAAGAACACGAAGTGTATTAAATTCGCAATGCCGAATGTAAAAGATCTAGGACCCAACATTGTTCTCAATAATGAGGTACTCGAAAATGTAGATACCACGATGTTTCTGGGTATTACAATAGATAAAAGACTCCAGTGGGGCGCTCAAGTGTCTTGTCTCGCAGGAAAGCTCAGCTCTGCTGCTTATGCAGTCCGAAAAGTTAGGCAACTTACTGACGTGGACACTGCTCGGTTGGTTTATTTTGGCTATTTTCATAGTATCATGTCCTACGGAATTCTGTTATGGGGCAAAGCTGCAGACATTGAAAGTGTCTTCATTCTGCAGAAACGAGCTGTTCGAGCTATATATCAGTTAGGCGCAAGGGTTTCTCTGAGAGATTATTTCAAAAATATTAATATTCTCACTGTTGCATCACAATTTATTTTTACTAACATAATATATATTAGGCAAAATATAAGTTCCTACGTCAAAAATAGTGACGTCCATAATGTCAATACACGAAATAGACATAAATTATGCGTTCCTTACCACAGATTACACAGAGTGCATGGTTCGTTTGTAGGGCTTGGCATTCGCGCTTACAATAAACTACCCCATCGTTTACTAGAGTTACCATTTAGTTCATTTAAAACTAATGTTAAATCTATACTTATTCAAAAAGCATACTATACCGTAAACGATTATTTAGATGATAAAAATTGTTGGTCGCTGTGTCCAGCACAAGACAATCTCATATAACATGTACAGAGTGAGTTGAATTGAGTGAATATTATATTATTCAAACATTTGTTTTTCTTCCAACCTTGACATTTTTTTTGTAAGCATTTCTTACCATTTGTTTAATAACTTTTGATATTTAATATGATTGCAAGTGTTGCAACGTGCAATCAAAGGTTTAAATCTTCGTTTAAAAATTGGAATTATAACATGATAGTTGACATAACTCATTATTTTGATGTTATTTACTTATAAATTGCATTTTTTATGTTATTTACTTATAATTAATAACTTGGCATTTGACTTGACTCAGTTGAATTTACATTTTTTATGTTATTTAATAACTTGACATTTGAGTTAATTAATTGAAAAATTCATATTTTTTTATGTTATTGACTTATATTATGGCATTGATTGAACATTAGTTATTGTTAACATTGTTTATTGGACATATTCATACAAAACTGTAAATGTGTGAGCATCATGTAGCCACCAATGTTATTTTTGTTACTTATATTGATTGTTTTTTGCCTGGCTGTATTGGTCTGTCATGCTCACTACAATGTCTTGCTGGTGGTGGCGTCGTGTATTGGGTCGTTCGGTTCCCTACAATATGGTTGAGCTAAGCGATGCTGATGCATGCGTCATGCTCGTGAACGGGTGCCGTCTGTTGGGACTGGTCAGCCGTTAACTGCCACGGCAAATAAACTATTATTATTGTATTATTGTCTTACACATTGACCTACATTTTTCTCGGTATATGTTTTACAATATTTTGTATTAATCAACATTGTATTCTCAATTATTTTAAAAGAGTATCCATGGAGTTTCTTGCCGGCTCTTCTCCACGAGATCAACTATTTGGAACCGTGCAACTTAGATTCTGACGTTTCATAAGTGCCAATATTTGGTTTATTTGAAATAAAATACTTTGACTTTGACTTTGTAATGGCCTGATTATAAGAGCATTTCAGAACTATTTTAGAGAACTATGTCCCACCCTAGAACTTCTTCTGTATTGTGGGTACACTTACAGTACGGAGACCCATCACGCATATGGCAAAGGAAAATTGCTCACGTGTAACCCATACGCACAATTTTTTGATAATTTTTGCACAGGCGTATTTTATTTGTTTTGTATAGTAAAGGACTTCATGACTTTATTTTTACTTCAAGTTTTGGAGTTGAAGTTTTAATCTAAGTCAGAAGCCCAATTCAATTAAATTCAATAATTTAAAAATGTTCCAAATATAGTTCCGATCTAGTCGCAGTGTCATAAATGTCACAAATGGTATTCTCCTAAACTAACTAACAACGTCAAACGTGAACTTACACTGCGATGAGATCGAAAATGGATCGAAATTTGATCGAAGTCAAAACGGTATTCTGCTAACATTTCGAACTGTCACATGTACTAAATTGTCATTAAATGAACGTCAAAATTGAGATTGAAATGAAACTAGATCGAGATTATACTGAAATCCGACTGAACTTTAAGGTTCGCAGAATAAGGTAGGTCCTTACTAACCTTGATTTTAACAACAATGTAGTTGCTCATACAATATTGTAACATCTAATATGATTTAAAAAGAGTAACCATGGAGTTTCTTGCGAGAACGGGTAACATAGTAAATCCACATCTTGGAACGCGGCTATTAAAGTCTCGACGATTCATAAGTTTAAGGCTTACATGAATAAAAATGTGTTTATCTTTATCTATATCTTACAATTTTTTCGGTCAATTCATAATTTAATCTCAGTGCGGTCAAGTTTCAGTTGTAGTGTAAATTAATTACACGAATTGACCCTCAGATATGCGGTGCGGGTACTGAGCTCTGACTGGGGGGCGCCACACACACGCGATAGCTGTTTCCGGTCTAAAGCGTATGTATTAAGGCGGCTGTTAATTGGTATGGATGTTAGATATTATTAATAGTAGATTATAAGCAAGCACAACCTAAGGAAAATATTGCAATTGTGGAAATCCAAATTAAATATTTAAACATTTTTCCTCGTAGCTTTTCTCAGAATTTCTGCTGCTTCTAATTACGTTTGTTATAAATATATTATGAAAGAGGCACTTTATGAAATTTAATTAATGAAAGTATTAACATTTTAAACTTGAATGGATTGATCATATTACATTAGTTTGAATACGTCCACTGCTGAACAAAGGGCTCTCCCGTAGATGTCGTCATTTTGGGGGGAAATTGCCAGTACTCACCACGTTTGGCAGGCGAGTTGGTGAGCAGAGCATGGCTACTGTTCCATAGAAGGAACGCTGCTGCCGGTCCCTGTAGTTTAGAGCCCCATAGTCGCCTATTAGGATATCCACGGCAGGAGATGGAGTGGTGCTATATTCTTAATTCGGTTACAAAAATTGTATGAAAAAGTTTAAGTTAAGTTTGAATTTATTTCTGAAAAGTACCTCAAACATAGCTTTGGGAGTTTAACATTATGTTTTTCATTGTCTTTTACATTTCACACTTATTTGTCTACATTCTGTAAATTTCCCTCCAATTACCGGAATCGCTTTGGAAGGCTTTGAAATTAAGTGAAATTGAAAATGCCTTTGTGTAGCAATGATTATACGACATTCTGTCAACACAAGAATTTGAAGGAAATGCTGGTATATTGCTATATGTTACAGAAAATTAAAAAATCTAAAAAAAAATTATGTCATGTGGTGCCGGCTCAGAATGCCACCACCCCATCTCCTCCTGGGGTCGTAAAAGTCGACTAAGGGATTAGCCGGAGGATGGGCAGCAGCGTCCTTCGAGTATATTAACAACTCAACTGCGATCGCCAACCCGTCTGCCAAGCGTGGCGATTATGACAAAAATGAGCCCACAACACACCCATATCTGTGGTTGTGGTGATCTTTGGAGGAGGCGTGTGTCCAGCAGTGGACTTCATTCAGCCGAAATGAACAGAAAATTAACTTTTCAGAAGTGATTCGTATTTAATGACACACATTTCAGCCCGTTAACGTCCATTGCAGAACCTCACGACCTCATGATCACTACAATAAGCTATCATAAGGGATGTGGCCATCTAACAGCGACATCTACTTAGTAATTAAGCGCAACTCTCCGATGACGTCAAAGAATCCTGAATCGCAGATTTAAAGAGTTCGCACAGCGCTGCTTATATGCAGGCACCCAACATCAATCGTTGAGCTTCAGCTAGCCAGGCACAAGACCCGCCTGGTTGGAGAATCCTCCCATATAAACGGAGGAACACCACATCTTGCTTCTCCATAGTGGTGAATCCAATATGATATCTCGTCTTAACGTAGTGTGATTCACCATCATCACCACGCTTGGCAGATGGATTAGCGATTGCAATGTATTTTTAACACGCTTTTATTAGCTTGATACATATCTATGAATCTATGTAACAGATTTTTTGAACTCAATTTTCATCCCCTTCTAAACGTCTGATTGATTTGAAACTTAGCACACTTATCAAGAACTGATGACAATGCAATAATTTCAACCCCATGTCACCTCAACATTTATTTTTGTTAATCACTCTATTGTTCTTTTAAACTTTTTTAAACGTTGCCCCACACTAGGATTTCTCCTGTGTCGTGGGTGCGTTTACAAACACAAATTCCACACACAATACACCCAGACCCGGAACAACTACCTGCATTTCGTACAAATATTTGTTCCGTGCGGGAATCGAACCCACAACCCTGTGCGCAGCAGCCGACTGTATCAGCCACTGCAACAACCGGGCCGACAATTGAAAATTATTTCCTACTTTTTGGTTCGGTTATCTACAAAAGCGTGTTTTTTAGTTATTTTAAACTATAATTTATTATTAGCACACGACAGTTTGCATCTGGCAATGCTCTTGATATGATATTCAGCTTTTACGATAACCATGGGTGGAGAAGGCTAGTCTATGTTTTGCTTAGAACCAGACTTAAAATGCCTCTTCAATTTCCGCGCGTTGATGTTATCCACGGCTTACAAGACTCACATAAAATATATGAAGGTTGGAAACAAGAGTATTATCTTTATGACTGATACGGTATAAGTAAGCTTAAGACCTGCTTTCACTTTGTGTCTTAAGATCAACATTAGGTAATATATTGAGAGTTTCAGTTCAAGCTCTAGTAATGAAATGGGTTATCATTATTTACCTGCTAACAATTAAGGTTCTAGAGACAGTAAATATATTGCGCACAAATAAATAAACTCTAGTTTTTAGTAAATATTATTAAAATAAATATCACTCACACTGTTAGCACAGCTCAAACAATAATATAATAAAATATATTTATCAATGATATGAGAGCATATCGAACTTATTGATGTATGACCACCAGTGTCTTGACTCGAAACACGTGAATTTGCATTTTTTTCAAAGAGTTCATATGTGACTTTCTGTAATTCAACACGAATAAACCGAATAAAGGTCTAATTCGGGGAACAGCAGCGGCATGCTGGGCTCCTATCAGTAAACATCACTAGAGCGATTATCTTCGGCACCGAAGGGGGCTACAAGGTCTCGACTACAATCACACTAGAGCCACCTATTGGTGCCACGTCTTAAGGCACCTCTTGGAGGGGATGATTAAGCGGTCACCCTCTTTAGCGGAGGAAAGAAAACTGTAGGAAGGCAGCCCTACAGGCACATCTCGAACTGATGGCGAGGGCATTGTAATGCATCCCTCCAAAGCCTCCAGACTGTGGCCCGGCCGCTCAGAACTGCGAAACTAACGCGGGACATAACCACCCAAAAGCCAAACTTATGCCCGTTCACTTTAAGTATAGTGATGCATTTGAAGCGGAGGGGTCGCTCTTTACTTTGACCGCAGCTTTACAACTTTATTGTATCTAACCATTCCGCCAAACATGCTGCCATTAAATAATTAATTAGACACGAATCTTTATAATATCTGTGACAGTAAACTTCTGACAGCCACTCCATTTTCCATGTCACTCTAGAAAGAGACAGAATGCCAAAATAAATTTTGGCATCGACTGACATACAGAAAGCAATTCGTCAGTGATTTTGATAAACCAAACCAATTTGCGTTATGAAACAGACAATGAAAACTAAGTATAAAATTGGGCAAGCGGGATTAGTATCTGTTAATCTAAAACCGTTCTTATCTAAGTATTCCCTAAACTAATTATTGTAAGTTGCCCAAACCCATCGCTTTATAATATGTTTACCATCTGCTACTGTTTACACTGTTCTGAACTAAGGTGTTTTATACTTATTCGGTAAGTGATGAAAGTGTTTTGAGTGATTCGAGGTTTTTTTATTCTGATAAATACCGCGTATGCATACCGTATAAATAATTTCAACAAAATAAAATACCGACTTCAAAATCCCTGCACGATAGTCCGTTAGATAATAGTTTATCGCATGTTTGAGAAACCTAAAGCCTACATCGTATTTTTGTCTTCCAGTAACCACAACCGGCTCACTTCAACTCAAAAGTCCGAAAATATACAAGGTGTCGTACATAAACCGGCAAACATCTTGAGCAATCAAGCGCTCATAGTCAGTTGCACTCACTGATCAGTAAACGATCAGCGAGGTTAAGCAACACTTAGCGCGTTCAGTATGCGGATGGGTGATCGCTAGTAGTATTTGAACTGGGCCTCTTCATGCTTTGGAGGGCATGTAAAATCATTGGTCTCGGTGGTTGTCATTAGACAGCAGTCTTTAAGCCAGGTTGGAGGCCTTTTGAGGCGGCTTGACTAACTCTAACACAAGGTTGACCACCTAAATACACGAAGAAAGAAGAAGATAGAGTAGACTCATCAACCTCAAAATCAAAGCATCAGTACTATAAGCTATATGCGAGCGCCCACTGCCACTGCAGCTAATCCACTCAGCAATGTCGGCTACTTCAGTTCTTCTATGGATCTCCTCATTCCTTGTACAATCTCGTAAAGAAATACCAAGCAAGCTACCTTAATTACTCACTGAGTGAATAATTAAGCAATTTATTATTACCAAACTTTTTCATCACTAATCAGCCTAGAAATTCTTCGTGTTTATTTAAATTAAAACAATGTTACAAGGCTTAATCAGCTTTTGTCTACGATAAAAGAACTCGGAATACACCAGCAGCTATTTTAATGGTGGATTTTAATACTCCCAAGTTGTCGCAAGCTATTGTGCAGACAAGTAGCGCTTACTAAATGTTATAAAGTTTTTATTCTCATTTTACTAAAGACGCATTTTGTCTTCCGTTCTACAGGTAATTAATTTGCCAGAAGATGCATAACTACTGTGGCCAATATCTGGTAGGTTTCGGGTCATCATTTCATCATTTCGGCCGAATTAAGTCCACTGCTGGACACAGGCCTCCCCCAAAAATCACCGCAACGACCGATATTGGTGTGGTGTGGGCTCATTGGGGGGTTTTTCCATAATCACCATGCTTGGCAGACGGGTTGGCGATCGCAGTTGAGTTGTTAATTTACTCGAAGGACGGTGCTGCCCTTCCTCCGGCTAATCTCTTAGTCGACTTTTACGTCACCCACGAGAGGAGATGGGGTGGTGGTATTCTGAGCCGGCACCATACGGTTTCAGGTACAGTCCTTAAATGTGGAAAGTACGTAATAGACTACGTACTTGACGGCACGGTTGGTGCAGTGGCTGATACAGTCGACTGCTGCGCACCGAGTCGTGGGTTCGATTCCCGTCCGTAACAAATATTTGTACGATCTGCAGGTAGTTGTACCGGGTCTGGGTGTATTGTGTGTGGAATCTGTGTCTGTAAACGCACCCACGACACAGGAGAAATCCTAGTGTGGGGTAACGTTTTTTTTAAACTAATAAAAACAAACCGTGAACGTCCTATGCCGCAAACATTTCTCACTTACAGTTCGCTACAAAGACCTTGGATCAATAGTTGTATATTTAAAAGTATAATTTTATTATTAGGAATGGATCATCATCATCATATCAGTCAAATCAAGTTCACTGCTGGAGGCTCTTGGCCTATCCTGTAGATTACCATATTTGTGTCATTTTGGGAGGAATTGGCCAGTACTCACCACGCTTGGCAGGTGGGTTGGTGGGCACAGTATGGCTAATGTTCCACAGAAGAGATGCTGCTGCCCATCCCTCTGGTTTAGAGTCCCTTTGCCACCTTTTTCGACATCCACGTGAGGACATAAAGTGGTGCTATACTCTAAATCAATACACCGCACGAAAATATAAACAATCACTTGATCGTTTATGATGTCACGTACTGACAAGAATCGTTTAGTGTATAGATAGAAAAACAAAACTTAAGTACTATATCTAACGATAGAGATAGAAAATTCACAATGTTCACAGTGTGGATGTGAAAGTCTAACCTTGTGACATCCTTCATCTTCATTTCAATCAACCTCTTTCATGACTTCATACCTTTTTATTTCCATCACTGTCCACCTCACGATTCATTCTTTATTCAAATCAAAATTCGAATTTATGTGACGTAGAGTCGCTCTTCATATTTTGATCATTATCATTACACATTGGATCCTGAACGCTAGTGGTTCAACACACAGCTGTCGCTCTAACTAATAGTCTCCTGCAATATTCCAATTATTTATTTTAAACTCGCGTAAATTGTGATAATAAGCCATATTTTAAAATTTATATCACCATGAGCATGAACTGTTGAAGTTGTGAATATCAATATACCATTATAACAATATATATGTTACGTTTCATTGACATCGTTAACTGAACTCCGTTACTTGCTGCCGTGGAGAGAGCCTCCCAGTTGCCGGGAAGGAAACACAGAGGGAGGCACTCCGCGATAACCTGGTCTTTGGTCTGACCTGATCTAAAATTTCGTTTGGTCTGACCTAGTCTTTATACGCCATTAATGTAATAAACTAAATGTAGATAAACACCAACTTGTTAATTACGACTTCATATGTTAGTAAACAGTCTCGTCCTAACAAAGGAGTTTTCTGAAAAGAGGGCAGAACAAATAGGATATCGTCCATTTTGACAACCTTATCCTTTGTTTATTATATAAACCGATCCATTTTCCCAGACTGAATCCGCTATTTATTTTTACTATAGCCAAGCTACTTTAATTTCAACGTCAATTACATAAAATTTAACGTTTTTCAAACGATTGTTCCGATCCAATTATTTACTGAGAATGAAATGAACATCTCGTTGAAATTCGATAAATTGTAATTTACCACAAAAACATTTTATATCAAACATATTGACAAAGCCTCAGACAGATAAAAATTAATATATACTCATTGTCATCGGTCGTAACTGGTTACATAAGCCTAAACCAAACAAATGAATTGTTTGGATGACACAGAGTTTTTTAATGCCTTTTTGTTTTCTGAATGTTTGATTATGAAAGCGAGGCTTTGAATAACAGCCTTGTGGGAGTTATAGCAGTAGTTCAAATACAGTGGATATGTGATTTAGATGCTTGTCAATCGTAATTGAGCTTTTTTCTATCGGTTGGTTTTTCCAACCCAGTGCCATTAAAAGCCGACTGCTGAACAAGAGCCTCACGAGGAATGCTGCAATTAACATTCATAGGGTCTTTTGTCCACCACGCTTGGCACTTGGATTGGTGATCGCATTGTGTGGCCTTTAACGCACAGATTGACCACTACTGCCCATCTTATGGATAGAACTATAATGGCATAGGTGGCGTAGTAGCGAAGCTAATGATTTTCTGTGTTGTGGGTCGCAATTTGATTTCCACATGTATAACAAGAGGCTTAACGAAAATTTCTAAATTTATGAATTCATTCATGTGTTTCGTATTCGTTTATTTAAAACGAAATCCACATTTTCTACCAGTCATTACAATAATTTTCATGTAAATATTATGTAACGGTTATCTCGATTTTTTAAATGTAATTTTACAATGTTCATAATTTCGGCCGAATAAAGTCCACTGCTGGACACAGGCCTCCCTCAAAGATCACCACAATGACCGATATTGGTGTGTTGTGTGCTCATTGTGGGGTTTTGCCATAATCGCCACGCTTGGCAGGCGGGTTACTGATCGCAGTTGAGTCGTTTATATATTTGAAGGACTCTGCTGCCCATCCTCCGGCTAATCCCTTAGTCGCCTTTTACAATACCCACGGGATAAGACGGGTTGGTGCTATTCGTAGCTGGCAACACACGGCACATTACAATGTTATTGTGTTACATTCCACCTCTCCGTCCTGTAGATTACAACACAAAGCACGGCACAAACAGCTGTTTTTAATATCTAAAAATAAAAGCCGTTCGCTCAATCTTAGTTAAATGTACAGAATGCGTAGATTTAGGATTTGTGATGGGTATTTATACACCCCGTTGGAGTGGAGTTTAGTTGGGTATGGTCTATAAACTGCACGTACAGCACAGGATCATCATCAAACTGAGTGAAGCATGATTTCAAGCAAAAACAATTCTTGTTGCTTATCGTTTTCTGGAAACTTCAATGGCTAACATCATCCGTATCAACGGATTTGCTTATTTCTCGAGTTTACGTCAATAAGAGGACCTCCTTCTCTTCTTAAACAAACCCATATTTATTGCACCATAGTTTCCAATTTAAATTTATAGAAATATTCGTTTCACTACCGCAACCATCCGGTAAACTATATACCGCAGTATTTGGGTATCATTGTAATAGAACTAGGTATGTCCGTATTCCGGGAAGATGGCGGTGTGCACAAGGTCACGTGTCCGGCGTGTGCACAGCAGTACAGCACTCAGCGAGTTTTCGTTAAATGTGTCTGGGGATGGCCCGTTTATAGTCACCTCCCCTCCGCTAGATAGAGGGGGTTACCGCTTTAAAGTAATCCTCTCCAAAATTTGCCTAAACGTGTGGCATCAATAGGTGGCTCTAGATGTAAATTTTTCGAGCTCCTGGAGGCATACTGGAGTTGTATGCGTATGTTTGGTGCTGAAGATGACCAATCTGGTAGTTTTAATCGGTAGGAAGTACGCGAAGTACTTCCACTGGGTTACCAAAAAAAAGTATGTGTCTCCACAATATTTCTTTCCAGTTATCTCTTAAAATATTCATCGAATGAATTGTTTGTTTTGTAATTTGCAACAGCGATTATATTTGCCAGACACGTATTTTTCAGTACATGGTGACTATGTAAAGTGCACCGTGGTGCTTGAAGTATTATTATTGTTACTAAAATAACCGGCATTAAGGCTATCTAGCTTTAAGCATCTGAATGGCCAAAAGTCTGACAGTTTTTAGCCTTGGCTGGAAAGGATTAATTGAAAATAACAATAAATCAATTCATCCTTTTGCAGTGAAGCCTTTCTCAAGTACTGCCACAGCACTCTGTTGTCTTCTTTTGCATCAGGTCAACCCTAGCCACCTTTAAACTATCCATCTTTATATGTCTTTAAAGTAATGTTTTACCAAAGCTTTGACATTAAACGTGGCAATAAAGTCTTCTGGGAACGTTACTAACTGACAGCGGTGAGATGGATTACTTTGTCGCCTCGGTGCCCCCTTTCGTATAGTTTTGATTTTTGTTTTACTTTAAGTGTGTTGCAGAGATATAATAGACTTGTAATTTCAATAATTTGTCTTATTTTGATCACAACAATATAAATAATCACAATAATCCGTGTGGTGTCCGGATAATAAATCCGTGTGGTGTCCGGATAAGAAATCCGTGTGGTGTCCGTGGGTAAGAATGTAGCACCACTCCATCTCTTCTCGTGGATGTCGTAAAAAGCGACAAAGGGAATCTAAACCAGAGGGCTGGGAAGCAGCGTGCCTTCTGTGAAACGGTATCCATACTGTGCTCACCAACCCGCCTGCCAAGCGTGGTGAGTATTGGCAAATACCCCACAAAATGATGACACAGTTGTGACAATCTATGGGGGAGGCCTTTGTTCAGTAGTGGACGTATCAATGGCCGATATGATATGATGAGATCACATCAGCCCAAACACGTAAAGGAGGCTGCTGTCAATTCTCTTGATCAACCTTTACTCGCCCATGCATAAACAGGGCTGGTCTATTATTTGCCGGGAGCAACGGATAACTTTTGTATATTACTATATTACTCGAGTAGAATGTTACTGAACTGTAGTTTAGTTTTTTTGGAACGAAGAATTTTTTCGTGGCTTACAGCAGAGTGAACTGGCAGAAATCGTCCCGTAAGGAAAAGCGCTGGGGCATAGCGCTTTTTCTAGTTTCCAGGTGACCTTCCCTACCCTACTATATTTCTCTTCCTCTCTGTCTTTTTCTAATATATCGGATCTTTCTTTAATAATGGAAAATATTTTAGGAGGTAAATCTATAGGTTGCAATGATGCGTTTTAGCAAACAATAAATAAACATAACACCAAATTTATTTACAAAATAATACAGAGTCGGTAAATCTTTCGCTAGTCGAGTATTTAATTATTAATTTGTATAGTATCGGTAAAACGGATATTTGCTGTTTGAAATAAATTTTACACCATTCATAGAGCCTTTTTTTATTGATGTCCAGTGGAAATTCTAGATGGAACTTCCTTCGCCCTTCCTCGGGGTATGCCAGACTCCTACCGGCTAAAACCACTGGAGCGGTTATTTTCGGCACTGAAGGGTGGCTCCAGGTCCTCGTACGATCACATTAGAGCCATCCGTTGATGCCACGTCATTAAGCACATCACGGAGGGAATGACTGTAAAGCGGTCACCCCCTCTGGCGGAGGGAAGGCGACTGTAACTTCAGGCACTTCTCGGGGAGGATTGTAATGGATCCTTCCAAGCCTCACTTTGCGCTATGCTGCGCACACGACGGCACGTGACGACGTGCGCATCGTCATCTTTCCAGGAGTCGCTTGGTGTGAGCACGCAGACTCCCCAATCTGCAGGCCCACCGTTCATAGAGCCTAGACTTAAACATTTTCCATTATTAAAGTAAGACTGTATATACGGTAGGCGACCTTCACCACCCTTTCTTTCTGACTCTTTCCATAATATACAGTAGGTGACCTTTTCCTCTCTTTCTGTATCTCTCTTTCTATTATATACGATTGTATGTGTGTGTGTGCATGCAATTATCTAGATTCTAGCAGCGAGCATTGTGTGCAGTCAGCATCTTCAATTCTAAACACGTGTCAATATTATTTTAAATGATTTTTTGTTATTATTTTAATTCACACGGGATTTATATTGTGTCATTATTGCAAGTAAGGCACTCCTTAGGGGGTCCTCGAATACACATTTTTTATATATCAAATGAAATTGTTTCACTGCTCGGTGTTGTGGCAAAATAAATTCAATCATCCACCCCGCAGTGCGTGTTGTCGTAAAACTTTGTTTCCTATATTTTTCTAACAATATGACAACAGCAATTGATTAGGGCTTTTTGTATTCGCGTATTTTTATTGCGCCAAATGGTCGAACCCTTTTAAACTGGTTTACTATTCCGATATGATTGTGCCCTAACGAACCGAGTAGAGTTCAAAGTAAGTCCGAACTAGGTTAGTTGGCACTACTCAAAGTCATGTTTATCAGTCTGAATATGGCTCCACAGAGTGGTCAGTTTAAATGGGATGGAATATTGCTGTATATCTTCGACATGACAATAGAGTTTTGTGCATGTAAAAGGTAGGACTGAAGCCCTCGGATAGCAGGGAGACGGCGGATGGAATAAGGCGAGTTCATTCATTTTTTTATAGAACCTTGTGACAGCATATCATTCCCCTCGTGGTAAGCGTTACGCCTACCCATGACAATTGTAGTGCTTCCCAGGACTAGTCCTGCTTGGTATCACACTACACTCATCACCTCGAGACACTAGTACTTACTTAATTTAGTCGTTTATGCTAATGAGAAATTACTGAATTTCACTCTTCAAACCGCTGTTTAAACACCGCAGCTTCACGGTGGAATATCTACCACTGCGTTGGTAACTTTTTTTTATTTTTTTTATTGATATCCAGTGGAAATTCTACATGGAACTTCCTTCACCCCGGGGAAGGGCGAAGGGGTATGCCGGACTCCTACCGGCTAAAACCACTGGAGCGGTCATCTTCGGCACCGAAGGGGGGCTCCAGGTCCTCGTAAGATCACAGTAGACTGCGTTGGTACCTACCTATACGGATTATTGCTGTCAGAGACTCACCAGCTGTGAACCTTTTTTTTATTGGTGGTTATTTAGTGTAAATTCTAAATGAAACATTCCTTCGCCCCGGGGAAGGGTGAAGGGGTATGCCGGACTCCTACCAGCTAAAACCACTGGAGCAGTTTTCTTCGGCACCTAAGGGGAGCTTCAGGTCCTCGTAAGATCACACTAGAGCCAGCAATTAACCTACCATCGTAACTACCAAAAGTGGACAGAGTTGCAACGACAAGAATGATATTGTTATGTCTAATTTTGACAGCATGTTTTGTTGATGTAGTAGTTTACTTTTGTAGGAAATATAACATGATCGAAAATTCTTTACCGAATGAAATTAGGTATAGGCATGTAAGCAACCGATGTGGAAATCTATGACTGAGGTCTTTGTTCAGCAGTGGATGACCTGCTAGGGCTGATATGATGATTATGATACGACAAAAAAAAATATTCCACGACGCGCCCATCACTACAGTTTGCGGACCAAAAGAAATACTCGAGTTTTTACCACCGCCGTGGACTTTTTCTGTGACTCGCTTTTTGTGCACCGAGCCTTTGCAGATGACGTACCATAACTACATTTTGTAGGTCAGCATCATCCCTTTTGCTAATAAAAATATACTAGCACTGTTTTATTTGTTGTTTACGTTCAACCTCACAATAACTGCGTCATCTGCAACGGCTTTTAATACACGGAATTGTACCCACATCGCACAAATTCTAATCTTGCTACCAAAACTAGTAAAGCAATATATTTCTTCTTTAATTTTCCGATGGAGCCAAGGGAGCCCCAGGCATGGTTGTTATAGCTGTAAGAAATAAATACACTCATGAAATATGTAGTAGGTAGCTACGCTTGGCCCGACTTTTGGGGTGAGTCGTTCCAGTTTCCATGGTGATTGGAAAGGGAACGTCTACTCCAGGATTTCAACTAATGGAATTAGATCAATACGGATTGTAGAACCTTTTTAGTTTATAGAACTGGTGACATGTACAATCGTACGAACGTCGCACGTTTTTTGTTATTTTCTATGTTATTTAAAAGAAAATCAAGTTCATTCATCATTTCGGCCGAATGAAGTCCACTGCTGGACACAGGCCTCCCCCAAAGATCACCACAACCACCGATATGGATGTGTTGTAGGCTCATTGGGGGGTTTTGCCATAATCGCCACGCTTGGCAGGCGGGTTGGCGATCGCAGTTGAGTTGTTAATGTACCCGAAGGACGCTGCTGCCCATCCTCCGGCTAATCTCTTAGTCGACTTTAACGACACCCACGGGAGGAGATGGTGTGGTGGTATTCTGAGCCGGCAGGACACGGCTACCAGTTTTATCAGTTTTGTGTTACCAGTGATGAAATAATGGCAAATAGACATGAAAAGCTTATTCTAAACGTGTGAAAACGTTCCATGTCAAGAACGTGTTTACAGATATCAATATTTTAAATTTACTAACTATGATTGAGGTTTACAACATTTAATTTTGACTATCAAAGTGAAAATCTATAGTTTTTATTTTTTCATTTTTACTTTTTATTATTGGTGGGTTTTAATACCGATCTCTGTAGACACGTTGCCAATACGGAATGTTTTCACGCGTTTAGAAAAGCTCCATTGGTCACTCACGATGGGCCCCATAAGAATGCTCAAGGTCACTAAGCGAACTATGGAGAGCGCTATGCCTGGTATTTCTCTACAAGATCGAATCAGAAATGAGGAGATCCGTAGAATTAAAGTTTCCGAAATAGCTGAAAGGAATAGTTAGTTGCAGTGGAAATGGGAGTTGGTGGTTATAGCTACATGTTAACAATAACATTGTTTCTTCGCCTCATTACTCTGACACTAATCTAATCAATGTGGACCTTTAAAGTCCTTGATCAAAGTTCGATTTCAAACAATACTTTACAGTTGAGTGCTTCAATATAAACTGGCTGGAGAGTACATATCAAGTATTACATACGCTTGATACCATGTAGTGACCACAGAAATATTTGTCATCATTTTTTATCGAGAGATGTTCCGGGTTACAAGTGCGAAAGGATTGTAATGTTGGATCAAAGTTAAAAAAATGCTACATTCTACGTCATATAAATCTGCGCACTGGATAAGCCCATTGACACCATAATAGGTACCACCCCTCTACACGTAAATGTAACCAGACAGTACCAACCTTCAAGTAAGAAAATTTTAATTACAGGCCTGATTTAAATGTGCCACGTTATGGCACAGTAGTCCCCTGACGCATGCTTAGGTGGGTGGCTTCTTTAGCGTAAACCTCTCCCCTCTGTTACAGGAGGCGACCTATTTATAGTCCGTAATGTACCATGGCACCAATGGGCGGCTCCGGAGTGTTGGTTCTCGCGAACCCCGAGTAGCCCTTGGGTATCTAAGATGACCCCCGAGGTTGTTTTAGGCAGTTAGGTATCGCGATACACTTCACTCCTGTTTCCCGGGAGTTTGGTAGGGTAATCTGCGTGCTCATACTGGGGGACTTCTGAGAAGACGTCAGCTCGCATCTGGTCACGCGCCGCCTAGTAAAAGAAAGAAAGAAAGAAATAATGTTTATTTCGGACTCGCACAATACTTACAGAAACAGAATTATAAAGAAAAAATGTGCTTATAAACAAACCGATGCTGTACGAGGCCAAAAATGGCCCCTATCTCAGCATATGCTGCAACGGTCTGACGTTACAGCGCTGGTTTTCAGATAGGATCGTATAGTGCGATACCTAGATCGGTCCCTACATATACATGTTATATACGGAATAAATAGATGATGTACATACTATGAATAGATAAACGTTAAATCAAAAAATTTGACGGCCCGGTTGGTGCAGTGGCTGATACAGTCGGCTGCTGCGCACCGGGTCGTGGGTTCGATTCCCGCACGGAACAAATATTTGTATGATCTGCAGGGAGTTGTTCCGGGTCTGGGTGTATTTGTGTGTGGAATTTGTGTCTGTAAACGCACCCACAACATAGGAGAAATCCTAGTGTGGGGCAACGTTTTAAAAAAAAAAATAGTCATAATGAAAAGGAAAGATTATATAGGACATGGTTTAAATTGAAATTAGTATGAATCAATAATTAATAAAAGCGTGAGTCAAGTGTGCTGCAATCTAACTATTATTATAATATAATTATTAAAAAAATCGTTTATGTTGCTGGTTAACACAGGTGGATCAGAATTACTAACGATGTAATACGATGCGATTCACATGCTCTGTACCAATCTAAAGAGAAACAAAACAAAATAGATAAAACCGCTAATGCCCAGCACAGTGCGACTTCGGGAGCTTGACAGCTTTCCACCACAGTCACCCACCTGAGATGTGCATAAGTATAGGCATGGAATCAGTGGGTTGCTCTAGTGTGATCGTACGGACCTGGAGCTCCCTTTCGATACTGAAGATGACCGTTCCAGTGGTTTTAGCGGGAAGGAGTCCGGCATACCTTTTTGCCCTTCCCTGGGATGGGATGGGAGGATGGGTAAGAAGTTCATGATGATTTCCACTGGGCGGCTAATAAAAGAAAGGGGTGTTGCAGGTTGCATGTAAATTTGCATTGCGGTAAAAAAATACACCATTAACGCTATAAGTGATTCAATATTAAATTGTATTAAACACGTAACATAAGTATATTTAGGAATAGACTAAGTACATATTCTATCAATTCTATAAATATAATATGAAACTGTAATGAGAAAGGTGTAATGAAAATCATAATTTTTCCTATACCTATAAAACGAGAAAATATACTGTGGTATTGCGTGGTATTTGCTGTACTATTTTTTTATTCTAACTGTAGGGACTGTCTGACCATCATTCAGATTATCATTTTAAAACAAATACAGTTATAAAAACGCGAAGAAATTCAACGAAAACAGCCAGAGAATTTTCATTTGAAATATTAATGAAGAATCCCTATACTTTCGTGATCTGACGGGAATTTACGGATAATTTTTCTTGGCATATACAACCAACACATTTTTAAGATAATATTGAATCTTTTACTTAGGATCAACAGATATTTACTTAACCTAAAATACAACAATGTTTATAGCCATGCTACCATACTTATCGGCATTCATGAGCGTACTCGTAAATTTCATATTTTCCTAAGCTTTTGAGGCCATGACCTAAATATGATCTAGATTACTTGATATATAGATTACGCCTGCAGCTTTAGGCAGTACTGAACTCCCGTAGACTTTAAGATTGCTAACGATCATGTTCAATCTTCGTATTGGGTCTATGTTATACGATTGTGGGGGAAACACAATTAGGCCCAATCATAATATTAACATTAAATCACCAATTTCTTTAGCCCCTTATAAGATAAGTACTATGGAGCAGTTCCTAAAAGACACTGTGATGGCGCGGTAATATCAGTTTAATCTAAATAACACTTTCTTATTTTACGGTAGGTATAAATTTAAAATCTTCAGATTTCTAAGCTAAAGTTGACGGGTTTACTATAAAACTGAGCCTAAAGTTGACAAGCTTAGTCGTCAAACAAGGCTTGATTGATGGACTCGGGTATTTCGATCAATATTTAGGTCGTTTCATTGGACCAGAGCGGTACCGCTAAAAATAGGTTTGAAGATATTTTCCGGCGTTCGTAAACTGTGTCTTTAGGATTATATTTGTAATTTGAGAGCACCAGCCAATCAATACACTGTCAAATACACGTCATAAACTTATTATTTTAAAAGGTTTTGCCGCGTGCAATAATGAATTCACCATGATAAAAGAAAGAAACAGTCAAGTTCCTGACCGAAAAAAAAATTGTTTTTAATAGGCTTTTGCCAATAAGAAATCGAGAAAAATTTATGTTTGCTTTAATCATTCTAACAGAATCACTTATAATAAGACATTCTTAAATCTTGTTAGAATTAATGCCAACGAATCTTTCGAGAACCATTTAAATCAGGAAACAATTCCTTACTGTCATTATGGTGTCCCTACGAGCTGTGATTAAAACGAATCAAGTGGGGTTGTCAAGTTTAGAGAACAATGGTGGATGGGACGGGAGGGGGTGCTGGGGGGACTGCCAGACGGCCCGCTCAGCGTTGATACCGAACACAATAGCACACACATAATCAATTTGTTAAGTAGCAGTCGTTTAAGGCGCCCCGCGGATTATGTCTTTCTTACACAGCGGGATTTGTCCCACTTTTATCAAGATGTAGAACATTTCATAGAATTCTCTCATTTTGTAATGGCATCAAAAGAAAGGCTTTGTCAGAATTTCTGGGTAGTGAACTTGTTACTTATAAATTAGGGATTTTGTTTAAGTATTGCAAGATAATGGTAATTTTTGTTGTGTTCTTTTTCTATACAGGGTGTCCAGTAAATAGCACGACATACTGCAGGGGGTGAGAGCTTGGGTCAATACCTACCAAAAAAATACAGTGTATGTTCAGCAAATTCTTACGGATTTACAGTAGTACAAAATATTCCGAAATATCGAAAAATCTCTACCTTGATACACATTTTGAAGTATCTCGTAATGAAAAATTCCCTTTCTAGTTTTTTTTTTACCTCAAATTATTTCTGAATAGTAACTTTACTCATTGATAAGTCTTTATTCTATTAAAACCTAAAATGTTTTCAAGAAATACAATTTTTATTAAAATTTTCACAGAACAATTTTCTTATCGCTTAACTTTGTACTTAACATAACATCTGATCTCTTCCCATCAGCACGTGCCAAGCCACTGGGTTCTAATATAGCTGGCAAATATTTGCATGTCGAGCTATGCGGCCCGCGCTCCTATTACAAGACAGGCCATGGTGACCAAGACAGCTGACAGCTTCACTACAATGACGTCACAGAAATCCATTTATCAAAATATCAAATTTCAACTTAATCACTCTATCATCTAGTAGATTCGGAGCAAATTATCTGTGACAGATGGACAGACAGCCACACGGGTGATCCTATAAGGGTTCCGGCCGTTTTTCCTTCGGACGTTCGGAACCCTAAAAAGGTTAAAATTCGACATAACGATGACATCATTTCTTACAAAACGCTTAAAATCTGCACACCAAAACTATGAATATAGTAACAAAACGTTTACATCTAATTACATTTTCATACACTCGCTGGCAATACTGATAATTTTGTAACGCCTAGCCTACCATTACTTTTACGTGGTAATACGCCATACTGTCTTGTCATTGTTATGACAACATTGAGGCTGTTATGACTCTGACCGTTGCCTGCCTTTTAGAAAATGTATTATAGACTGGAAAAAGGGAATTTGTGCGTCGCATCTGCGCAAAAAATAATGCTTCAAATACACTTTGTATAGTTTATTCTATTTAGGCCTTCCCCGTACTAGTGTTTCTTAAGCGTGCGCAGAGAGTGACTCCACGGCTCTTCCTGCCTTCCTTAGGAAAACCAAACCGGCTTCCTTCCAGCTGGACGGGAACACGCTGTGATGGAGGCAGCTGGTGAACAACCGCCTTAATCGGTCTCCAAGAGACTGCATTGCATACACTCACGCGCGGCCTGGATCTGAGCAAAATGTTTCTCTAAAGAATAACCGATGTCATGTAAAATTTTATTCTCAACCACATTTTTTCTTGTTTCAACTACAGGTATATTTAGCCCTTATTAAATTGCTGAAGAATATCCTCCCTAGAAAAATATATAATAGAATTTTCATTTTTATATGTTGTGTACATAGGGCAACTTGCGGGGCTTATTATAACTACTATAAGTAACATCGTTACGAAAATTGATACCATGGACGAGCACATGATTTTGGAACCCTCAACTTTAGAATTTTGCGTCGGTCGTTTCATGAATTTGCAGATTTATTTCCAAGTTTATTTAACTGATTTCAGTATAAAATAATTGGTTTTGTCCAATACTAACGCTATTATGAATAAAAACATGTATTTATTTTAACATAAAACCGCAATGTAAATAAAACCTAAACGGCTGTTTTGTCGCTACAGTTCAGGGATGAGGTCATCGCTCGCAGTAGCATAACAATATAATATCGTAGTACAATAATCCCGTAGCGATTTGATCGCATAGTTTGTGATACATTTCGTGCTCAAAAATATCAAAACTGTAATCTATTAATTTTGTGATAAATGGCTGTCCTATTTTTATTGTAGGCCCCAGTATAACGTCTTCCCAACGTTTCCGGTATGTTGTCACCTTTTTTTCACACAATTGAAATGCACTATTGTTGAACCTTGAAAATGTTGCCGAAATATGTGTGGGATTGCACCAGACACAATTAAATTTTCATTATGTCTCGCAGCCGGCGGATACGAACTGTTGAATGGCGGTGGAAAATGTAGAGTTTTTTATAGAGAGAATTATTTTTAAGGCCTTTTATGGCTTGTGCTATCCGCACACGAAATAATAAAAAACGAAACGCTTAACAATTTTCAACGCTTAGCTGATTCTGATAAGGATTAGATTTGCATGTAGATTAAAACGCGACAAAATCGATGAAAGGTTGATGAACGGAAGGTGTTGCTATGAAAATACAAAACTGGTTTAGTTTTTAGCGACTGCCATACATAATGTAAAAGGAAGATTGAATAGGCGTTTTCGTGTACAGAAGTGGAGCTGAACAGGTGCTTTCAAGTTAACAAGTACCTACGACGCCTAAGTTTGGATAAAATGCGGTCCTAGTTTCTAAGCTTTCGGTTGCTTGATATTATTTCTTGCAGAAATGATTTATCATTTTTATAACAAAAGCTTGTGTGCCGTAAGAAAGAAACCGCTTTAGCAATACACGGGTGCTTCTGATTTGTGTATTTAATAAAAACTGCATGCAGGTAAAACCAATTTTGCTTATTCGTTTCTAAACTTTACTCCATTATTCTAATTGTCTTGACCTCCTTCTTTGCAGAAGAATCTAAAGTTATTTTTAAAGTTACAATTTTTAATAGTTATTGTATTTTGTAGCTGAAATGTTGACACATTTTAATGATCAAACCGCGAATAGTTTTAACACGCTTTCCTAACAACAACCACATTTTAAACATATTCACAAACATAACAAAATATAAGCGTAAAATACTTATTTATAGCGCATCATGTATAATAACAAAATTATTATTGTGTTGACTCTTCGAAGTATACAAGCATGACAAATAATACTTTGATGACGATGATTGCCTGCAGATTATATAGCTCCAGCTTTCCAACTCCAACAAGAAATGCGCTCGACATGGATATATTTTCCAAACTCTCCTTGTCAGAGTTAACTGAAGTAAACCTTGATTCCCGTATAAAGATCAAGTAAAAGGCGTGTCTAGTCAATATCATGGGAATCGCATAATTAGTTAAACTTCAAGCCTGCTCTCGTAAAACGATACAGATTAACGTATACCAGGTCTGTTCCTTCGATAGGTTTCTTCTCTTGGAAATATTGGTAATATTATCGCTTTTACGAAATTGTTACTCTAAAACACATTAATAAATTAGAAATAAGTTAAAATATTTAACGGTCTACACATGTCTAAAGAAATAGAGATTCAATACGTAATAAAGACTAAAGAACTTATAGACAAACAATATCAGTAATGCCATAAACATATACAGCAGAACATATTTCAGAGGAGTTGATTTAAATAACCGCTCTACGACACTAAGCGAGGCACTAAGGTGGTTTAATTGAGATCAAAAGTATTAATAGTTATAAATTCATTCAGCCGGAGTCCTGTGGGTCCCAGCTAAGAATAGGCCACCCTTCTTGTACTCCTAGTAAAAGTAAAAGCTCAAGAGTGCGTCAAAAGTGACCAATCCACCTCTAAAACGTGGTGACTGTTGCAAAATTTGCGTTTACTGAATTCGGCATTGGTAAACCCGTATGCAGCAGTAGACGTTTACCGGATAACTATAAATTAATGAAGGTCATTAAAGGCACAGATAGTCAAGCCTCAGATATCGACCCGACCCTCAGACTCAAATATAAAAGCACCGAAGTAGCAGTCAAAATGAAAATACGTAAAATATTTTACGGATATATTTAAGGTGACTAGATCCATTACGTAACACTTTTATTACTAAAATCTTCCGCCAAATATCTTTTATCGGCAGAAAAAATGCAAAATGGATTTAAGGAATCGTTATCGACGGGACGATATTATTATTTAATTCCTCCATTAGATTGGAAATTCAATTTCTATGTCATTATGCGTTGAGAATCTTTGATAGTTGTAGCAAGGTTCAAGTCTAGTTATAAATATTTTGGATTTTAAAACGTTTCTGTTTTTAAATACGCAGTCTTGTTAAAATATGGAAACAAATTCAATCATAGAGATATTAATACTAAAAAACTTTGCAGTTCCCACGCAGTCACAATCTTATGTCCAGTAACAGCTACTAAAATAAGCTGATTTGCATCAAATGGCATCCGAAAATATGTTTGATTGTTCCTCAGCAATACAAGCATGACATTTCATGGTGACCTGACAATAACTAAATACAAAATACACAATAACTTTTCTTCTCGCCAAACAATTAATAAGAGTAGAGCATCTGCGGGGAAGCAGTTTCTAGTAAGCTAGCAATTTGTTATAATTTGTGCTCTAATTCAATTTTTCAACTAAATGCTTTTGTGCAATACAAAGCTAAGACTAGACCAATTTACATACTATATGAAATGAAGAACAAAATGTACATAATTACAGTTAGTAACGTAAAAGTACATTTTTTAAACATCTTTGTGATGAGACGAGCAAGTCATTCGGCTGGTGGTAAGCGACATGCCTGCCCATAACGATTAAAACGCTACCTAAGGCTAAAATACCTTTCACTGGGGTGGTACCTACCTAGCTGGCCTCTTGCAATAAGAGACTACCACTAGTAACATGCATAAAAGGTTACACTATCATCTAATTACGATGTTTATCAAACTTAATTTTCTAAAAAATGAAACGATTAATCTAATATGTATTCCAACTTTCTTTCATTATCAGCTCAACACGTACTAAAACCACAGCTATTCAACTAAGCACAAGAAAATTTGCCACAGCAAACTATGGGCACTTGATAAAAACCTTTTTCCAGAGCGAAGGGGATAAAGTGATCAGTATTTGCATACTGTGTGCACTTCTTTTGATGGTCGACGTAGAGAGAAAGGCTTGTATACACAAACGAAATGTTACAGTCCCCAGCTTAAGTAGGGCATTGTATAGGCAAACCTTCAAATGGGGTAATTATGGGACAAATTTAATAGTTTCATTTTGGGTGGTGACAGAAACCTTTTGGATGCAAGCTAAATTATAGTGGTTGTCTTTGGGCCTTGTAATTATATGCTTTCAAAGTTGTATAAAAAGAGACAGTATAAAGATTGAGGAAGATTCAGGCCAGTTACACTCATTTATCGGTAAACAATCGGCGAGGTAGCAACGCTTCGCGCGGTCAGTCTATGGATGGGTAACCTTATAGCGGTATTTGAACTGAGCGTCTACGTGCTTCAGAAGGCACGTAAAATCATAGGTCCTTATTGCTGTCATCAAACGGCGGTCGTTAGGCCAAGTTGAAAGCGTGTGAGTGGCTTGAGCAAATCTGGCACCAGGTTGGCCACTAATCAAACGAAAGTATGAAAAAAGAAAAATAATCTCATCGTTAAAATGATTGCAAACCCGTCTATTAAGCGAGATGTTTTTGATTTGAGGCCCTTGTCAGCCAAAGAGAATAGCCGGCAATAATATGCGCAAAAGCTCAATTATACTAGACAGTATTGATGTCAGGAAACTGTGGATATACGTAACCATATACCTCCGTTAAAATGGAAACAAACATTTGCAATACTTACTAAAAGATAAAAATAAAATCTTTAGAAAAACCAACTGTTATTCTTGTTCTTACAAACGCTTTGTACTTCGATTATTCCATTAAATAAAGGAAACTATCGATGTACATACAGTATGTTGTTCAAGGTGAGATTGGATAAGAGTTTTGTGGACACTGTCCATACTAACAGACTTATCATCTTCATCATATAAACCAAACTACGTCCACTGGTGAACAAAAGCCTAGTCTAGATTCAAATTTAGATTGTCACAATGTTGCCATTATTTTAGGAGAAAGACGCCAATTCTCAGGCTTGGCGGGTGGTTTGAGCACAGTATTGCTTCTGTTCCAGAGAAGGGAAGTTACTGCCCATCTTATGCCTATGCCTAGTTACCTTTTATGACATGGACAGGATGAGATGGACTAGTGCTATATTCTTAGTCTGGATGCCACACGGACATATTTTTACATGCAAAATAACTACTATGGGAAAAGCTCTAATATGAGATAAAATTTATAATATGAGAAAGTCCGCTGCTTAGTAAAATTTAATGTTTAAAAGTCCAAGCTACTATAAATGAAAAGAAATTCTTCAGGAGCAGCATTGTGTATAAATTTAATTTAAGAAACTGTGTCTGCTAAAAGCACGTAAATTTCATCCAGCTTTTTATAGCTTATAAACTTATCCATACCAACACATTAGTTCTGAGATTTATGTCTGCACAATATCATAACAGGATATGATAATATGGTTGGATATCTGATTAAAACCACAAATATTTCATTGCTATGATATTTCTCAACCATTTCTTTCCCGGAAATACATAAGTAGGCCAAATACTCTATTTGTGGGTGTCGTAAAAGCGACCTACACTGTAATAAAAAAGCACTCTGAGATCACCAATCCATCTAAAAAGATGTTGTGATTGCAGCAGTTTCTCTCTATGTTCGATCATTTTATAATCTGATCTTAAAGTCCATCTGCATCAGACGATCGATGTAAATGAAGGTGATGAGGAAATTATTCATTTTAATATCACTTCAAAAAAATAGCACAATTTCAGTTCTTTTTCCTACGGTGCACTATTTCTTTGATCTCTAGATTAACGTAAATTAATTGTCCGTTCATTAACACTAATAACTTTTATTTTATCGGAAGTTATTATCGATATTAATATTCATGAAAACGTTGAAGTCAATAAATGATGGGCCGGTATCTAACCATCATGAAATATAATTATGTTCGTAAATTACGAGTAAACTTTAAACAAAACATAACCAAGAAACACACAAAGTACTCACTGCAAGAAACAAAGTGTGATAAGAGAAAAATTATAAAGAATAACACACATGAATAAATAAAGGTAATGCAACTTTGAAGAGCAGGAGTTTCCGCATCTCAAGAGCCTGTCAACTCCGAAAGGCATGCCGTGAATTTATAAATGAATCTGTGAATATTTTAAACACAAGTTGGGCTCGGAAACTTGCGAAGCGTATTAACAAGTTTTATTCGTTTTTTACCTCGTTGATTGCTTTATGCATAGAGTTTTGTGGTAAGAGTTAGTATCCTTTATTTTTCTTTTGTCAAATATCAATGGTTGGCAGCGTTACTCTCCATGTTGAATGTAAGAGTTTACTTAAATATAATTTTACTAAAAAATTAAACTACTATCATATTGAAGCCCAAAACAACGAATTCAAATATTGCAAGAAAAAATCGCAGATGCGTTTCGGTTCAGTACGATAGTTTGGTACTTTTAATACAAAGTTTTCTACACAAAAATTATAATATAACCTTTCGAAAAGTGTATTATTATAATATACAGGTTGATCGTAACAGCGGCGTCATAAAAAATTTAGATCCCTCATGCCCAGAGGTATCCGAAATTATCCCATGTATATTTCACGATTCTTGACAGCTTTCGAGTTTTTTTTTCAATGTCTATAAAATTGTGAGCTAGGCTTGGGGGGATTTTCACAATCCTAAGGCCTATGGGGGCAGCCTCATTACAGTCACCTTCCCGACGCAAGACAGGATGACCACTTGATAGTTACCCACTCTAAGATGTACCTAAAGGCGGAAGTCGAGGAAGTCCATGGAGAATTCTACCGCAGTGAAAAAAAAGCATGTCTTTGCTACAAGTCTGTAGCATATACCATTGCATATTAAAATCATTAAAATTATTATGGGTGGAGCCGCTAATATGATTAATCGTATGATATTATCTATTTGAAAAGTAAAAAAGATTATTTGTGGCATACATAGATTAAGAAAGAAGAAGAAGAAAGAAAGAAAGAAAGCCAGATTTATTTGATCACAACACAGACAAAATAAAACAGAGCAACAGATACAGTATAAAAATTAAAAAGAGCAAACCGTTAAAACTAAAATAAACCTATGTAGGGAGGTGACATACCTTGAATATATATAAATGATATTAGTTTCACGGTTGGACCAAATAGGAGTCCAGGTCAGCTTCATGCCAGGCACAAGTGCCAGACGCTGGTTTTCAGCTGGAACCTAATGTACACCACGGATGTCAATGTCATGTTTGACTAATTTTGAATATGTGGAGTAATAGTGTGTGTAATGCCAATGAATGTTATAATGTGTTATGAGAACTATAATAGTAAATAAGAAATTAAGTAAAATTATCATATAAATACGCACTTCATAATATTAAGACCAATTTTTTTCACCAGCCCACCTGCCAAGCGTGATGATTATGGCAATATCCCCTATGACCGCTCATTGATCATTGGGATGGCCAAGTTCAGCAGTGGACATTCACGGACTGATGTGTGAACATGTTTGTGTGTGAAAATACACAGATATAAATCAAGCGATTTTTATATATTTTACCAATGATTAAATAATGGAGTAGAATATGGGGAGTTCTTTATTCGTTTGATTAGTGGCCAGCCTTATGTCAGAGTTGTTCTAGCCGCCAAAAGACTACTGACTTGGCTTAAAGATTGACGTCTGATGACAACAACCAGGACCGATGATAATAGAGCCCTCCGAAGCACGGATACGCTCAGTTCTAATGCCTTCAACCATGCATAATCTGACCACACCAAGCGATGCTTTATCTCGCAGACTGGCATCGATCAGTGAGTGCAACTGGCTATGACCACCTCCCGCGTGCTAATAACAACATACTGAAATCACCAGTGCCCATGCTAAGCGTGGTATCAGTATCATCTATAAACGCATATTGTACTTTTACGGGCTGAAGACTATCGGTATGGTCCTGACTACGAATATGGCACCGATCTGTCTCCTCCCGTGGATGTCGTAAAAGGCGACTAAGGAACTGTAAACCAGAGGGATGGGCAGCAGCGTCACTTCTATGGAACAGTAGCCGTACTTCGTTGACCAACCTTCCTGCCAAGCGTGATGAGTACTGACAAATTTCCCCCAATCCTACTACACAATTTTGGAAATATATACGGGGGAAGCTTTTGTTCTGTAGTGGACGTCCTTTGGCTGATATGGTGATAAGTGTCGACAAAGTAAAGAAAAAAGTAGGCACTACTACATTATACGCAGCCAGATTTGTTCTACTTTGTTGCAAGACCAGACATTTGTAACTGCAGAGTTACGACATTAAAGTACCAGTTTTATTTCCATACTTATTTCAAATCTAAGACATACTCGTAAAATGCATGCTGCTTATCTCATGTAAGTCGTAAACGATCGTTCTTCAACAGCATAGTTACTTATTACTTAAGTGGAGGCAACGATCTCTAATATACTACAGTGTTGCAAGCGTGCAAGATGTATTGCAAATATAGTCTGTGATACGGTCCGCCTTATAAAATAATGTTTGACAAATAACAGCCGATATTTTTTTGCAGCGAACTGGACCGCATTCGCGCTTGGCGTATGCGAGTGGTGGTGGACGCGCGGGGCGAATGAGTGACAATTGAGTAAATATAATGTACATTCTCAATGTACGCTTCATTCGTACCAAATGTTCCGCAAAGCGAGTGTTGGGCTACTTTTTGTACATCCTGTGGCTGATATGATGATGATGATGAAGCCCGTAAATGGGCTGGCTCATCTGGGGAGTACCACGTCGTCACATCATACTAACAACAATAGTGTTGCTGCGTTTCGTACGGTGAGTGACGAATACCGTAAATCCAACCCCCGATAATAGTGCAGATATACGACATGGGGTCCTTCAAGGAAACAGTGTATGTAAATCCTACAGGTCAGCAACGCATCAGCGAATCCCCTCGTGTGGTGGATGGTTATGGCCGCTGCTGATCAGTGTGGCAACCATTTTTTTTAATACTATTTGGTTACGCTACTAGCAAGGCATTCGCCTGGTGTCAAGTGACTTGCCATTTGCCCATTACGATTATAATGCTACCCACGACTAGTCCAGCGAGGTATCGCACTGCACTCCTCACCTCGAGACGTAAAGTTCTTTAGTCTCTTATGCCCAGTAATTTCACTAGCTACAGTGTCCTTCAACCGAAGCACCGTAATGTCTAATGTTTAAACACTACTGCTTAGCGGTGAATATCTGAGACAGGGTGGTACTGTGGGATGATGAGAATGAATTCGGCCGGCCATTAGCACGGTGGCCGATTGTAGAAAAAGCGAATTGTATTATATTCTATATAAATAAATTTATATAGAAGGCGAAGTTAACGAATGTTTATTAATGCCAAGCTCATACACAAGTTCTTTCCCGTACCTATAATACGCCAACCCAGTTAACCAACATTAAGTTATTACAGTACCTACCTAGCCAGCCTCTAGCAATAAAAAACCTACCACCAGTACCACCCACATGTTAGTTTGCCATACAAAATATAAAATAATTTTACAAAAATGTCCCTCATTTATGTGCCACTATGAAAAATCGAGAATTTTATTTTATACAAATCGATGGGCAAGCGGAAACATGCTTTGCTGTCATGATAACGTAAACCAGGCTGCCCTTACTCCCAAAGTAGGCTTTCATTCTGACCAGGTGGAGTTCGGTTTTTCAGACGAGCCTACTGCCAGCAGAAGCGTACCTACTAATTAACGGGATACATTTTTTTTTGAAGAAGATTTTAAAATCTTGAAACTTTGTGTTCATATTGTGTATTTCAAAATGAGAATCAAGAACATAGATTCAACAGAAAGTTTTCAAGAACTTTAATTTCTGCTCTCACCATTAGTATCCGTGGCTTCATTATCAAAATGATTTCAACTTCAAACGAACATTCCCACACAGTCCACAGAATATCACTCACAGTGACAGAACTATTTTTACATAAGTATTTTAATCTCACTTAGGCTGAGTTTATTTAACTTAGCACAAAAGTCTAATATTGGGTGGATAGTTTAAATATAATTCGGCTTGAATTATATTTGGAAATCAATTTTTCTCGCTCTAATCGAGTAATTATTTAAATAGAATAGAGAAAAGAGTGCGAGATAGCACATTCTTAATATCAACTTGCCCTAGCTATACATACATCACCTGACAAATAGGGTCTCTAAACCAGATGGATGGGCATCAGCATCTCTTCTGTGGAACAGCAGTCATTCTACGCACACCAACCCGCCTGCCAAGCGTGGAAAGTATTGACAAGTTCCCACCAGTATGACGTGACATTTATGGAAATCTGAGGGGGAGGCCTTTGTTCAGTTGTAGATATTCTTTGGCTGATATGATGGCTTGTTTATTTCCATTACGATCAGGGATGCGGATAGGCAGAGTTTTAATTTGCTTTGCAGTAGGGAGTTTCGTACAACCGCCCGGTGTCCTGTTACAACAGTTGCGTCGATTTATGGCGGCGGGACCTCGGGGGTCGCAGGTGCGCAGATTGGGGAGTCTGCGTGTTCATACCGATTGACACTCGGGAACTCGTGTGCGTAGCGCATTGTACAGTGAGGCTTCGAGGGAATCTTTTACAGTCCCTTTTATAGTCACCTCCCCATTGCGTTTAACGCTTTATAGTTGTCTCCTGCGAGATGTACCTAAAGGCGTAGTACCAATGGATAATACTACTAGTGCGATTGTATCGAGGACCTAGAGCCCCCGCTCGGTTTTAGCCGGTAGAAGTCCGGCATTCCCTGGGCGTAGGAAGTACATATAGTATTTCCACCGGGTGAAATAAAGCAAAGGGAGTTTCGTAAAAAGAAAACTGAAAGGCTCTAGTTGTGGCGATGCCGACCCTTAGCCGAACTGATATGTATGCGCTGACCTTAAAAGAACACTATGGCTCCTCTTCCAAATAGTTGTGATTATGTTTTATTAGTATTTATGTAAACATTTACATATTCATAAATTAATTACTTGTTCTTTTATGTTATTATGTTTATACGTGTACTAGCTTTTACCCGCGGCTTCGCTCGCATTGAAGCCATTAAATAAGTTTTTTTTTTTTGTTAAAAAAAAACATTAAAATTTTACCTATGTTACATGTCACAATGGGTACCCCACGCCATTGGATAATTAAGCTTGCGGGTAATTTAAGTCTGGCTGCTGCAACACTACACTTGTCTGAAATCGGCTTGCTCTGAAATCAGCTCTGTGTCGATCAGGGATGTTAGTCAGGCTAGCGGAAGCCTTTCGCATAACATTTACGTATAGCACAATAAGGATATTGGTTTACCCGGCTTAGGGATCACGGTAACCTTTGCCTTTATGTATATGATATTTTTGTACTAAAAATAAATGATTCATGAATTTTGAACTTTTTATGCAAATACACGCTATCATTAAAATTTAGTTATTAGTGTCACTAACATGCTAAGAAATTTGTTTCATATGAGCTTATTTATTATTATATCCATTATCTTAATCTAGCTCTGCAGTACCAATAATTTTTCATACACTGACCGCTGGTAGAGTCCCTGTCTATCTAAATTTCATGAGATCAGGCGCGTTCATAATGGCATCGGCACGCTCCCAGTCAAAATTCATACAATATTCATGTACCAAGGTGCGGCCCGGTCCTTGGTACTTTATAGCTGATGAATTATACGAGTGACTGAAAAGTTATGGAATTGAACGCTTGATGTCATTTAAAAAGTGATCAACTTGAGCTTTGAGAACAAAAACATAATACCGTGACATTTGACTACTAACTTAACGTATTATAATAAAACACTTTTAAACGGATGAGTGAGTGATTACTGCGTGCATCGAAAATATTTTTTAGATTAAAATTGTACGGTAGATAATTTTTTTTTTTTTAAATCTGTAACGACGCCTGTCACCTTAGTCATCCTGCGACCACGAATGCTGCAAAGCATTCGAAACGTCAGGAAAAACAAAAACCTAAAATATACGCGATAGAATCCGTTTAAAAGTGTTTTATTATAATGTGTAATACTCGCGAAAACCTAAGACATTATAACTTAACGTAATTAGTAGTAATTCATAGTTCATTTTGGACTCGATCAAAAAATCTTCTAGGGCTTTATGAAAATAACCTGATACTTAATTCACAAAGTACCTCTGTACCTATTACCGTCTTGCCTCCAATTGAACACAGAAAATTTAATTTAAAATGACGATACAACAACAATGGCGTTACTCTGTACAACAGAATTCTTATAAGAGCTAATAAATGTTGGGAGTACAATGGGATATTTCTACGCGTGGTTTCTGAATCCTTTGAAACGTAACTATTTTATTGATGTCGGATGAGATTAAGAATATTGTGGATCATTTGTTCAGATATATTTCGAAGAACGTAATTACTTTTCTTTATTTCTATTTAGCATCAATTACCCGTCATCATTACTTGTCCGTGTTGTATACGGATTAATAATAAAGCACGACTCCCTTCCCTCACGTGGATGTCATAAAGGGTGACTAAGGAACTCTAAACCAGAGGAATGGGCAGCAGCATCCCTTTTCTGCAACAGTAGCCATTCTGCGCTCACCAATCTGCAGGCGCCAAGCGTAAGTAATGGAAAATTCCCCCTAAAATGACTCACGGCATGTAAGCGGCCGTTTATTATGTCCACCTTTGTTTATCAGTGGACATCTTTTGGCTGTTAAGATACTGATGATCGTAGGATGATTTTCTCTACACTTTATAATAAATAAAAGAAACCGGGGAATGAATAAAACCGCCCGTGTTGAGTGCTGTACAATCACTAATTTATTTTACCTAATACGACGATCGCGCATATGAAAACGCTGATCTTGCATAATCTACATACATGTATTATTAAGCAAGTTAGACGTAGGTACATACCGCCAACTGTAAAACAAGAAGAAGAAAAAAGAACATGTAAACTTAAATGATAACTTATATACTAAGTTTACACATGACAAACCGATGAGTTAAATTAAATTATGTAACTTTTGTAAACAAACAGCAATATTGTAATCTGTACTTAAATTGTCCGGATTTAATTAAGTTCACACTTGGGCAAAAAATTAACTTTCACTGATCGAGGGGTGACCATAGAAGAGGTCCCCTTATCGACACTAGTTAACAATTGGGTAATTTCACTGAACACTCTAGTGTAGTTCTAGTAGAATACTCAGCAGATCCTGGCCCTGTAAGGTCGACTGGCATCTCCACCATCGGGACATGTTCGACCCGCCTATAGATCATTTTCCTAGCCATTTCTAATCTAAGTTGGAGTGGCTTCATATCTATCTAGTACCTCTACTGACTAGTAATAATATAGCCTCGAAGCAAGAACCCTGTTTTCATACATGGAACTAACAAGCATAATCATCAGGCTTGTCCACCGTGTGTTGGCGATTTCAGAACTTTAGATCCAGGTTTCTTCACGATGTTTTCCTGATGTTAGTGGTATTTTAGCACAAGAACAACATTTGTGCACATTCAAATACATATGACAGAATGTGGCGTACATTGGCACAGTAAGCGTTCAAAAGTGCAGTAGCACGCTAAGGTTTGTATTGCTGAGAACACACAGTACAGTCCGTACCTACGTCTGTACGTGTAATTTGTGTCTCAATACAGTACGCACACCGCAGAGTTCGCACACTATCACACGCATCATACGCATGGTCACGGCCGATTTATACTACGATTTCTAAAATTGGCAGAAGATTAATATGTGCCGATAGTGGTAAGCATCTAGCGTTGAATTGCGAGGCAGCTGGCTTACGTTCCGAGGTCGTGAAATAATTTTGCATCACTAATAAATAACCTTTTTTTTATTTTTATTGATGTCCAGTGGAAATTCTACATGGAACTTCCTTCACCCCGGGGAAGGGCGAAGGGGTGTGCCGGACTCCTACCGGCTAAAACCACTGGAGCGGTCATCTTCGGCACCGAAGGGGGGCTCCAGGTCCTCGTAAGATCACACTAGAGCACTAATAAATAACCTAGGAGGTATTTTTGAAATATATTTATGTTGTTATAATGCAATAAAGGGTTGAAAAAAAATAAGCGATACCAAAACAAAAATGTTTATTAATACAATGCTTTTAGTATTAATTATAAAAAGTATCTATTAAGTAAACAAAAGCGAAATTAATACTCACCATGGGTCTACACATTGATGGAAATGGTTTCTTTTAGCCAGAAGAGCGGCAAATTATTACATTACAATGCAAACAAGGGTAATTCCGATGTTCCATATTTACACAATGCACTTGAACACATAAAAATTTTTACGTACTGAATAATAAAATGCAACCAATGTACCACAAATTAATTCAATTTATATAAATCAAATAAATAATTATAAGGCACACAATTCACATGATAACTAATTAATTTTTTACAATAATAATGTTATGAATGATATCTAAAGTTTTTCACGAACTATTTTTGTTTTGTTTTTGTCATAGACAAAATATGTAGAGGCCACCTGTCTAGCGACTAAATCGATAAGGAAATCGATTGGTAGTCGATTATAATGTTAAGTTTATTTATAATCACATTTGATATTCCTACTGCCGTTACGTTTGTATATTTGTAACTTTTATTTCTATATAATTACTTTAAATATAATAAGCTGTATAAATACATTATTAATATAAATAATGTATTGGTAAATTTGCGTGATTTGCGTTCTTTTAATCTAAGGTCCTATCGGAAGACCAGCGCAATGCTGAGATAGGAGCCTATTCTGATGTCTCACACAAAAATCTATTTGCATGCTTTTATTTTATAATTTGATATTTTGCAATATTCTGTGTTGTTATTTACAATTATTTTCTTGTTGTGTACGATCAGAATAAAATTATTTCTTTCTTTCTTTCTTTCTTTCATAATTACTTCTTGTTTTTGTTGATCCGGTGGAAATACCTCATGTACTTCCTTCGCCCCGGGAAAGGACGAAGGGGCATGCCGGCCTCCTACCGGCTAAAACCACCGGAGTGATCACCTTCGGCACCGAAGGGAGGCTCCAGGAACTCGAAAGATCTCCATCTAGGGCCACCCATTGGTGCCACGCCTTTAGGCACATCTTGGAGGGGATGACTGTAAGGCGGTCATCCCTTCTAGCGGAGGGAAGGCGACTGTAAGGGGGCCGCCTCCCCAGGCATCTCTCGAGGGGATTATAAAAGTTTCCCCCGAAGTCTCAGTATGCGCTGTGCTGCGCACACAGCGGTACGTGTACACATGCACACCGTTGTCTTCCCGGGGTCTCTCGGTATGAGCATGCCGATTTCCCAATAAGTGCGCTCGCGACCCCCAAGACCTGCCATATAAAGACGACAGGGGGCTCAGTCGTGTTGGACACGGGCACCGCGGCGGTTATATTTATCCGAATCTGTAAACGCACCCACGACACAGGAGAAACCCAAGTGTGGGGCAAAGTTATAAAAAAAAATCAATAACCTTCTATGACCGTTCATCGTTGCAGTAATCGTTGCAGTCATCTTTGCGGTCACCACTGCGGTCATCATTGCGATCATCTTTGTGGCCATCGTATTAGTCATTGTTGTGGTCATCGTTGCAGTCATCGTTGCGGTCATCGTTGCGGTCATCGTTGCGGTCATCGTTGCGGTCATCGTTACGGTCATCGGTACGGTCATCGTTACGGTTATCGTTGCGGTCATCGCTGTGGTCATCATTGCGGTCATCATTGTAATCATCATTGCGGTCATCCTTGCAGTAATTGTAGTTGACATTTATGAGCTAATTTGATAAGTTAGGAGCGACAGCTTAACGGCTCCGACAACGGAAGTGAAACTAATTATCACCTATCTAACATGACTGCATTAAACTTACCTAAACCTATCTCCTAAACTTTTCAGATTGCCTGATATGAGTTAAAGTTGAGGTAAAGTTTTTAATTAACAAATGAGTTGAAAATATGTATCCATTTAGATATTTTTATTCAAATCACTAACGTCATTTAACAATACATTTAATAGCACAGTGATATGTGGCAGAAAGCCTATAATAGATCTTCACGAATAAAAACTACAATCTAGTCAAATAAAAACGTTTTTGAACAAGAACTATTATGCCAAAAACCACATTGTGGCCACGAATAGCACCAACCAATCTCATCCCGTGGATGCTGTAAAAGGCGGCTATGGAATTAGCGGCAGGATGGGCAGTAGCATCATTCGAGTACATTAACAACTCAACTACGATAATAATAAGGCAAAACCTCCCAATTTATACATAACGCTCTCAGACTGGTCGTTGTGGCGTTCTTTGGGCTAGGCCCGTGTCAACACCACAGTTTCAGCTGAAATTATTAAAACCAAACATTCATTGAAAAAAAAAACCACTAAACCAAGTACCCGCCACACTGGCTCCAGTTTCATGTTATTATGTTATTTATGCACAGCATTTATCATAAACGTGCTCACATTTCAAAACAGTCGATACAATACAATTCTTTAATTCTGAAGCTGAACGCCACATTTGAAAAAACTTTAGCTAAAAGAAAACTTGATGATCCAAACTTTTCTCAGTCAAACGTTGCGCAACTGACTGTGAGACGGTTGCTATAAATTATGCTCCTAGTATTTTGAGTCCTTTGTTATAAGCCAGATATGGGTCAGTAGTGCAACTTTCGATATTAATAGGGTATACCGATTTGAAACAATTGGATTTTGCAAATTGTTTATCAGTTTAATTTATAGCCGATAGCACGGGTAAGTGCATTCTCTAAGTGATAGGTTTCCTGTGCCAAGACACATGAAATGAAAAAAAAAACAAATGTTGTATAACCTATAGTTAATTCTTTTAGATTATGATTTTTTGAGTACCTATACTTTTTTTGTCTCTCTCTCTTATTATATTATTTACATTTATTCTGCTTGTATTTCATATTTTTACTTAAGTTTTATTGCATAACTTTATGAGTGTACAACTTCTTGGACTGATAACAACGGCAAGAAACTAATTTTGTATTTGCTAGGACTCACCGTCGTTTTTTACCATGTTCAATGTGTTGTTGATTGGCTTAAACCGTGTCTGTGTCTGGGGTGTGAGATGACTGCCATTTTTTGCGATTTATTAGCGATGCTCTCTCTTATTTAGTAGCTTGCCCGACGGAATATGACTAAGATTGAAAGATTAATGCATATTCGGTCGTAAAATCTGAACTTCTGAACTTCACCTGCATCATTCTTTAGCTGTGACAAACGCAGGTTCTCTAGACGTTGATATTGCCCATTACGAGAGTCGCTGTAACCTTTTTACTTATTTTTGCCATTCACCTAGACTCCAGTGAGTCTGCCACTCAGACACCGATGTTTCTAATGCTAAATCACCCTTATAAGTCGTTGGGTTGAACTAAAGCTTACGCTTGTTATACGAGTGTGTCATGATTAATAATACTGCACACAGCGTCCACAGGTCTCCTATGAAAAATTAACCACTTTTTGTTTGAGGGCGAATTAAAACCATTCTTGAATGTAGCAACTTAAGAGACGACAGCGTGCTCTGGCATCAGGCTGGAAACCAATGTTGCAATAATTGGCTTTCGTATCACGTTTCATCGGACTTTAAACGTCTTTTGCTGGACATGGGCCTCCAAATGATTATTAGAATGAACAATCAGGAATATTGCAACAATCACTACGCTTGGCAGGCGGATTGGTGGTCGCAGTGTAGTTGTTATTGGCACACGTAAGGTAATCTTCATATGAATTCTTATTCGTCTTTTACAAACTCGTGAGTGGAAAAGGTTGGTTTATTTTTTGCCAAGAACCACACGACCTAACTTTTCATATTCCTGCGTAAATTAGGGTTTCGACCGAAAAAATAATTGATCTGTCATTTAGCATTGGCTATCATCTATATTAACAGGTACCTCTCTGGTAAACACAGTTTTACAAGAACACAACTGCCTCAGGTGTTTTTGAAGCATCTTCGTCGATTAGTAACATGTGAAGATTACATTTGACCGACTTCACGTGTCTTACTCCCAAACAATCCTTATACTCGTATAGTAACTTATCATGTTAGTTAAATACTAAATAATTTAAATATTTATCTTCAGTGCAGAAATGATTCCAACCATATACTATGATGTCTTCACCTATGAAATTGCCTTTGCTCTGCCCATTTCAAATAAAACTATTTTTTGTATATGAATTCTAATTTCTTATTAATTTTATTTTATGGTTTTAATTATTCAAATTCAATCTTACGTGTATTGATTGATTATGTTTTCATCACGTTTAAGTATTTTTCGCCATCATGGATATGGTGAAAATTCGAGTAATTATGAAATATGAGTGCCATCATGGTAGGAACGCGGCACAAGCGGTATGCAACATCAACGACGTTTACGGAGTGAACACTACAAACGAACGCACAACCCGTCATTGGTATGCCCGCATCCGTTCTAGAAATTTCGATCCGAGAAATGAACCCCGTGGTCGTCCGAATACTTTGGTCGATAATAACGAATTAAAGTCAATTGTGGAAGCTGATGATACTCAATCTACGGCTGAATTAGCAGCAGCTTTCAACAATTAGCATCCAAACAATATTGGTTCACTTGCGTCAAATTAGCAAGGTAAAAAAGCTTGACAAATGGGTGACCCACGAACTTAATGATCATCAGCGCAACGTGCGCGTCAAGGCCTGCCTTGCATTTCGGCACAGAAAAAAAAGAATTTTGAACCGCTTTGTTACTTGTGATGAAAAATGGATTCTGTTTGAAAATCTCATACACTCAGCAAGTTGGTTAGATCATCATCAATGCCGATTAGGTACTGTACCAGGTTTAAACGAAAAATGACTCCTAGAAAAGTGATAGTTACTGTTTGGTGGTCTAGTGCCGGTGTGATTCATCACAGCTTATTACCAAACGCATGAGCATTACTGCAGATGTGTATGGTAAATAATTTAACACTATGATGGAGAAGCTCGTACATCTGCAACCAGGTTTGATCAATCGCTGGTCCCCGCTGCTCCTGCACCAGAACGCGTCGAGTTTATCGCCTCCCGTCCATCTCATTTCTTCAAGTCCAAAAACTGCCCCTGCGTTGGCAAAGATGCATTGATTGCATAGGTGATAACTTTGATGGTAATATAAATATAAAAGATAAAAAATAAATTACTATACTTTATTTCGTACAAAACGACAATTTTATAGGTAAAGTCCTAATACATAAAAATGTATTTTAATCTCTCAATTTAATGTATACCATTTTTTTTTTTATTGATGTCCAGTGGAAATTCTACATGGAACTTCCTTCACCCCGGGGAAGGGCGAAGGTGTATGCCGGAGTCCTACCGGCTAAAACCACTGGAGCGGTCATCTTCGGCACCCAAGGGGGGCTCCAGGTCCTCGTAAGATCACACTAGAGAATTTAATAGTTACTAAAGAAGGAAAATATGTTATATGGATTTCCTAAATGAAAACGCACTCTTATGACCAAATAAATAGTCTTGGGACCTATTCCAAGACTATTTATTCTTCTTCTATCATCATCATTATCATATAAGGCAAAAGAGGTACACCGCTGAACCAAGGCCTCCCCCATAGATTTCCGCAATTGTGTTGTAATTTTACTTACTCACCACCTTTGGCAGGCGGGTTGGTAAGCGCAGTATGACTACTATTTCACAGAAGGGACACTGATACCCATCACTCTGTGTTAGACTCCCTTTGACGCCTTATATATATATATATATATATATATAGTTATTATATTACTAAAAAGATGGAATGGTGCCAAGGTGTATACGCACTTTGTGGCCCACACCAAAGGCATACTAACTGCAATAGTGACATACCGTCTGGTCTCTTACCATCGTTATGTACAAAGACACTTTCTTTTATATTGCTGCCACGCCGGTACTGACAAAATCATGATTAATGATATCATTATTTTGGCGTGCAGAGCTGATTGGCTTGTGCTTCTACGGCAAGACAACGACGGGGAGCAACGCAAAGATGACCCTAATGTAGTGAGTAATGTCATGCAACACAGTGCCCGTGTTGGATGTCGGTAGTGCCTGAAACTGATCCGATCCCATTTACCCACAGCTAGCAGACGAGTGCGCTTAGCATTATGATGGACGTATTTAGTAAGTTCATTCCGTAGCAAACTGCTGAGAGGCCCATCTCACTGTCTCTGTGTTGATGGATGGACGGGTAGATCCATATTCGGGTAAGCTATTTTTCAAGCGTTCACAGCCCTAGTTACGCGTGATTCCCCAAAATCAACCAATGCGGAAGCTCAGACGTACCTGGTTAATTTTTCGATACAATGGACCAACGACAGGAAAGCTAATAAACTT
This sequence comes from Diloba caeruleocephala, assembly GCA_947459985.1. Taxonomy (NCBI): domain Eukaryota; kingdom Metazoa; phylum Arthropoda; class Insecta; order Lepidoptera; family Noctuidae; genus Diloba; species Diloba caeruleocephala. The sequence continues at coordinate 1,855,080 of OX381611.1, read as the reverse complement.
ATACTATAAATTTGCGAATCTTATACTTACCTAACTTATACCATAAACTATATTTTATTAGTTAACAATTTAATGAAGCAATTCTAAATGCATCAATACCACTGTCAGTTTAATAACGCCATAGCTGGACTTTATTTAGATAGATATTTTCCGAGCCAACTCCAAGCACAAAACCGAGCGTATTGTAATATATAATCACCATTATAGAAAAATTTGATTACACTTTAAGTAACTTGATAAAACACTTTTGAATGGATTACATCTCATATATTATATTTTTTTGTTTTTTCCAGACGTTTCGAATCAAACATTTTGCAGGGTTTGCATCCCGCGACCATCTTAGTCGCGGGATGAATCAGGTGACAAGCGTCGTTACAGATTTAAAAAGTTAGTTTTTCTACTGTACATAACTAATCAAAACTGTTTTCGATGCACGCAGTAATCATACACAATGTCTTGATGTTTTTAGTGTTGGATGTTGTTTGAACTTTATTACTTTAATAACTGGATTCCAAATTGGTGGTACCTGACGACCATCTTCTCTATTAAAATTAGGATGTTTTCAATTTCATTAGCCTCACGAAACATACTTGGTACATATAGGTTTTCTTTCGCGAGAGTTTCCTTTAACTTCAAATCCTTTCACAACACATTTTCCAGGCCTTCCACAATGAACGCCACGCCTTTTACGTACCTTTTAAAAACAGGAGCCGCAGGATTACTTCGTGTTTGTCTGGCTCCTGATGAAAGAACCTACGCTATAACGTGAAAGGCCTGCAGCCTTAGCAAAGCCTTACGAAGAGATAGAATATTCCACTATGTTTACTGAAGGATGAATTGACTAAGTTTTGAATGGGCAGTATGTTTTACAGTCATGTTGAGGTAGTTTTTACATACCTAATTTGTTGAATTGAGTGAGTCTTAAGACGAATGTGAAGGGGTGTTTGGACACGTATATTGTGTTTCGAATGAAAGTGGATTCCAATTCGTATTTTATTTCGTGTTAAGGTGGGTTTAGATGTGCATTTGTATTTTTTATGTAGTTGGATTTTTTATGTGTATTTGGTGTGCAAGTATCTTTAGAGTTGTATTTGATTTTCGAATATAGGTAGATTTGGGTGTATACTACTCGTTTAATTGCAGGTATCTTTGAATTTGTATTTGTGCTCCGAATTTGAGTGGATGGAGTATGTACTTTTAATTCAAATGTGTGTGGATTTTGATGTATATTTATATATCGAATGAAAATATACTGGGTTTAAGTGATAACGTACCGACATTTTTGGGAAGAAGTTACACTTAGGCCTATAATAAAAATAGGAAAGCCATTTACTTCGGAAATGATTTATAACAGATTTTGTTTATTTTTGAGCACGTAATGTATCGTAAACAACGCGATCAAAACTCTACTTGATTATTGTACTATGATATGATATTATTATGCTGCTGCTAGCGATGACCTCATCCATGAACTGTAGTGAAATAACAGCCGTTTAGATTTTATTTAAATAGCAGTTTATATGAAAATAAACCGTTTATATTTTTAATCAAAATAGCGTTAGGTTAGAAAAAAAACTTTTTTTTAAATCTGAAATCATGAAATTGATCCATGGTATCAGTTTACGTTACTAAGTTACTAACATCCGTTACTTCAATGGGTATTAAGATTTCTAGTATATGTGGGTTTGGATGTTTACTTTTTTGCAAATGTAGTTAGATTTAGATATCTATCATTGTTTTGAATACAGGTCAATATGCAATACAATCTCAATATGTATTGTTTCTCTCTAATATAGTAATTTTTTGTATTTGTATTTAATATATATAACATTTATAGGAAGAAGGAAATTGCAAAAACAAATTAAATGCTATTAACACATAAATATTATTTAGTAGAATACAATACATTACTGAGTATATATTCTTTGTGTGACAAAGGCCAGCTATATATAGTTCCTTAGCTTTTTTAATATTTATTTAATACTAAGTGCACCATATCATAAATGGGTGCATTAATTTTGATTTCTAAACCTGATATTGGCTTGATTTTGATACAGCCTTACTGTAAGTTTAAAAATAAGGCATGGACTTAAGAAATGTTAAGGACATGTTGATAACAATCGTTAACGATGATTCGATATGGGTGACTAGCGTAATACTATTTCGATATGGTATTTAACCGGATGAGTTAGTCTCCCTGCAAAAATATCTTACGACAAGATAAAAGTCAAAATCCATTACAGTTAAACATAAATAAATTAGTGCTAAAGACGCAGTGTTGAAAGTTCACACCTTGCAGTTTGTAGAGTCAATGTACAGAAAACTGATTATGTGACAGCGAGCCCGCCTAATACGTTTGACACTATTACTTTAACATCGTTACTAGCTATCGATATTTCTGGTAAATTTCCCAATAACACGTAACTTTTAGATATTCTATTCTTTTCTTGGAGATTGCGAAGAACGAAATTAAATATATTTACAACTAAGATCGAACGGTTGATAAGCTCACAAAAACATATACCTACTTAAATATACCCAAAATACATCGTTAATTATAAAATCAGAATAGAATATAATAATTTATACTCCTTACAAATACTTTTATACGTCATATTGAAACAACTGCAGGTTTTTCGCTACATGACCATGAGCCCAAAGATACTCAGGGTTAGGTCCTTTTTATGTTGAATCTATTATTCTACCTTTGCTACGAGAGGTTAAGCGTGAATGTGCTGGTTTATTTTATCATCGGTTCTCTATTACCTGTAGGCAGTCTCACAAATCCACCAACACGTTGAGTTTGCTGTGGAAAAACAAAAAAAGGACGGCACGGTTGGTGCTGTGGATGATAGAGTCGGCTGCTGCGTTATGGGTCGTGGGTTGGATTCCCGTACGGAACAAATATTTGTATGGTCTGCAGCTAGTTATTTCTCTCTAGTGTGATCATGCGAGGACTTGGAGCCTCCCTTGGGTGCCGAGGATGACCGCTCCTGTGGTTTCAGCCGGTAGGAGTCCGGCATGCCACTTCGCCTTTTCCCGGGGCGAAGGAAGTTCCACTGGGAACCAATAAAAAAAGGTAGTTGTTCCTGGTCTGGGAGTATTGTGTGTGAAATTTATGTCTGTACACTACTACTGTATACTGTACCCACGACACAGTAGAAATACTAGTGTGGGGCAATGTTATTACAAAGAGATGTTATTATTTATTTATTTATTTGCCAACATGTTACGATACTGTGTAACATAAGGATTGCTGATAATACGCGACGGTGTAATACTAGGATCGGTGACTACATGACACCATTATTGCGCATCGCAACAACTGGCAGGCACGAGGCGCCGACGCAGCAAATCCGACCGTGGGACCTGGTTGCAACATTTGTTTCCACGTTTATTCATTCTTGGTACAACCATCGACCAATTATCACTTCATTAGATTAGTCATAATTGTAAAACTTAATTTTAATAAATTAGTTCTAAGTAAATTGGTTTTTTTTGCATCCTCCGGCTTCAGCCTTCGTAATTAACATGCACATCAACAATTAAATTTAATCATGATCATTTAAATTAAACTATATTACATTGGAGTACACGAACCCTGCTAGGGTACACATTGGGCCGTTGTTGAGTCACATTTTGTAAAAACGGGTAATCAAACATACAATACAATGAAAAATTACTTAAATTGATTGTTTTAGTTAAGATTTCACTATAAATAGATTTTACTGATTAATTAATAATTACAAATTCATTAAAATAATTAAATGATTTAAAACAATTAATTCCAAATACATAAAAAAACCAAATTCAATAAAAATAAATAACATTGATCAAGATATCTATATGTATGTACAAAAGCTGTATATAAAATGTCAATATGTGAAGTCAATATGTAAATCAGTCAGTAGTGTCAGGTTAGAAGTTGTATTTTATTACTCCGGTTGTATTTCAATTTAAATGTTGGAGATTAAAATTTATGGTCCAGAAAAGTTGTCTGATTTAAATTACTCAACAGTATAGTAGGCTTTTTAGAGAGAAAAGAGAAACCTATTTGTAACAGTACAATGCTTAAATATTTGGTACAGATTTTTACATCAATAGAGGCTTTATGGGGTTCCTCATTCCCTGCCAGTCGTAGTGTTTTGCTGGAGAAGCTGCCACCTGCAAACTATATCGTGTCTGTTCAGAAAGTTTTTGCTAGATTTTATCTTCCCAACATAGTGATAACACAAACCGGCCTGCCAAGAGTGGTGATACTGGCAATATTATTGATATATATTCACTACAATAAGTGGATGACCACTTATTGTGATTATTGATGATAACACACTCGGCAGGTGGATTGGTGACCACACTATGTTGTTATTAGCACACCGGAGGATGACGCTGCCCATCATTGCCCCCGCCTTTTACTCCACCCATGGGACACTTATAAATACCCACACACAACCACAGAGCAACTTTTAATTTTTATTGTAAAACTGTTGATAGACAGAACGTATACCAAAAAAAGGAGGTAACAAAGTCATTGTATACAATATTCTTCCACTGTAAATATTTTCACCGGAAACTTCAAGTTTGTTCAAGCAACTTTAACAAAACGCCCCAAGCAACATTCTAGATGTTTGTAACAACTAACAACTACCTCAAGCAGGCACGATACAAGAATACTTTCATATACTAATTTTGTGTTGCGTTCAATCAAGTGTAGCTTTTTTATCGAAGAATAAATTTGTCGGAAGTACCTACTTGTATATTGATCTTCTACAAACTTTTGGTTTGAAATGGAGACTGAAATAAAAAGTAATCCATAAGTCACAGTATCAATAACACACCTTTTTATAGCAATGTCTTAGGTTTTCGCGATTATTACTTATAATAAAACACTTTTAAACGGATTATATCGCGTATGTTATAGATTTTTGTTTTTCCTGACGTTTCGAATACTTTGCAGGGTTCGTGGTCGCAGGTGTTCGAAACGTCAGGAAAAACAAAAATCTATAATCTACGCGATATAATCCGTTTAAAAGTGTTTTATTACACCTTTTTATTTAAATATAATTTTGTTATTCAAGTATGAGAGCCTCCAAATAGTAATGGTGTGCGCGAATTGCCCAACCACTGATAAGAAAAATGGAAAATCCAATAGTGCAGGCCTCGATAAGATAAAAATGTTTTACAGGTAAACCCATTTAGAGGCACTTATGTATAGTCAAAACTTTAGTTGCTGATTTTGTTTAAACAATTTCATGTTTATAAATACCAGCCTTCCAAGTTAAGCCGACGTGTTGAAGTAGAGATTGAAGTGTCGGGGCGCGAACACCACCCTATACGCTGTTGGCGTGAAACTATTCCTAGTATAAGCATATTGATCTAGCTAGCATTGGAAAATAACTATTATAATATAACTCTAGCCATACATTTTTTGACATTCGTGTTATAACAGTAAATTAAACTTCTCAGGATATCAAATTATATACAGGCATAGAATAAAGCCAACATGCCATGATCGGATTTGGCTTCGCAACCAATGCAATTTACATTGGAACTGCTCTTATTTCACTTCAGCATCATCATATCAGTCAAAAGACGTCCACTGCTGAACAAAGGCCATAGATTTCCACAACGAGCGGTTAAATGCCACCGTCAGGCAATGACTCCCAGCGACCTTCACCAGGTCGTATGTCCACCTCGTTGGAGGTCGTCCCACGGTCCACCGGTGCGCGGAGCATCCACTCGAGAACCCTTTTGCCCCCACGGCCATCAGTTCTACGAGCTATGTGCCTCACCCATTGCCACTTCAGGTTACGAATCCTTTCAGCTATGTCGGCAACTTTTGTTCTTCTATGGGTCTTTTCATTTCTGATTCTTATTTCACTTGCTCATATTAAATTGCCTATAAATACCGGATTACATAATAGTTGTAGTTGTACTGTATGTGTAGGGTTCGATTTAGGCGGTATTTACTACAGTCCTATTTCACACGCTATAACAATTATGTAATCATAGAGGAGTGCCAAGTGAAGAACGTATGAGTAATCATTATATTGTAGATGGTCACATAAACGATTTATTTAACAACATATTGCAAGAACCACATTCAAGTTTTATCAGCCCGTAGACGATGACTGGAGAACATGGATTGGGTCTAGTAGACCCTCGTTATCAACTGCCGTAGGAGAATTTCGCAATAGCATTTGGCAAACGGATTATTTATATCTGTGTGTTGTCATGAGTCACCCTTAATAACGATTTGAAATGTTAATGTGAGAACATCGCAGATTTCACTAAAGTCTGGCAATTTCAGTATGTCATGCTCTTATTCAACTCCTAAGGGTGAGTTTGTATTTGAATAAGTTTGGTTTCAAATCGTCATATAAATTAATGTAACTTATTATGATTTAGTAAGTGGAAAATTGCACTTGCCCGTGCTTTTTTATATAAATGAAACGTATATTTTTGCTTGAACATTGTCATATGACCTTTTATTTTAGTGATCATTGGGAGGCCCGTGTTCAGCAGTGGACGTTTCAGGGCGGTTGAGGAGGAGGTTCACTATAGTTATTGTGATTGTTTTCACACTGTTCTAAAGTATTTATTGAAGCGGGGCCACAGTGACTGTCAAAGGTAACTAAATAATAATTCGTTTTTTGAAGTTATAGCGTCATCATCAGCCAAAGAACGTCCACTGCTGAAAAAAGGCCTCTTCCATAGATTTCCACAATTGTGTCGTTGAGCGCAGTATAGCTGTTCCACAGAAGGGATGTTGCTGCCCATGTCACCTAGACACCCACTTCATAGGATGGAATGGTGCTATATTATTAATCCGGACACCGCACGGAATAGCGTGTGCGAAGCAAAAAAACAATAAGACTACCGAAAATTCAACGCGTCGGTCATTTTTTCATTAGCATATAGTGCGAAACGAATTTATATTCGTCTTTTTACTACGTAGCGACCGCTCATACAGAATCGTATATTTTTTTACGTTGCAAGTCTCGGCCAGTTCAGCGGCTGTTTATTTGCTTGTTGACGGCACGGTTGGTGCAGTGGTTGATACAGTCGACTGCTGTGCTCCGGGTCGTGGGTTCGATTCCCGCACGGAACAAATATTTGTACGATCTGCAGGTAGTTGTTCCGGGTCTGGGTGTATTGTGTGTGAAATTCATGTATATAAACGCACCCACGACACAGGAGAAATCCTAGTGTGGGGCAACGTTTAAAAAAAAAAAAAATTGTTGTGTGTATTTTAGTAGTTGTCTTGTTCATGTTCTTCTTCTTAGTCTGCTATTGATTTTTGTATCAGGTATCTTTAATTTGAGGCACACACATTTGTTTGTTCGTGTGTATGTTTATGTGTGGTTATGTTGTTGCAATTATATCAAGTGATTTCACAATTGTATGACTATGAACGTACGCGTACAGTCCCTTGTCGGCATTCGCTCGGGCAGGTTGTGTCTTATTGTCGCGGAACCTGTCCTTATCGCCACTTGCACTTGTTTACGCATTACCCCGTGCAGTGGCCGCGCGCCGGACCTCTCGGTGCCGGTGGCACGACTATCTTTGCAATGACCGATTCATCGCGATCTGAGTCGCCGTTGCTACAAAATAATATAGTGCGCCCATTAAATGATCCCATGGATGCGATAGATGTTTGTAGCGAGAATGAAAAGGAGCTGATAAGAACAACGAAGAGACAAAGAGAAAATGGTAGTTCGGAAGAAGAGGGTTGGACAACAGTTAAAGGAAAAAAGTCACGCCATAATAGTAATAATTCAGTAAAAGAGGATAAGTACGAGGTATATATTTCTTCAAAAGACCGTCTTCCAAAACAATTTGCGTTGGCACGCACTCTTAAGGAAAATAAAATAATAAAGATCTGTCAAATTAAATATTTGAGCCCTTTTAAAATACGTCTCCAATTTGAAAATGAAACTGCTGCTAAAAACCTTATCGAATGTGAGAATCTGTTACAAAAAGGGTGGAAGCTTCAGAAAGCGATGGAAGTGAATATAAGCTACGGCGTTATTAAGGATGTTGACCTTGACCTAGCCGATGACGAGATTCTTAATAATATTTCATGCCCTGCGCCTGCAAAACTCTTAACATTTAGGCGGTTAAATCGTCGTAACAGGGATGAAGGAGGCTGGTGCCCCAGCGAAACTATCAGGCTTTGTTTTAGTGGTGATTGTGTCCCTTCTCATGTTCGTGTTTGTGACATTAGTGTTAAGGTTTTCCCATATATTCACCAGGTATCGCAATGTTCCCTATGCTGGAAACTAGGTCATGTCCGCAAAATGTGCCCTGGAAAAACGGTCATTTGTCCTAAGTGTGGCGGGCGGCATGAAAATTGTGACACCAAATTATTCTCTTGCGTTAACTGTAGTGGGAATCACATCTCCATGAGTAAAACTTGTCCAATATATAAGAAGGAGAGGAAGCTTAGGGAAATTATGGCCGAGTTGAGGTGTACCTATAGAAAAGCTTTAGAATATTACACTCCACCTGAAAATTGTAAACCCCTCCAAGGTCCGCTGGCTACTGATTCCCGTGACCAATTTCCACCACTTCAAGGCGATCCTGATCACCTTTCCACGCCTGATACCCCTCATCGTGCTACCTATGCGAAAATCGCCCAGCCCAAGATTAACACCCACAACGTGGAGATGCATACCAAATCGACACGTCAATCTAATAAAACCGATCCGAGGTTGACTAAAAACAAAAAACACCCTAGTGAAGACGATTGGACATCTTGGAATGTGGATACCGATTGCGAGAATGTACATAATGTAACCGACGACGGAGCGAACCAAAAGGATAAATGTCCCCCTTTCAGTGAGCTATGGTCCCGCATTAAGGAAGTAATCTTTCTCCGACAAGCCAGTGTTTCCTCAAAAATAAACTCTGTTATCCAGCTGTGCCTTGAATGGTTGATGTTAGTGTCAGTTAATTATATTTCGGAATGGCCGTGGATTAAAAAATTGTTCAATTTTACTGCTTACTGTGATGGCTAATAAACCGATTAAGCTAAATATCTTCCAATGGAATGCCCAGAGTTTTAAGCCGAAGTTAATCTCTTTTTTAGAAATTTTACGCCAGGAAAAAGTCCATATTGCTGCCCTTAGTGAGACGTGGCTCGAGCCAGAAAGTTATTTTAAAGTAAGTTGTTATGATGTTTATCGCACGGACCGTGATGATTCATACGGTGGTGTAGCTATAGCAGTACACAAGTCGATTAAAGCACGACAAAGACACCTGCATATTGACAATACCGGTATCGAGTTAGTGTGCGTACAGCTATTTAACTGTGAACCAATAAAAAATATCGTTTCTGTCTACTGTCCTTCTAGTATTGTTACTACTCAGCAAGATTGGGCTAGTCTTTTAACATTATTACCATCAAAAACTTTAATTTTAGGCGATTTTAACGCCCATCACATCAACTGGTCATATAAAACTGATCTTAGAGGTAGTTTAATTCATGACTCACTAATGGATAGCAATTTCATTTCTCTAAATGACAGAACACACACACGAGTCCGATTAGTGGATGGCAATTTGCAACAATCCTCGCCTGATATCTCACTTGCGTCCTTGGATATTGCACTTCAACTTAACTGGGCTGTTTTAAATGAAAATTTGGGCAGTGATCAATTAATTATTAAAATTTCAACCCTATGCTCATCTTATTTTCCCCCGATAATTAAAAGAAATTTTAGCAAGGCAGATTGGGTCTCATACAACAAATATTTAGAACAAAAATTTAACAATTTCGTCTTACCAAGTGACCTTCAAAATGCTTACGACTTATTTATAGATATCGTTAACGACGCCGCTAGTAAATTCATTCCGTTATTTAAATTCAACCAAAACCCTAACTCAGAGTTTGCTCCTAAGTCATATTGGACTGCCACACTTTCACACGCTATTGCTCGTCGTAGGCTGGCTTTGGCCACATTTAGAAGCAACCCTACTCCCCATAATTTAGACATTTTGAAAGAAAGGATTCGTACAAGTCAAAGGTTATTGCGTCAGGCTAAGAAAGAGGATTGGCAATTTTTCTGCTCTTCAATCGATGAGTCAACATCTTCCAGTGAAATGTGGCAGAAAATGAAATGGCTCAGAGGATACCGTGTTGCGAGACGTTATGTTGACCCTCAAAGAGCCGAAAGGTTATTAAATTGTTTAACCCCCGATTATGTGGCACCCCCGTCTCCGAATGTTTACCATAGTAATCTTATTTTAGAATGTGAAGTCTCTATCCAAGAGCTCGAAAAATGTATTAAATCAAAGGATACATCTCCTGGGTGTGATGATATATCATATTCTATGATTAAAAACATTCCTGATGTGGGTAAGCGTGTTTTGTTGTGTTTGTATAACAATTTTTTTATTTATAGCTTTGTCCCCTTTCAGTGGCGCGATATTTGTATAGTACCTATTCCAAAGCCTGGACGTAATACAAATGACATTCCCTCCCTCCGTCCTATATCTTTGATTTCTTGTGTGTGTAAAATTTTCCATTATATTTTATGTCGTAGATTAGAATGGTTCCTTGAAAAAAATAATAAATTTTCCACATTTATGGTGGGGTTCCGTAAATTTAGGTCATGTTTAGATAGTTTAAGCTGCCTCGTTTCTAGAATTCAAGCTGGTTGGTCTGAGGGGCGTTCCACTGTGGGTTGCTTTTTAGACATTAATAGTGCGTATAATAATGTTAATATTTCTGCTTTAATTTATGTTTTAGATAATCTTCAAGTTGGGACACGTATTTGCAAATACTTGTGGAATTTTCTACACGAAAGAACTCTTAAAATAAAATTAGACAACAACTTTATCAGTAGATTTTCTGGTCACGGCTTGGCTCAAGGGGACCCACTATCACCATTGTTATTTAATATAATAACAATGGAGATATGCAAAAAATTGCAGAATGATGTTTTTATCTCTCAATATGCTGATGATTTTGCAATTTATGTGCAATGTAAATCGGTTCTCGAGGGGCAGACTAAGATACAATCGGCACTTGACTTGATCGACAGCATGTTAACACAAATAGGTTTAGACATTTCTCCAAATAAAAGTAAAATTTGTTTATTTAGTAGAGGATTTCGTCAACAAGTTGTTGATGTCCGTTTAAACGGTACATCATTAGAGTTAGTGGATAACGTTAGGTATTTAGGTATGTGGTTGGATAGAGGACTTCGTTGGAAGAAACATATAAACGAAGTTTGTCAAAAAGTTGCCAAGTTTACAAATATTTTTAAAGTTTTAGTAGGACCTGGGTGGGGCGTCCATCCCCTCCAATTGAGACGACTGTATATTGCGCTCGTTCGTAGCCGGATGGACTTTGCAAGCTTTATATTCGATACCAGTGCCGATACGCATCTGACTAAACTTGACCGAACACAAAATGTGTATCTACGGCTGATCGGTGGTTTTATTAAAAGTACTCCGATCCACGTAATGGAGTCTGAACTTCAGTTGTGCCCCTTATTTGTACGCCGTCGATTTTTAGCTGGCAAGTTCTATTTGAAATCGAAATGTAATGATTTCCCTATAATAAATATCATCGAAAAATTGCATGATCTTTGTTCTAATAATAATTATTGGAGACGTAAGAAAAAACCACTTCTAGTTATATTACATAATAGTTTAAGACATGAACCTATTTATTGCAATAGTAATTCTGATATGTTTTCAATGGTCACTTGGGTCAGCAATATGGACTTATCTCTTATTATTAAGCCTAGTTTAGATTCTGTTGTCAAACCTAAGCGTTGTTATAATGAACATAATTTAAGGACGCTTTGTTGTGAATTTATAAATGATCAATACTGTGACTTTTACTCTGTTTATACCGACGGTTCTAGGCACAAGAATTACTCTGGCGCTGCGTTTTTAGATTCACAAAGATGTACCTTTTATAAATTCAAAATTAGTGCAAAAGTGTCCATTATGCATTTAGAACTAATTGCCATAGCGGAGGCTTTAGCGTATATCGAATCTTTAGATTGTGAGCGTTTTGTTATCTTTACAGATTCAAAAAGTGCTCTTCAACACTTGATTCGCTGTACTTCACCCTTTAGAGGACTTCCATTGGCTTATTCTATTATAAGAAGCATCTACAAAATTGTTGCCAAACAGAAAAAGATTATACTACAATGGATTCCTTCTCACATTGGACTACATGGAAATGAATTAGTTGACCGTCTAGCATACGAGGCTGGCTCTGATGGAGAACACTTTAGTTGCTTGCCTTGGCACACTGAACTTATTCCCATAGTCAAACAAACATGTTTTGAACTTTGGTCTGAATATTTTGACAAGCGATCTTTAACTAAGGGTATTTGGTACAAGGTGATTCAGCCTTCCCTTCCTCATTCGATGTGGTTCAATGTGAGAAGGATGTGTAGGCAGGAGGTTGTGACGGCTTTGAGACTTCGGTCAGGCCATGTACCACTTAACAGCTTTGGATTTATGATGGGCAAAGTGGAATCCCCAAACTGTGCTGTGTGTGGAATCGTTGAGGACACCCATCATATTTTAGCTGAATGCAGACGCGTAGAGGCTCAGAGACGTCACATTTTTGGTGACATAGACTTTAGCCTAGGATTTTATAATAGTATTCTGGCTTCACCATTATCGCGTGATGCTAGAATGCTGTACAAAATTATTTTCATATGTCTAAGATTACGAGTGGATGAGTTTGATATTTAGTTTAATTAATTAATATTTATTTATGTTTTGTATTCAATCATCATCATTCATTCATGTATGAAAAAACCCTCTTTAAATAAATAAAGAAATAAAAAAAAAAAAAAACGTACGCGTACGTACTCATAGTTCAAGATATACATAATGGGTGTAACATTGAAAGTGTGTGATGTGTATTGTATCATCATATCGGCCGATTATGTGGTCTGCTACTGAGCAAAGGCCTCTCCTATAGATTTCCACAACTGTGTCATCACCCCGCTTGGCAGGCGTGTTGGTGAGCGCAGTATAGCTGCTATTCTGCAGAATGAACGCTCGATACACATCAAGTACTTCTTCCACCCCAAGGAGAGGCAGACGGGCATGCTGGACTTCTACCGGCTAAAACCACTGAAACCGCAATTTTCGGTACTAAAGGCGCTTCAGGAACTCTTATCCAATCATACTTGAGCAACCCATTAGAGCTAAGCCTTTAGGCACATCTCGGAGGGGATATCTGTAAATATTAGGTATTTGTTTTCTATTTCAAAAACTATCGTGACTATTGGCAACGGGGTTGAGGCCGTGTGGTGCTGGCTATGAATAGCACCAACCCATATCATCCCTTGGATATCGTAAACCGTGATTATGAGGCCAGCCGGGGGATGGGCAGCTGCATCCTCGGAGTGCATTAACACGCAACTGCGATCGCCAACCCGCCTGCCAAGCGTGGTAATTATGGCAAAACCCCCCAATGAGCACACAACATACCTAAAACGGTTGTTGTGGTGATCTCTGGGGGAAACCTGTGTCCAGCAGTGGACGATTTTCGGCTGAAATAATGATGATAATGTTGATCAAAGACAGTTATTTATAAGTGGACGTTCACCTAATAATGATGAAATATTAAAATACATTTTTGAAGCACTTGACTTTCACATTCAATGTAAAACAACAATCTCAATACAGCAAAACAATACTTATATAAGCATTATGAAAATTCAAACTTGGCGAACAAAGAAAAATATATCTGGTATTTTATTTCTATTGCGATATTGATACGAGAAAATATAGTTAAAATAGTATCTAGGAGCGAAGAGAAAAATCTGAAAGCGATATTTCTCAGACAATTTATTGGCTACGGTGTCAAAGACAGACGCTGAAAATCGTTTAGATTTTACAGGCTGTATATTTGAAACTAGTCAGACTAAGAGATCTATTCAGGCAGCTGCCTATCCGATTCTGTCCTAAATGTGGATGGACAGTAGTATCCTCTCTAATGTTAATAACAATTCATCATATCCAGTCAAAGGACATCCACTGCTGAACAATAATCCTCCATAGATTTCTATAATTATGCCGTCATTTTGGAGATTTGCCGGTACTCACCACGCTTGGCAAGCGAGTTGGTGAGCGCAGATTGGCTATTGTTCAACAGAAGTGATGTTGCTGGCCATTGCTCTGGTTTATAGTCCCTTGGTCGGTTTTTACTGGGACATATGTGGTGCCAACCCACCTCAACCCGTGGGTGTCGTAACAGGCGACTATGTGATTATCCGGAGGAAGGGCAGCAGCGTCTTTCGACTACACAACTCCACTGCAATCACCAACCCGCGTGCCAAGCATGGCGTTTATGGCAGAATCCCTTAATGAACACGCAACACACTCAGACCGTTCGTTGTGGCAGTTTTTGGGGAGGCTTGGCCGTGTGGTGCCGGCTGGCCGTGTGGTGCCGGCTGGCCGTGTGGTGCCGGCTGGCCGTGTGGTGCCGGCTGGCCGTGTGGTGCCGGCTGGCCGTATGGTGCCGGCTCAGAATGCCACCACCCCATCATCTCCCATGGGTGTCGTAAAAGTCGACTAAGGGATTAGCCGGAGGATGGGCAACAGCGTCCTTCGAGTACATTAACAACTCAACTGCGATCGCCAACCCGCCTTCCAAGCGATTATGGCAAAACGCCCCATTGAGTCCTCAGCACAGCCATATCGGACATTGTGGTGATCTTTGGGGGAGGCATGTGTCCAGTAGTGAACTTCATACGGCCGAAATGATGATATACACAGTGTAACTAATCACAAATTCGACCAGCATCACAATGGGCTCCACAGAGTAATAAATAAAGCACAGAGACTGCTAACAAAGGCAGGGGTGCGAGGACAATTGAAAATCACTGTAGCTACAAATCTATTCGAAGCTCGCAGTTTTGCACGTTGCCGTACTGAGCGGTCGTCCCCTCTTTATATTGTTACAAGTCAAGAACGACAGCGTGGACTTATCGTTAGTGGTTAGAGTATATGTTAAGGGCTCAACTGGGTCATTACTATAGCCCTACCTATCACAACCATAATAGCTAAGTTTAAGTGTGGTTGTATTACGGATGAAGGACAGGAATAGGCAGTAAATTCACTGAAACAAAAGGCATTCCAACTTAGGCCTTAGGTTGGCAATGCTAATTCGATGAGGATATGAACTATGAGCAATGTAATGACTATCCATCAGCGAGTCCATAGGTACAGATAAAAATAAATTGAGACAAATGTAGATATATGTTATGATGTTTTGCTGATTATCTGTAAATAAAAAAATGATATAGTAGCATTACTACCACATTATTTATGATCGACAGGAAGCAAGATTGACTGAGTACGGAAAAATTCACTAAGTGAACAGTGCCATAAAAATTTTCTAACAAAATTCCTGGATTCAACAATGATATGAAATGAGCCGAGCAGAAACCTGCAGTAATACAGATAGAATACTAGGGAGGGCAAATGTAAGAATAAAAATGTTGTTCTTGGTGTTTAACTTAAAAGTGAGTGCGGGAGCTGCTCGTACTGATCCCGCTACCTCTCATCTACCATCAGACTTCCAGACGCACTGCGAGTCACCATTCACGCTTAGTTGATATTCCAGGATGTCGTAATCAGTGCTTCTCCTGAATATTATTATGTGCACAGCCAAAGACAAACTTCTCGCCGGCGTGTATTTTTCCTGTTACCTATCACCCGGGTGCGTTCGCTCCATCGTAAGCCACAGCCATTGTTTTAGGTACATCAGGCGAGATTGAGATAAAAAATGGACCCAGTTGTGAACAACAAAAAATACATGCACCTACATACAATGTGTCCCAGCCACCGTAATCAGAATCCACCTATCTCGTCAAAGACCGTCCCACGCTCCCTTTTCCAGTACGCAGTCTCCACTCGAGAATGTTGTTGCCCCAACGGCCATTAGTTCTACGAGCAATGTGGCCCGCCAATTGCCACTTTCTTTCGAGCGAGGTCGGCCCTCTCCCGATCCCGCTCTGCGGTCTCCTTCTGGAGCATGACGCTCTCAGGAAGGAGACCACTGCATTCCAGTTTTCGTGCTCTGCCAACATAGCCGACACTACTGCTGGCAGAGAGAAATCTTGCCCGATCCGATCGACCAGGATCCGCCGCTCGGCGGCCCACGCAGGGCACGCCTCGAGCGTGTGCTGTGCGGTGTCCTCGTCGCTATCACAATGGTGACATTGTGCCGTGGCCTCACGGCCTATCCTGTGCACTAGTTACATACCTACATGATTTATGCACAGCAATGGAATTCAAAAGGGATCGATTTAAATTTAATTAGTGAATTGTTTTGTTGTGACTATGATGGCATGACTGTAATTTTAATCGAATTAACAGTATTGATAGCGCATCGAATATTTGAATTTACGATTGAATGGTCGAGAATTCAATTCCGACTTCGTTGAGTTATTGCACTGGAACCACGCTAAGCATGGTAAATGGTAATATAGGAAATAAACTAGTTCTTAATGTCGTATAAGGTTCATAATTTCGGCCGAATGAAGTCCACTGCTGGTAAAGGCCTCCCGCAAAGATCACCACAACAACCGATATGGGTGTGTTGTGGGCTCATTGGGGGTCTTTCCATAATCGCCACGCTTGGCAGACGGGTTGGCGATCGCAGTTAAGTTGTTAATGTACTCGAAGGACGCTGCTGCCCATCCTCTAGCTAATCCCTTAGTCGACGTTAATCTTGCGGAATAATCACTTATTTGCGTTTTTATGGATGTCATCATATTAGCCAAAGGATGTCCACTGCTGAATAAAGGCCTCGCCCATAGATTTCCACAACAACAGGTTACATGCCTTGTCGTAGTTTTGGGGACAATTTGCTAGTGCTTACAACGCTTGCTGGTGAGCTTGGTGAGCGCCGAATGCCTGCTGTTTCACAGAAGGGACGACCATACCTCTGGATTAGAGTTCTTGAGTCGCCTTTAACGATA
Source organism: Diloba caeruleocephala (assembly GCA_947459985.1). Classification (NCBI taxonomy): domain Eukaryota; kingdom Metazoa; phylum Arthropoda; class Insecta; order Lepidoptera; family Noctuidae; genus Diloba; species Diloba caeruleocephala. The sequence continues at coordinate 1,838,107 of OX381611.1, read as the reverse complement.
TCCACGGGAAAAGAGGGATCCATCCATATCAGTCACAGGACGTCCACTGCTGAACGAAGGCCTCACCCTTAGATTTCCACAACGAGCGGTTACATGCCGCCCTCATCCAACGACTCCCAGCGACCTTCACCAGGTCGTCTGTCCACCCCGTTGGAGGTCGTCCCACGCTGCGTTTTCCGGTGCGCGGTTTCCATTCGAGAACCTTTGTGCCCCAACGGCCATCAGTTCTACGAGCAATGTGCCCTGCCCATTGCCACTTCACCTTACTAATCCTTTCAGCTATGTCGACAACTTTAGTTCTTCTACGGATCTCCTCATTTCTGATTCGATCTCGTAGAGAAACACCAACCATAGCAAGAGAGGGATATGTGCTTTTTAACGTAGTAAATATTAAGTACTGCTGTCCCCGTGGTCTTACCCGCATGAAATGTTATGGAACTCTCAAGAAACATCTTGAATACAGATATACACGGTTCGCACAGTGGCTAAGCATTGGCTTTTTGCATTGAGTGTCGCGTGCTCGATGTCCGCACGTAACAAATATTTGTATGATCTACAGATAGCGGTCTCGGTTTTTGTATATGTGAGATTTATGTCTGTGAACTGTATCCACGACACATAAATTAATAGTGTGATACATCGCTTAAAAAAGCGAAAGTGCGGTTTGTATGGTTGACTACACTAGAAACCATATTTTATCCACAAGTACAACTAGTTATTTTATTTCCTTAACATCAAATTAATAATGGCGACAAATATGCGAGACGGAGCTGCGTAACAATAGAACAAAACATTATTTCAAAATCAAACGCCCATATTCGATACATTTCCAATCATAACGATGGCAATATAAAATAGCAGATACAGAGATATTCCTTGCCGCTATCATATCGAACCCTCATCTTGATAAACGTATTACACCATCTGTTCCTATGATATAGCGCACAGTGAGACGCGTTCCCAAATGTAGGAAGCTTATACCAATCTGTATGCTGATCAAAGGATAGCGGAAATGTTCTGCTCATCTGCCAAGTTGTATATTTTCAGGCATTTATTTCTGGTAAAGTATGAACAGAATTCTAAGTGCATCGAGTTTATTTAAAAGAATACTAGTGGTCGCCCCATGGTTGAAATTCGACCGGTTTTTTTTTCTTGGATATTTTTTAACTTTCTGCACTCCTGCTCCATATGAACTTTAACTATGCCAAATATCACACTGCTTCGTGCCTGCATAAAAAGGGGTGCAAAATTACCTCTTCACGTATTAATATATAGATAGAGATTTTCATAGGTCAGTCAAGCGTCTTCGAATTATTCTTATTATTACTTATTTGTGGGTTGCAGCTGAAAACCAGCGTTAGGTGGCCAGTGATACTGCCAGTGTACTGAAACCTAACATCATGCTGAACTGTTCGCTCCTTTGGCACTGAGGTATAAAATGTAAGACATCAAAGATTTTTTTAATACTATATTTAAAATATTTATCCACTTGTTTAAAGTGTTTTGTATGTGCCAATAAATGTTTTAATTTTTTTAAACGTTGCCCCACACTAGGATTTCTCCTGTGTCGCGGGTGCGTTAACAGACATTTCTTTCCCACGCGAGTTTAACTCACACTTGTCCAGTTTTTTATATATTTATTTAGTTTGGGGTTTTTATCTCCGTGAAAACGTCAATCACATCATGCCTTATACAATAAGAAAATAAAGTAAGAAATAAAAAAGTGTAATGTAAATAATTACATTTAAATATATCATCGTTTCGGTCGAATGAAGTCCACTGCTGGACACAGGTCTCCCCCAAAGATCACTAGATCGGGGGGGGGGGGTGTCATAATCGCCACGCTTGGCAGGCGGATTGGCGATCGCAGTTGAGTTAATGTACTCGAAGCAGCGTCCTTCGCATCCTGCCCATCCTCCGGCTAATCCCATAGTTGCCTTTTACGACACCCAAGGTATGATATGAGATGGTTAAATATATGTCGTTAGTTTATTCCTAAGTCCAACACGCCATATTTTATCATGAGTTATAAACGGATTTGGTCTGTAAATATAAAGCTCTGACCAATTGTATCGCAATCTCTGATGTGTTTGTTGGCTCGACCATTATGGGAACGCCGCGGTATTCCTTGCTATTCGGGACGGGTGTTGAATATATTTTGAAAGCTGGACGTGGTGTAAATGTTACATTCTTGGTAACTACTTGTAGCTTTTTGTACTGATATAGCAGGAGTAGAGCAAATTGTGTATATAGTTAACAATTAACCTCTATTTTTGTAAGTTTCAGTGGGGACGGAATGGTAACAGTTAATTTTGTGACACCAATTATTCAGAAAGAATAATAGACATGAATATTATTGGTGTTTTTTGACGTTTTGACGGCACGGTTGGTGCAGTGGCTGACACAGCCGGCTGCTGCGCTCCGGGTCGCGGGTTCGATTCCCGCACGGAACAAATATTTGTATGATCTGCAGGAAGTTGTTCCGGGTCTTGGTGTATTGTGTGTGGAATTTATGTCTGTAAATGCACCCACGACACAGGAGAAATCCTAGTGTGGGGCAATGTTTTATTAAAAAACAAAACAAAACAAACAAACAATTTACTGTTACATTTTGTTTTAAGCTACACGCAATTATAGAGTTATAAATGTATTTATATCACTTCTGTCAATTAATCGTCATGGCACAATTTATGATTTATCTATACTACAAATGAATGAAATTGAAGTGCCTGTTTGTAGTATCAAAATAACAGTTTTCTACACACCGGAACAAACAGACAGATAGACAAAAAAGTTAAAATTTCATATGCTTTTACATGAAATTTTAAATTTTTTGTCTCTTTGTCTATCTGTCTGTTTGTTCCGGGTAATCTCTGAAACGGCTGGACCGATTTAGACGGGACTTTCACTGGCAGATAGCTGATATTAAAAGGAATATCTTAGGCTACTTTTATTTTAGAACAATAATTAGGGTTCCGCGCAAATAAATAAAACCCTTGAAATTCAATATACTCGTATATTCTATGTCAAGAGTCTATGTCGAAGTACTCTAAATTTCTTTTAAATTAAACGCGGGTCCCAGCTATTTACATATAAAACATATTATCATTATATGCATTTATTATTTAAATAACATATTATCAGTATTTTTTTTTTTTTTGGGACAAGCCCGCCACACATTCCCAACCACTGCAACTCCTGTAAGCCAGGATCTACAATGGCGACCACCGAAAAGAACACCGATCAATGAAGCTCGGTGTGTCCCAGAGAAATGAATAACTGTCTTGGAACCCGCACCGAAATTAATCAGAAAAGATAAAGGAGGAGTATGAAAGAATATACGTTCCACTTCCCTCCGTTGCAAGCAGGAGACAGAGAAAAACGATAGGCCATAGGCACAATAAATGGGAGTTTACAACAGGGTTAAGCCCAGTTGCCAAGCACCACGGGTACAATTTTTTTATTTACGGGTCCTATGTTGTGAGCTATTGTGACTGATTCCAATAGTAGGTATGGCAAAAACACTTGAACGCACGGAAATTCGTCCTAGTCGCAACAAGATCTGTATAGTAAACAACCCCGGATGTAACTTGCATGCTGTCAAACATAATATTGCGTTCATCTTGCCAAAGAATACACTCCCACAGGATATGATGTGCAGACTGTTCATATTCACAGTCCGGTGTTGAACATTTGCAGAATGGTGAGGTGACAAGCTTGAAGCTAAACAATTTACTCTTAAAGTTACCATGGCCGGTGAGAAATTGAGCCACGCAATGATCAACTTCCAACCATGCACTTGCCAACCGCTCACGAATGGATGGAAAGTACTGGTATAGGTGACGGCCCTTAATAGACGTGTCCCACCTGCATTGCCATTCGGCCAAGAGTTCCTCCCAAACACCAGTCTGTGGTCTAAACAATCTGCAGATCCTAACACGATCGCGTTGTAGCAGAAATTCCGCGTCCATGTTTTCTCTAGTTGAGTAGTACATTGCAGCACGTCGCTGTATCTCAAGATCGACTGGCAAAACACCTGCTAGCACAGGCAGAGCTTCAGTACTTACTGTCCTATATGCCTTGCACAAGAATATCAACGCTAAGCGCTGGCTTTGGAGCAGTTTACGTCTTGCCGCGCCGATAGTAGCCCTATCGGCCCATACAGGTGAACCATAGCAAATACAACCTAAGTAGGTAGCGCCGTAAATAGTTTTCAAAGTATAAAATGAAAGACCCCATGTAGCTGTTGATATCCTTGTCAGGGCATAAAAGTTCCTTTTAGCTTTTTCACCTACAGATTTTATGTGTTCAACGAATGAAAAATTTCTCTCCAATACAAGACCAAGGTAGCACACGGACTCCTTTCTTTTTACGGTAACATTATTGAATTTAATGCTCGGTGATGTCTTAAGATTGCCTTTTAAAATTAGTTGAAAGGTTTTTTGTGGTGCAAACATTAAGCGGTTTCGTTCGCCCCAACTAGAGATTAAACGTAAACAAGTATCCGCCAATTTTTCAAGGCTCGCCCTTGTACTTGACTGAATAAGCAGAAGGCCGTCGTCTGCGTAACCAGTCAATGAACAGCCGGATGGTAATGGAATCGCTAGAAAATCATCGAAACCCATGTTCCATAGATAAGGACTAATAACGGATCCTTGAGGACATCCCATCGTGAGTTCCTTCGACACAGCGTGATGACCAAGTTTAAGTTTTGCAGATCCGTGTGCAAAATATGAGTAAACGAGAGTGTAGATGTTTCTGAAGCAACCGCGGACTTTCATTTTAAGTAGTAGCATTGGCCACCACGCGTTGTCGAAGGCACCAGAGATATCAAGGAAGATGCCTATCACGTACTTATGTTCAGATGAATTTACTACTTTCCTGACAGAGATTGCCGCGTCAATAGTAGATTTTCCTATTGTGAAGCCGAATTGGTTATTATGAAATTTCGGTCCATCTGGCAGCAAACGTGGAACTATAAGGCGCTCGAGAAGTTTCCCTAAAGATGGTAGTAAAGTTATAGGCCGGTATGATTTAGGATCATCCGGGGGGTTGTCACCACTTTTTGGTATTATGCGTATAAAACCGGAACGCCATATACGAGGGAAAATGCCTTCAGCAATGCAACGATTAAAAACGGTCAGTATAGAGTCACCCGATATTTTACAAGCTTCTTTAATCATTCTATTCGATATTTTATCTTCTCCAGATGCTTTATTAAGTGGTAGTTTATTGACAACGTTTATGAATTCGTCAGTGGATGGTAAGTCAGACGCTGGGGATTCCGGCGGTTCAGCAGCCCATGATCTAATCTGTTGATGATACTCGTTATCATTTCCAGGTAGATCATCAGGTATAAGAGTATTGAGAAGAGCCTCCGTGGTCTCCTCAATACCAGTGGTATGCATGTTATTAATTTTAATATTTTGGATATAAGCAAGATCGACTGATCTATTGGCTTTAAACTCGTGGTACAGAGGAGACCACGGACCCTCCCTATCTAGTGTTTGCACTACCTTCTGTAACAGATTTCCCTTCGATTTTGCCACCGCGGCTCTATAACTAGATCTGGAAATTCTGAATCTATTTAATGTATCAATAAATATGTCTCCCGTGATTTGCTGTTTTTTAAGCTTGTTTAGTTTTTTGCGCGCTCTGCGGAAACGTTTACGTTGTTCAGTTAAATAGCTATTCCACCAATCACATCTACGAGTGTTGGTTATTGATCCGCGACCTACAGCAACATCAGCACAGTATGTAAATGTGTCTGACATGATTTTAGCACTTTCTTCTGCTGACAACCCATCGCGAGTGAAGTCTTTGGCATGAGATGCAAAAAGTGAGCTAAAGAAATCCCAGTTCGCCCCTTTAGATTTGTATCTAAAATTTGATCCAATATTTTGATAACTTTGTGTCAATCTAGGTACAAATTCGTACACGATCAGGCGGTGATCACTACACGACGCGTCTGGAAGGACGCGCCACCTGTCCAAGCGAACGTCTGCACTAGATAGTGTGACGTCAATAGAAGACTCGCCCATTTGGCTGCAAAAAGTAGGTGGTGCGTCAGGGGTATTGTGTATTGATAGATTCATCTCAGCGATGAAATCCTCGACAGCACAACGTCGTTCAAAATCAGTGGACCGTACTTTGCCATACCAGAGTGATGATGACGCGTTAACGTCGGCGCCAATGATTATTTTGCGGCCTGCAAGCGACCGCAGAACGTGGCGAAGATTATGTATGTGTGGGGCAACAGGATCTGAGTATTGAAAATAACAGCTCACAACGTAAACTTTATAAAGTGCCGTTGAAACCTCCGCGACAGCACAGTGTGGCGTCATAAGATATTGTAACGATGTCACTGAAAAACTAGTAGAACGCGAAACGTAAATTCCAGCTCGTGCCCTGCCATCTAGTTGTACTACTTTTTGACGTAAGCTTGCATTTTGATATTGTTCTTGAATAAGGACAATGTCTAAGTTATAATCTAAAATTAATTTATCTAACTCCGACGTGGCCACCCTATCGTTATGAAGATTTAATTGTGCAACGGTAAGATTATTTACTGTGTAAGCCATCCTTAGTAGTTAGTATTTAGGATTAACTGTTCGAGCTTGAGCTTATAGGTAGGACAATCCTGTGACCCGCAACGATGGTCGCACGGTTTTTTAAAGCGTTTACACGCCACGCATATTGGTGAATGCTCCAAATTGTCCTTATGAGGGCACTCCATCGTTTCATGTGCCTCGGCACAGTTAGCACAGGTAGGTGTTTTATTAACGCAATGTTTTCTAACGTGGCCGAAATATTGGCAATGTAAGCAGCGGACTACTTCGACATCATCGATAAAACGACAAGTGGCCCAATCAATAAACAATTTATCCTTGGTAGTGACCAAGTGTTTACGCACTTCGGATTCAATTTCTATGCCTATCCACTTCCGCCCGTTTTCTAAGGAACGCCTGCGAGTGATTTTAGTTGATTTGATAAAATCATCCTCTGCAACTGACAACTCGTCCTTAATATTTTGCCGGTATAATGCGGTCAGAAAAGCGCGGTCTTCCATTGAAGAAGGGACGTCCTTAACTAAAATACGCGGTTTGCGACCTTTTGGCTTTTCAAGCCGTAAGCCAGCGGATCTAATAGCGTCGACCGATTGAAGCTTTGCGAGTTGTTTCTCATTCGCGACGCGCAATACAACGCCTGACTTTGCGGTTTTTTTAACGCCTACGATTTGGAAACCGTCGTCGCTAGGATTAATCGCTTTCATTAAGGCCTGTTTCGTAGCGGACGATGACGCATAATCAGCTGAGCGCTCGGCGGTCGGATATGCAACTACACAGGGAAGCGGTACGCGCGACTCCATGGGCGGAGCAACTTTTGATAAACGGAGTTTTAATGAATCGGCATATGATACCTTGTTTAATTGCTTACTATTATCACACGTATTGGATTTAATTTTTTCCAATTCCCGTTCCGTTCTCGCTAGCTTTGTTTCATTACATGACGATTTAATCGCTAGTAAAGACACGATAGCCGTTACTCGCTGAGTAATATCCATGATCGCGGACTTATTCGCTATGTTTATGCGGGATCCCTGATCATTAACAAGGTCGTTGATTTTTGATAAATACGCTGATGCCTCAGATACTAGTTCGCAATAGTCAGCTTGGCTCGCGTCGCTAACATTTAAAATTGACGAGTTTTTTTCAATAGATTCCGATTTTTGCAGCCGCTTGGACCTATCCTCGGGTGAAATATATGATGGCGAAATTTCGCTAAATAAACGTTTTGTGTTCACGGAGGTCGGAGACCTGTTAGTTACATTGCTTCTACGAAATATTTCCCCACCACGGTCGGGCGGGTCATCATTATTCGTCGACATACTTATTATATCAAAAGTTGGTTTTAATTATAAATAACAAGGTTAACGCGACAATAGACGAGCGCCAAATAACGGGTGCAGTATTATTTCACGATACCCTCAGTACTAACAAAAATAAATGTACTTACCGAGAAATTAATTCGGTTATTTAACACAATAAATTACTTATGGGACGTTAAAAACTTACGAAACGAGCACTAAACACAATAGCACACAACCAGAAACAAATCACGAGCCGGAATCCGATCGCGAAAAAATATAATCGTAATTACACTCGGCTCTGTCCTCGAGATCAAGAAGTACTATGTAGTAACGCGCAGGTACTGCTATCCAACCACTAAATTTGAAATCAACAAGATAAGTAAAAAACAACTAGTAACGCCCTCTCTTGGTTAATCATTCGCGTTTTAGTGCTTTAGCTATCCGCCACGATTTTTCGTTCCTCTCAATTAATAAATGTTTTATTAGGAAAATCCATGTTTTAAGTAGTTTTAAGTGTTTGTGACTACGGTAGTAAGTACGTAAAACGTAAAATTATGCCGAAAAGACCATGTAGTGATGAATACTAAGGGCTATGTGAATAGAAAAAATAAAAACATGATAAAAATTTAAGGAAACGACTATCACACCGGCAATGCTCATCTTCGCAAGATTCAATAAAAATCTTAGGTAAGTTATTACATAGCTATTTTTAGTAAAAATATGGGCCTTTTTAGGGAGGAATATATATATAGATTTTCCGTATACCCACATTATTTCCTAAATAAGTTTTATTGGTTGTGAACATTTTGATGGAATGTGTCCGCCAATTGATAATACAATACAATATAATAACACTGTGTACAGTTCATAGGGATTGATACCAGTTCCATAACAAAATGATTGTGAGCATTACAATGGAATGTTTCCGTCATAATTTCAAAAATACCTGCTTTTGGTATTATAAATGCAATAACCATTTTAACGCAACATTTGCGCTAGCCTGTTGCCTCGGCAAATTATATAAACACACTCATCGTCCCTTGTGCTAACGCAATAGTCCATTGAGACCACACAGAGTACAGATCTTCCCAATGAGGTAGATGTCCTGCTAAATGAAATGGTTAACATATCGGTGGAGCCACTGGAACTTCCGTAAATGTCTCATCTAAGCCTGTTTTACTGATATGACAGTGAAGCGGACGTATGGATTATTAAAAATAACGCAGCTAAAGAGAAACTTCCGGATGATATTTTTGGTGAAGCTCTTATAAAAGAAAAACATTTCGGGCCAGGGATACAGCTACAATTGGCCTTTATAAGGAAGCCAAAAAATATATTATTCCAAACATAGAATAGCTCTGTATTAAATCAGGAGGTTAAAGCAGATTGACAGAGGTACTTAAATATTACTTTTAACAAATTTTAATCTGTTTTAATTAATTAACGAAAATTAACAAAAGCAATTTGTTTTTGTTATAAATATGCCTAAAGCCCATAATGTCTTGATAATTGTTCGTCTAGGAGATGCTCTTTTATATTTCTATCTAGCGACAATACCAATATACATATATTACACTTATATCGTCGTTAACTGATCCTGGAAAGCTAGCCTGTGACTTGCAATATACGGAATCAATGATTCGCAGAAGTTTGGTTTAAAAAAAAAAAAAACTCGCACGGAGGTGAAAATGAAATAGACGCGGAAATGAAAACTTGATCCTGGAGGAACCTCTACACTTGGATCTTCAAAACGATATCAAACCAGATGCAAAATATAATCTTGAGACCCCCCACTTCCGCCCTCGATCAGGCAGACGGAAGCTGTGGCTAAACCTCAGATAATGGCTGCCCCAACCAACCAGCCGGAGTACCAGCGCCTGCAGCGCCGTGCTATATAGCTGCGGCTGCAACCGTGTGTACCTTATAGGGGCTTACAGACCCACGCACCGCCGCACCGATAGACCCGGTGAGTTATCTGGGACGTGTGTTGTACTTTCTCGATATATGGCGTCTTATCACCAGCGATGCAGTACTCTTATATTGAGTTGAAGGGTATACATAACCGTTACTAAGTACTACTTAAATAAGTCTGATTTGATAGTATATAGAGAAATCGTCAACGATTTATTGAACGCCCATGCAATATCGGCCTGCCAACCATGTTTATGGTCAATATGTTTCTAGCGCAATTCTAATACATAAACCAAAAGGTAGACTACGTGCCATCTTAAATCCTTAAATAGATTTGTAAATACAAACAATTTGCAATAAGAAGAACTAAGCAGTACAGTAAAAAAAAAAAGATTTGAAGGATCCTTATCTGTTCAACGTTCTTCCATTTGCTGCTGCACAGCCCCATACGTTTTCACAAAGCTTCTAATACCTGTGTTGGCATTATTAAGAAGTTTAGGTTATTTGTTAACTACCTATATATTTAGATGACATAATATGTTGTATTGGAAAAACTTATGAGAAATGTGAAAATAATGTTCAAACATCTGCATTATCATCATATCAGCGAAAGGTCTTCCACTGTTGAACAAAAGCCTCCTCCATAGATTTTCACAACGTCAGGTCACATGCCGTCCTCGTCAGACAGCTGCCAGCTACCTTTCCCAGGTCGTCTGCCATCCCACGCTGCGTTTTCCGGTGCGTGGTCTCCACTCGGAGAATCTTTTTGCCCCAACAGCCGTGAGTTTGATTATTCAAATGCCCAAATTAGTCTTTGGGTTTTGTTATTGATAATGAAAAAATGTATTGACCCTAAATACCCGTTGTATGTAAATATCTAGGTTTCATTATTAGTACAGTTATGACATATATAATATATTAAATGACATATATTATGTATTAAATGATAAAAAACAGATCATAAATGATATAAATAATTTTAAGACTCCTCGCCTTAGATGTCTCACTCGCATAGTGGGTCTACTTGTATCTGCATGTCCTGCCATTCAATACAACGCTAGCTGTATACAAAAGAGTTAAAGATGTGTAAATACCTAGCACTATTAAAGTTTGATAATTATGAAAGTTACGTGAATCTACATTCGTATATTCACCAAACTTTTTATTGGTGGTGGAACAAAATTAAAAATGTCGCCAATTTTATTCGTGACGAGAAATATTTGATTGAAATATATTCCGATGCGAGCAAGACAGGATGGGGGGGGGGGGGGGGGGCATGAACGAATGAACAATGAGCTGATACAGCAAAAGGAGCATATTAAGCTAATAAGTTTAAAACTAATAGCAACCTTTTTGGACTTAGTATATTTCCAAAACCGCTTAAGATTGTGAGATCCTTTTTGTGCATGCAAAAACACGACTCAACTTTATTTTATATTGTAGGTGTAACAAATGGGTGGTATTAGGTTTCCACATTAATGTAATTACTAAAGAACTCTGGCATTGGTGCGTTGAAAGCAATATTGACGCTTTCACCTCAAGAATAAGTTCAGAAAATAATGAAGTAGCAGACCACAGAATCTAGGGCCACACATACTCACAGAATAAGAACAGTAACACTGCCTTCAGCAAAATCATACACACGTTCAGTACACCAAAATCTGTTTGCATCTAGAATCAATAGAAAATGTGTTTTTGTGCATCAGGAAGAAAAGATCCTGGCACTTACGCTGTAAATGCCTTACATTGAATTGGAATAATCAAAAATCCTATGCATTTCTACCATTTTCTATCATATTAAATAAATAATTTCAGGGCATAATTACAGATAAGGCTGAAGGCATTGTTGTTGTTTCATACTTCCGAGTCAGGCATAGTTGCCGTTGTGTCAAAGATTCTGAGTATCAAAAATTATCCTGTTTCATCTAAGTGACCAAGCCCTTTTGTCATGTTCCCACACACCGTCACCACCACAGCTTATCCTGGCTGCAGGCAGGTTGTCAGGAGGGTACTACTAAAAAGAGGCGTCCTCCTTCTATAGATATTCTGTATGCTTCGGTTTCCAACAATACTATGAATCAGTATGATACAGATTTAAAAAGGTGGTTCCATTTTTGTGTGTCTCATTACATTGATTTATATAAAGCTTCTGGTCCTAACATCAAATATTTCCATATTACGCTATTTAATGACGGTGCCCATATGATCAACTTTGTTAATAATATCTGATTAAAATTCGGATCGGATGACAGAATTATTCGTTTATTTTAAAGGTCAAGGTTTCTATAATCTAAAACCACCAATACTAAAATATAATTAATCCTGGGTACCGTCTGTTATACTAAAGTACTTGTCTAATTTGTACCCCAACGATGAGCTAGACCTACATTATCTAACCTAAAAGATTTTACACTAATCGCATTAGTTACAGCCTACAGCATTCAAACCACATTGAAAATAACTATTCAAGACATTTGTGTTACTATATGGTTTGACCATATCTCCATAAAGATTCTAGACTTGAATAAGACATCGCGTATTAGTTCAACAAGACTGTCTTATCTACCATTTTTACTCAGCAACTAGAAATGTTCCCAGCCAATAGACTTAGATCGTATACTATATATATATATCTAAGACTCGGACGATTATATGTTAACTAGAATATCTTTTCATAAGCTTTAAAACTCCATAAAGCTGTAAGTTGACTTTAAGCCACTAGACAAAAAATATTTTATGGGACAATGGTGTCGATATCAGTAAATTCAAGGCCCACTCCACTGACATGCGCTACTTGCAGCTCTTAAATCCAGGCGTCTTCATATTTAGAATAATTGGAGTGAGCCTTCATCAGTATTTGCCAGGCTTTATCAAATACCAGTGTCAACTAATAATGACTAATCATTTCGGTTTATCTATTTTACACACCTAATTATTATTTATATAACACACAAATATTTAGGATCACTATATTGTAAAATATGTTTCTCGTATAAGTACTTCAAATCTATGATCTAATACCATGAAACAGTTAAATTATAAGTTACCACATTGATTAGTCAAACTGCGTATTATACTTTTTGTTCTTGCAAATATTTCACCTGATATAATATATTTACATATATACAACGCATTTAATGCTTTCAAATTCTACATAGTACTTCTTGATCTCGAGGACAGAGCCGAGTGTAATTGTAGATTAAACGAACTTACCTGAAGTGAAGTTCTATCCCAATTACACGAAGGCTCTGTCCGAAGAGATCAACACCCGCCCAATCCCGTGCACTCATGATCATGTAAGATCCATGAGCCCCTAATGCGTTGTATGTATGTATGGTAACTATGGATCCCGTTCCCCGCTTTAAACTAAATGATTAACCAAGAGAGGGCGTTACTAGTTGTTTTTTACTTATCTTGTTGATTTCAAATTTAGTGGTTGGATAGCAGTACCTGCGCGTTACTACATAGTACTTCTTGATCTCTTCGGACAGAGCCTTCGTGTAATTGGGATAGAACTTCACTTCAGGTAAGTTCGTTTAATCTACAATTATAATGAGCAGCGAATTAGACCCACACTGCACCGTACGAATGCGCGGGGGGAAGTGCATATTATCGGTATTGTCAACGTCATTAATGAGCCGTTGATGGTACGCGAGACACAGTGACTAAGCGATTGGGTTTGTGCGGCGTGTCTCGGGCTCGCTCCCCACACGGAACAAATATTTGTATGATCTACAGATGATTGTACCGGGTCTGGATGTTTGTGCATCTTGGATTTATTTCTGTAAACTGTACCTACCGTTTAGACAGTAATCCTAGCGCGGGCAGCGTATAAAAAAGTAAACGTTCCTATATAACTTTATATTCATCTTTTCAGCCGAATCAAGTCCACTACTGGACACAGGCCTCCCCCAAATATCGCTACAATAACACATCTGCGTGTGTTGTGAACACATTGGAAGGTTTCCACATAATCGCAACGTTTGGCAGGCGGGTTGGCGATCGCAGTTGAGTTGTGAATGTATTCGAAGGACGCTGCTGCCTCTCCTCTATCTAATCCCTTAGTCACATTTTACCACACCCACGGGATGAGATGGGTCGGTGTTATTCGTAGCCAGCACTACACAGTCCACGTTATGTTATAAATTATATATTTATTGCAAAAACATCACAAAGATACATGAAAAATTCTATCCATGTTAAAATTCACCGAAGCTAACATAAAAGTAAACTTTTCACCGTGTAACTTTTACATCATGTCATTCTCTCAGCGTAAAAGCCACCAAATTCCACAATATTTTGACGTTTGCCATTGTAAACGTCAAAATATTGTGGAATTTGTATAAAACGTATATCTGTTAACTGGTAACTGACACAAGAGAAACGCTGGAGTGGGCTATAGTTAAAAAGAAAATAAAGAATATTACGTATATATATATAATATATATATGACGATGTACCTCTAAGACAGATATACACATATACACAACAGCCAGTAAACATCCACTGCAATGTTCGGGTCTTTGCTGCCGAACATGACCGTGCCAGTGGTCTTAGCCAGTAGCCGTCGGAGGAATTTCACGACAAATTACCGCTGGGAACCAATAAAAAAAATACAGAAAGAAAGAAAATATTTATTCAGCCACAACAAGAGAGAATATATGTATATACACACGAAATGATAAGTGTAATTATCCAAACAACAATAAAATAATAAAAAGTATCACAATTGCGTGTGCCTCGTGGTTTGGCTGAATAGGGTAGACCCTAGTTAAGCATGTGCCAGACAGAAGCCGGCCCTGGTTTTCGACTATACCCCATAGTGACTCACGGATATGATACCAGCTTCTGTACCATTACTTAAAAAATAATTAAACCAATTTTTTACTAAATAAAATAACGCTAAAGAAAGAAACAAAAATAAACAACCAAAAACAAGTTACCTGAACAAAAATAAGAATAAATAAGTAGGTAAGTACAATAAGCCATTTATAGAGAATAGACATACACAGTTATGGTGACATTGTAAATAATAACAAGCACAGATATCCAGCATGTTTCGGGCTCTACACCGGGGCGGACAAACATAAGATGTATTTCATTCAGGTCTAATAAAAAAGGATATATGCTATAATATAATATAATCTTTGTATTCGATTTAAAAAATTACATCTGTAATGACAATCAGTAAGTTGTGACATCACTCAGTGAACTTCGACGATTATGTATCTACGGGGAGTCTGTGGAAGGTACTCGTATTTGGTAAATTAATCTGAGTTCGAGCATCCTCTAGAAGCTGAATTTTGCTAAGTTCGGAGTAACTTTGCACTCAGAGTCACCCTGAAACTGCGGGCTAATAAATGTAGGTCCAAGCAAATAGTATTCCTGACTTGATTACCGTTGTTTCATGATAGTTTACTTTCTAATGTATAACTTGTATCACTAGTCAGTTTTCCCCAAGTAAAATGCTTCGTTAGATAGGTCCAACTTCGAGAAAGAGTGACCTCTTTCTCGTCGAATCAGACTCGGCTGGGCAGCGTTTGGGAAACTTCGCAACGTCTTTTCGTCAACAATACCGCAATGCCTCAAGATGAAAGTCTTTAACCAGTGTGTGTGATGACATATAGAACAGAGACGTGGTCACTCACAATGGGCGTCATAAGAAAGCTCAAGGTCACTTAGCGAGCTATGGAGAGAGCTATGCTTGGTATTTCTTTACGAGATAACATCAGAAATGAGGAGATCCGTAGAAGAACTAAAGTTGTCGACATAGCTGAAAGGATTAGTAAATTGAAGTGGCAATGGGCAGGGCACATTGCTCGTAGAACTGATGGCCGTTGGGGCACAAAGGTTCTCGAATGGAGACCGCGCACCGGAAAACGCAGCGTGGGATGACCTCCAACGAGGTGGACAGACGACCTGGTGAAGGTCGCTGGGAGTCGTTGGATGAGAGCGGCATGTGACCGCTCGTTGTGGAAATCTAAGGGGGAGGCCTTTGTTCAGTAGTGGACGTCCTGTGGCTGATATGATGATGATGATGAAAATGTTTCGGGCACAAATAATTATTTTCCGTTTTTAGGTTGCTTTACAAGTCGTGTGATGGCGGCTAAGTGTAGCATTTACCATTTCATCCCTTGGGTATCGTAAAACACGGCTATTGAATTAGCCAGAGGATGAGCAGCAGTGTTCTTGGAGTACATTAATTACAACTCAATTGCGATCGCAATCCGCCTGCTAAGCGTGGTGATTATGACCAAAACTCTCACACAACATAAACTGCCGTAGTGGTGATTTCTTGGGAGGCCCGTGTCCAGCAGTCGACATTTTTCGGCTTCAATGAAGAGGTTGTTTTATTGGTAAATCATAGCTCCCGTATCCCGCAATCCGTAGTCACACGGAACCCTAATTTTTCCATCTAATTCGCTGGATTTTTATGCAGCGATGTTTTTTTTAACAGTGTCCCACGGTAGACATTTTCTGTATCGGGCCAGTTTACAGAAATAAATCTCAGATACATAAACACCCAGACCCAAACAACTATTTGGTCCATGTCTCAAACTCGCGAAACGCAGCGCAGAACCCGTCAAATTCACCGTCAGATTCCTAGAAAACCTAATAATAAAGCAATATGAACTACTAGTGATTGATGATCATAGCTTCATATAATTATATATAGTAACCAAACGAAACACTTCTGCTGTTAATCAATATATACATAATGAAGATATTATGGTATAGGTTTCAAGAAAATTATCGCCGTATCACATGTTGGTGACGTGTGAGGGTTGTTCACGACGAAACTTTGTATGGTTTAATTGGTTTAATAAATGTATGCCGAAATGAGTGTTGGGGGGATTATAAATATACGATAATAGCTCTTTGGTTATTTTGATGTCGTAAATCTGAGCCTGTTATGAAGACGGTAGTCATGAATTGAATTAATGAGGTATTTACTAAGTGGTGGTTGTCCTTGTGATGTCCGAATTAAGATTATACCACCACTCCATCTCCTCCCGTGGATATCGTAAAGGGCGACTAAGGGACTCTAACCCAGAGATATAGGCAGCAGCATCCCTTCTGAGAATAGTAGCCATACTGCGCTCACCAACCCACCTGTCAAGCGTGGTGAGTATTGACAAATAACCGCCAAAATGACGAAACAATTGTGGAAATCTCTGGGGGAAGCCTTTGTTCAGTAGTGGACGTATAAATGGCTGATATGAGTTTGAATACCAAATGATTTACCATACTCTCTTTGTATTCTATCCAGTGTTGAGACGAGCAAGTCATTCACCTGGTGGTAAGCGTCATTACAATTGTACTGCTACCCAGGACTGGTCCTGCATGGCACCACACTTCGTTTGTCACCGCAAGACATTAGTTTAGTCTCTTATGCAAAGTAATTTCACTAACTAATTACCCTTCAAGCGGAAACACAGTCATTTCTAATGTTTAAACACTGCTTGGTGGCAGATTATCTGGCACTGCGGTGGTGCCTTTCTTTTTCACGTGGTGGAAATATATAATGGACTTTCTCTGCCCCGGGAAGGGCGGTGGAGTATGTCGGACTCCCACTGGCTAAAACCACCGCTACCTGAGCGGTCATCTTCTGCACCGAAGAATGAAACTAGCTCAAAACATCTCCGTCTAGAGCCGCCTATTAGTACACCTTTAGGCACATCGCAGAGGAGATGACTGTAAACCAATCACCTCGTCTAGCGGAGGGGACGCGGCTATGAAGAGGCTAACTCCGTGCACATTTTGGGGTGGGGTTTGAAGAAGATCTCCCGAAGCCTTGGTGTGTACTGTACTGCGCACATGGTGGCACTTGACTGCTTGCACGCCATCATCTTCCCGGTGGTCACGCGGCATGAGCATACAGAGTTCCCAATCTGTGTGCCCGGTACTCCCACTATGGTGCACCAGTACCAGTGCTATATAAATGGCTTGGGCGACTTTCAATAATAAACAACTACTGCTATAACTTTTTGAAATAAGACAACAATAATCTAAATGATTTAAATTGCCGTATTAATAATCAGGTATGAAATTATTTGGATTATATCTAATCTAATCTAGCACATCACTCATTGGGGGGTTTTGCCATAATCGCCACGCTTGGCAGACGGGTTGGCGATCGCAGTTAAGTTGTTAATGTACTCGAAGGACGCTGCTGCCTATCCTCCGGCTAATCCCTTAGTCGACTTTTACGACACCCACGGGAGGAGATGGGGTGGTGGTATTCTGAGCCGGCACTACACCCTATATTATTCCCGAAAAGTTAGGATAATGGGTATCTTTATTAATTGAAAGGGACTTAAATATTGATTGGAGTTTCAGTATTCAGTCGTTTGTAATATTGATATAGCGAAAATTAAGTTTACACAATCCTAGTTCAATATCACTAGAACTTTAAAGTTTAACCTGTATAGGAACTTATTCGACGATCAATTATGTTTATTTATTTACTGCTTTATTTTTAGGCAAGCTAAGGTCTGAGGTTGCTGTGGGAGCTCACATCACAGCTTTGTCAAGCAGGTTAAGTTATGCAGTAAGAAAGATTAGGCAGCGCACAGGTGTAGCTACTGCCAGACTAGTGTATTTCGCGTATTTCTGGAGCATTATAGCCAATGGCATCCTGCTCTGGGGCGTTGATTCATTTTTCATATTACAGAAAAGGGCTATCCACGTTATTTATGACATATGGCCCCGCTTGTCGCTTAGACAGTTTATTTAAAATACGTAATCAATATACTCACTCTGGTATCACTTTATATCTTTTTAAATATAACATACGTGCGTAAAAACCTCAATTATTTTAATGTAAAAAGCCAATATCATGATAATTTTACTAGAAATAAAAATAAACTAGTAGTAGATTAGACTAGAGAGACTAGATTAACTAAGGCTGACAAATCTTTCTTATGGAATGGTGCCCGGTTTTATAAAAAGTCACCAAAGCAAATTAAGGGATGGGACGTTTAAAACACACATTAAAACAATTCCAATTAAAAAGCTTATTATATAATCAAAGACTGTGTTACGTGGGACGTGTGGCGTTAATTCTTATCTGCACATGTGGCTTCCCTGGAAACAAATTTTATCTGCAATGTTTATATTGTATATATATTATTTTTTGTTGTATTGTATAGCTGCAATATGTTTATCTATGTATAAAGACCTGTCTATATTAATTTGTGAACACTAATTTATTAAACAATGTACCTATAAAAAATTAACTAGCCCCTAAGTATTTCTTTCGGAAATCCCGTTTAGGGGTTGTCATATAGCGAAAGGTCCTCCGTTGTTTCAGTATGAAAGAAACTGTTAGGACCTAATCACTGATTAAATAATTTAGTTGATTCGAATTTAATGTTTAAATAAACATACAATATAATAATGTCTCATATACCAAATATAAATATAAAATTAAGAATTAAACACTGCACAATTTTCAGTTCTGTACACGTTGTAACGGCGACGCGTGGTTTGCGCTGCAGCATGTCATCGTGTTATCTTCCGCAGAAGCTCTGAAACACGACGACTTTCGACCAGAACTCCTCCTTCGAGAAGGTCTCCCGGTAGTGTCCTGTTAGTTAATGTTGGGGCACCATTTCAACCTCAAGACTCTCAAGATGGAGACCCATCTGTATACACTCGACGATCTCTTCTACCTTCGCGGTGTGATATAGATGTAATTTATTATATCTATAATAGTAAATTGTCTATAACAGCGAATTTATCTGATGCAAACCAATTTTCTTTAGATTTATACCCTACTGGCATCAAATGTTCCCGTTTAAGACCTAAATCTATTTGATTAGGGTACCTCAAGCAATGCCTAACCAGATCCAATTTTGCCTTAATAGGATTTATTGGAGATTGTATTAATAGTCGGTTGCTATGACAACGGGCGCTGGGTAAGCAATACTAATGTAGTGATTTATGTTAATAATGTGGTGTATAATATAAATTCAGTCACTAATGGCTGCCCAGACTGGCCATTGAATATGAACGTTAGATTACGCCCTGTATGTTTTATCTTTACTTATCATTATCGCAATCACAATTGCTTGTATCAAGTTCATTTTTATTATGTTGTACTTTCGAGAAAGTTCCGTACATGTAGAATGGTCGAAATCTTATATCGATAGCTTATGTGTAATAATGAGCAAATATTCCATGACGATTGTGATCGCGAGAACTGCTACGCGATTGGGATGAGATCTTGAACAAACGAGTAAACGGCCATTTTCTAGTAGTAGATGTGTGGTGCCGGCTCAGAATACCACCACCCCATCTCCTCTCGTGGGTGTCGTAAAAGTCGACTAAGAGATTAGCCGGAGGATGGGCAGCAGCGTCCTTCGAGTAAATTAACAACTCAACTGCGATCGCCAACCCGTCTGCCAAGCGTGGCGATTATGGCAGAACCCCCCAATGAGCCCACAACACACCCATATCGGTCATTGTGGTGATTTTTTGCGGGAGGCCTGTGTCCAGCAGTGGACTTCATTCGGCCGAAATGATGATGATGATGATGAGATATTGTAAAACGCAACAAAGTGTGAAATCTGACATTTATATATTATAAAGAAAAAAATTTAAATACAATAATAACGGGAGCCTCACATCATTGCGGGATTCTTAAATACTGAGTGATGTGTTTCTTAATTCGGCTGATTGGCTTATCACCCATGCCATTGAAATGTTTGTATCATTTGTTTTGTGTATGAAAGAAAGAATGAAAGCTTCATTAATGGTACAATACAACGTACGTTACATCTAGAATACAAATACAGGGGGATATAAACCCGTGACAAGAGAAACATGATAATGTCCTCTCACGTATCTAAATTATACTTAGAAATAAGCAAAATTTTATTATTAGTAACTAATTAAAATTATATTATTTGAATTTCTGCTCTCATTGTATTTGGAAAAGACGCAAGTTGCAATGAAAAGAAATAAAATTAATTCCTTGTTCTCTTTAAAACTTCTTACACTATTACTACACTGAGAACAGTTGACTACATAGCTCCTATATCACTTATAATAGATGCAGGTCTTTTCATAGCAACACAAATGGAAATAACACATTGTATATGTAGGTACTCAGTACAACGATGGTTGGCGGACATGATTAGGAGCCGCGCCGTCTTTGTCCCGCCAGACGTTCATCTTGCGAGATGAAACTCACGGGTACATGCAACCGCCATTTTGTTGGACGTGGCGCATATTGCACTTCTGAATAGGTTAGAGTTAAATTAAGGCTGACAAAGCAAAAGTGGCTGGTACCGCTCGGGCGATTTTATATGAATTTGGCTAGGTGTAAAAGGTAAAATTGAATCTACTTCCTGCGTATATTGACGTTCAAATTCGGTGTTTTCCTGATTAAGAATATAGTAGCACTCTATGTCTTCCCGTGGATATCGTAAAAGGGTCTCTAACCAGAGGGATGGGCAGCAGCGTCCCTTCTGCGTTCCGCTTTCCAAGCGTGGTAAGTACTAGAAAATTCCTTCCACGACGACACACAGCATGTAACCGGCCGTCGTGGCTATTTATGCGGGAAACCCTTATTCAGCAGTGGACATCTTTCAGCTGATTTGATGCCCAAACGCTCCCTAAAATGGCCGCTGGCAAAAGTGACGTCATATTTTTATTTAAGTTTGGATTATTGTTGTACCACTTTTTGTTACAACATTTACACAATAAAAAAAAATCTAGTTACACAAAGCAGAATATTGGTGCAGACATGATAAGAAGCCGTGCTGTCTTTATGCAGCATGACACAAGTGGAAAAAAAACATCGGTACTGCAAAGACGGCCACCTCTTTGGTGTATGTTAACAACCATCGTTAATAAAATAATATTTGTACTCATTTGAAATTTCATTTTTATTTTTAATTTCAATTTGCCGTGTGGTGCCGGCTACGAATAGCACCAACCCATCTCATCCCGTGGGTGTCGTAAAAGGCGACTAAGGGATTAGACGGAGGATGGGCAGCAGCTTCCTTCGATTACATTAACATCTCAACTACGATCGCCAACCTGCCTGCCAAGCGTGGCGATTATGGCAAAACCCCCAATGAGCACACAACTCACCCATATCGGTCCGTGTGGTGGTCTTTGAGGGAGGCATGTGTCCAGCAGTGGACTTTATTCGGCCGAAATGATGACTCATTTGAAAATGCTCTGACATGACGTTTCGGTTATGCGTACAAATGTCAGTAACATGAGGGATTCTAGCGTTCTAGCTCTAGATGCTAGCGTAGTCGGTTGAAAACGAGATACGCTTTACAAGTTATAATATAACCACCAAGCGGCCCACAGAGTACATTTATATATACTGAAGCGGCCACGCCGCTCGTACGTGATTCGTTGCATTCCGTCTCGTGTCATTTAATACGACAGCGATCAGGCAGCTTAGTAATATATATGTATATAATAGGAGCCTTCGATATATATACTTTTTCTACCCATTGTACTAAGAATCTCACGTGCAGTACACAGAAGCACAGACGAAGAATCGGACGCGTCACTTTCCTGTAAGCACCTCATCCTATTAATGTCCGAAAAATACTTCATTTTCATCAGTCCGTATAACGTTCACTGCTGAACATCTGCGTCTCATTGAACTGCTGCATCAAGGCTCGACACAAAAAAGAATTTCATTTACAAAATATTATTTGTAGCTACAATTTGAAACCTTCTAAGTTACCAATAAATATTTCCCTACCAGTTTCAGGAAAACAATAAACGGAGAGCCAATAAGAACAAAAAAGTTAAGAGAAAATCAAGCAAAGTATTTCTTTGTTTTCAGCCTAGATACAATTCGCGAAATCGAGGATTATTATTGTCCAGTTGGAAAATATCATTGGCATACAATATTTAGGATTAAATTTTGTGCTTATTGGAAATGTATTTTACTATTTTTTTTTCTTCTTAACAAAAACGTTGCCCCACTTTAGGATTTCTCCTGTGTCGTGGGTGCGTTACATGAATTCCACACTTCCTAAAAGTCTATCGTTTGCCGTGTGGTTTCCAAACAATAGGCCACTCATATTTTTTCGTGAGTATCGTAAGAGGCACCTGATAAAATATAATGAGAGTATGGGCTGCTGCAGCATCCTTTCATACACACACATTTTTTTATTTTATTAATCCGGTGGAAATACCTCATGAAGTACATGAGGTATTTCTCCGTTCGCCCCGGGAAAGGGCGAAGGGGCATGTCGGACTCCTACCAGCTAAAACCACCAGAGTGATTATCGTCAGCACCGAAGGGAGGCTCCAGAAACTCGAATAATCTCCATCTAGAGCACGATGCACATACGTAGGTATACACACGCATATCAGCGCGTAAATGTCCACTGCTTACATGGGCCTTTCACCACGCTCGGCAAATGGATTGGTATTCGCAGTGGGTTGTTATAAGTTGCTACACTGTTGCTGTAGATCCTCTTCATGTCAACCATTAGTAGCCTTTTACGAAAGGTTGAGAGGAATGGTCTATTTTTTGTCGAATCAATGAAGGAGTGTTGTAAATGGATTTATTGAGTACGAGTACAACACTCATTTTCATGAACTATGTAATAACAAAATGAGGTTATGTCAAAATGCCATCCGTTTGCCAAATCTAGTGTTTAAGGATTTACATGGATTATTAACTGGTGCCGGCTCAGAATACCGCCACCCCATCTCATCCTATGGGTGTAGTAAAAGTCGACTAAGGGATTAGCCGGAGAATGGGCAGCAGCATCCTTCGAGTACATTAACAACTCAACCGCGATCACCAGCTCGTCTGCCAAGCGTGGCGATTATGGCAAGACCCCCCCAATGAGCACACAACACACCCATATCGGTCGTTGTGGTGACCTTTGGGGGAGGCCTTTGTTCAGCAGTGGACATCCTGTGGCTGATATGATGATTAACTCCCAACGGTCTGTGTCTAATTTAGGTGACTCATGATAATTGAATTTTTAAGGGTTGACAATGAAGTTTCCTCTAGTATTTTTTTCATTCAAAGTTTGTACAAGTGTCTAGATAGTGTGGTTGAAGTCCGAACTGTAGTGATGATTGTATAGTGTTAACCACCTATTCGTACCTAAGCCGAAGCCCATGTTATTCTACCAGCAATAGACTTCCCCAGAAATAATAACTTCTAGCAAATTTTATCTAACACATAACCAAGACCTTTTTTTTTATTGGTGCCCAGTGGAAATTCTTCATGAACTTCCTTCGCCCCGGGGAAGGACGAAGGGGCATGCTGGACTCCTACCGGCTAAAACCACTGGAGTGGTCATCTTCGGCACGTAAGGGAAGCCTCCCTTACGTGCCGAGGTCCTCGTATGATCACACTAGAGCCGCCCTGGTGCCACGCCTATTGGCACATCTCGGAGAGGGTGACTGTAAAGTGGTCACCCCCCCGGGGGACATAACCAAGACCTACCAGGTCAGTTGTCTATTTCCTGCTAGGGTCCAATGCTTACAATGCGAACACTCACTACCAGCTATAGGTAAGTAGAAGGAACTCCGTGAAGTTTTCGCTGGTACGAACCGGCCCCGCCGCCCCTCTCAAGACGGAGGAAGTCCATGAGAATTTCCACACAACAAAACAAGAAGAAATTGGATTGTCTATTTGGAAACCCATCTAAACGGCATCTTATTTCGTGGTCACTTATCCAAGATATCCAAAACAAATCTCACAAAATCCAAATTCACAATATGTGCGACAAACTCATAAATAATGGAATATTCTTAATCAAAACACTTTCAATGCTAGAACAGACTATTATATATATACTGCAATATTGCAGGCTAAGGATAAATAGAAAAGTTTATTTATTTACTTGGATCATTAAAAAAATTAATATACTCGTTCAAATGACAATAAAACTATATATCAATAGAAAATATTTATGACTGCAGTACAGCCGTACGAGGCCACAAAGGGTCCCTATCTCAGCATATGCTGCAACAATTTATGCTGCAGTGCTGGTTTTCTGATAGTGGAATCTATATGTATATATGTATCTATGTGCCGCGAACTAAGTAACTATATAATACTATTATTGGAACTAAAAACGGGATGTTTACCATGTTTTTATTACTTTTGAGTTCCCGATATTGAGAGTGTCAACACATAATCACCGATGATACAGTTTAGTATTTGCTCCGTCCGAGAAATATACAGCCCCCTAAATTATATGGCTTGCCAAAAGTACATAAGCAAAATGTTCCGCTGCGGCCCATAGTCAGTCAGATTGACTCGCCCACGTACGACCTGGCAAAACATGTAGCTGGTGTGCTTCAGCCATTAGTTGGGCATTCAACATCTTATGTGAAAGACTCTCGGCACTTCATTGATATCCTGCAATCCATCAAACTTCAAACCAAGGACGTAATGGTCAGTTTCGATATCAAGTCCCTTTTTACGAATGTACCAGTGTTGGATTGCATGGAAGTAATTAAGGTAAAATTGCAACAAAATAACATCCCTGTAGAATACGCAAAATTACTACATCATTGTTTATCTACAAGTTATTTCACCTACCAAGGTCAATATTACCTGCAGATTGATGGTGTAGCTATGGGCAGTCCAGTAGCTCCAGTAGTAGCTAATATTTGGATGGAGCATTTTGAAGAGTTAGCTATCTCCACTGCATCTACACCTATAAAGCTGTGGAAAAGGTATGTTGATGACGTCTATGGCATCATTGAAGGAGATGAACAACAAGTAAAAGTATGTTTAGCACACCTAAACAGCATACATGGCAAAATTAAGTTTACCTGTGAAATGGAAAATGAGAGGACTATTCCATTCTTGGACGTGAAGATACGAGTTCGTACTGATGGATCGCTAGGCCACTCAGTCTACAGGAAATTGACTCACACTGACCGTTATCTACACGCGAATTCGCATCACCATCCCAGACAACTGAACTCTGTAGTGACATCACTCACCAACCGAGCGTATGATTTATGCGACGAGGAGCATTTACCTACAGAACTAGCGCATGTGCAGAGGGTCCTACAGAGGAATGGATATACATCGAAGGCCATACACCGTAGACAAAAAACTATTTCTAAGCATCAGAAGTGCGAGGTTGAGCGGCAACCGGCATTTTTGCCGTACGTGAGGGGAGTGACAGATAAGGTTGCAAACATTCTTCGGAAATACTCCGTAAAGACTATCTTCACTCCGTTCAAGAAAGTGTCTCAAATGCTGCGTTCGCCGAAGGACAACTTTCCCCTTGAAAAGCCAACAAGTTTACAAGGTTGACTGTAGTTGTGGCAAGTCGTATATCGGTCAGACGAAACGCACTGTAGCTTGTAGAATCTCAGAACACATTAGAGCGGTAAAAAACAACGACATCCAAAAATCGGCCATAGCTGAACGCCTGTTGGATTCGGGATCGAACCACTGCATCGAGTTACATAACTCTCAAGTAATCTCGACAGAACGCCACTATATACCCAGACTGGTAAGAGAAGCCATTGAAATTACCAAATATAGTAACTTTAATCGGGAGGACGGGTTTCAACTGTCGAAGGCCTGGAATCCAGTGATTCGATTGTGTAAAGACCGAAAGAGTGCCGTAAAAAGTTCGCGAGTGGACACAGTGAGTTTCGTATGTCGGGAACAAAGTCGAGTTGTGAGTGACTTAAGTGATAGTGGTAGCGGCACCCAGCGCACAAAACGTTTAAGGAAGAGGGTAGATCGTTTTGTCTGCTCATAAACATCCACCCGCAAAAACTTTAGGTTATCCGTGAACATGGCGCTTGCAACAGCGCCGAAATATCGGGAACTCAAAAGTAATAAAAAACATGGTAAACATCCCGTTTTTAGTTCCAATAATAGTGTTAGTGACCATGTCAGTTTAAAAACTTATATATAATACTAAATAACTCTCTACGAAGACGTAGGAAAATACAATGTAGACTGATGGTTGAACACTGAATTATAATCATCGTCATATCATATCGGCCATTTATACGTCCACTGCTGAACAAAGGCCTCCCCCATAGATTCCACAACTGTTTCATAATTTCGGGGGGTATTTGCCAATACTCACCACGCTTAGCAGGCTGGTTGGTGAGCGCAGTATGGCTACCGATTCACAAAAGGGACGCTGCTGCCCATCCCTCTGGTTTAAAGTCCCTTAGTCGCCTTTAACGACATCCACGGTAGGAGATGGAGTGGTGCCATATTCTTAATCCGGACACCACACAGGCTCAATTATAATGAGTAATAAGAGAGAGAGTAATAATTATTACAATAATGAAATATTACTATGTATCGAAAGCATGGTGAGGGAGTGTACGTACGAACATATAGAAGCTGCTGGGCAAATAAAACGAGCTGTAAAACGCAATGGCGCAGGCGCCCACCTAGCCGCGAACCCGCAGCTGGCCGGTTCCTCACGGCGTTGATGTAGGCACGAACATCTGGCAGGCCGAAATGAGGCACTAGAAAGCTCTTCCTGCTTTCAAGAGTCGTTGAATAGAAGGCAGATACGATTGAGAGTGCGTCTGATGGTTTACATTAATGTCTTGATGTCGGTAATGGTTCGGTTGCTGTACTTAGAAAAGGCTCACTTGCTTTCCATGGATGTTGTAAGCCTACTAATAATGGCAGCCATGCTGCAGCGTCTTTATTTTCTCTATGAAACCTTAACAACTTGCAACATAAACTGGTTGGATTAATTTGCTTGAATTTTTTTGAGACCTCTCTAAACCCTAATACATTAAACACGACCCGGTTTGCACTATAACATATAACAAGTGACGTCATTGCTGTACTTAGAAAAGGCTCACTTGCTTTCCATGGATGTTGTAAGCCTACTAATAATGGCAGCCATGCTGCAGCTTCTTTATTTTCTCTAAAAAACCTTACGCAACATAAACTGGTTGGATTAATTTGCTTGAATTTTTTTGAGACCATTCTAAACCCTAATAACATTAAACACGACACGGTTTGCACTATAAGTGATTGGCTTTCGGTTCGTGATCCATCCCTGCACAGAACAAATATTTGTATGATCAGGCGATAGGTGTTTTGGGTCTGGGTGTTTGTGCATGTGGGATGTATGTTGTAAACTGAACCCACGATACAGGAACAAACGTAGCGTCACATCGTAAGACATTTATATTTAAAGTTCAGGTTATTTACAGGCTCAGAAGAGTGCTCTATGAGTAAGTTTTCATTCTAACTATTGTACTATAAACAATGTAATGTTGTTATTGTCACAATTATTTCTCCAAGTCGTCGTTTCAAGCTCTAGTGATCGCACTTTGGTGAATTTAAATACCCTCTTTCACCGTATCCAGGTCAGTACTCCAAAACAACATTATTTTCTCCACATTATCTTCGCATTGTGTACAAAAGTTCTCAGGAGATTATTGTCTAAAATGGTGCCAGCACTCCAGGTACAAAAAGCAACGAAAAAATACATGTACATTTTTATGTTTTATTTCACAAAAGAACAAAAGCCGGGCGAAGCCTAAATGATCCTTTGCAAAGTATGAAGTATTGCAAGTATTTAACCGCGCCCGGGGACAAATAAATTTTCAAAGTAACCCCGAGAAGAGAGTGCTTGAAGAACTGGACGCCGCTTTATTTGGGTTGTGTGTGGTTATAAGTAGGTATGTGTGGCATTACTCATGTGTGTATGAAGTGAGCGTGCCTGAGTGCTTCGTAAGATTTTTCATCATAAATTTGCATTTTTCTGTAGAAATCTATTTCAAGTTAGTTATATCATTTCGTCATTTCAGCCGTAAAAACGTCCACTCCTGGACTGAAGCCTCCCCCAAAGATTGCCACGATGACTGGTATGGGTTTTTGTCGTGTGCTCATTGGCGGTTTTTGCCATAATTGCCATGCTTGGCAGATGGGTTGGCGACCGCAGTTGTGTTATAATTGTACTCGAAGGATGCTGCTGGCCATCCTCCGGCTAATCCCATAGTCAGCTTTTACGACACCCACGGGATGAAATGGGATGATGGTGTTCTTAGCCCGTAGCCCCTCCACATGGTGGAGCCGCCCTGCCGTCAATATGGCAGGGGCTTCGGGGATCGCAAGCGTGCGGTTTGGAGAGTCCGCGTGCTTATACAGAGTGACCCCGCGGGTAGACGGCAGCGTTAACGTCGGCACGTGCCACAGTGTGCTCAGCACAGCGCACAGCGAGGCTTGGCGTGATATTTTATAATAGCCTTTTTTACAATCACCTTCCCTACGCTAGAGGGAGCCTAAAGACGCAGTATGATCTTACGAGAACCTAGAGTCCCTTTAGGTACCGAAGATGATCGCTACAGTGGTTTTAGTCGGGTGGAATCCAGCATAACCCTTCGCTCTTACCCCATGCGCAGGAAGTTCATGATGAATTTAAACTAGAGACTAATAAAAAAAAATTACCATCGCAGTTCCGGATATTCTGCCACTAAGCAGCATTTTTGTTCATGAAATTTCTGGGCATAACAGACTAAATTACCAGTGTCTCGAGGTGAGGAGCGCAGTGCGGTGCGACGCAGAACAAGTCCTGTGTAGCATTACAATTTTATGAGCTGGCGTGACGTACACCATCAGGCAAATGACTAGCTCGCCATACATGCCATCCCGAGAAGTGCCTGGGGGGGCGACCTTTTTACAGTCGCCTTCCCTCCGCTAGAGGGGTTGACCGCTTTACAGTCATCCCCTCCGTGATGTGCATTAAGGCGTGAAACCAATGGGCGGCTCTAGTGTGATCTTACGAGGACCTGGAGCCCCCTTCGGTGCCAAAGATGGCCCCTCCAGTGGTTTTAGCCGGTGTGAGTCCGGCATACCCCTTTAGCCCTTCCCCGGGGTGAAGGAAGTTCCATGTCGAATTTCCACTGGGCACCAATAAAAATAAATAAAAGGTAGGTACCACCTGAATGTCAGATATTATAATGGGTGTAAGTGACATTGTAACGAAAATATATACCATGGATTTAGTACATGATTCCGGAACCCTGGGTGTGTCTTTTCATGAATTGTATGATTATTTTTTCAGTTTCTTTATCTGATTTCAGTACAAAATAATTGTTTACGTCCAGCCTAACGCTAATTTAACGTAAATTATAAATATTAAAACTACAGTAAGCTACTTGAAAATCACGTAAAACTGCAATGTAAATAAAAGCTTAACGCCTGTTCCTACGCTACAGTTCACGTATCCGTGGTTATCGTTCGCAGTACAATAATAGTATTATGTCAAAGTACAATAATCATTTAACGTTTTGATCGCGTTTATGATACATTCGTGCTCAAACACGTAATGTATCGTAAACATGTCATAAGAAAAAAAATCTAACTTATTAATTCCAAGTAGGCTTAAATGTAACCTATTCGCCATTTTGTCTGAACGTTATCACACACAGCCGGTATAAGTAGCACTATAATTGTGATAAGCAGGCATGAAGCTTACCACCAGGTGAATGAAAAATGTATAAATTATTTTATAAAGTACAATAAAGTGATACTTCCTTAATCGAGCCACCCCGTTTGTCATCATCATCATCATCATATCAGCCAAAAGACGTCCACTGCTGAACAAAGGCCTCCCCCATAGATTTCCATAACGAGCGGTTATATGCTGCCCGCATCCAATGACTCCCAGCGACCTTCAACAAGTTGTCTGTCCACCTCGTTGGAGGTCGTCCCACGCTGCATTTTCAGGTGCACGATCTCCACTCGAGAACCTTTTTATCCCAATGGCCATGATTTCTACATGCCAAGTGCCCATTACCACTTCAGTTACTAATCCTTTCAGCCATATCGGCAACTTTAGTTCTTCTACCGATCTCTTCATTTCTGATTCGATCTCGTAGAGAAATACCAAACATGGCTTTTGAGCTTTCTTATGAGGCACATGGTGACCAGTGAACTCGTCTCTGTCGCATATGTCATCAATGGTAACACACACTGGTTGAAGACTTTCATCTTGAGGCATTGCGGTATTGTTAACGAAATGATGTTGAGAAATTTCCCAAACGCTGTCCAGCCGAGTTGGATTTGACGATAGATCTCTTTCTCGAAGTTGGACCTACCTAAATGGACAGTTTGTCCCAGGACATACTCGTCAGCGTTTTTACGACTGAAATGATATACTATATATATAATACTCATCAACAACTTCACGGCATGAAATGGGCATTTGACATGACTTTCGTCTTGTCCATGTTCATTTTAAGCCTCACCTGGTGCGAAACTCTGTGGGATCATCGAGCATTGTGCTGAGCTCTAATAGTGATTCTGCCATGACTACGATGTATTCAGCAAATAGAAAGGTGAGTGATACGCTCGCCTGTGAGTTTATCGCGGAGAGCCTCCCTCCGTGTTTCCTTCTCGGTTAGCTCAACTGGGAGGCTCTTTCCACGGCAGCAAGTAAGTAACGGAGTCAGTTAATGATATTGAATGAAACGAAACATATACGGGTATATTGTTATAATGGTATATTGTTATTCACAACTTAAAACACTTCATGCTGATGTTGATATTGTTAAAATACAGCTTACTAACAATTATTTAAGCTTGTTAAAAATAAGTAATTGTAATATTGCAGGAGACTATTTGTCAGAGCGACAGCTGTGTGTTGAACCACTAGCGTTCAGAATCGAATGTGAATAATGATCAAAATATGAACGATTCGACACCACAATACTAAATTCGAATTTTGATTTGAATAAAGAATGAATCATGAAGTGGACAGTGATGGAGATAAAAGGTATGAAGTCATGAAAGCGGTTGATTGAAATGAAGATGAAGGATGACTTCGTCACAAGTTTAATACTACAAATGTTTTCTCATAGTCAACAAACGGTAAGCATAATGGCAGATTATGCCCGTTTTTCAGCTATAGTCAACTACTAGGTAGAGCAAAGCTCTAACAATATTTAAGTCAAGATTAAAATTGTACACTGCAAACCATGAACCTCCCGATGACAACTTTGTATGCAAAATGTAACACGATATACCGTCACGATCCTCCTTTTATCATTGTGAGCTAAAGATGGGTTACCTCATTATTTTTTCAGTCATGTGCCACGTTAGGTTTTTTCCTGTATTGTGAGTACAGTTTACAGGCGTTAATCTCACATGCACAAACACCGAGATCCGAAACAACAATCTGAAGAACATACGTAGATTTGTCCAAAACACAAGGTTAATGACCTTCACAAATAATCTGGTGAAACAGACAAAGAAAGAAGGGGAAAAGAACAAAACATTTAATCTATAATTTTCCATTGGCAACTTTCAAAGGGTTCTCTCATTCAAAATTATAACAAAAATGTTTTATAATGAAATATGGATAATAAAAGCCGGTATTGCAGGAAAAAGCCGAAAAAGTTCCAAGGTCGACGAGTAATGAATACTGTCGGCAAAAACAATGTAAGAGATAAAACTTTGATACACTTCCAAAAAAGAGATTGTGTTTAAATATATCATGGGGCCGTTTATGTATGTACATATACGTACATATTTAACTTGTGTATGAGTTTTTCATGTAGAGTTTTGTTCACTTTACCAATAAAAGAAATGATAACGACTAAATATATGGCTCTGCCCTATTGCGATTTCTCTTAAGAAGCCGTAACTTAGCTATCGAAGCAACAGTGGGTAACTATACCAACTCTAGAGTGAATTTCAAACCAATTTTTGAAGTCATTTTTGAAGTAGGACTTCAAAAATTGGTTTGAAATTCACTCTAGAGTTGGTATAGTTACCCACTGTTGCTTCGATAGCTAAGTTAAACGTTTATCCAGAAGTTGGTGTATGCCTGGTTTTCAATATCCAAAAGTTATTAGGCACCCTCTTATTCACTTAAGGATAATCCGTTGTCAAAACTTATTTCAGTGAAAATAGTGTGGAGCAGCAGCTTTTCTGCGTTCACTTACCCGAAGCCGAATGTAGTAATTACTGGCAATTCCCCCTCAAATGGATGACAAAATTGTAGAAATCTAAAGGGGAGAGACCTTAGTTCAGCATTGGACGTCCTTCAGCTGATGTGATGATACGAATTACTTTGTGCAGCCGGCTAAGAATAGCAATACCTTTTCTCATCCCGTGGGTGTCGTTAAAGGTGTGTTTGGGACCAGGTGGATAATGGGTAGCAGCGTCCTTCGATTACTTTTACAACCCAACTGCGATCGCCAACGCGCCTGTCAAGCCTAGTGAATATAGCAAAACTTCCCTATGAGCACAGAACAACGCAACGACGTCCAATATGTGTTGATGTACTATACTTATGGAATTTCTGGAGTTATAAATGCACGAAGGTTTGATCGGCTAAACGCCAGAATAAAAGCTAGAAACGTCTTAAATACAGGAGGTATTTAAGACGTTTCTGGTTACAAATAACACAACAACTAGGCGGTAAAACGAACAAAATGAATGAATAATAGATGATATCAGCTGTCAACTCCAAAACAAGTGTTGCCATTTGCTCTCACGATGCCACAGGGGTTCTCTTGTATCGGATACAGTTTACAAATATTCATTTCACATGCACAATCACCCAGACCCGAAGCAACTGTCT
The DNA here is from genome assembly GCA_947459985.1 of Diloba caeruleocephala. Taxonomy (NCBI): domain Eukaryota; kingdom Metazoa; phylum Arthropoda; class Insecta; order Lepidoptera; family Noctuidae; genus Diloba; species Diloba caeruleocephala. Next base: position 1,804,771 of record OX381611.1, on the reverse strand, counting down.
GTAGATCATACAAATATTGGTTCCGTGCGGGATTCGACCCGGGACACGTAGCGAAAAGAGTCAATTCCTTAGCTGCTGTGATCATAGTAGCCTTAGTACAGCCACAGTAGTGTGAGTGCCTTAAGAGACCACCCCCTCTTGCAAAAAGACGACTGTAATGAGGCGGCCCCTGGGCTCGGCTTGGGGGATTTCAAAGGATCCCTCAAACCCGTGTCGTACGCTATGCTGTGCGCACGGTGGCACGTGGTCACGTGTGTGCTGCCATCTTCCCAGGGGTCGTTTAGAGTAAGCGCGGGGTCCTCACACTGCTTCCCCTTCAGTGAGCGGCGGAAGTTCATAACCTAATACATTTTTATCATCATATCAGCTAAACGATGTCCACTGCTGAACAAAGGCTACCCCGATAGATTTCCACAATGACCAGTCACATGCCAACCGCATCCAGTTATACTCATTCATACACCCAATTTAAGATTAGGAACTTTTACCCTCAAAATTCTTATTAATGGCGACCCAACTGCATAACGACCATCCCGGTTTCTTATAGTAAATTCATAACCTCCTTCTATCCCCACTGTTGAGCAATAATTACCGCTATCTAAACGGTAACGGCATACCTTACATCCCTAGCAACGATATTGAAGGATAAGACGTCGGAGAAAACATGATATTAACATTATACATGATTGATTTTCAATTTATAGGGTTCCCCAGTAGAAAAAATGCTGGGTTCCGTAAAAGAATCATAGGAAGTGTGTTGGTCATATCTGAAATTTAAACTGTCTGACGTGCGTGCGTCTCGCGTGCGTGACATCACACTGCCCGCGTCACCTCCAGACGTGAAGTTTTATTGTCTTGTGGCCAGTAATTTAATTAGCTTCTGCCCTTTGTAACGGACCACAGTGTACATATTTAAAAAAAAAAAAAAAAAAACAGTGTACATATGTGAAGTTTAAACACTACTGCTAAGCGGTGAATATCTGACACTGGGGTGGTACCTACGTTTTTTTTTATTTTATTTTTTTTATTTTTTTTTATTGATGTCCAGTGGAAATTCTACATGGAACTTCCTTCACCCCGGGGAAGGGCGAAGGGGTATGCCGGACTCCTACCGGCTAAAACCACTGGAGCGGTCATCTTCGGCACCGAAGGGGGGCTCCAGGCACCGAAGGGGGGCTCCAGGGGGTGGTACCTACCTAGCCAGCCTCTTGCAATAAGAGACTTACTATAGGAGGGTTTGGAATGGAAAGAGCCTGACAGCGAGTTCGCAGACGATAATTATTTGCGTGTGCTACGGAACTATCCGCATGAGTCGAACTCCCAATTGGCTGGTTTCTTATGTAGTGCGCAAGTCATTGTGGTAATTACTGGGTTATTGGATAATGTAGGCGGCTAGGTAGGCGGGGATGGTGATGCTGGAAAAATAAGAGGATTTTATCTCATTTTTTTAGCTTCTACACAAGTCTAGATGTCAATGGAAAGAATTTACTTTTATTTGAATATAATAAATGTGAGCACTCTCATGTGTCACAATCATAATTTGAAGATTCCGTGTGATGCCCAGATTAAGAATAGCACCACTCCACCTCCTCCCTTGACAACACACGGCATGTAACCGGTCGCTGTGGAAATATATGGAGGAGGCCTTTGTTCAGTAGCAGACGTCATTAAACTGATGTGATGATGACGATTGAAAGATTCATGATGGTGAAAAGCAATACTTTTTCCAGTTCTTTTTAATATGATCTAAGTGTCCGCCTTAACTCTGATCTGGCCTAGTGGAAAGCGATGCGTGTGGTTTATGATGGAATAAGCGCATCCAAAAGATATTTATTCATTCCTATTGGTGGTAGGTCTATTATTGCAAACTGACGACGGACGTGGGTCTCCTTCGTCGACAGAGGGACGTGGTTACGGACCCAAGTAGAGCTGTTGCTTTAGCGTTCTTGCCGCCGGATACAGAGGCCGAGTTTCAACGATCCGTTGTCCTAGAGGTCGGGAGGATGATGAACGCCAAGCTGGCTGCCTTGGTGGAGCGGCACCTGCCGGAAAAGTGCCTGCGCCTGCCACTACCGGTAGATGCGAGACAGCTGCAGTCTGCGCAGCAGACGGCCACAAATGTAGCCGCTGCCAAGGCGATACACAGCGTGGCAACGGCTGCAGTCTCCACCAAGGCACAAAGTCGTGCGACAGTTCTCAGCCCCAATCTAAGGGGAAGAGAGGGGGTCGTAGTGTAGTGAAAGGGACCGGGCAGGCTGACTGGTAGGTGACAACGGCTGGGGCTGCGGTGTCCACGGCAGCCTATCTGGCATTCACAGACCCAGAGTTTTCGCAGTCCAATGGACACCACTGAGAGGTTGTCCATTGCGTGCAAAAAGAAGTGGCAGCCCAAGCCTCCTAAGACCCAAGAGCCCACAGCTACGTAAACTGCGCAGTATTCTTTGCAGAACGAGGGGAGGTGACGGAAACGGGGCGGAGAGAGAGAAAGGAAGGTAAAGTTCAACCTTAGAAGGACGCCACGGTCACGGTGGCCGAAGACTCATCCAACACAACGTTGTGTGAGGTCAGGGCCGCGGCTCGGAGAAATAAAAAGCTCGCCGACCATGGCATGGTCCGGACACTGTGACCATGAAGAGGTCAGTCAGCGGCGGAATAGTGCTTTCTGTTGGACGTCGGCTAGGGTCGAGATATTGCTCTTCGGAACCTGGCTCCAAAGGAGCGAGCGCGTCACATTCCGCCTGACGCAGGTATTCACCGGACACGGTTGTTTCGGTGCGTACTTGCACAGGATAGGACGCGAGGTCACGGCACAGTGCCACCACTGTGGAGACGATCAGGATACCGCACAGCACACGCTCGAAGAGTGCCCTGCGTGGACTGCCGAGCGGCGGATCCTGGTCGATCGGATCGGGCAAGATCTCTCTTTGCCAGCAGTAGTATCGGCTATGCTGGCAAAGCAGGAAAATTGGAGTGCTGTGGTCTCCTTCTGTGAGAGCGTAATGCTCCAGAAGGAGGTCGCAGAGTGGGATCGGGAGAGGGCCGATCCCGCTCGGAGGAGGAGGACACGGGGCCGGGGTAACAACCGCCGCGGCGCCCGTGTCCAACACGCCTGAGCCCCCTGTTGTCTTTATAGGGGGCCTTGTGGGTCGCGAGCGCGCTTATTGGGAAATTTGCGTGCTCATACCGAGCGACCCCCGGGAAGACAGCGGTACGCATGTGGTCACGTACCGCTGTGTGCGCAGCACAGCGCATAGTGAGGCCTCGAGGGAACCTTTTACAATCCCCTCGAGAGATGCCTGGGGGGGGCCTCTTTACAGTCGCCTTCCCTCCACTAGAGGGGATGACCACTTTACAGTCATTCCCTCCAAGATGTGCCTAAAGGCGTGGCGCCAATGGGTGGCTCTAGATGGAGATCTTTCGAGTTCCTGGCGCCTCCCTTCGGTGCCGACGATGATCACTCCGGTGGTTTTAGCCGGTAGGAGTTCGGCATGCCCCTTCGCCCTTTCCCGGGGCGAAGGAAGTACATGAGGTATTTCCACCGGACCAATAAAAAAAAATAAAAAAAAAGGGTCGAGATATTGGCAGCATGGACATAACAGTGCTTCCAGTGCCTCGAGCTCGGGCATCTGCGCCTTTGGTGCATCATACACGGGAGAGTTGACCGAAGCGACCGGTGCTTCAGCTATGGCAATCAGGGCCATAAGATTCCAAGGAAATGCCAGGTGCAGACAAAAAACTGCCCTCTGTGTGCAGACTTTGGCCTTCCGAAGGCCTGCTTGGGCTGCAAATCTTATGCAGTGGGGTGGTATATGCAGCCGGTACCCCATGGCGTATCCTCATCACTATAATATACTTACATTATTTTAAATTTTACGAGTTCATTGTACAAGGTCATGAATAAAAGCTGGCCAGCCTAAAGACAAGTGACTAAATGCATCAGCAACTAGCACGAAGTGAACCTCATTGAATATGGACAGCTCCACCTGCACCTCTCACTGAATATTATACGATTTTGCGAGTAAGCTGGTGAATTAATTTAAAAGTTCACATGTGTGGATGTCAGTCCGAGATTTTGAGACATTTAGACCGAAATAAGGTATGAATCAGCTGAAAAATACTAGTATATCTCTCGTAATGATTATAGAAAGAGTTAGGGTATTTTACATGTTTTGTATAACATCGAGACTGTTCAGTCCTCCATAAGTAATATTCAGGGGCTGTGAAGGCTGTATGACATTAGAAAAAATTGAATTTGAAAAACAATGGCTCTTTATGCATGTTTATATCAATATCTATGAGTTAGTGGAAAGCAAACAGAAAGTTCTAATGAGGCTTCATCATATCAGCCATACAATGTCCACTACTGAACAAAGGCCTCCCCCATAGATTTCCACAACTGTGTCATTATATTGGGGGGATTTTGCCAGTACTCACCACGCTTGGCAGGTGGGTTGGTGAGCGCAGAAAGGCTCCTGTTCCACAGAAAGGACGTGGCTGCCCATCCCTCTGGTTTAGAGTCCCTTAGTCGCTTTTTACGACATCCACGGGAGGAGATCGAGTGGTGCTATATTCTTAATCCGACACCACACGGATAATATGGCTTCATCATTTCGGCCGATTGAAATCCACTGCTGGACACAGGCCTCCCCCAAAGATCACCACAACGACTGATATGGGTGTGTTGTATGCTCATTGGGGGGTTTTGCCGTAATCGCCACGCTTGGCAGGCGGGTTGGCGATCGCAGTTGAGTTGTTAAAGCACTCGAAGGACGCTGCTGCCCATCCTCCGGTTAATCCATTAGTCGACTTTTACGACACCCACGGGATGAAATGGGGTGGTGGCAATCTGAGCCGGCACCACACGGCTCAATATGTCTCAATAATATGGCTTAATATGTCAACATACCGTACCGGTGGGTCATCGTAAGTTGAAATTCTGATAAATAAATCAGGCTGTGGTCCACAGATTTACGGTAAAGACTAAAATTTGAAGACAGAAGGGAGGCAAGTCTCTTATTACAAGAGTCCGGCTAGGAAAAGCCACTGCAGAACCAGATAAATGCCGCCAACTAGTAGTGTTTAAACTTTACATATTACTGAATTCCAGTTCGAAGGGCACTTTTTGCTAGAGAAATTACTGGGCAGAACAATCTAAATAGCTTCTATAAATAATCTTGAGGTGACGTGCGCAGTGTGGTTTCACGTGAGCCTAGTCTTGGGTAGCAGTATAATTATTATGGACCAGCGTGACACTAACCACCACGCGAAAGATAGATTAGACTCGCCACAGGGGTGCATATAAAAAAACATTTTAAGGCCGTGACTAATCCGGCCAAAAATACCATCCTTCCTTCACCCATGGTAGTCGTAAAAGGTGAATTAATCGTAGTCTAGTAGATGGGTCTGTCCGGATTAAGAATATAGCACCACTCCATCTCCTCCCGTGGAGGTCGTAAAAGTCGACTAAGGGACTCTTAACCAGAGGGATGGGCAGCAGCGTCCCTTTTGCTGAGCAGTAGCAACTCTGCGCTCACCAACCCGCTTGCCAAGCGTGGTGAGTATCGGCAAATTCCCCCCAAAATGACAACACAACATAAGCACCGGCCCCCAGTTCCCGGCAGCCCCGCCATTCCTGGTCATGGTAGCGGCCACGGAAACGGCGGGGCAGGGGGTGCTAAGAATCTCCGGATGGGATCCGGCTACCACCCAAACCGAAAACTGGCCCTGGTGACATATAACACACGCACACTGAGGGCAGACGAAAAGATTGTTGAGCTGGAAGAAGAAATAGATAAGTTGCACTGGGATATCATGGGTCTATCAGAAGTCCGAAGAGAGGGGGAGGACACGATAACCCTGAAATCCGGCAACTTATTCTACTACCGGGAAGGCGAACATCTGTCTCAAGGTGGTGTCGGGTTTCTCGTCCGCAGGTCCCTCATTAACAGTATAGTGGCCATCGAAAGTGTGTCGAGCAGGGTAGCGTACCTTATACTCAGAATATCCAAGAGATATTCGTTGAAGGTCATACAGGTCTACGCACCGACCTCGACACACCCAGATGATGAAGTAGAGAGTATGTATGAGGACGTAAGTAGGGCCATACATACCTCGAAGACACATTTCACTGTTGTGATGGGGGACTTCAACGCAAAACTGGGCACTCGATGCGATGGTGAGTTGAGAGTGGGGCAATTTGGATATGGGCAACGGAACCCCAGGGGACAGAGGCTGGCCGACTTTTTGGAAAAGGAGGGACTCTTTATGATGAACTCCTTTTTCCAAAAGCCGCCTCACAGGAAGTGGACCTGGATGAGTCCCGATGGTTCCACGAGGAATGAGATTGACTTCATCATGACCAATAAAAGACAAATATTCAATGATGTCTCTGTGATCCACAGGGTGAAAACCGGTAGTGATCACCGAATGGTAAGAGGCACATTGAATATTAATCTCAAAGTTGAGAGGTCTCGTCTGATGAGGTCTACGCTCCGGCCCTCTAGTGCTCATATCCAAAACCCCGAGAGCTTTCAACTCGAACTCCAAAACCGCTTCGAGTGCCTGGAACATTGCGTATCTGTGGACGATTTAAATGGTAGGTTTGTAGAAACTGTCCAAACGGTTGGGTCTAAGTTCTTTAAAGCCCACCGTAAAGGTAGACCAAAAAAGTTCTCCGATCACACTCTCGACCTTATGGCAGAAAGACGCGCCATGACGCTGCAGTCTTCCGATGATGCTGAAGCATACCGACTGCTCAATAGACGGATATGGAAGTCCTTGCGGCACGATATCCGCACCTTTAACACTAACGGTGTTAAAGAGGCGATTGAGCGGAATCAAGGCTCCAAAGTGTTCGCAAGAGACAAGTCTATTGGGCAAAGTCGTATTATGAAGCTGAAGACCGAGGACGGCAGTGTAGCGTCGACTAAGCCAGAGGTTTTGAGAGAGATTGAGAACTTCTACCGGCAGTTATACACCTCGGTTACTATACCTACCATTGGCTCTGACAAAGACCCGCGAGCCAAACTAACCCGACACTATACCGAGGATATCCCGGACATCAGCCTGTACGAGATTAGGATGGCCTTGAAGCAGCTTAAAAATAACAAGGCGCCGGGTGGAGACGGAATTACGACAGAGCTTCTGAAAGCGGGTGGAACACCGGTACTTAAAGTCCTTCAGAAGCTATTCAATTCCGTCTTACTCGAGGGCACAACGCCGGAAGCGTGGAACAGAGGTGAGGTGGTGCTCTTCTTCAAAAAGGGTGATAACACCCTATTGAAGAATTATAGACCCATCTCACTTCTGAGCCATGTTTATAAGCTGTTTTCAAGGGTCATCACGAATCGTCTCGAGCGCAGGTTTGATGACTTCCAGCCTCCCGAACAAGCCGGTTTCCGAAAAGGTTTCAGTACCATAGACCACATCCATACGCTGCGGCAGGTTATACAGAAGACCGAGGAGTATAATCTGCCACTATGCTTGGCGTTTGTGGACTATGAGAAAGCCTTCGATTCGATCGAAACCTGGGCAGTGCTGCAATCTCTGCAGCGGTGCCAGATTGACTATCGGTACATTGAAGTGTTGAAGTGCTTATACAGAAACGCCACCATGTCGGTCCGAGTACATGAACAGAGCACGGGGGCAATTCCATTGCAGAGAGGTGTGAGACAGGGGGACGTCATTTCCCCGAAACTGTTCACCGCTGCAATGGAGGATGCCTTCAAGCTACTGGAGTGGAAAGGATTCGGCATTAACATCAATGGCGAGTATATCACTCACCTTCGATTTGCCGATGACATCGTAGTCATGGCAGAATCGCTGCAAGAGCTCAGCACAATGCTCGATGATCTCAACAGAGTTTCCCAACAGGTGGGCCTTAAAATGAACATGGGCAAGACAAAAGTCATGTCAAATGTCCATGTCGTGCCCACCCCAATATCCGTTGGGAGCTCTGTTCTCGAAGTTGTTGACGAGTATGTCTACCTAGGACAAACTGTCCAGTTAGGTAGGTCCAACTTCGAGAAAGAGGTCAATCGTCGAATCCGACTCGGCTGGGCAGCGTTCGGGAAACTTCGCAACGTCTTTTCGTCAACAATACCGCAATGCCTCAAGACGCAAGTCTTTAACCAGTGTGTGTTACCAGTGATGACATATGGAACAGAGACGTGGTCACTCACAATGGGCCTCATAAGAAAGCTCAAGGTCACTCAGCGAGCTATGGAGAGAGCTATGCTTGGTATTTCTCTACGAGATCGAATCAGAAATGAGGAGATCCGTAGACGAACTAAAGTTGTCGACATAGCTGAAAGGATTAGTAAACTGAAGTGGCAATGGGCAGGGCACATTGCTCGTAGAACTGATGGCCGTTGGGGCACAAAGGTTCTCGAATGGAGACCGCGCACCGGAAAACGCAGCGTGGGACGACCTCCAACGAGGTGGACAGACGATCTGGTGAAGGTCGCTGGGAGTCGTTGGATGAGAGCGGCATGTGACCGCTCGTTGTGGAAATCTAAGGGGGAGGCCTTTGTTCAGCAGTGGACGTCCTGTGGCTGATATGATAGTAGATGGGTACCTTTATTTTTTATTGGTGCCCAGTGGAAATTCTTCATGAACTTCCTTCGCCCCGGGGAAGGGAGAAGGGGTATGCCGGACTCCTACCGGGTAAAACCACTGGGGCGGTCATCTTCGGCACCTAAAGGAAGCTCCAGGTCCTCGTATGACCACACTAGAGCCGCCCACTGGTGCCACGCGTATAGGCATATCTTGGAAAGGGTAAAGCGGTCACCCCTTCGGGGGGATTGTAAAGGATCCCCAAAGCGTACCACGGCAGCGCGTGACCACATGCGTGCTACCGTCTTCTCTTGGGTCGCTTGGTGGTAGCACGCAGATTAGCAGATGGGTACCAGTTTTAATTTGTGTACTAAAAAAGCATACTCCAGAGTTTACTAATCCTCCCGTCATGTGTGGTGATTTTAATGCAAGTCCCCTATCATTCAATCGGTCACTGGGAATGCCAAGTTCAGAAGTGAACGCTTACGGACTTTAAATCAAAATTAAATTATTCAGAGCAGGAAAACAGCTTATAACGAACCGCTTGAATATTTATAACCTCTTCCGGACTTCACACTTAACAATGCATGCTGCGACGAGACAAAGTTGGTGTCTTTTGTCTTAACTTTGCTGTTGCACCTGGCCTATATTTTGAAACAGGGCCTACCAATTTATAAGTACTATAAAACGAAGTAAATAACTTTAAACATAAAGTACATATACATACTATATTCTTAACTTTATAAATGGCGTCAAAGAAGTTCAAAGTTCTAAAACATTCCAACACCTAACAATACCTACTTACAGTTCAAATTATTCGTCACTTCAATACTACTCGGTGAAACTTCAACTTTTGAAGACTGCCAATTTGAATGCTATGACTAGGTAACTGAAGGACTATACATTAAATCTCTTGAGTTTTAATATAAATGGCATGAAAAATCGTGTAATACTTTGTGCTAAAAACTTTTAGTTTACTTTTTCTTATGGGTATTATGTAAAGTTATAGGATTTTGAGTTGCCGTGCGGTGCCGGTTCAGAATACCACCATCCTATTTCCTCCCGTGGGTGTCGTAAGAGTCGACTAAAGGATTAGCCGGCGAATGGGCAACAGCGTCCTTCGAGTACATGAACAACGCAACTGCGATCGCCAACCCGTTTGCCATGCACCATTATTAGTCTAACCTTCCTTACTTAGACGGCACGGTTGGTGCAGTGGCTGATACAGTCGACTACTGCGCTCCGGGTCGTGGGTTCGATTCCCGCACGGGACAATCATTTGTATGATCTGCAGGTAGTTGCTCCGGGTCTGGGTGTATTGTATGTGGAATTCATGTCTGTAAACGCACCCACGACACAGGAGGAATCCTAGTGTGGGGCAAGGTTTAAAAAAAAAAAAAAAACTATTTGACCATGACTGACTTTGAGTCGTCAATATGACTGGAGGACAGATTGAAGCATTTCAGAATGTAATCCCTCTAAAATTTTTATCGTTTTTATTCTTTCTTTCTTCTTTTTTTTCATGTGGTTAGTGGCCAACCTTATGTCGAAGTTGTTCAAGCCGCCCAAAAGCCTCCAACTAGGCTTAGCCGGAAATAAAAGAATTTACGTGCCCTCTGAAGCATGGAAACGCTCAATTCAAATATCACTATGCGGTCACCCATGTATAGACTGACTACGCCGAGCGTTGCTTAACCTCGCCGATCGTCAGTTTATTTAAAACTCTTAGAAGTTGTAATATCACCAGGTTTGAACGAATTCAATCTTAACACTCCCTGCAAGTATTTTCGAAAATATATTGCACCACCCTCTTTCGGAAGATCAAGAATTCGAAAAATATGCAACATTTTCCCAAATGCCATATTTTTTTTTTAATTAGAATATTTCTTGTGTCTGAGGTTCAGTTTACATATATAAATCTCATATGCACAAACGCCCAGATCCGAAACAACTATCTGCAGATCGTACTAATATGTGTTCCGTGCGGGGATCGAACCCGCGATGTGTAGAAAGATGTGCAGAAAGCCAATCCCTTAGCAGTGTGGCTACTGTTCCACACAAGGAACGCTGCTGCCCATCCATCTGGCTTAGAATCCCTTAGTTATCTTTTACGACATCCACAGGAGAAGATTGAGTGATCCTTTACTCTTTACTCGACCCTTGACCCTTGTCATCATCATCATCATATCAGCCAAAGGACGTCCACTGCTGAACAAAGCCTCCCCCGTAGATTTCCAAGACGAGCGGTTACGTGCCGCCCCCATCCAACGAGTCCCAGCAACCTTCACCAGGTCGTCCACTTCATTGGAGGTTGTCCCACGCTGCGTTTTCCAGTGCGTGGTCTCCACTCGACAACCTTTTTACCCCATCCGGCCATCAGCTCCTTGAGCAATGTGCCCCGCCCATTGCTACACAGTTTACTAATCCTTTCAGCTATGTCGGCCACTTCAGATCTACGGATCTCCTTATTACTGATTCCATCTCGTAGAGAAATACAGAGCATAGTTCTCTCCATAGCTCACCGAGTGAACTTGAGCTTTCTTATGTGTACCCCTGGGTGGAGAAAGATGTTACATTCTTTACCATGAACTACAAAATACTCGTACGCTTTGGACATAATACAGTCATTGCTGAAATAGGGATGTATAACAAGTACGTTTTTATAACAAGCTGCCCAAATCTATTACAGATCTTACCGAGGGAAAGTTTAAAGCCTATATTAAACGCGTTCTTATTGAAAAAGCTTATTATAAAGCTATGGATTATGTTGATGACAGGGATGTTTGGCACTGACTCTTTCTGCACATGTGGCTTCCCTGGTACCCTTTTGACAAAATATGTGTTTATCTATTAATTATTCTGAATTGCGATGAATGAAGATATAATTTTTGTTAGAATTGATAACTTTTTTTATATAGGACATATTACATATGTCCTTTTTGACATGTTAATGTTACACAATATGACATTGTTTACAGCTTGATGGCCATATTGCCCTTTATTTTAATATAATTTAGCATCTTCTACATTTTGTAAATGTGATAACTTCGTTGACTCGTACCTGTGCGTTAATAATTATCAATTTCTGATTGTGTATTACAAAAGCAATAGTGTGTTTATTATGATGCATATGTAGTCCACTTTGTTTCCACATAGCGAGCAATGTGTTAAATTGTAATATCACTTTTTTTAAAAGAGTGTCTATGGAGTTTCTTGCCGGCTTCTTCTCCATAAGATCAACTTTTCCGAACCGTGCACGTTAACTTTCGACTTTTCTTAAGTGCCTATTAGGGCCTATATGAAATAAAAACTTTGACTTTGACTTTGACACCTCTGCTCAACCCATTAAGAAACATAGGGTGATGGTATGATAGAACTTCTAGCATCCTAACACCACAAAGATTTAATTACCGCACATGGAAAACCTACACACACGTACATCAAACACACAACAGAAAATAACAGCGACATTTTCTTGCCAGCCTTACCATAATGGCGAACATTTACGAGAATCTTTCCGTATTCTTTTTTTAGTATTGCGGCTTGGAGCTTACCGAGTCACGGTTTAGACCGGTATTACTTCGTTATGGCGTGCAATAGGATCGCTTAATTCGAGTAAAGAATGGAGAGGTGAGAATTCGTTATTTAGGATGGTTTGGGAAAAAATAAAATATAATTTTGTTGATGTAATTAAGTAACATAGTTAACTACTAATGAGTTTATAAGTCAATGCACAGAGGTAAGAAAGAACATCCTAAAGTGGATTTATTGTTGATTTTATGAAATATTGTTATTACAAATCTGTGTGTCAAATATGGTATTACAATTTTTACAATATGGTTGGGGTTGATTGAGCTAAGCGATACAAGCTGATGCAAGCGTCCTGCTACGAACTGCTCGTGAACAGGTGCAGTCTGTCGGGACCGGTCATTTCAGCTGATATGGCAATCTTAATCTATACAAATAAATAAAATTGAAGTGTCTGTTTGTAATGTTAAAATAACAGCTTTTTACTAAATGCATATGAAAGTAATACGCTACCAACGCTACCTATAATAAAAACAATTTTTGCCTGTCTGTCTGTTTGTTCTGGGTAATCTCCGAAACGGCTGGACCGATTTTGACGGGACTTTCACTGGCAAATAGCTGATGTTATTAGGAATAACTAAGGCTACTTTTATTTGAGAAAAATAATTAGCGTTCCGCGCAAATAAAACCTTGAAATCCAATATATATATTCTATGTCAAGTGACTATGTCGAAGTACTCTAAATTTCTTTTAATAAAATGCGAGTAAAAACGCGGTTCCCAGCTAGTTCATAATAAGACAAATTAATTAGTTTTGTACTGGTGTGTATTATTGTACTGGTCATCATTATCATCATATCAGCCAAAGGACGCCTGCTGCTGAACAAAGGCCTACTACTTAGATTTGCACAACGGGCGGTTACATGCCGCTCGCATCCAACGACTTTCAGCCACCTTCACCAGGTTATCTGTCCCCCTCATTGGAGGTCGTCCCACGCTGCGGTTTCCTGTGCGCGGTCTCCACTCGAGAACCTTTTTGCCCCGACGGCCTGAGTTCTACGAGCAATGCGCCTCGCCACCCATTTAGTTACTAATCTTTCAGCTATGTCCTATGGTTACAGTGAAATATTAATCTCAAAATCAAACTTTTATTTCTATTAGGCTTTATCATAATAGTTATATCATATAGCGCGTGGAGGCATATGGGTGGCGGTCTATGTTTGTATTGTAACGACTAATTGGGTAAGCTTACTGGTACGCGGGAAAGAACCTACATATGACTTTGGAATTATAATTATAAAACTCTAGTTAATTCTAGATAAATTTATTTCTCAGATGGTAATACAATTAGATTTTTCCATAACCGACAACCTCGCTGACGGCAGCCCGAATGCTCTCTCTTCTTTTATTTTATCCGTCAAAATATTCTCATATACTTATTACAAATAATGTTTTTTTAATCTATGTGGCTAGGATTTTTCTCCCAAAGAGTTTGAACCCTATTATAGTATATTTAAATAGATAATTGTTTTCCATCTGAAACATCTTACAGATCGATAATCAGTTAATGCAGCAGCCTATATCTGTCATGCCCCATATTATTCACCATCATAGTATCCTACGATATCTAATGAAAAAAATCAACACATTTTTGCCACAACACAACGCAAGAAATTCATCTCCACACATCGTAGAAAACAATTTACAGTTACCGCTAAAGATGAGGTGCCAAATAAGGACATTTCTCACACATAAGTTAAACATTGTAACTCACATGCCACCCGCCGCGCGCCTCGTCTAAATGCAGCCATACCCGAGAATGAGTAGCCACCTTTATATTAACCTCGTTTGGTGTAATGACGTTGGATTTATTATTGTTAGGGTTGTGCACACGAAGGTAGGAATATTGGATTTATTTTGAGTTATTTTGTTTGATTTTACAGACTTTGGTCTCTTAACAATAACAATTGCAGTTCATTCTAAAAAATAAACGGTAGATTGGTAGTGACTACTCGTAATATATTTAGTAAGTACTAGGAATTGCCCGCGGCTTCACGCACGTATAATTTGGTTTATCACAGAATGATTTATAGTCCATCGCTCGGGAACTGTTTGTTTTTCCGGGATATAAAAAAGCCAATATCTTAATCCAGGTCATGGCTATGGGTTGAGTAACAAACATCCAAACATCTTCACTACCTTTCCGATTTTATATTATTAGTAGGATGATGATTTGGATTTCCTCCTTTTTATTGGTGCCCAGTGGAAATTCTTCATGAACTTCCTTCGCCCCGGGGAAGAACGAAGGGGTATGCCGGCATACCCCTTCTCCTACCAGCTAAAACCACTGGAGCGGTCAACTTCGGCACCTAAGGGAGGCTCCAGGTCCTCGTATGATCACACTAGAGCCGCCCACTGGTGCCACGCCTATAGGCTCATCTCGGAGAGGGTGACTGTAAAGCGGTCATACCCCCGTGGGATTGTAAAGCATCCCCCAAAGCGTCCCACGGCAGTGCGTGACCACATGCGTGCTGCCGTCTTCTCTTGGGTCGCTCGGTGTGAGCACGCAGAATCCCCAATCTACGCACCCGCAAACCCAGACGTCCCCCGCCTTATAGGAATGGCAGGGGGTTTAGAATTCCTCCTGTGGTCTTTTATAGTTTTCTTTGCTCAGTCTCACGATCACATCAACGGAATATCTAAGTTCACTGCTCATTAGGCTACAAAGCCCAGCCTAACCAATTCCAGTTACCATAATCATCATCATCATATCAGCCAAATGAAGCCAACTGCTGCACAAAGGCCTCGTCCATAGATTTCCATAATTTGCCAGTACTGCTACATTCCCCAATTCCTAACATTCTTCATTAACTTAACATTGTATTTCCTACCACTGCTCGGTACGAGTGTTTCTACTCTATCTTGCATTAAAATAGCTTTATACTCAATTTAATCTATATAAATTCTTACGAGGACAAAAAGTAAATGCATCGAAAGCTTGTTACATACGATTTGCTTTCAGGGATAGCTGTAACAAAGTTGGGACTCGTCGAAGCGATGTTTTACATCTGGTTATCAAAGTGTCTTCTAGACTATTCCCAGCTTGCGAGTTACGTTAGTAATGATTCTCTACAACTAAGGTTACTCGTAGAACTGATGGCCGCTGGGGCACAAAGGTTCTAGAATGGAGACCGCGCACTGGAAAACGCAGCGTGGGATGACCTCCAACGAGGTGGACAGACGACCTGGTGAGGGTCGCTGGGAGTCGTTGGATGAGGGCGGCATGTAACCGCTCGTTGTGGAAATCTACGGGGGAGGCCTTTGTTCAGTAGTGGACGTCCTGTGGCTGATATGATGAAGGTTGCCCTACATCCGAATTTTCCAGACATGTCCTCATGTGGTGACTATCTAAATTATATAAATAATATAGAATAAAAATAATAATATAAAATTATATGATCTGCTAAATTATACAAAATAAATAAGAATCCTATTATTTAAAGTGGTTGTAATGAATTTCTTTTAGAGACGAAATAAAATATATTGATTCTAAATCTTTCACTTTACGCATCCCAGCTGGTTTTATGCAAAATTATGGTAAAATACTTCAAACTCGGTTAAAAAAGGATTAAAATAGTAATAACTCAAAGAGAAATAGGTTGTTTACTCATTTTGTAATTGTTTGTTATTGGATCCGTGTGGTGTCCGCATTAAATAGCATTACTCCATCTTCTCCCGTGGATATCTAAAAGACTCTCAACCAGAGTGATGGAGAGCAGCGTCCCTTCTGTGGAACAGTAGCTATACATCGCTTACCAACCCACCTGCTAAGCGTGGTGAGTAGGTATCGGCAAATTTCCTTCAAAATGACGACACGACGGTGAAAATCTATATGGGAGGCCTTTGTTCAGCAGTGAACGTTCTTTGGTTGATATGATGTTGATGATGATGATGACATAAAAAAGAACTTCCGCTGTGGGTTATTGTATATTTATGTTGGAAGATTTTTATTACACATTTATACACGAACACAAAATAATATATTATGTACATGGGTACTGCAACAGCATTGACGTCTGTCGAGCACAAGGTTCCAGATGAAAATCAGCGCCAAGCACGTAAGGGTTTGGCATTAAGCTGATCTGGACACCTTTTTGGGCAGCCATGAGACACATTATACCTATCAATGTTTTACAAACCTTTTCTGTTTATTTTTGTCATATAAATTGTTTTTGTTTATTTTAAATTGTTTAATATTCTTATTGTGTTGCATCTTGCTGTCCAAATAAAAGTTTATTCTATTCTATTCTATTCTATTCTATTCTATACAACTTGGTGGCGAGACAAGCAAGTCATTTCATCATTGCCTGGTGGTAAGTGACATGCCTGTGCATAACAATTATAATGCTACTCAGGACTAGTCTTGGGTACCACACTGCGCTCGTCACCTTGAGACATAAGTTATTTAGTCTCTTATATGGCCAGTAACTTCACTAGCTACTGTGTTGTGACTACGGTGGTACCTACCTTGCCGGCCGCTAGCAATATGAGACCTACCGCCAGTGAAACAGCTTGTGATACACAGAATTTTTATTTTATTAGAATAATTAAATATCATAATTACAAGTTTTCTAATAAAACACTTTTAAACGGATTCTATCGCGTATATTTTAGATTTTTGTTTTTCCTGACGTTTCAAACACTTTGCAGGGTTCGTGGTAGTTTCGATCAACCTCAAGTCCTCGCGAAAGAGAACCGATATGTACCAAGAATGTTTCGTGAGGCTATTGAAATTAAAAGACATCCTAATTTTAATAGAGAAGATAGCTGGCAGGTACCACCAGTTTAGAATCCTGTTATTAAAAAAATAAAGTCCCAAACTAAATACCACACTAATAAAATATCAAGACACTGTGAGTGATTACTGCGGGCATCGAGATAATTTTTGATTACAATTGCACGGTAGATAAATTAAAATAACTTTTTTAAAATCTGTAATGACGACTGTCAGCTTAGTCATCCTGCGACCACGATCCCTGCAAAGTGTTCGCAATGTCAGGAAAAACAAAAATCTAAAATATACGCGATAGAATCCGTTCAAAAGTGTTTTATTATAATGTGTAATACTCGCGAAAAACTAAGACATTACTAAAAAAGTTTTCTGTTTGCTTATATCCAAAAGCGCATCGTAGTCCGCATAACCCTGTAAGCGTGTCATTAGGCTACACTACGTCACAACACATACATTACGTGTCTTGTACGGGGCTGCGCACGATATACAGTTTAATTGCAGCGTGTCACGCGTCACACTGTAATAATGTCTGTATTGTGTTCATTGCGCATTCAATTTGTTCTGTATTTAAACATGCAGGTACAAAAGATGCGGAAATATAAGACGCCGTTATTATAAATAGCTCCGAGTTAATGTACGCAACTAATATTTACACTCAGTACTCAATACATTTATTGCATTCCTCATGTAAACTTAGACGGTGGATATAATATTTCCGTGAGGTGTCCGGATTAAGAATATAGCACTCATCTCATCCCGTGCGTGTCGTGAAAGGTGACTATGGGATTAGCCGGAGGATAAGCAGTAGCATTCTTCGAGTACATTAACAACTCAACTGCGATCGCCAACCCGTGGCTATTATGGCAAAACCCCCCAAAGAGCATACAACACACCTACTGTGGCGATCTTTGGGGGAGGCTTGTGTACAGCAGTGGACTTTATGCGGCTGAAATGATGATGATGACCACTCCACCTCATCCCATATGTGTCGTAAAATGCGACCAAGAGACTCACAACCAGAGGGATGGGGAGCAGCATCCCTTCTGTAAATAAAATATAAATAAGTAATATAAATAAGTAGTGTTGTGTTTCTTTAGTATTTTACTTTTGTACCAAAAATGGGATATCTCACTCAAATTTTTAGTACATAAACCTTGTAATCCTTTCGTAGGTAATGGCCAACCTTGTCTCAGAGTTGTTCAAGATACCCAATGGTATAATATGATATAAAATCGCATAATATGTGTAATAACACACATGTATAGTTTCCGCATTTTTATGCTGTACCAAAAATGGGATATCTCATTCCCGTTTCTAGTACATACCACAAAAATAGGTATAATAACATACACAATCGCACATCATGTTTGATTATACACATGACATATTTACGCATCCATAAATGGTATATGTCACTCCATTCTTGGTACATATCACTAAAATGATTTTACTTTGAAAACTTTTACCTCAATCATTTATTTGATCACAATTCTTTACCCACCACTTAAAACCGTTACAATCTTACTAACCGTTTTTTTTTTTCATTCGGACGTACGGAACCCTAGAACGATCATTATACTGACATATTGCAAAAGTATCTATACTACCGAAACACTTGACGTTTAGAGTATGCACCGGGTACGGATTTTAAAGAGCTATACGTCATAATAATGAGATTTCAGGGTATTCATACTTCACAGAACGAGCTCACGAGGACTTCCAGTGAGCTATGGTTGTGTTTGAATTCCGAGTCAGAGTTTTATACCTTCATTAGAAACGTAACCCTACTCATTTTAGAAAGACCGTGTTACGAAGTCCATTTCTACAACGCCAAATCATCGAAGAACTATTTAACCGATGGGTTATTTGATCGATCGGTCATTTCATAGAACAGCTACATGTACAATTCATCATTTCGGCCGAATGAAGTCCACTGCTGGACACAGGCCTACCCCAAAGATCACCACAACCACCGATATGGATGTGTTGTGGGTTCATTGGGGGGTTTTGCCATAATCGCCATGCTTGGCAGGCGGGTTGGCGATCGCAGTTGAGTTGTTAATGTACTCGAAAGACGCTGCTGCCCATCCTCCGGCTAATCCCTTAGTCGACTTTTACGACACCCATGGGAGGAGATGGGGTGGTGGCATTCTGAGCCGGCACCACACGGCACAAATGTACAATTAGTTACATACAAATATCTGTAGACCATACAAATATTTGTCCCAATATAGGAACCTAATCTACTATGTATTGCGTAAAAGATGTCCCGCTCCACCAATTCGGTAGATAAGTACTCATTAAAATTCTTCTTGCTTTACAAAACATTAAAAAATGTATAGCCTGAAAAAACATGTATATTCCTTGTGGTGTCTCTATTAAGAATATAGCACCAAGTTCTCCCGTGGATATCGTAAAAGGCAACTATGGGACCTAAGCAAGAGGGACAGCCAGCAGCGTCCCTTCTGTGGAACACTAGCTATTCTGCGCTCACCAACCCCCTTGCCGAGCGTGGTGAGTACGGGCAAATGACGACACAAATGTGGAAATCTAAGGCTTTTGTTCAGCATTAAACATATCATGATTGATATTATGAAAAATGATAAATCAGAAACCTTCTTAAGTTAATAAAATGTAGAATAACTTATAAATATTAAACTCTTTTCATTCGATTAAAACGGGAATGCTACAGAAAATGAACACAATTACATTTATAATTTAATTAATAAGTGGAATTTCATTAAATAACCCTTTCCTCTGTTGATCTATTTACACAATAATATTAATAATTAAAATGTAATAACATTAATAAAATGCCACGTGTGACTCTATAAAATTTACTGTTCATTCATTTATTTAATTATTTGTTTATTCCTAATGTACAAAAGTGCACAAAGGCGGTCTTAATGGTTGATTTATTAAGATCAAAGATATTTATAAAGTTCAAAATTAGATTGAAATTTAGTAGGCATAAAAATTGAATTTTATTTAAATCGAATATTAATTTAAAAAGTATTTTCGATGAACTGGGTGAATTTGATCAAAATCTCGATTACTATTCGAGAGCATCTGTCGATATTGCGCACCTACTCGAGAAAGTTCTGAAGTCGATAACTCGCCTATAACTCCTATTGGGTGTACCCCTACAAATTATCGATTCAAAATTAAATTGGCGGGACGACAAACTTGATTTTAACTGAATTTAAATTTAGGTGGTCCAACAAATGTTGACCTTTTCTAAAGTATTTGCATACTAATGCATTCAGATAAAATGTAGAAAGTTGTGAACACAGCGTAGATTTTTGATCCAATTATATTTCGTTCGATGCACCTGAAATAAAACCTCTCTCATGACTCTTGCGAAATGTAAATTTTCAACGTGTGTTTTCAGCCAGTGCTTTTCTAAGGATATTTGTATATAAATAAATTTTCCATTTTCATAGTTTACAAGAATAGAAATATATACATATTTAGCCTTTATACTATCACATATACACATTCGTACACTGACCATTTAGTGACTAAGGGACTAGAGACCCAGAGAGATGGGCAGCAGCGTCCCAACTGTGGAACAGCAGCTATTCTGCGTTCCTTAACTCGCCTGCTAAGCGGCACGAGTACTGGCAAATTCCCCTCAAAATAGCGACACATGGCATGTAAACGGTCGTTCAGTAGTTGACGTCTGTGGGCTGATATGATGGATGATGTATACATTCAACACTAGGATTTCATATGGTATTGTTGTCAATGTAAATATACATCAACATGCATTGGCAGCTGACCCAGATGTTGGAAAGAACAGAACAATATATGTTAGTGAGGTTTTAAGGGCACCGTTAAAACAACTGGATCTGATGATTGCAATTCGAATTGACTTTAATGATATATAATGGTGATTAAAAATTGATTTACAAGTATATTTGTATAGGATGCATGCGAGATTGATACAATCATTTCAACAAATTTTTGTCTAATCATGTTCGGGCTTCGTCGGATATCGTCGTGTATCATCGGTATACATCGGGTGGTCACTCACGTCATGAGATGCAGCACAGTCTTCTTCTCATTTTTAGCTCCCTTAACAATATATTCGTTAAGTTGATGTCAACCAAAAAAATATCTCTAATCTAAATATTAATAGTTGAATTTAAAAATAATATGAGTTGGCCATTATTGATAATACTTCCAATAAGACTGCAGCAAATTTATTGCAGAAACTTTTGTATTTTGAACCCCCAATTGAGAACACACTGTAATATATCAAATTATAAGACTTGGAACAATTTCGTGGAAGGCAGTGTGAGATGAATGATTCCAAGACTATGCTTACTTCTTTATAATTTGAGACGTGAGAAGACTTAAAATTCTGGTGATGATCCATTATTTACATATTAGTGATTCATGGAATCTATTCCATGGATTGCTTTTCCGATAGAACTCCCATATTGGTATACTACAAAAGAAGTAGAAATTACTGGAATATATTGTATCGGGCTAGCCACTTGCGGATATGTTGGTGCTGGTAGATAATAAGTTATCAGTCTTATAGAAGTTGAACAGCAGTGAACTAAAGTGTGTTCTTGTAAAGGCTGCCTTCGTTGTCTTTATTTACTGAAGGTCGCATTTTGATTTGTCCAGCCGTCACTAGCCCATGTGGTATTCAGATGAAGATATAGCACCACTCCATCTCTTCCATGGAGGTCGTAAAGGCACCCCTCTGTAGAACAGCAGCCATTTTATGCACTCCAACAGCCTGCTAAGCGTATTAAGCATAGGCAAATTCTCCACAAAAATGATGATACACTGCATGCAACCGATCAGTTATGTAGGAGGCTTTTTCATCAGTGAACGTCTTAAACTAGTTGAAGTATTCCCATTCTCAGGACAAAAGCAATCATGATTCCAGTTATAAACTTTGATACCAGTGGTTTTCGGAGAGTTTGTAGACTGAAATCAAGACAGATCCTACAATTGCCTCTAAGGAGACTACCAAATCTTCGCTTTTCTTTCACCTTCCAATAGAAAACTGAAATTAACGCTAAATCGCGTCCAATTAGACAAAGATGTAATAGCACTGGCTTCACTGCGAGCCACAGAACAAGCCTCTGATTTCACATTTATATCGGCCGCACAATTAAGATTAGATCCTGAACCCTTTACTTTCATTACGGGCCATTTGGCTTCACCTTCCACGATAAATTGTTGCCAATTAAGATTGTAAGCGAAGTTATTCTATATTTGGCGAGTCTTACTGCAGAACGCATCTGTTTCACAATTTTGCTCGGGAACTGTCGATTATCTTAATTGTTTTGGTTAGGTTTGAGCAGGTTCTTCCCTTACTCAGTCATCTGTACGTGTTTAAAAGCCCAGAGTCACACTGAATTATTTTCCCAAGACAATTATTAAAACACCTAGGATATGAAAATTGAGCTTTCTTATGAGGCCATAAGAAAGAAAGCTCAAGGTCACTCAGCGAGCTATGGAGAGAGCTATGCTTGATATTTCTCTACGAGATCGAATCAGAAATGAGGAGATCCGTAGAAGAACTAAAGTTGTCGACATAGCTGCAAGGATTAGTAAGCTGAAGTGGCAATGGGCAGGGCACATTGCTCGTAGAACTGATGGCCGTTGGGGCCAAAAGGTTCTCGAATGGAGACCGCGCACCGGAAAACGCAGCGTGGGACGACCTCCAACGAGGTGTACAGACGACCTGGTGAAGGTCGCTGGGAGTCGTTGGATGAGAGCGGCATGTGACCGCTCGTTGTGGAGATCTAAGGGGGAGGCCTTTGTTCAGCAGTGGACGACCTGTGGCTGATATGATGATGATGATGAAAATTGAGCTTTGTATTCTAGATAAACTAGTACTATATAGAATTAACTATTGAACTGTCTTAATTTTCACATACATTATCACGCCCTGTGATGATTTGCCGGAGAATCTTAACACCGCGATTCAGAAAACGCAACAATATGTACAACGCCCTCTGTTGACAGAGAAAGCAACAAATGTTACTTTAATGGCGTGAACAGTATGGTTTCGTCATCATCATAATCACGTCAGCCAGTGAACTTCCTTTGCTGAACATAGGCCTGCCTAGGACAGCTACATTGGTTAGTTATAGGGTGATGGCCTTCAAGGAGATCAGGACCGCACGGTTTCCTATGAGGTGGTGGGCTTCTTTGTCAGATCACCGCATCTCCTGTGATAAATATTTTAAAGGTACATACAAAAACATTGCATGATCTAAATTATTTAATAACAGATTATTAATATATAATAATATTAATAATACCCCTCTGGGCAAACGTTATCTCACCATGGGATAAGGTAATCCTGGAGGGCAGATTAAAGTAGCTGCTTGATTTCTTCCTAATCCTTCTGATTTAAAAAAAAGTATATCATAAGAAAAAAAAAGTATATTAAGTAGCTTACAGAACGCAGGGCAGTTTGTGGCGAGCTAAATGTGAGTGGCGACACTGCGTACCCGAATGCTTCAGAGAGTCGGTCAGGGCCTCGTCTCCGGCTTACCTTTATTGGTTGGTTGGAGTGGTACCCCATGAGTGCTCGTAGGATTTTCAACTCTGGCTTGTCTTAGTTGGCCGATCAGAGGGGGGCCGCCAGAGCTATATGCTCGGGGGTGGAAGTGTCTAATGGCGTAATAACTGGGAAACCCGCTCCGATTCTTCGAGACGCGCGATGGTGAAACCGGTGCCGCACCTCTCTACACCCCTAGCCGCTCACACCGGTGTTGCTCCTTGTCGCCTGTAGTGGTGGCCATTTAGGGGGCCCATCCTGTGAGTGGCGAGTCACCGTCTGCCACAGAATTTCACTATAAACGTTGAAAGGCAGACGCTGTTTTTTCAGGTTTTAGAAGTATATTATCCATTTAGCACCCATTACAATAGACCTTATAACTGTAGTTTCCATCTTATACAATAGTTTTACACCTCCGGGGACAATCCGAGACTGCATTTTATAGTGTAGCCATGGAGAGTTCCCGGTTAGTGTCCCATTACATTTTAGATTGAAATTCTCTAAATGGCCTCTGCGTGTTGGACCTATGTCCCCGCGTAAGCCTATCAAAAGACCGGGTTCCCCCTTACAGGGGATATAAACCCGTGTAATAGAGAAACATTAAATAATAATAAGATAACAGCATAATCTTGTCAACATCGTTCAGAGTTGCGGATGGTGGCGCTCGTATTCAGAAAACTATGTCTCGAACCACAACTCGATTTTATTCTAATCAAAGTGTCTTTGGATTCTAGAGGTACGATAAAAACTGAGTACTTGCATGAAACTAATAATATTCACGTTATTCACCATGTTTTAAATATCAGCCGTTGATTTCATCAGCTGATATATTTGATGAGGTAAATCTGATAGAGATGTCTCGTATAAAAAATGTAGTATCTATCTAGCCAAAAGATTTAACTGTTTCAAGCGCAGACAATTTTTTAACTTAAACTAGTGTAAACAAATAAACGGCTCAACTTAGGAGTCGCTGATGATTTGCCGATCTATTACAGGGAGGAATACAGAATAATTGGGAACAAATTACTGGTAACAGTCACTTACTGCATGAAATGCACCAATACAATGTTGCTGTAAGTCGTCGCAGAGTTAATCTTAAAGCAATATTTTAAGAAGATCAACTTAACGTAGCAATAATATTTTCTGAAGTTTAGGCGAATAGCATCCAATGAATCGAAATAGCTGACGAAAATATTGCATATGTATACGGCACGTATAGATGCTGTACGTAAGTATATAGAATTAAATGGAATAAACGCGATATATTTCTGTAAGCTATTTTAATTCAATTTATGTAGTAATCATATGATGGAGAGCAGAATGCATTGTACCCTGAGCTGCGCAATGTTTTAAGTTTTTGAGCTTTCTCTACCTAAAAAAGGCCATCGAATCATATTTATTCTTTCGGAAAAATGCAACAAATCACATTAGCACATATTTTTTTATATAAATTTTAAATTGACTGCATTTTTGTTTTTTTAATATTCATTACAAATGCCAAATCAGAGTATTTCAGATTATTACAATTTCGTAGAAAAATATAATAATTGTAAAAGGTATACCTATAAAACTAGCACCTCAAAAAATATTTGACAAAAACCACTCCATGTCATAGTTAAAACGGTTTTAATTATTATCAAAAACATTAACATTCTCATACAACAGGACACTTGTAAGTACAATAGCACCATCTGTAGTACCTCAGGAGTATGATAAACCGAGTATTAGCAATGCAGATCACGGGCTTGTCCTTTGCAAAAAACGAAGCACAAATTAATGCAATTATTATGTGGCGCAGATGGTCCATATTTGAATACGGCCGCGGATTTGGTTTTATTTATATTAATGATGTCAACAAACTGTACTTATAGACTGTTACATGACAGGCGGTGAATTCCTACTGCTTAAGATACGCTCAGATGCTGGTGGAATCGCACTAAGTTCTTGGACGGTTCATAATTCCGACGCCTATGTAGCCTAAAAGTGGCCTTCACTACATGAGTTACAAGTTTTCTTAAAATATATAGAACCTGGAGTCGAATTGGCATGGTATAGTCCCGGGAAATCTATATGCCTCTAAACAGTTTGCACTGGAGATCACTGTTAGAGGGCTCTATTGCGTTTCAGTTTCAGTGTCATATACTACAAACGCTTGCAAGTGGTTTTGTCGTAGAACAAAGGCAGTCAAATACAAAATATCAGCTTAACGTGGTATTTTTTAAAATGTACTTTTACGATATGAAACAAAGTACGATATAATACAATATTCACTACATTTTTGTATTACATACATTTTGTTCCCACTTAATATACAATAGCGATACCTGTTTTTCGCTAATATGCTATAAAAATGTGACATTTTTACATAATACATAGAACTTTTAAAGTCTAAAGATATTAAACATTAAAATATAGGCGATTTTACAGGCTCACACGTAAGAAGTTAAACATGAATTGAACTAAATAACTTATGAACAACAAACCACCAAAAGGCCAAAATTACTCATAAATGCACCACCTGCCTACTAATTAAACTTGTAATAAGTGGGTCTGAATAGAGCATACGTCAAATCATCATTCAACCACTCAGAATACTTAGTTAAAAACCTAGATTTATTACCACCATTTGCCGTGCGGTGCCGGCTCAGAATGCCACCACCCTATCTCCTCCCATGGGTGTCGTAAAAGTCAACTAAGGGATTAGCCGGAGGATGGGTAGCAGCGTTCTTCGAATACATTAACAACCCAACTGCGATCGCCAACCCGCCTGCCGAGCGTGGCGATTATGGCGAAACCCCCCAATGAGCGAGAACCGATATGGATGTGCCATATCGGTGGTTGTGGTGATCTTTGGGGGAGGCCTGTGTCCAGCAGTGGACTTCACTCGGCCGAAATGATGATAATGATGATTACCACCTACACTTTTCTACCTCTTATCAAGAGATTCACACAAAGTATACGTTTAGCTAAAGCACTAATATCTAAGTTTTCGGCACTATTGAAACATGATAGTAAAGCTAGTAATACGTGTTAGTACTTTTTCGCTATGGTAACACGAACAGACATTTCAATCTGTCCGAGTCCGGCGACTCCTACCGGCTAAAACCACTGGAGTGGCATACCCCTTCGCTCTTCCCAGGGGCGAAGGAAGTTCATGAAGAACATCCACTGGGCATCAAAAAAAATAATTAAGGAAAGATTATAATCTAGACTAGCCGTTACCCGCCCGCTTCACTAGGCGTAAATCTAATTTATTTTCGTATCTTTTAGTGGAGACAAACTTTCAGACAGACAGACAACCATTCTAAAAATGGTTACTATGATTAGGCATCGTACAAATATGGCATTTAATTTAAAATGACTGACAGACACTTCATTTTTATTATATTAGTATAGATAGACCAGGCTTTGCTCATCACGTGAGCCTTAATCCTATTATAGAGAACGAATATATTATTTTTTTGTAGAAATTGAACTGTTTACCGGGGCTCGAGATATTAAAACTACAAAAAATGACTATGTGATATTTTTTTTACTTTAGCTCATTTTGTATTAAAACACTGTAATGAGGATGTAGTTAGACACTAACATTACAGTATCATCTACATCCGAGCTATTTCCTACGTAGGAGTTGATTTGCAACATGAGCAGTTCCGACAGCTTAAATCAGTAATTTATATACAGTCGTGTAAGTATAATACTTACAGCATAATAATTAGTATACCGAATAGAAAATCCGATTTATGAGCACAAGCTTAAGTTGGCAAGAATTAGCTTTAACTTACAATGTTCATGTGAGACTGCAATCTAGCTCTCCAGGGGGTAATATACATTCCTTAAAAGGCTCTCACTACGAGGATTTAGGTCCGTGTGGTGTCCAGATTAAGAATATAGCACCACTCCATGGCCTCCCGTGGATGTCGTAAGAGGCGACTAAGGCAATCTAAACCAGAGGGATGGGCAGCAGCGTCCCTTTTGTGAACCGGTAGCCATACTGCGCTCACCAACCCGCCTGCCAAGCGTGGTGAGTTTTGGCAAATACCCCCCGAAATGATGACATAGTTGTGGAATCTATGGGGGCGGCCTTTGTTCAGTCGTGGACGTATAAATGGCCGATTTTTTTAACGTTGCCCCACACTAGGATTTCTCTTGTGTCGTGGGTGCGTTTACAGACACAAATTCCACACACAATACACCCAGACCCGGAACAACTACCTGCAGATCGTACAAATATGTATTTGTTCCGTGCGGAAATCGAACCCACGACCCGGTGCACAGCAGCCGACTGTATCAGCCACTGCACCAACCTGCATGATGACGATGACGAGGATTTAAGCGAAATACACTATAAAGATTTCTTTGAAAAAGTTTACTTCGTTTGCTAGTAAAAATATATGTCCCGAAAGAATAAAATAATGAATTTATTTACAAAAACCTTCTTTTTATTTACGATACATTTATTTACTGAAACGTAGATAGAACATAAGGCGAACTAGATTGATTTCGTGTGGTATCTGGATTAAGAATATTAACACTTCATCTCCCGTCTTCATCTTCTTCCCGTGGAAATCGTAAAGACGACTAATGGACTCTAAACCAGTATGAACAGCAGCCATTCTGCGCTCACCAACCCACCTGCCAAGCGAGTACTAGAGGGCGCTATGGAAATCTATGGGGAAGTCTTTTTCCGCAGTGGACGTTCTTTGGCTGACGATGATAATGATGATGATGAAGGCGAACTTAATGCCATAAGGCATTATCTACCAGTCAACCTTTGGGTTAAAAAAAACATTTCGAAAGAGGTACAAAAATAAAGATTATCTACAGATAATATTAAAATGGGTACATATTAATCAAGAATTAATAAAAACACACATATACTATATATATACACGTACATATCCTAATATAAAAATAGATTGCCAGGCGGTTAGCCGACATTTTGCATGATCACAATGCTAGCTTGTTCTCTGGCTACAGAATAAGCAATTCGATTCAACGTGGCAGTAGTATTTACCAAATCCCTAGATAGTTGGGGTTTCCCCATGGAAAACACATGGGTACCCTTGTACTGTTGGTACTTATCATCAGGTAGGTGGTTGCTCGTTCGCCGTGACTATCACATAAAAAACACCTATCCACCAGCCTGCTAGCCGTTATTTTGACATCAAACCTTAGACTTTTACAACACCCATTTTTTGCCGGAAACCACACAAAACAAAATGTCATCATAACTTAATCCTAATCACATACTGAACTTAGTTTTCGGATTATATTACATCACTATCACTTGAATACATCTCCACACTTACTTTTAATCAATTATGTATAACCAGTTATGAATATTTATGCATGTGCATAGCTTGCACACATTCATTATTGACAACAGCCTTTAATAAATCAGAATTCCGAGCACCCCGTTTTGGCTATTACAAACTGACCCTTGTATAATGTAAAGCAAAAGGTTCAGACACCCAAAGATATTGCTGTTGCATCGTAAACCAAGGTATATATTGTACTGAATGGGGCTCGTAAAAAATAGTGTGCGCTTCAATTTAATGCGTTAACTTTGTTACGGCTAGGGAGGGAAAACGTCGATAGGTTTTCGATGATTTATGTTTACTGGATTTTATAGTTTGAAGTACGTGATTTGTAATGGGATCGTTGGTTATAAAAAAATATTGAGGTTATTTATTCATTTTGATGTAATTATTATTTTTGCTTAGGTTTAATACCTACTAGAGTTTTGGTAGCTGAACACTTTTGTTACGTATAACAGTTATCGATTGAATCCGCTTATCTGCGACTAAGGCCCAGCACAGACTAGAATAGCCCTATATCGTAGCATTTCGTAGAATACCGTAGCATGTATGTAGCATGTAGCGATGGACTATTACACGTAGCAATAAAACTATCGAGGTAAAGCGTATCTAGTTATAGGATGGAATAGAGATTAATGAGTATTTCAGCTCTTAGTGTATATATGTATATTACCATTGCGTATTTATTTGTCACTAGCTTTTTATCTCAACTGTGCTTGTTCAGGTGTTAGCTTTTATCTCTGAACTCATTATCTCGAAATATATTTTTAAACACGTAGTTTCAGATCCTTTACTTTACGTAGAAAATGGAGTTTCTTAATTTATTTTTTATTTGTTGAAGTTTTACCGACTGAAAAACAGGATGGCTCTCTGTTTCGCACTATTGTTTGGGTGTGCACGATATTTTCAGAAACTACACGACCTATTATGATGATTCTTTCACTGGAGTCATCTATCTTATCTTATGGAAAGATTTTGTCAATTGACGTCATTGAAAATTGTGCGTTAACGGACTAGCTTCTTACGAACAGAGTCATCATTTCAGCTAAATAAAATCTACTGCTGGACACAGACCTCTCCCGAAGATCGTCACAACGATTGGTCCGAGTGTGTTGTAGGCTCATTGGTAGGTTTCACCATAATCGCCACTATTGGCAAGCAGGTTGGCGATCGCAGTTGAGTTGTAAAGATACTTGAAAGACAACCATCCTCAGGCTAATTTCATTGTTACCTTTTACGACACCAACGAATTCAATTTGGTGCTATTTGTAGCTGGCACTACAAGGCCTTTTCCGTGTGGTGTCCGGACTAAGAATATAGCACCACTTCATCTCCTCCCGGGAATGTCGTAAAAGGCGACTAAGGGATACTGAATCAGAGGGATGGGCAGCAGCGTCCTTTCTGTAGAATAGTAGCCATACTGCGCTCACCAACCCACCTGCCAAGTGTGGTGAGTACCGACAAAATTTCCCCCAAAATTATGACACAGTTGTAGAACTCTATGAGCCTTTGTACAGCAGTGGACGTTTTTTATGCTGATATAATGATAATTATGATGATTTTCTAATATTAAACTCTCAATTTGAAATGGATAAACACATTTTGAGTTAATTTATTATGAATAATTTCTTTATGGTATAATCTTAAATAAATACATGAATTGTTATTTTTTAGAAGACATTCTACCTACCGACTCTTCACTAATGATTTGGTTTCGTATATTGATTGAAAGTTCAAGGCTTCCACGAGGTTAAGTTCAAGTACGTTTTTATGTTCAAGATCCGGCGATGGTAGCAATCGTTAAGATATACGCTATCTGATCGTTTTATAGGTATAATAAAATGTAGATTCTATGTATTTTTGAAGTTTTTCGGAATGATTAATCGTTCGAGGACCAATTTAAACTATAGTGGCTTTATTACTCTAATATCAATGAATTCTCACCCCAAAGAAGTATTTATGTGTATTGTTTGTTCTTCTTTTGTAAGTTCACTATATTGTGAGTAATTTGTTTACACGAACGCGGGACAGTAAAGGCAGCTTTATGTGTTTCACGCGTATCTACGAGTATGTATCTTTTAACATAACGAGTTGAATATTTTAACTTTACACTACTCGTTCCAATACAATTAATTTCTGCAAAACAAAGACGCGAAATATCTTAATTCAAGTTAGAGCTACGTAGCAAATTCCACATAAGCATAAATTTACATATTTCAAAACTATGAGCATAATTAGCTCGGTGTTGTCTGGCCTCAGGCTGGAGCTCATAGTTAGGTTATACATTAATTCGTAGAATATACGCAATGATCATTCAATATGTGAGAGATGTGTAAACGCTGTACAGTCTGATTTTGGGGTCATGTTTTATAGAGGAGAACTAATCTGAGGTAGAATTTAGCCAAAATTTATGTATCATCTATTTCTATTTAGAGTTATCTCGGCCCACACATGGAAGTGTCTGCTTCCTACTACATTAAATTTATTGTTAGTATTATTATGCCGATCCATGTGGTGTTCAGATGAAGAATAAAACAACCACTCCAACTTCTCCTGCGTCTTGAAAGAAGACTAAGGTACTCTGAGCTGGATGCGCTGCAGCATCTTTTCTGAGCAACTGCGGTCACCCTGAACTCACCAACTCACAATATAACGTATAAAAGTTGTTATTTGGGCCAAATTATTAAACAAATGATTGAATTAATTGAATAGAGCTCCTGTCCGGAATCCGGTCTAATTAGGCTACGTCACATATCTAAGGCAGCATCTTCATTTCTAGCCTGATTTAGTTATGCAGTAAGTGTAATCATTATTAAGGCATGTGATGCACTCTTATGTGTGAGCGAGAGGACGCTCGCGGAGCTGTTAACTCCTCGCTACAGTATAAATAGGATCGACATCGCTGAGCTGCTGCGCGTGTCTCTTCAGGATAGGTCGGTCTTCAGGTCTCATCACTGTACAGGGGTTCGGGTTGGATGATGCACTTGTACCACTAGGCCGTAGATTTCAGCGTGCATCCTACGATCGTATGCCCATCATCTCCCGCCTTTTGGAGCATGCTGCGCTTATGCGGGATCGAATGTATTGGTCAAAGGTACTTGGACGTATCGGTTCTTTTAAACTGTTCAGTTGCGTTATAGTTTTTAATTTTATACTGCGGCAGACCAAGGTTTTGAATGTCACCACATTGAGTTTCAAGTCACCGTATTCAAACGCTCGTATAACAAAAATAATCATACCCTATTACAACTTTCTTTAACATGATACCAAGTGCCAAGACTTATTATTATTAGTATAAAAATAAGCACACTCGACTCGACTAAGTCCATAGACTGGACTGTTCGTAATTAATTAGATTTAGGGTCAATTTACTCTTTGGCTAACTAAATAGTGTTGTATTTGACTAACCAAACAATACATTGCGTCTAAATGGTTGAAGTTAAATGAAAGCATGTAAGGCGTTTTGACAATCCTTACGGGGTTAGGGGCAGTCAGAATTTTCTACGAATTGATATTTTATTGTGTTTTCTTGTAGTATACTAATATAAAAATCTTAAAAATATCATCATCATATCGGCCATACAACGTCCACTACTGCACAAAGGCCTCCTCAGTAAATTTCCACAACTGTATATATTGGGGGGTATTTGCCAGTACTCACCACGATTGACAGACGGGTTGGTGAGCACAGAATGTTCCACGAAGAGAACACTGCTGTCCATCCCTCTGGTTTAGAGTCCCTTAGTTGCCTTTTACGACTCCACGGGAGGAGATGGAGTGGTGCTATATTCTTAAACCGGACACCACACGGATAAAAACATCATTTATAACATTAACTTGATGTTAAATACATATAATACATATTATGTCTCTCTATTACACGGGTTTATATCCCCTGTAAGGGGGAACCCGGTCTTTTGATAGGCTTACGCGGGGACATGGGTCCAACACGCAGAGGCCCTTTAGAGAATTTAATCTAAAATGTAATGGGACACTAACCGGGGACTCTCCATGGCTACACTATGAAAATATATTATTATTATTATATTTTTTCTGGAGAGTTTATTCCTCGTTTTGTTTTTTCAATTTAAATGCAAAGCAGTGAAAGCTGGTTGTTTTTGGCGTCTGTCTCATATGATTTATTTAAACTTTTATGTACATTGAGTACACACAAGGTTGACTTAATGCCATGAGGCATTCTCCAGCAGTCAACCTCTTTGTTAAAAATATATTTTATGTTGATGTTTAAAAAGTACTCTTTTTAGTCATATCAATGTCATCATCATTTCAACCAAGGGACGTCCACTATTGAACGAAGGTCTCCCCCTAGACTTCCTCAACGGCGGAAGGCTTCCTCAACCTCAACGTTACACGGAATGTGCCAGTACTCACTGTGCTCGACAGGCGGTTTGGTGAGCGCAGTATGTCTACTGTTCCACAGATCGCTGCTTACCATTCCTCTATTTAAGAGTACCTTACTTGCATTTCACGACATCCATGGGAGGAGGTGGAGTTGTGCTTTAATTTATACAGATACTACACGGAAATAACATAATAATTTTATATTAAAACTAGCTGGGACCCGCGGTTTCACCCGCGTTTAATTTAAAAGAATTTTAGAGTACTTCGACATAGACACTTGACATAGAATATATATATTGGATTTCAAGGGTTTTATTTTTTTACGCAGAACCCTAATCATTTTTCTAAAATAAAAGTAGCCTCAGTTATTCCTTATAACATTATCTGTCAGTGAAGTTCCCGTCAAAATCGGTCCAGCCGTTTTGGAGATTACCCGGAACAAACAGAAAGACAGATAGACAGACAGACAGACAAAAAATTCAAATATAGCGTTTTTGTTATCTGTAACGTACATACTTTAATATGCATTTAGTAAAAAGCTGTTATTTTGACAATACAAATAGACACTTCAATTTTATTTATTTGTATAGATAGATATGGTAACAAATCCCCATGGAGTTCCTCCGCCCTGGGGAAAGTGGAGAGGCGTGTCGTACTCTTATTGGGTACCCCACGGCGTTACTTCGACCTACCTATCACTAGGGTTGCGGAATTTGCTTGATCAATCGCTATACTCCCGGCTGCCTATAGTTACCTGAAATCAACAATGTACCTACAAATAATAAATATTGGCATAACTTTTGAATGCTTTGCTCAATTCCAAACAATTTTGACTTTTACATTAACGTTAACAATTGTAGAAGAGGACTTTTTCAATAGGTTTCGCATCCAACGGCCCATTTTGGCAACACTTCATCATACATTGTACCAAAAGAAAACAATACGTAAATAAAATTAGTACATCATTTTTCATTAGGGGTACCAAAGTCCTTTCACACAATACACGCTTCCAAATCATGAGTAGAGTGAGTTGGGGCGAGTCGTAGAATCCTCGCGTGAACGTCAGAATGGTCAGTATTATAACTGATGCTGACGAAATATCAATATTAATTAAAACTAAATTAGAAAAATGAATAAAAAAGGAATGGTTTTGACAATAGCACAAGATGATTAGATACGTCTTGTGTAAAAAGTGCCACAGTTGAATTAATTTTGGGATTGCGACCCCATTTGGCATGTTACCTGCATTAAATAAATTCCGCGATGCATCCAATAGTGCCCTAGTACGAAGGGGTTGTGGGTTTACGGAACGAAAACATGTTAGTACGGTTTGGCAGCAAAAAACGCGAAGATCGCGTTTCCCGACACTACCGATTCAAGAACGCGCATACTCGGGAAGCGTGTGGGGAAAACCTAAACTCTAAATTTGCTTGAGAACAGAGCCTGACGTAATAACTTAACTTTTAATGTACTGTAATGTAATCAGATTTTTGGATGGCATATAAACGTATAATCCAGCCTATTTTCATGGCTAGGTGAACTGAGTCTAACACTAGCTTTTAACAAATTGTCGAATGTACGTCACAAAGCAACATAAATTATAGTTCTACTACCCCAGAGTAACAGAATGCGTGCGAATAAACGAATATTGAGCTAATCTCGTAAGTGAGCGAGACGAACATAAACTTGAGTCTGAGTATAAGCACAATGATTTTACGATATGCATTGTGCTTAGTAGTTTTCATTGAAAACGTTTCAAGTTTATAATAATAAATTTGATTTTGTGATGATTGGCGTTTTACTAACATAATGATGAATTATAAAATTATCAAGTGAGAAGTTGTTAGCACTAACAACAATTAAAAAACAACATATCGTAAAATAAACAATTGGTACTCCTTATATTCATGTACTGAACTATTTATTCCAGGCATAACTTTTATCGTCATTCTGTCAGCTAAAGGATGTCCACCTCTAAACATGCATAAAGGCCCCCCTATAGATTTCCACAACGACCGGTTACATGCCACCTGCATCCAATGATTCCCAGCAACCTTTACCAGGTCGTTGGAGCCCGTCCCACGCTGCGTTTGCCAGTGCGCGGTCTCCACTAGTGAACATTTTTGCCCCAACGGCTATCAGTACTACGAGCAATGTGCCTCGCCAATTGCCACCTTCAGCTTAATCATTCTTTCAGCTATGTTAGCCATTTCAGCTGTTCTACAAATCTACTCGGTTCTCAGCTCTTCTACAAATCTACTCAGTTCTCAGCTCTTTCTATAGTTTGCTGAATTTTCTTAAGGTTTCTTAAGAAGCCTATAGGCATAATAATAACATACTACTAAAACTATTTTTTTTTAAATAGTTTAGACTGCTCCACTCCTTAATCTGTGATTTGCGTTGTCGATACTGTATGTTGTTGAAGTGGATTTTATCGACATGAAGATCTAAATAAAATAAACTTGTGTATTTTACCGACACATACAACTGTCTACACGGTTTAAGCCAACCGAGTAATTCCTTCAAACCAGCAAACATATATCAAAGCCGACCTCATCACGTACTAACAACAAACCAGCATAGGCAAAATTAAGAACGAGAAGCGTAACTACTTTAGCTAATAAAGGCGTCCTAACGAATGGAACACAGTGAGAAATGTAGAAGCACCGTTTGTATGCAAATTTTTATTTGTGGAGCGGGACAAAAACTCAGCGACGATCATGAGCGCCGAGAGATGGGCTTAGGGCGACGTATAAATGTAAGGGAATTACGTACGGCGTCGTTGTGCTGCAGGTTTTAGAAACATTAATTCATTTCGTTTTATACTGAGTTGTGTAGATAAACTCATAAATTGTCGTCCTTCGTGGCACCACACTGCGTGCGTCACCTCGACACCTTAGTTATTTAGTCTTCAATGCCCAGTAGATCCACTAGCTACAGAGCTTTTCCACCTGGAACACGGTAATGTTTAAAGTTTTGACACTACTGCTTGTTATATTGGTTAAAGAACGTCCACTGCTGAACAACCGCCTCCTAGATATTCACAATTGTATCGTCATTCTCGGAGGAATTGCCAGTCCTCTCCGCGCTTGGCAGGCGGATTGGTTAGTGCAGATTGGCCGCTGTACCACAGTGGGGACGCTACTGCCCATCTCTCTTGTTTAGACTCCCTAACGACTTAAATTAATAATCAATCTAATCCAAAATCTTCAGATTTGAGTTTACGAAATTCATCTGTTCTTGTGTTACGATCACATTTAACACAAAAAACAGACAGATCCGTAATATGAAATCCAATTTTATTTTGGCCATTAGTCGTCTTTTACGACATCAACGAAACGAGATGAGAGGTATTCTATACTTTAGTGGTGTCTGCCACACGGATACTACTATGGGCGGCGGTGGTACAGAATATCAAGCACTGTGGTGGAACCTACCTAGACGGGCTCCTGCAATAAGCGTAAAACTAATCGATCATCCACTTATTTAGTCAAAAGATTATTAGGTTGTTATTAACCTTCTTCTAAATACTAATGTATTTAAAGAAATAAACGTTTTTTTTAGTACCAGTATCTTATCCCCACTCTGGTGTAAAATTTGACGAAGTGATCTTAATACTGCGAACTTTGAATCATGGTAGACCACAGATGGATTAATTTCCGTGTGGTGTCCGGATTAAGAATGTAGCACCCCTCCATTTCCTCCCGTGGATGTCGTAAAAGGTGACTAAGGGAATCTAAACCAGAGGGATGAGCAGCAGCGACTCTTCTGTGAAACGATAGCCATACTGCGCTCACCAACCCGCCTGCCAAACGTGCTGAGTATTGGCCAATACCCCCCAAAATAATGACACAGTTGTGAAAATCTATGTGGGAGGCCTTTGTTCAGCAGTGGACGTATAAATGGCCGATATGATGATGAGACCACAGATGCACATCAGGTAGCTATCAAAGCAGCGCTCTACACTGAAACGTAAACCCTAAATTGGCGAAGGATTGCGGATTTTAGACGGCTCGGGTCGGTTGCGCTTATACTATAAATTAGCTGTATTATCAAGAATAGAGTCAACTCTACAAACTATGCTATGAACGCTCGTCTGTTTTTTTATACAATGAAGATACTGGAAATATAATTAATAAATTGCAACCTGTTACTGTCTTTTTTTTTTGGACCCAGTGGAAATTCTTCATGAACTTCCTCTGACCCGGGGAAGGACGAAGGGGCATGCCGGACTCCAACTGGCTAAAACCACTGGGGCAGTAATCTTCGGTAGCTAAGTGGGGCTTCGGGTTCTCTTATGATGACACTAGAGTAAAGAAATAACCTACATTGTTACGTCATGTATCGTCGCTGCGCCTACGAAATCGGCTTTGTGAAAAACCCAACTTTTCAAAACTATTGCACTCCTTGAGCATTTTTTAAGTTTAGTTTTGACCGGAATAATTTAATGTAGGTGATTTTACTTATTGCTAAACCATTAGATATCTTACAAAATGGGTTTAGAGGCACATGTGCCTTTGAAAGTAATGTACAATTGTATCAAGAAACTATTTCGATTAAAAAACACATTGCAGTTTTTGCAGGCGTAGCAACGGTATGCGTCTGTCTAAAAAGTATGGTGGAAATTTCAACCAGCCTGCTAGATATCGGAATGTATTTATCAGGTATGCATTAACTACTTTATCAACTATGGACACAACTGACGCTGTGAAAAAGATCGGCCCCCAGAAACAATAGCCACACTCGTATACTCTATTTATTATATTAAATATGTATAGATTTAGCTTATTTTTAAGGCACTCATAGCCAGTTGCACTCAATGATTGAAAGACGATTGGTGAGGTTAAGCAACGCTTGTCGTGACCAATTTATGGATGGGTGATCGCATAGTGGTATTTAAACTGAGGTCTCCTTGCTTCAGGGGTCAAGTAAAGTCATCGATCCGGGTTGTTGTCATTAGACGGCAGTCGTTAAGCCCGGTTGGAGGCCTTCGGGCGGCTTAAACAACTTTGATATACGCTTGGTCAATAACCGAAAGAAAATAAAATCAATGGGCTAATTAATTCTGATTTAACGCTACGTGCGTACCTACGATTAGCTCAGATAACATCAATCATTCACTGAGCTCGGTAAATTCGTGCTCACCGCAATAATCCAAGATATGCGTAACCGTAGCGTGTTACGATCGGGGCATAGATAGGCAGAATGCAACGTTTCCTTGGCCGCATTTCTTGTTTTATTATGTTTGCTATATCATAAAAATAAAGACGCCGTCTGTGTTCAGTCCACTTTAAAAAAAAAGTGGGCTGTCGCGGTACGCCTGACATAATGTGAAATATAAGACATTTATTTTTAGTAAGTAAACCAAAATGGATGAGAGCTGCATGTGACCGCTCGTTGTGGAAATCAGAGAGGGAGGCCTTTGTTCAGCAGTGGACATCCTGTGGCTGATATGATGAATCAAAATGCGTATGGTGTCCAGATTTAGAATATAGCACCACTCCATCTCCTCCCGTGGGTGTCGTACAATGCGACTAAAGATCTCTAAGCCAGAGGTATCATTTATTAATTTTGTGCAAGAGAGGGTATACTAGGGTAGTTAATTATTGTCGGATACGGTGAATGAATCTATAAAGATAAAAGGAAAATGTAAAAGCATGGCAAGAGATTGGAGTAAGTATACTGAATAAACGTGATCGCTGCTGTGCAATTCAACGCAGAGACGACGGTGTGGTTGCGGTCGGCCACGGCACGGTATTGACGTGATTTTTATGCGAATACACAGTATTGCGATCCGGCGTTGGTGTGACTACGGCGCTGTGTACAGGAAGCCTTATGGCCGATATTAAAAATTGGTCTAATTCAAAATCTTTGGATTTGAGATTCAGAAATTTTTGTTCTTGATACAAATACAGATTAAGTTCAAAATCTTAAATCTAAAGATTTTGGATTAGATTGATTATTAATTTCGGATGTCAGTCAACTTATGACTGGAGTAAGAAACAACTTGAAAAACATTTGATTATTTTTTAAACAAATTTACAAGTTTTAAACTAAATAACATTTCATATATAATATGATATATAAAATGTATAAGGGCGATATGTGGGGCATGGCACTTAGATAGCTCTAGGCCCTTATTTAAGAAAACTTGCATTCCGTGTGATCTTACA
Source organism: Diloba caeruleocephala (assembly GCA_947459985.1). Taxonomy (NCBI): domain Eukaryota; kingdom Metazoa; phylum Arthropoda; class Insecta; order Lepidoptera; family Noctuidae; genus Diloba; species Diloba caeruleocephala. The sequence goes on along the minus strand of OX381611.1, from coordinate 1,765,508 downwards.
AGGAGCTGGAGCCCACTAGAGGGGATGACCACTTTACAGTCATCCCCTCCGAGATGTGCCAAAAGGCGTGGCACCAACGGGTGGCTCTAGATGGAGATCTTTCGAGTTCCTGGAGCCTCCCTTCGGTGCCGACGATGATCACTCCGGTGGTTTTAGCCGGTAGGAGTCCGGCATACCCCTTCGCTCTTCCCCGAGGCGGAGGAAGTTCATGCAGAATTTCCACTTGAGACTAATAAAAAGGAAGGGTACCAAACACCTCTGCAGTGCGCCTTGTGCTCGTTCATTGTATGAGAGTGGCGCGTAAGTAGTCTGCAAGTATTTTGGTTGGATACTAATTATATTATCCCGTGTTTTTATTGGAGGCTAGAATTTTTTTTCTTTTAATATTAATGGTAACGGTGCCTTACCACTCTTTTGAAAGTGATTAAATCGGCAAGTATGTGTATGTGTGTTGATAAAATCAGTGATCAAACAGTCTATGTCGTCTAGTAGATAAATGTATTTTTTCTTTATACTAGAAAGCTCTTACATTTATTCTGTGACATTACATGTAAACTTGGTTTTCTATGAAACGTCCACACATATTGATTAACTGTAATATAATAGTATTTGCTCAGTACTGGATCTCTTGAATCAACTCAAGGGATTGTATATGTAATATGGATAGGCGGCTTCGATTAAATTTACATTGAATTCTAAGACGTCTTGAGTGCACATATTTCAATTACATGTATATTTTGCTGCAGCATAACATAAAATGGCTAAAATACGAATTTCAGTCACATTATAAGTTGCTACAACTTAAATCGCCCAATAATAAAACTAAATAACCAATATTTTGGATACCTTATACTTGTATGAATCTATCAGGCACATATTAACGTACTAGAACTGAAAACTTGTACCCAGGAGATGCGTAGGAATCAGGTACCACGGAAAAATGAGGCAATTACGGATATTGGGAGTTTAAAACATAAAATAAGCTCGAATAATAATATATATTACTTACCTCAACGTTTTAAATCTGGCTCTAACAAAAGACCATTACACAAAATTCCGCTCATTAACTCGAGCCGGGGCTAGCGTGATCAGTTTTTGAACTAGTTTATTTAGATTCTGTAGTGAAGGCGATCGGAAATTCGAAAGTTGTCTAAATTGGAATAGTTAGGGAGTAAAGAACTCCAAAATGTTTTGTAAAGCATCACGCCCACTGGGTAGATCATTATCATATTAAATGACATAAGTTTTACACTTAGATTAATGAATATACCCTTTTCGGATGACGAGAAGTCTACTGGAATATGTGCGTATGTTAACTGTGATTATAGCAGTCATATCTATGAACAATTATTATAGTTGTCGTTACAAGGCTCTTTCCGTGTGGTGTCCGGATTAAAAATATAGCACCACTCCATCTCCCGTGGAGGTCGTAAAAGGCGACTAAGGGACTCTAAACCAGAGGGATGGGCAGCAGCGTCCCTTCTGTAAAACGGTAGCCATACTGCGCTCACTAACCCGCCTGCCAAATACCCTCAAAATGATGACACAGTTGTGAAAATCTATTGGGGAGACCTTTGTTCAACAGTGGACGTGTAAATGGCCGTTATGATATGATGATATACTAGGCTCATATTCAACTCGTCGTTAAGGCTGTCCAGCGGCTCTTCGTAGCCTGGCTCAAGACAAGTGAGCATGTCACAGTGCTGCACAGGGTAGAACGTGTGGTCACGACTGAGTGCAACGATAGTGGAGTGAACGACCAGGATGACACAAATCACATGCTCGAAAAGTGCTCTGCGTGGGCTGCTGAGCGATTTATTCTAGTCGATCGGATCCGGCAAGATCTCTCTTTGCCGGCAGTAGTGTCAGCACTCCTCCTCTGATATACGCTCATAGGAAAGGTACCAAGGTTTAGCCAGTAAGAATCTCTTTGTCCATCTTGCCAGAAAAAACTGTCGTTGCAAAAAGCGCTACGCAACAATTAACAACCGCCCTGGTACCCATCTCCAATACGTCTGGTTCCCCTTTGGCGTGGCACCAATGGGTCGTTTTAGATGCATATTTTGCGAGGTCCTGGAGTCTCATTTCGGCACCGGAGATGACAATTCCAGTAGTTTTAGCCGGTAGAAGTCAGGCATGCCCCTCCCTCCATTCCCGGGGTGCAGAAAGTACATGATGTATTGCCACCGGCTAAATAAAAAGAAAATACAGGTTTGTTACTGCAAGAGTCCGGCTAGTTAGGTACTAACGCAGTGCCAGTAATCTTAAGACCAAGCAGTAGTGTTAAAAAAATCCATCCAAAATTATACTTGATATGTAACCAGTCGTCTAAGAGGAGGCCTTTGACAGCACTGGACTTCTTTTGGCTGATATCCCTCCGATCGGAGAGTTACTTAGTCAGTCTCCTGCCTACTTTATCCACACATCTGGCCGCGCGAAGCCCCTCCTGACTTTTATAAAACCCGGCGACGAGACAAGCAAAACATCTGCTTGTTGGTAGGCGTCACGCACTTAAGAGTAATCTGCCAGTTGATATCGGATGTATCGGATGGGCTCTATGAGCTGCAGATAAATATGATTGGCTTGTAAATCTGTGAGTTATGGACAGATTCATAATTTATGCTGGTTTTTACGTTTAGAGAGTCATATATCATGAAAGTGCTGTATATTTTAATGCCAATGTAAATGGAAATCAGGACAGTAGTTGATTGATATTACAATGAAAATAAATAATGTGAATATAGTCCAGGCAAGGTCTGTTGTTTCTGTATTCTACACGTTATCGTTCTGTGCTTATAAAACATCCTAAGTTTAAAGCTGTGTCCAGACAAGCGTACCAAGGCAAATTTTGCACGCAAGGTACGCTTTCTGTTGATTTTAGACTTCAAACCCTGTTCAGGCTGACATGGCTATAGAAAAACTGATAGTCAGTCTTCCATTTACCTCAACCGAATTTGTGTGTTGTATAGACCAAATGTCCGTGTGGTGTCCGGATTAACGTCCGTGTGGTGTCCGGATTGAGATTATAGCACTACTCCGTTTCCTCCCATGTATGTCGTAAAAGGTGACTAAGGGAATCTAAACCAGAGGGATGGGCAGCAGCGTCCCTTCTGTGAAGCGGTAGCCATACTGCGTTCACCAACCCGCCTGCCAAGCGTGGTGAGTATTGGCAAATACCCCCAAAATGATGGCAAAGTTGTCGAATCTATGGAGGAGGCCTTTGTTCAGCAGTGGACGTATAAATGGCTGATTTGAATGAATGAATAGACCAAATGCCATTTGGCCGCAACAAGCCTTAAGAAAACTATATTTTAATGTAACTCATAGCTTCATAAAATGTATTTATAATACGAGCCTATTTTTTTTTTCAGCAATGGTTTTTTTTAATCAAATCAAAGAGATTCTTACTAGATAAATCACCTCCCACTGTTATCTGGACGTGTGGATAAAGTAGGCAGAAGACTGACTAACTCTCCGATCAAAGGGTATCGATGACTTGTAGGGTATGATTGCCGCACGCAATAACATTACCCAATCTAGAATTGCACCCAGGACCTCCAACAGCCACGCTTGCAACTACTACACAAAGCGGGGTTTATTTCGTTAGTTATATTCAATTCAGTGCGCTGAAACCACCCTCAACAATTTTGTGAAGTCGGTTGAGAATTGTCTTTTTTGAAGAAAATATTGGAAACCTTAAATTTATTAAAACATTGTTTCACCAAAATAAATACGAATTCAAAAGAAATTTATAATGGAAAACATTATTCGGTCGATGATATTCCTGGAATACTTTCAGCAGGAACCGAATGGGAGAGGCGCTGTCATGTTACACTGTAGTGCGCTCAGGGCTTTACTGAGCGTTATTTTATGACGTATGTTACGGAATATGCACGTTTATTTTCACATACGGAGTAATTTTGTCTCATGAACAAATATATATATATTGTTGTCACTGAGATCATAAGAGCTGTGTTGTACCGGCTACAAATAGCACCAAACCATCTCATCCCGTGGGTGTCGTACAAGGCGACTATGGGATTAGCCGGAGGATGGGCAGCAGCGTCCTTTGAGTACATTATCAACTCAAATACGATCGCCAACCCGCCTGCCAAGCGTGGCGATTATGGCAAAACCCTCCAATAAGCACACAACATACCCATATTGGTCATTGTAGTGATCTCTGGGGGATGCTTGTGTGCTTGTACAATACACCCAGACCCGGAACAACTATTTGCAGATCATACAAATATTTGTTCCGTGTGGGAATCGAACCCACGACCCGGAGCGCAGCAGCCGACTGTATCAGCCACTGCACCAACCAGGATGTCAGCCAGTAGTCGTCAGTTGCTCAACGCTGGGCTCCGTATAGACCACTATAATGGAAATTTCAATTACCGGGCTTTGTAATAAAGCTTTTGTTTTACTGTACTTGTTGTTAGCGCACAAGAGTGTGCTGAGGAGAACCATCACAATCTCACACAATTACTTTTACGGCCACGAGAAGAGAATCGGCACCTCATTTCCGGCCGGAACAACATAATACAGAGGCAAAGATCTGTTATCATTGCCGGCTATAGCAACTCAAGGTTGAAATTACGTAAGATATACGCTCACTTACTATACATGAGACTCAAGCAAAGACACGAAGTGGCAAACTGTGGGTTGATTTTTATATATACACGAAGGTATACGGTATGATCTTTCCATCATTTTTTGTTCAAAATTTCGATGTCAGGAAGTATAATAAATAAATAACTATTTAATAGCTCAGAATGCCACCACCCTATCTCCTCCCATGGGTGTCGTAAAAGTCGACTAAGGGATTAGCCGGTGCATGGGCAGCAGCGTCCTTCGAGTACATTAACAACTCAACTGCGATCGCCAACCCGTCTGCCAAGCGTGGCGATTATGGCAACCCCAATGAGCCCACAACACATCCATATCGGTCGTTGTGGACATCTTTGGGGGAGGCCTGTGTCCAGCAGTGGACTTCATTCGGCCGAAATGAGAACTATTTAATACTTTATTTGGATGATGATGGAACCCTACCACAGGATCCTAGTTGTGAAACCAACTCATACACCAAAAAGTTAATCCAATTATAGCTCACATGCAATTCAATTTTTGTTAAAAATATTCTCAAATTTTAAAAGCGGTGCTGTCATTCTCTGCTACGCTCTAGTGAATTCGTAGCTTGAAATAGCTTCATTTTATGACGTGAGCTCGGCAGGGCCTTGTTATATATTATGTGTTTTTTAAATTTGGTATAAAGACTTATCAATCAGTAAAGTAACTTAATTCGTATGGATATAGTTTTCCTAATTTATATTATTATTTTAATATTTAAAACTAAATATATATACAGTCTTTATGATTACACTAAACATAAAAAATAACTATGTATGTAACAAATATAGAAAAGTATAACATGTACTTAGGCGTCAAAGTATACCTCCTCATCGCTGTCAGCTGATAATGTTCCTAGAAGGCTGGCAGCATTGCCACGTTGAATGGCAATGCTTATTCTTTGGCCAAAGAAAAGGCCAACCCTCTGATCACGCGAAGGTATAAAATAATTCATAATAACCGGCTAGCAAACGCAAGTTATAAGTTTCAGCTTTTAAAATGACTGCGTAGGTTGTACCTGTGTTTTTTTAAACGTTTCCCTACTCTACGATTTCTCCTGCAATACACCCAGACCCGGGACAACCGGCATACAAATATTTGTTCCGTGCGGGAATCTTACCCGCGACCCAGAGCGCAGCAGCTGACTGTATCAGCCACTGCACCAACCGTGCCGTTCAGGTCTAGTGTGATCTTACCAGGCCTTGGAACCCCTGGTTCAAAGTTGAAATACGAGTAACTCTTTCAATTCGTCACGTCGAGGCACCTCACGAGTGAGGGAGCCAGCACTAGTCCCGACAGCAGCTCGCAAACATAACGCACACACGCACGCACGCACGCATCTGTGGGCTTAAAAATGTTAGATGTTTTATTTTTTACAATTATTCTAAGAGTATACAAATTCTGGAATCCAGTAAGCGCTACATAATACGAAATACATCAACGTGGTTCCAGTGAAACGTAATACTTGTATGCTTATTTAAGTTTTCCAAGTACGTAATAATATTATGTACAATGTGTCAGCGTTATTTGCGTGGGCTTATAAATAGCTGGCACAGATAAATATTTTTTCATCTGTTACTGTGAACTAAAAATCCTGTACACTGAATAAATATAATTTATTCATCTTTTTTTTTGGCTATGACATATTGTGAGAAGTTCTTTGTTCTGTAAACATGTTTAATTTGTAATTTGGTTGGAAAACCGTACGACATTGTCGACATATTTTATAGATTTTTTTTCCTTTTTGAATTTTTTTTGATGAATATGTAAAGATTGTAATAAAACACTTTTAAACGGATTCTATCGCGTATATTTTAATTTTTGTTTTTTTTGACGTTTCGAATACTTTGTCATCCTGCGACCACGAATGCTGCAAAGTATTCGAAACGTCAGGAAAAACAAAAATCTAAAATATACGCGATAGAATCTGTTGAAAAGTGTTTTATTATAATGTGCAATACTCGCGAAAACTTAAGACATTATTATGTAAAGATTGATTAATCTGAGTACTGTACAAAGTTGCCTTATATTTGACATTGGTGAAATTTTGGAAGATATTGTACAGAAGCCTTTACCTAACAGAAGAAGAAGAAGTAATTTGTTCGCCAGATATTTTTCCGTTATTCGTAAATTATGTTAATCTTATTTCCTATTTATTTTGTTTATGATTTTTTTGTTGCTATGATATAGTAATCTAAGATCAAATCAAGTTAATACTGGTAAGCATCATAAATATATTATAGTAATCATCGTCTAGAACTTTTGTTTAACTGGGTACGCCTGAATAGCGCACGATGATAGTCATTAGCGGTAAGAACCTTAGTGGAGAAGTTGCTGCAGAGGCATAGCGCCCTCATGTTTCAGCTGACGTAGATACGATTGGTAGGTCGAGACCTATCCATGTATTCGTGGGCGTACCCCGCACCACCGTTGAAAAAAGATAAAATATACCGACCGACTTAGAAGCAAACCAATGAAGACTTAAAGAAAAAAAAACAGTCAATCAGAGTGTCACATGACCATATGTCATATATGGTCTGAATAAAAAAAGTGGCAGTTAAGTACGAACGTTACACATCAGTGAACCCATACCTTTACATTACTTTACGATGTGTGACGGTATTTCTACGTTACGCCATAACATTTATTTTATTCAGGATAGAGTCGTTTGCGTGTATTTCAGTTTGCAGCGAATGGGGTGGGAATTCCATCATTGATATTCATAACGGTTGTTAGAAAAGGAAATACATTGACGTGTTATTGAATGGTACGTTTTATTGCAACGAGTTATTGTATGGGTTTCTATGACTGAGAGGAAAAATGGAAACGATTACATTTTCAATTGTTCAGAATATTTCATCCAGGTTACATATTCAATAATGCTTAATGTTCAATATTGTGCAAATGTATTCCATATATAGTTGTATTAAATTTACGAAGAGACGTATTCTCTTAACAAAAGAATATTAAATAGTTAAAGAAATTGGTGTAAATTTACTGCATTTACACCAATTTCTTTAAGATATTTTTGACATAGAAATGAAATGCAATAATGTTTGTTCTAATATACTAAAATTTGTAGTTAGTCAACATAATTTAAGACCACCCCCAAAACTCAGGGAAGCAAACTCCCCAGCAACTACCCTCTTTAACTACTAACTCCCTTTTTAACTACTGCATTACATACATTTTAATTTCTACATATTAGCTATCACATATTCTTTTTTGATTAATAAAAAATAAATATCAAGCACTACAAACGATATTATTAAAGGATTGTAGGCTTCTAGATTAAGCATTCATCCACTATTTTTTTCAAGCTATTGCATATTTTAAATAAAATCTGATTATGCATATTTGGCAATGTTTTCTATAATTTTAACGGTATCTAACTGGAAAACTACGACAGTGTACATACATAATGTAACACGTAGGTACATTTTCTGATTTTTGTAGTATAATAATATGTTGGTGTAATCTTTTCACTGAATATTTCGAACAGTACTAGATTGTTTTCGTTTTCAAAAATAAAAATGGTAACATATGTTCGAAAATATAGTAAATAAAGTTCTTTGTTTTAAATTAGTTTATGGTTTGGTTGGTGGTTTCTTTAATGGTTTGTTTTGTAATATTTGTTGAAATTTGATGTTGCATATTTTGCCACGTTTTGGCGATTTTTCGACGATTTTTTTGTTAAGTTGCATATAATCTGGTCTCTACTTATCACGTACAATAATCTTTGCCAGACAAATTTTGTCGTACCAAATGACTGTCGGCTTTCAAATTCAAATTAGGTTTACTTTAGCCCTTTTCTAATCCAGATAATAAAAGTAACCTTCCAATTCCATCGTTGTTGCATAGCAACATCACTTATTTCATGTGAACATATAACTTCATTCGCACAACGTCACTGCATTATGTGGCAAGAACGAAAACATGCTATGGCTATGTGGTGTATAAAACTGTATATTTTTGTGGTGAAACTGGCACAATGGCGCGGTAATCTAGGAGTAACCTCGCAAATGCCATTGTTTGCGAGTCACTGACTCGGTCGCGTGGTGCACCGTAGTGAGTTAATTATTAATTTAATGTTAGAAACAGAATAAACGTAGAGTTTTTTAATCTCAATTATTTAGGTCACAAAATTAGCCATCACATCTTTAACATATGGTTAATAGGTGTAGATAGGGGTGAATATTTCGGGTGAGTTAATGATAACAATTGTCTGTTGTACTCACGGTTATAATTCACTTTCAATAAGTCTACACGTAACACATTACAATAGTTCAGAAGGAGAACGACACACAATACACAGCACAGTACACAACAGTCAACAGTAAACAGAACGATAAATGTTTATAAGATTACGGAAGTAAATATGACAAAATAGCAATTAGCATCCACGCGTCGCGGTAGATACGGAACGACTAAGGTCGTGCGAAGGTGAACGGCCGAGCGCGCCTCTTGCTACTTGCAAACCGCGTCATCGCCTACGTAGTAGTCGAAGTGCGGGTCCAATACACTCGACCGGCTGATGACGTATGTTGTTGACATGTTATTATAAATACTTAAATATTTTAATTTATTGAACAGCTTAGTGTAGATGTAATGTGTTATATATAGATAAGGTTTGTTTGTAAATATTAGATACATAAATAAATTAATGTAATATAATATTATTGTAGATAAACTATGGTAGGTAAGTAGGTATGTAAGTACGTACCCTACATCACCCCCCTCCAGAGACCGTCAAGGGCGATAACAATCTGGAAATCTGACATGACGACCAGAACGAGTCTGATAGTTTGTGATATCAGGCAGGATTTCATCGTTCGAGTCAACTTTGTCAGCCAATATGTAGGCAGGTTTAAGGCGGTCTATCGAGACCGTGACCTCTTTGCCTTTAAATAAAAGTTTAAATACTTTATCCCCCTTACTTAAAACTTTATGTGGACCCGTATAAGCTGGTTGTAAGGAACCACGTAATGCGTCTTCGCGAAGGAAAACGTGATCAGTGGTAGCAAGATCTTTAAAAATGAATATTTTGCCTTTGCTATGCCGGGAGGCTGGTGCAGGTTGTAGCTTCTGCGCAAATGAGCGAATACGAGCAGTGAAGTCGGTAAGGTCGGTCGTACTGCCATCACTCGCAGTGAAAAATTCTCCTGGCAGTCTTAGGGGTTCGCCATACAGTAATTCAGCGGAGGACGCCTGGAGATCCTGTTTAAAGGCACTTCTTATGCCAAGTAGCACCCAAGGCAGAGACTCAGTCCACTTTTCGCTGGCATGGCACATGATGGATGCCTTGAGCTGTCTGTGAAAACGTTCCACTAAACCATTGCACGCTGGGTGGTAAGCCGTTGTCCGTTTGTGCTGAAAGCCAGCAAGTTTGGAAAGCTGTTCAAACAGAGCCGACTCGAACTGACGGCCTCTGTCTGTGACAATGTTTTCAGGACAACCAAATCGGGCTATCCAACCAGATAACATCGCTTTGGCTACTGTTTCAGCAGTAATGTCGACAATAGGCATAACCTCAGGCCATCTAGTAAATCTGTCGACTGCTGTCAAACAATATCTGTAGCCTTGCGATATTGGCAATGGACCTACAAGGTCAATGTGGATCTGTGTAAAACGTGCGTGCGGCAAGTTGAATGATCCCAAAGGCGCGGAAACATGGCGGCTTACTTTAGCGCGCTGGCATGGGAGACATGCTCGTGCCCATTCCCGACAGTCTTTTCTGATACCAGGCCAGACGAAACGTTCTGCTATTAATTTGGCAGTTGCTGATACTCCTGGATGACTAAGGGAATGCAAGCTTTCAAACACTTGTTTCCGCAGTATTTTGGAGACAAATGGCCTGGGATACGGTGTACTGACGTCGCAGTACAAGTAAGTACGGTACCCAGGTATTTGTAGTTTTTCCAACTGTAATGACGATCCTTCCTGAGTGAGTTTCTTCAACTCTGGATCTGAGGTCTGCGATTCCGCTAGAATGTCGAGGCTGACTGGTGCTTGTAGTTCATCCACTCGAGATAAGGTATCGGCCACGACATTGTCTTTGCCGGCAATATGCCTTATATCGGTAGTGAACTGAGCTATGTAGTCCAGGTGACGAAACTGCCTAGGCGAACAATTACTTTTCCTTTCATGGAAAGCGAAAGTGATCGGCTTGTGGTCAGTGTATATAATAAAATGTCTCGCCTCAACCATATGGCGGAAATATTTGATCGCCTCATAAATGGCGAGTAACTCCCTGTCGTAAGGAGAGTACTTTATTTGCGAAGGGCTGAGCTTTCGCGAAAAGAAAGCTAACGGCTGCCAACCATCGTCGCTGAACTGCTGTAATACCGCACCGATTGCAGTATCAGACGCATCAGTTACCAATGCGAGTTTGGCAATGCAATCGGGGTGAGCTAATAAGGCAGCGTTAGCTAGACTTTCTTTGCAGTCATCGAAAGCTTTTAAAGTCTCTCCCGTCAGACAGACAGGATGAGAACCTTTAACATTACCAATTAATAAGTTATGTAGCGGTGCTTGCATTTGAGCTGCGTGGGGTAAAAATCGCCTATAAAAATTCACCATGCCCAAGAATCTTCGCAACTGGCAAACGTCTTTAGGCTGAGGAAAATTGTTGATGGCCTCAACTTTAGAGTCCAGTGGTTTGGTGCCTTTCTCCGAAATGTGATAGCCTAAGAAGGTTACCTCCGGAACACCGAAAACACACTTGGACGTATTAACTAACAAGCCAAAGTCTTTCATCCTGTTGAAAATGATACGCAGGTGTTCCTCGTGCTCAGCTTCGCTGCGGGACGATAATAAAAAGTCATCCAAATATGGATAGCAAAAATCGAGCCCTCTGGTCATTTCATCGACGAAACGTTGAAATGTTTGGCCTGCGTTCCGAAGCCCGAAGGTCATGAACGGGAACTCATACAAACCGAACGGTGTGGTGATTGCGGTCTTCGGAATATCGTCTGCGCTGACAGGTATCTGATTGTAAGCTTTTACGAGGTCGATTGTGCTGAAAACTCGGCAACCTGAAATGTTGCTAGCAAAATCGTGAATGTGCCTAATCGGATACCTGTCAGGCACAGTACGTGCATTGAGCATGCGATAATCCCCACACGGTCGCCACCCATTATCCTTCTTAGGGGCAAGATGAAGCGGCGATGCCCAGGGGCTTTCCGAGGGTCTGGCAGTGCCGTTGGCCAACATCAACTGGAACTCATGTTGAGCAATTTTAAGTTTATCCGGTGCTAAACGCCGAAAAGAACAAGATACTGGAGGGCCTGGTGTCGTACGTATGTGGTGTATGGTGTTGTGCGGTATAGTGCGTAATGTACCAGCTGGCCGAGTGATTTCGGGGAACTCATCCAGTATTTTGTGGTACTTTGTATCACCAGTTGTCACCTTTACAGAAGATATAGATGGGTCTGAATGATTTAAAGCTAAGGCTGATACATTTGTATTACTGTCAATTAATCGTTGGTTATGACAGTCAACGATTAACGAGTAAGAAGAAAGTAAATCTACACCGATTATAGGTTTGGTTACCTCAGCAACAACAAAACACTACTTAATGTCTCTACGTAGGCCGAGGTCCAGATTCAAATCAATAAATCCATACGTCAATATGGGTGATCCATTTGCGGCCACAAGCTGGTAGTTTGTTTGAGCACGACGGTCACGAAGCAAACATCGGGGGTAGACACAGAGGTCGCTTCCGGTATCGACCAGAAACTGCGTCTTTGTCCTCCTATCTATGACGAACAGGCGACCAGTAGCGGTAGGGCAATCATCAGTCGCCATTATCGACTGCCCGAGAAGTTTTCCGCCTTGTAATCGCAAGGCTTCACGCAACGGTTGGCTTTGGCACCAAATTTCGAGTGGTACCAGCACAGCGGGTGGTTGCGGTAGCTCGAATGCGAACGAGATGATGATCGGTGGTGAGAGTTGCGTCCCTGATTACGGCTATGCGAACGACCTCTTGAGCGGCTATCTTGTAGCTGCATGGTCAGGTCTTTCATGGCACGCTTTAGTTCAGCAATTTCTGATGCCATCTCACTGATGCTGTATCCTGAGGCTGAAGTTGAAGCAACCTGAATTGCAGGCGAGGTGATGTCTTGGACTCGGTCTGCCAGTTCAGCTAATGCCTCAACAGTGCTATGCGGCTGCGATGCAAGAAGTGGTTGGATGTTACTGGGAAGTCGGCTGGTCCAGATGGTGCGCAGGAAGTCTTCAGGTACGTTAGGTCCTGCTAAACCCTGAAGGTGGCGAAGAAACTGAGATGGTTTCCGGTCACCCAGCTCCTCATGCATCAGAAGTTGTTTCACCTTCTTCTCTTGGGAGGCTGAGAGACGTTTCACCAATTCCGACTTCAGCTTATCGTACCGGTTGACAGCTGGAGGGGACATTATCACATCCTTGACCTCTTTAGAGACGTGAGGGTCAAGATGTCCGATGACGTAGTTAAATTTTGTGACGTCATTTGTCACTCCTGCGTTCGCGAACTGGGCCTCAATCTGTGCGAACCAGATCTCTGGCTCCTCTGGCCAAAATGGTGGAAGTTTTATTGTCATCCGGTAAATGTCGTGTATCGAGTCAATGGAAACGCGCTTTGCTCGACGAACTCTGTGCGTTACGTTTGATTTTGGCTGCGATGATGCAGTATGCGTGGACTCACTATCACTCATTATTGTTTTGTGTTCTTAACGGGGTCACCAGTATGGTTAATAGGTGTAGATAGGGGTGAATATTTCGGGTGAGTTAATGATAACAATTGTCTGTTGTACTCACGGTTATAATTCACTTTCAATAAGTCTACACGTAACACATTACAATAGTTCAGAAGGAGAACGACACACAATACACAGCACAGTACACAACAGTCAACAGTAAACAGAACGATAAATGTTTATAAGATTACGGAAGTAAATATGACAAAATAGCAATTAGCATCCACGCGTCGCGGTAGATACGGAACGACTAAGGTCGTGCGAAGGTGAACGGCCGAGCGCGCCTCTTGCTACTTGCAAACCGCGTCATCGCCTACGTAGTAGTCGAAGTGCGGGTCCAATACACTCGACCGGCTGATGACGTATGTTGTTGACATGTTATTATAAATACTTAAATATTTTAATTTATTGAACAGCTTAGTGTAGATGTAATGTGTTATATATAGATAAGGTTTGTTTGTAAATATTAGATACATAAATAAATTAATGTAATATAATATTATTGTAGATAAACTATGGTAGGTAAGTAGGTATGTAAGTACGTACCCTACAAACATATTCATATATTCAAAGTCAAAGCCAAAGTTTTTTATTTCAAATAAACCAAATATTGGCACTTATGAACCGTCGGAATCTAAGTTGCACGGTTCCAAATAGTTGATCTATGGAGAAGAGCCGGCAAGAAACTCCATGGATACTCTTTTAAAATAATTGAGATTACAATGTTGATTGATACAAATTATTGTAATATATATACCGAGAAAAATGTAGGACAATGTGTAAAGATGGAACATACCACAATAATATTATAGTAATAAATTATTTGCCGTGGCAGTTAACGGCTGACCAGTCCCAACAGACGGCACCCGTTCACGAGCATGACGCATGCATCAGCATCGCTTAGCTCAACCATATTATAGGGAACCGAACGACCCAATACACAACGCCACCACCAGCAAGATATTTTAGTGAGCATGACAGATCAATACAGCCAGGCAAAAGACAATCAATATTAGTACTAAAAATAACATCAATGGCTACATGATTCTCACACATTTACAGTTTCGTATGAATATTATAATATAATGTTACAAGAACAATATTAACAATAACTAATAGTCAATGTCATAATATTAAATATAAGAAACTAACATTAATAGAAATAAAATTTTAAATGAATTTGCTCAAGATAATGTCAAGTTATTGAATATAAGTAAATGACATAAAAAATTATGTAATTTGAACTGAGTCAAGTCATTCATCATATTATCCAAAGAAAGTTTCCATAATTATGTTTTCACTTTTGGGGGAAACTTGCCAGTACTCACCACGCTTGGCAGGCGGGTTGGTGAGCACAGTATAGCACTGCTGCCCATCCCTCTCGTCCCTCGTTTGTTTTTACGACATCCACGCATCCACGGGAGGAGAAGGTTTGGTCCTTTATCCGAACACCACACGGAATAACATTTAAATAAACTTTTATCAACTAATTTGTTAATAAGAATGTCTGCAACAGGAAGAGGCTTCGACAAAATACCCTGAGAAGCTCCAACGTAAATGTATTTTCAAACTATACATCAAAGCCTATGCCAGCGCTAGTTTTAGGTGAAACACATCCTCTAAGTGGTACAGCTTTACGTATAATATGAAAATAATTGTGTATTTAATACTACAGCTCATGTTGCCTGGATATAGAGCAAACCTTTCCCATTCCTTCTTTTGCTCGTGTTAGTCTTGTGCTAATAATTGTTTAACGCGTATAGATAGTTATTTCGGCCGAATGAAGTCCACCGCTGGACACATGCCTCCCCCATAGATCACCACAACGACCGATATAGGTATGTTGTGGGCTCATTGGGGGGTTTTGCCATAATCGCCACGCTTGCCAGACAGGTTGGCGATCGCAGTTGAGTTGTTAATGTACTCGAAGGACGCTGCTGCCCATCCTTCGGCTAATCCCTTAGTCGACTTTTACGACACCCACGAGAGGAGAGGGGTGGTGGTATTCAGAGCCGGCACCACACGGCAATCTGAGCCGGCCCCACACGGCAATCTGAGCCGGCCCCACACGGCAATAGAGACGGCACCACACGGCAATAGAGACGGCACCACACGGCAATAGAGACGGCAATAGGGTATAGATAGGATAGTTATTATTATAGTTAATTAAAAATATCTTTATTCATAAATATGTTATCGATTCTTTTACTAGACGTTCTCACTCTCAATGATGTATTTCCAATAAATTTTTGAGGCGTATAGATAGAATAGTTATTATTAGATATAGTTAATTAAAAATAGATTTATAGTAAATAATGTATCGACTGTTTTACCGGACGTTCTTACCCAAATATGTATGACGTGTTTCCAATAATCATAACGCACCCCTCTAGGCAAGAACATTGATGACTGGACAGCAAATTCTCTTGATGACACCATGCCCACCAACAGCCAGATATTTATTATTTCACATTTGTCTGTGGCTCACCAATTTGAAACGAGGCGTTCTGAACCAGTTGTACTCACTGATCGGTAAGTTAAGTGACGCTTGGCTCGATCAGTTTATTGAATGGGTGACAGTACCGTGTAGTATTTGAGCTGAGCGTCTCCGTGAATCGAAAGGCACAGAAAATCGTTGAACCCGGTTGTTGTCATTAGACGGCAGTCGTTATGCCCAATCGGAGGCCTTTGGGTAGCTTAAACAACTCTGACACAAGATTGGCCACTAACCATACGATAAATAAAAAATCTACACTAGTTTGTCCATTTTGGGCAACCTGAGCCCTACTAAGCCTTTTCTACATGCAATCTTAAAATCTCAATTTTCGAACTGTCTCAAGATATAATTGTTCGAAAGTGGGTTAGCACATCCCGCCGTTACTCAAACTTTCAAATTTAACTTTGAATTATAAAAGTTGAACTTAATTAGGTTACCAGTTACCCGTGAGATTCGTTTAGGCCTCGGGGGTGTTCGAAATTGATCGTGAAATACTTGTTCATTTTAAACTTTGCAGTATTCAAATGTTTAATAAAAAATATTTATTATTCGATTATATTGTGTATGTTTTTGACTCCATGTTAAGTTAATTTACTACACTACACTTTACTTTACACTTTTAAATTAATTATATCGCGTTTATTATTATGAAACACTTTACATCGAGTAACGTCTTAGATTTTCTCGATTATTACACATTATAATAAAACACTTTCAAACGGATTATATCAAGTATAATACAGATTATTTTTTCCTGACGTTTCGAACACTGCAGCATTCGTGGTCGCACGATGACTAAGGTGACAGGCACCGTGACAGATTTTTAAAAGTTATTCATTTTATCTACCGTACAATTATATGATATTAAAAAATTGTATCGATGCACGCAGTAATCACTCACAGTATCTAAATGTTTTCAGTGTGGTGCGAAGTTTAAAGAATTAAGACTTTGTTTTTTCCTGAAGTTGCAAAGTGTTCGAAACGTCAGGAAAAATAAAAATCTATAATACACGCGATGTAATTCATGTAGTGTTTTATTATAAAATGTAATAATCGCCAAAATGATAAGCCATAAGACATTTCTCGGTGTAAAGTGTTTCATACAAAAATATTGGGACAGAAAGATTCTCGAGTGAAAACCGCGCACAAAAAAACACAGCGTATGTCGGTCTCTAGCTAAATGGACAGATGACCTAGTGAAGGTCACTAGAAGTCTTTGTATGTGGGTGATATGTAATAGGTCGTTGTGAAAATCTGTGGAGGATAAACGAAGGCCTCTCCTTCAGCTGATATGATGAATATAATAAGATTAGCCGTGGCTGGCCGTGTGGTGCCGGCTCAGAATGCCACCACCCCATCTCCTCCCATGGGTGTCGTAAAAGTCGACTAAGGGATTAGCCG
The DNA here is from genome assembly GCA_947459985.1 of Diloba caeruleocephala. Classification (NCBI taxonomy): domain Eukaryota; kingdom Metazoa; phylum Arthropoda; class Insecta; order Lepidoptera; family Noctuidae; genus Diloba; species Diloba caeruleocephala. The sequence goes on along the minus strand of OX381611.1, from coordinate 1,748,249 downwards.
GAGGATGGGCAGCAGCGTCCTTCGAGTACATTAACAACTCAACTGCGATCGCCAACCCGCCTGCCAAGCGTGGCGATTATGGCAAAACCCCCCAATGAACCCACAACACATCCATATCTGTGGTTGTGGTGATCTTTTGGGGAGGCCTGTGTCCAGCAGTGGACTTCATTCGGCCGAAATGATGAATAAGATTAGTGGATTAATGAACTACAATCCTTATATGAACAACAGTAGAATGGATGCCTACCTGCTCTACTAGATTATAATTCACTTAGAAGTAGTCTCTACTCGCATCTACTGGAGGAGTTGAATTAGCTTAATCTTCTACACAATTAGAACAAGTCATTGAGTTATAGACTTTTTGATGATTTGAGTAGCAACCGCGACCATGGTATCAGCAACTCAATGATTACTGATGCGATGCCAACTTAATGCTTATGTTAATGTACCCATTGTTCCTTTAATTTTATTGGCTGTTCCTAACCTGAACTTTTTTTTTATTGGTCTCCAGTGGAAATTCTACATGAACTTCATTCGCCCCGGGGAAAGGGATATGCTGGACTCCTACCGGCTAAAACCACTGAAGAGGTCATCTTCGGTACCTAAGGGGGTACCGAAGATGTACTCCAGGTCCTCGTAACATCACACTAGAGCCACCCATTGGTGCCACGCCTTTAGGCACATCATGGAGTGGATGACTGTAAAGCGTTCACCCCCTGTAGCGGAGGGAAGGCGACTGTAAAAAGGTCGCCCCCCCGGCACTACGAGAAGGGGGGAAGATTGTAAAGGATCCCCATAAGACCTAACCTGCACCTAGAACTCAATAAACATAGTTGTAATGACAGGTGAAATAGGTACGACTGTAGGATTGCTCCAGTCGAGTCCTTTACAAAAAAATCTACTACAAGTTACTACCGTTAACCTAAAAACGGATCATGACAGTCAACTAACGTAATTCCTAGCAATATCACTCGTTTTAATAAAACCTTTTCAGCAGGATTTCACTTTTAAATTCACTTGTATGACGGCGCTCTCGAATCAGTACCACTCGAAAAGGCTTTCAAATGGTGACTCGAATGTTACAAGTGGGCCCGGAGTTTGTCTAATAGCACATTCGAATTTTTGCAAGTGTTTATCCCGGGATATAGGAATGTACTATTAATGTCACCAGTAAAACTAGACCTACGGTCTTTTGTTGCAAGAGGCCGGCTAGGTAGGTACCATGTCAGATATTCGCCATCATTCACGATAAGCAGCAGTGTTTAAAGTTTAAAGTTTAAACATTACCGTGCTCCGGTTTGAAAGGCCATGTAGCTACTGAAATTATTGAACATAAGAGACTAAATAACTTCACGTCTCGAGGTAAGGAGCGCAGTGTAATACCTACTACGCCGAACGAGTCCTGAGTAGCATTACAGTTGTTATGTGACGTGACGCTTACCACCAGGGAAATGACGTGGTCGTCTCGTCACCAACAATTTTGTTTTTATTCTAAGATCCGAACGAAGACCGTTTGGATTTTCGATGATAACAATATAATTACTCACTGACAGAAAGGTACTGGCTGGCCTTTAACTGAATACATATAGAAGAAAATATCAAATCAGATATATATCAAATTACCAGTGTTTAGAGCGATGTAATAAATAAATAAACAGTACCTATGACATTTTGGTGCATCATCACCAGAATTTAATTAAGGAAGAATTTGAAAACAATCTATTCGTATACAAACACTTGCGCAAAGTAAATTAAGGCAATATTAGAGATCCTACTTGAAAGGAGACTCGTGAGCAACTCATGTTCAAATAGGTACGGCGAAGATAAATTTATGTGTGAGGCTAAGTCACTTTCGCCCCTATAATATCTTGGATGGTTTCTTCTCGAGGTATAAGTCATAAATTACTTAACGTGAGTGGAAGCAAAATATAGGAAGCATCATATATCTCGATTGTCATATGAACAACTATGACAGTTGTTACAAGCTACCTAAAAATTTGACAACCAGTCTATTGTGCATGAAAACATGTGTACGTATGAACTTGTTGCACGTATGAAGTTTATATCAGTACTAAATGTTTTTTTTTTAATTCGCCTAAATTACAAAAAATAGGATTTAAACAATCTATCGTAGGGTATTAGCTCGTAAGATTCCGGCACGCCCCTCCTTCCCACTTTTTGCATGGCATAGGAAGTCCATAAGCATTTCCCCATGACTAAAATGTAAACAGATCTTGCCCAGCATTTCGGTTACCGAAGTTAGATGCCAATTGCTTCGTATAACATATTGATATCCATCCATATCTGGTAAGACTGGAAACGGACCACGGCATTTACAGATTAGATCCACATTTTACAAAATTCAACGTACATATAACACGATCAATTTTGCATTGACGCTACTCAGTTGAATATATCGCAAGACGAACAAATAAATAATATCAACCCTCCTACTGTCACCGCCCCTAATTCCCCTACATCGCAAAAATAGAGTAAAGAAGCATCCTTACACAAAGATGTTGAATAAAATTCAAAAGCAAAGGGTTAAGGGTCTCGGGTCCACATAACTTTATAGGTGGGATCCTGAACGCTGACATGTCCACGATTTTCAATTCGCAAAAAGTTTATTTACTGTACAATCCAAATCTATTGACCAAAGGGCATCAAGTGGGCGAGTGGGCTAAATGGGCCTCAGTACTCACCGTGTCTGTTTATAGTAGGGATGGGTAATGAAATAGTCTTATCCCATCCCCCATCCCCCCAGCCCATTTATGAACATGTGACGCAAAAATATGGCAAGAAGGTTTTAAATCGCTCTTTTTGCAGTAATATAAAATATTCTCGAGTCGTCCCCGTTTAAATTTGCGCATGAAATGATCTATAAAAATGAAATTTATAAAATTTTACTCTGCTGTATATTTGTTTCGTTTGGTGGACCTGATGTTGAATAAAATTGTTTGAAAAATATTAATCCCTACTTATACAAGATCACGTCATTCGTGCAATGTATGGGACGTGTACTCGCAAACCTTGATTCGTCACTCCGACAGGCTATTGACCATTGTTCTGTTATGTAGTAGTCACTATGAATATTCAAGAAATTCCTTAGCTTATACCGATTAAATATACAGTAAAAAAGATTTTTTTTCATGTAAATAATTTACAGTCACTTATGAACACACCGAGTTTTAGTTGCCACGTTCCAAGATGTAACTATTCTGTGGAGAAGAACGGCCAATAATCTTCAAACTAATGATGTATCGGGTCGTGAACTTTTTGGTTTGGAGCACATTTATTAGCATACCTGCTTAACAGATCATCATCATCATATCAGTCGAAAGACGTCCACTGCTTTTTTTATTGGTGCCCAGTGGAAATTCTTCATGTACTTCCTTCGCCCCGGGGAAGGGCGAAGGGGTACGCCGGACTCCTACCGGTTAAAACCACTGGAGCGGTCATCTTCGGCACCTAAGGGAGGCTCCAGGTCCTCGTATGATCACACTAGAGCCACCCACTGGTGCCACGCCTATAGGCACATCTCGGAGAGGGTGACTGTAAAGTGGTAACCCCCCTGGGGGGATTGTAAAGGCAGCGCGTGACCACATGTGTACTACCCTGAGGCCTCCCCCCTAGATTTCAACTCACGCTCTTTCGCCTCATCAGATACTCATCACGCTTGGAAGAAAGGTTGATGAGCGCCGAATGGCTGCTATTCCACAAAAGGGACGCTGCTGCCCATCACTTAGGTGTTGGAGTCCCTTAGTCACCTTTAACGACTTTCGAAAGAGATAGATGCGCAAGATTTTAAATTCGGACACCTGCTTACGCATAATAAAAGTAAAAACTCTTTAAACTAATCTTGTTATACAAATCTCGATATTTGTGCACGATATTAACGAATGTTTATTTCCCAACCGATTAGTAAAAAAATTGTTGGCCAAAATGGCTACATTTAAATCTGACAACGTCAATTTGTAATTGTGAAACAAGCATCAGTAGGCAGGTGGCAATGAAGAAATACGATCAATCTCTATAGTAGATGGGCACCTGAAAATGTTAGCTTGATGGATAGCGAAGCACCCAACATGGAAACGACAAATATTGGAGCAAACTTTCAAACATCCGATGGAAAGGAAAAGTTTCTTGCTGAATCTGTTTGAAGTGATTTTGTCTGTATTGTGGTTAAATGTATGTTTGCCAGAACGAGTGATATATCAATTTTATGCTGATGTGGAAGTTAGAGAAAATAGTATATATCACAGCTGCTTGCCGTCTGTTATTTGGAAATAAGCTTTTTTAATAGAGTATGGACTCCAAAGACTACAATATTATACTGGGACGACTCCAGCGGCACTATGGAGTGGCACTGAGTGATCGACTTTCTGAGCTACCGGTTGCGGCCGTGATTCCGCATAGAACAAGAATGGAGAACATATTGGTATGACTTGAGAATAATTTCGTAATAATACTTCCGGCATAAACAGTTGAGATAGAGTACATATATATATTGGATTTCGTGGGTTTTAATTTTTTGCGCGGAACTCCAATTATATTTATTTTATAAAAGAAAAGAAAAGTAATAAATTACTGCTTATAGCATCAGCTATCTGCCATTGAAAAAAGTCCCGTCAAAATCGGTTCGGCTGTTTCGGAGAGTAACTGGAACAAACAGACAGACAGACAATTTTTTTTATAATTGTTTTTTTTGGTTATTCGTACCATATACATTCAGGTGCTTTAGGTAAAAAGCTGTTGAATTGACATTACAAACATCATCATCATCATTTCGGCCGAACGAAGTCGACTGCTGGACACAGGCCTCCCCCAAAGATCACCACAACGACCGATATGGGGGGTTTTGCCATAATCGCCACGCTTGGCGATCGCAGTTAAGTTGTTTAATGTACTCGAAGGACGCGTACAAACATACACTTCAATTTTATTTATTTGTTAAGTGACAAGATTTTTCAGTCTTATCAAAATGTTAAACAGTCGACTAGAATAATATCGAGTAGACTAAAATCAATCTATTAATCTTAAACTTAATTTCCAGCAGATAGAGTTGCATTTTTCTGCGTCTTTTGAATAATAACAGTTGGAAACATAGATGGTACACGCAATAACCACGTAACCATTTCAACGGTGACAAGTATGACATAATTCATACACCATGGACAGAATACGGTAAAAGGCATAGCATGGTATGAAGGCGTGCCACTGTGCAATGCTCTTCCAATCAACATCAGACATGCATCTACTATTAATTTACTGGTGATGGATTTATTGTTGCAAGAGTTTATACTCCAGAAGGAGACCGCAGTGCGAGATCGGAAGAGCGCTGGTCCTCGAAGAAGCAGGAGATGGCGGCGGGGTAACAACCTCCCTGGTGCCTAATTAGACGGCACAGTTGGTGCAGTGGCTGATACAGTCGGCTGCTGCGCTCTGGGTCGTGGGTTCGATTCCCGCACGGAACAAATATTTGTATGACCTGCAGGTAGTCGTTCCGGGTCTGGGTGTATTCTGTGTGGAATATATGTCTGTGAACGCACCCACGACACAGGAGAAATCCCAGTGTGGGGCAATATTAAAAAAAAAAAAAACTCTACGCCTGAAACCCTACCTACCGTCGCTAAAAAGCCGGGGGCCTCCGGGTTCGCGTTGCCTGCCCACATCGGGCGCCCACGAAAAGACAGTGGTGTGCATGTGGTTTACCATGTTATGTTAAGACGATAGGGTCTTAATGTAATACGGTAAATCTTTCAATGTTGTCATCATTATCATCATATCAGCCAAAGGACGTCCACTGCTGAACAAAGGCCTCCCCTATAGGTTTCCACAACAAGCGGTTACATGCCACCCTCATCCAACGACTCCCAGCGACCTTCACCAGGTTGTCTGTCCACCTCGTTGGAGGTCCTCCCACGCTGCGTTTTCCGGTGCGCGGTCTCCACTCGAGACCCTTTTTGACCATTGATGGCCATCAGTTCTACGAGCTATGTGACCCGCCTGTTTTAGTTTACTTATCCCGTCAGCTATGTCGGCAACTTTAGTTCTTTTACGGATCTCCTCATTTCTGATTCTCGTATTGAAATACCAAGCATGGCTCTCACCATAGCTCGCTGAGTGACATTGAGCTTTCTTATGCACAGTGAGTGACCACTCTCTCTCTCTCTGTTCCATATATCATCACTGGTAACACACTGGTTACTGACTTTTGTCTTGAGGCAATGCGGTATTGTTGACGAAAAGGCGGTACGAAGTTTCCCGAATGCTGCCCAGCCGAGTCAGATCAAAAGATTGACTTCCCACGGATATTAGGATAGGCACGACATGGGTATTTGATATGACTTTCATCTCGGCTATTTTCATGTTAAGGCCCACCCTTTTTCTCACCCTTTTTGAAGAAGAGTACCACCTCGCCTCTTTTCCATGCTTCCGCTGTTGTGCCCTCGGGTAAGACGGAATTGAAAAGCTTCTGAAGGACTTTAAGTATAGGTGTTCTACCCGCTTTCATGAGCTCTGTAGTATTTTCGTCACCACCTTGTTATTTTTTAGCTATTTCAAGACCAACCCAATCTCGTACAGGATAAGTCCGGGATATTCTCGGTTGTTGGGTTAGTTTGGCTCGCCGGTCTTCGTCACAGCCAATGGTAGGTATAGTTACCGAGGTGTTTAGCTGCTGGTAGAAGTTCTCAATCTATCTCAAAACCTCTGGCTTAGTCGACGCCACACTGCCGTCCTCGGTCTTCAGCTTCATAATACTTTAATCGATTTTTTGGAGCCTTGACTCCGCTCAATCGTCTCTTTAACACTGTTGGTGTTAGAGGAACGTGTATCGTGACGCAAGGACTTCCATGTCCATCTATTGAGTGGTTGGTATGCTTCAGCATCACTGTAGGACTGGAATGTCATGGCGCGTCTTTCTGCCGTGAGGTCGAGAGTGTGATCGGAAAACTATTTTGGTTTATCTATACGGTGAGTTTTAAAGAACTTAGACCCAACTGCTCTGACAGTTTATACAAACCTATCATTTAAATCGTCCGCAGTTCTAGGCACTCGATGTGATTTTGGAGTTCGAAACGCGTAAGCGTACCAAAAGACCGGGATCTTCTTTGCAGAGGCAATTAACCCAGGAATAGAGAAATACGTATATAATAATAATGTAATAAAATCACACACACCATGTAATCATCACGGCATTTGTTACTATTTTTATAATCGAATTGCGCATGAACTTAAATTATTAATAGGTACTTACTAAGGTACCAGTCTCACAACCGAAGCGATTCCGCCAATGGGAAAAAAATTGTGGCGCAGGCATTGGCATTAATATAATTGAAAAGGTCGGAAACTGGAACGGTTCGCAAGAACGAGGAGAATGATGTTGATATGATTTATCTAGTAATCTTATAATATCTGCTGACTAGTGGCTGTACTTATATTATGAACTATATTGCTTTTCTTCATCTTGCTGGTAAAAACATTAATATAAGAAACCTACTTACGGCCGAATACTGAAATTCCACTCAATGGTGACCCGCTAAACTATTTGAGACGCTCGTTATCCTACCGAAAATGGGCATCGCAAATAGTTTAGCAAGTCTTAAAATAGCACCACTATTTTATATTTTCTGTATTCGGCCGTTAGACGGCATATTATTATCTTGCCAACGTTTAGTTCGATTCTTAATTTCATTAGATTTTTGGCTACATATTATCATTATCCTTTTGAATCCTCCGCCTAAATCTTCCCTTGCTGTTTTTTGTTTCTGAACGTTGCCCACACTAGGATTTCTCCTATGTCGTGGGTGCGTTTACAGACATAAATTCCACATACAATACACCCAGACCCGGAACAACTATCTGCAGATCATGCAAATATTTGTTCCGTGTGGGAATCGAACCCACGACCCGGAGCATAGTAGCCGACTCTATCAGCCAAAACACCGACCGTGCCGTCAAAGTTAAAATTTATTTTGTGCTGTTTAGTTCATATTTCATTAAAGCGTGTTTTCAAAGGTTTTTATAATTTTACTATAGCTTATAGTAGACTTGTGATCGAGGTGTTCCAGGCTCCCATTGGCGTGATGACGGCCGCAACTCTCAGCACAATTATAATGAGCTAATTCGACAAAAAACTAAAAAAAATCAATATCATGTTTTTGAACATTCATGAGAATGACGAATACTTGAGAATTACTACACCATTTAAAGCCAACTCATCATCTCCAATCCTACAGGCGTGTGTATGTGGGTGATGGTTAGAAGAAGGAATGATAAATGTACTTCGGTTGGTACCCAAAATATAAATTTACATGACATATAAATGAACCTTTCTTTAAAACAAACTGGAGTTATGGTAGCTCTCCCAAATTAAATAGCATGAAGACTTCAAAAGCGAAACGCAAATTCAAATTCAGCATTCAACTATCCTTAACGTGTCGTCCGTCAAACGTTTTCACCTTTAATAAACTTTTGTGCCGTTTGAAGTTAAAACAAACTTTACGAACGTGGATTTTGACATTCAGACTTTAAGAATTTGACGTTCTGGATTTGTCTCTATGTGACGTTAAGTAGCTTTTGTACAAGGAGTCTTTCGTTAGCATTATATATGCACGTACTCGTGGTTCCGGGCAAAGAGTAAACCACCCCTCTTCACCCATAGAGGTACGGTTGATATCGAGAGAATGGACATACATACAACATACAGCGATCAGCGATCTGCCGTGTGGTGCCGGCTCAGAATACCACCACCCCATCTCCTCCCGTGGGTGTCGTAAAAGTTGACTAAGTCGATTAGCCAGAGAATGGGCAGCAGCGTCCTTCGAGTACATTAACAACTCAACTGCGATCGCCAACCCGTCTGCCAAGCGTGGCGATTATGGCAAAACCCCCCAATGAGCCCTCAACAGACCCATATCAGTTATGTTGTGGTGATCTTTGGGGGAGGCCTTTGACCAGCAGTGGACTTCATTCGGCCAAAATGATGATAGCCGATCCACCTGCTAACCGTGCTGATTATGGACATATCCCCTATGACCGCACATTCCACGTTCATCTGTGGACGTTTACGGGCTGACGTGTTCGTGTGCATGGGTGGTAGTGTTAGGGGGGTCAGTTGATATCTCTTTTTCTCTAGTTTACTGTATTAACTTTGATATATATATTTGTTTGAGATCTACGTTATAAATAAATATTCCCCGATAGCTTAGACAGAGGTATTATTTCCGACACGGGGTAACATTATTTCCGAACTTGTTATATGTAGTACAACCCAACAAAACTTTGTTAGATCACGGAATCGAATTCACGCCTATAAGCTGTGCTTGCAACCAAAAGACCAGTGGAAAAGCAGTGTTTTACGAATTTGAGCTAAAGTAAACAAAAACGTATCGGTTATAAATTAAAAACAAAATACGAGCTCAAAAATCTAGGCTCCACACAAAAATGCTGTCTTAATTCTCACAACATGAATGTAAGCAAATGTTTTCGAAAATATATCCTTCATTATTTGATCCTTTTCACCTTGGAGACATAGATGTTATTTCACATCCACTAAATCTGATGTTTTTCAGCCCATTGCATATACATCATTACATCAAGAAATTGACCTACTTTCAACATTTTCCGATATTTTATACCACATTTTCCTGTCATATTGACTGGGGAACGGAACTCGTGAATTCCATTAGAGTAACGAGTAAATGTAATCGGCTAATCTGTAATTATTTTGCGTTATAAAGCAGTAACATACATTATGACTGTTCGATAATAGATATGTGGAGCGACCCTAGTTGGTGATTCATCGTAATTCATCTTCCCTAATCGTTGCTCTGTGTGTAGGTTGCCTCTATGGTTGTCACAAGATTGTATAGAAAAATAGGTGGTTTGATTATGAAAAAAATACTAAGAGCATAGTGGTTACTTGGCAACTTGGCTTACGCTTGCTTTTTGTTGGACTTCCAGGATTGTAATTCTACTCTTACAGCCCTGTGCTACGCATATTTCCTGGCGCTGAAGAATCCTGTAACTTACCACAACAACTGTACCACAAGACTGGCATATAGTGACCTACCTATGAACCTGAACCTCTTTATTTCAGCCGAAAATCGAAGAAGAAGCCGAAGCCCCAAAGATTGCGACAACGACCGCTATGGGTTTGTGTTGTGTGCTCATTGGGAGGTTTTGCCATAATCGCCACGCTAGGCAGACAGGTTAGCGATCGCAGTTGAGTTATAAATGTACTCGAAGGATGCTGCTGCCCATCCTCCGGCCAATCCCTTAGTCGACTTTTACGACACCCACGGGAGGAGATGGGGTGGTGGCATTCTGAGCCGGTACCACAAAAACTAGGCACTAAAATACTTGAATTCTAGTGATTAAATTAAAACCCCTACTTGTTGCCCCCTAAGGGCAAGTACCATATCGTTTTAAACTTGTTTGAGTTTGTTACTATTGTAACGGTAACATTGAAAAAAAAAAACTATTATTATCTACATGTCTCTCTTGTCACGGGTTTATATCCCCTGTAAGGGGGAACCCGGTCTTTTGATAGGCTTACGCGGGGACATGGGTCCAACACGTGGAGGCCCTTTAGAGAATTTTAATCTATAATGTAATGGGACACTATCCTGGGACTCTCTATGGCTACACTATAAAATGCAGTCTCGGATTATCCCCGGACGTGTAAAACTATTGTATGAGATGGAAACTACAATTATAAGGTCTATTGTAATGGGTGCTAAATGGATGATATATTTCTTAAAACGGAAACAACGGTGTCTGCCTTTCAATATTTAAAGTGAAATTCTGTGGCAGACGGTGACTTGCCACTCACAAGATGGGCCCCGTAAATAGCCACCGGTACAGGCGACATGGAGCAACACCAGTGTGAGCGGCTAGGGGTGTAGAGAGGTGGCGGAGATGGATGAGTGAGTCTATGACCAGACACGCTTCTTCCGCCAAAGTGGGTAAAGCGTGCCTTCAGGAACGTTTGACAGAAAGAGGCGGCTGGCTCGACGGCGCGCACTCGAGATATGGCGACGACGCTTGCAGTTCGCGACCAAGCGCATTGTCGAGAAGATGACCGCTCCAGTGGTTCTAGCCGGTAGGAGTCCGGCATACCCCTTCGCCCTTCCCCGGGGTGAAGGAAGTTCCATGTAGAATTTCCACTGGACATCAATAAAAAAAAGGTATGTAGAGAGGTGTGGCACCGGTTTCACCATCGCGTGTCTCAAAGAATCGGAGCGGGTTTCCCCGTTATTACGCCATTAGACACTTCCACCCCTAAGCATATAGGTCTCGCGGCCCCCCTCTGATCGGCCAACTAAGGCAAGCCAGAGTTGAAAATCCTACGGGCACTCATGGGGTACTACTCCTTCCAACCAATAAAGGCAAGCCGGAGACGAGGTCCTGACCGACTCTCTGGAGCATTCGGGTACGCAGTGTCGCCACTCACATTCAGCTCGCCACAAACTGCCCTGCGTTCTGTAAGCTTATACTAGCTAAATACTTTTTTTTTCTTTTGATATACTTTTTTATATCAAAAGGTAGGAAGAAATCAAGCTGCTTTAATCTGCCCTCCAGGATTAGCTTTTCCCCTGGTGAGATAACGACTGCCCAGAGGGGTTTATTATTGTTATTTCGGCCATACATCGTCCACTACTGAACAAAGGCCTCCCCCATAGATTTCCACAACTGTGTCATCATATTGGGAGGAATTTGCCAGTACTCACCACGCTTGGCGTGCGGGTTGGTGAGCGCAGAATGGCTACTGTTCCACAGAAAGGACGCTGCTGCAGATCCCTCTGGCTTAGAGTCCCTTAGTCGCTTTTACGACCTCCACGGGAGGAGATGGAGTAATGCTATATTCTTAATCCGGCTCCACATAGATTGTGATCGTCCAAAACCGGATAACTGATTATTTATTAAATACTAGATTTTTACATTTGACTAATTCACATTCATACTTTCAGACTTATTTAAAAAAAATCAACAAAACCTTTGAATTTAATTTAATAATATTCATCTCTGCCATCGAACATTTTTAGTTTAATATTTCAACCCTTAAGTACAAATATTAAAATAGGATACTAAAATATTTACGATTCCCTTCAACATTTTTGATTCAATCGGCCATCTTGGATATCTTTACGACTGAAGTTTGTTACTTGGCTGGTAGTTGAATGCCCCAATTTGAGCTGAACATTACTGAAAAAATTTAAATAATGGCTACTTATCTTTGGTATTCATATCCGGATTCTTAACAGTCGTAATAAAGACATGAATTTGATGATTTTCAGTACTTTTCTCATATGTGTATGGAATGTTTTAAGAATCATTATTTCTCAAAAGAATTACAATATTCGCTTATATGAGAAACTTATGGTTTAATGTTACTATGGTATTACTTACAAATACCGCAAATTGCAGCCAGAAATACGTACTTTCATATCATTATGATCTGATACAGTGTGTTTTCATTGTCTATCATAAAAATAACGAAATACATCAAATTAAACAAAACCCATCACACAACAAATCTTCCTAAAGCTATTTAACTAATCTTACTGTTAATTACTAAAATAGCTTCAAATTGGAACTCAGAATGAACAATAAGGTGCAACGATCTTATGTTAACTTGTCACCTGACAACACTTCAGGTACCTACCTGAATGTACATTTCACTGTTTAAACACTAAGATTTTCTAAGCCAAGGGATGACAGTATGTGTTTCAGAGTTTTGTTCTTGTAAATTTATACGAGGGGGAGAGAAAGAGAAAGAGAGATCTTGTTGGACAAAAGAAGAAGCACTACGAAATTACTTTACTCGCTTACGGCTGAAATAATAATCAAAAAAAAAAAAAAAACATAATATAATCAAACCAATCTAACTAAAGATTTTGAACTTGATCTGTGTTTGTGTTAAGATCACACTTTAATAATTAAAACAGACTCTCAAATGCAAACATTTTGGCCATCAACTAAATTTGGCTGTCAAACTATCATCTTGGTAGCCAACCCTGCGTTTGCAACACTACTACGAATTCGGACCATCTCGATTCTTAAACGAAACGAGAGTTAGATGCGTAGTTTTAGATTTGTTTTTGATTCGACGCTTTGAAGGACGTATTGCGTGCATGTGTGTGTATATGAATGTTATGTGTGTAATGTTATTTGGGATCACTTATCTTTATTAGCTATCGTTCGGGATCTGTTTGAGAAGTTCGGGAAGATATCGGTCTAAGATAGTTTGGGGCCGCGATAAATGGCAAAAAGGCATTGTGGTTCCTGGTTAGAAGTTGTATAGGAAGATACTTGTCCTACAGATCCTCGGTTTAATAAATTAATAGAAATATTACAATCGCCACGTACTATAACCGTTCAATTTTGCAGACAGTATAAAACCTATGTTCATGCTCAGTGGACATTTACAAGTTGGTATGTTTATTAGTGATGGGCAAATATTACATAAAAAGCAATCATAACATAAATCGAAAATTGTGGAATCGTGTATTCGACTATCGATTTGTTCGCAGTCGCCGAATAACAATCGAATGAAAATTAACGATCAAATACAATTTTATGGTCTTCAACACCACATCTAGAAAAGGACGTCTCAGCTTTGTTCTTTCGACAATCGGTCGATACTTGAATAATAACACTGATTGTTTTATCATCATCATCGTATCATCCAAAGGATGCACACTGCTCAACAAAGACTTCCCCCATAGACTCCCACCACAATCGGTTACATGTCGCCCGCATCTAATGACTGTCATCTTGTCCATCCCGTTGGAGGCCGTCTTATGCTTTATTTCTCAGTGCGTCTCCACTCAAGAAGATTTCTGCTCCAGCGGCCATCAGTTTTACGAATCAATTGCACCACCTATTGCCGCTTTAGCATGTGACGAAGCATCCTTCAACTTAATTTCAATCAACCTCTTTCATTACATCATACCTTTTATCTCCATCACTGTCCACTTCATGATTCATTCTTTATTCAAATCAAAATTCGAATTAAGTATTGTGGTGTCGAATCGTTCATATTATGATCATCATTATTACACATTCGATTCTGAACGCTAGTGGATGCACACACAGCTGTCGCTCTGACAAATAGTCTCATGCAATACTACAGTTACTTACTTTTAATAAGCTTGAATTGTGATATCAGCCATATTTAAAAAATTATATAATCATCAGCATGTGTTAAGTTGTGAATATCAATATACCATTATAACAACATATATGTTACCGGGAGGGAAACACGGCGGGAGGCACTACGCGACAAGCATACTAATCCTTTCAGTTATGTCGGTAACTTTAGTTCTTCTACAAATCTCCTTACTTCCTTAGTTTGGGATCGTCGACAATCCTAACTGCACGTTTCTTTTGACCGCTTTACAGTCACCCTCTCCGAAATTTGCCTACAGGCGTGGCACCAGTAGGCGGCTCTAGTGTGATCATACGAGGATGTGGAGCCTCCCTTAGGTGCCGAAGATGACTGCCCCAGTGGTTTTAGCCGGTAGGAGTCTGGCATACCCCTTCCCCGGGGCGAAGGAAGTTCATGAAGAAATTCCACTGGGCACCAATAAAAATAAAAATTGATTAAGCGTGTACGAAAGTGATCTTAGACTACTCCAAAAAAATATTTACTTATTATTTTACTTTTTAAAAAAGCTTTTATTCATGATTTTCATATTTTTCTCAGCAAACCCTTTCAATTGCTACCCATATCATAAAGGTGCATAAAAATAACTGGTCCGCCATCTTTGGGAGTCCGTCATATTGGATTTAGAATAACTTCATTTAGTTAACCATGCATTGTCATCCAAACTAAAGGTATATGCAAAAATTCAGCTCAATCGGTCGGCGATAACTGTTTTAAAATTCAGTTGCAATATTTGACCCATACTAACCAGGCAAGTGGCCGTGTGGTGCCGGCTCAGAATACCACCACCCCATCTCCTCCCGTGGGTGTCGTAAAAGTCGACTAAGGGATTAGCCGGAGGATGGGCAGCAGCGTCCTTCGAGTACATTAACCACTCAACTGCGATCGCCAACCCGTCTGCCAAGCGTGGCGATTATGGCAAAACCACCCAATGAGCCCACAACACACCCATATCGGTCATAGTGGTGATCTTTGGGGGAGGCCTGTGTCCAGCAGTGGACTTCTTGCGGCCGAAATGATGAACCAGGCAAGTTAAATAAAAGCTTGTAAAATCAAAAGAGGCACTTATGAATAGTCAGAACGTAGTTGCACCTTGTGAGAATTATTATTCTGTGACCACAATTCTACCTTTTCCGTATAAATAATCAAAACCAACTCTATTGAATTGACAACAAGGAAAGGAAAATCCAAATACGAATGTCTGCAAAGTAAAAACCCGCATCCGCTAAATCGGTAGGTATCGATTGGCGGCACCGACGATGGGGTGGGAGACTGAATCAAACTCCCGCGGCTAATGAGCAGCCCTATACCCTTGTTTATATCTTGAGTTCCATGGGTATACACGGATACAGTATGCGAGCGGAAACGTTTTTTCCATTTCGTATAAAATGTACATTTCTCTGTTTGTAATCATTGCGGTAGTTCCTGTTAGATGGTTCCAAAATGTTGGCTTCATTTGCAAATGTAATGGTCCAGTTATATTTTCTGCTGTTGATTTATTTTAGTGCGTAATTAATTATCAAGTTCTGCACGTTCTGCCCTCCTTACTTCAGTCAATACCTTCGACTGCAAAATGGCAATTAGGATGGTCTGTAGAAATGGCAATTTTCTCTTCACGTCACAGAATATTAAAATCAATCACTATAGACCAGATTACCAACATACTTAATTTCAGCAGCAACTTCAGCAACAGTTGTGTATCAACAAACTTTCGCCGTGTGTTTCCAACTTACTTATTCTGTGGCGGGTTGACAGCGCGTAACTATTGGTTGGGAACTGTGTGAGATAACTGTCACCTTACTTGGCTGCAGAATAAGGAAGGACAGAAAGGGATCGTTTGTTTGGGCTTACATGGTTGCCACTTGCTGGCCTTGTGGCTATGTCGAACACCTTTGAATGACAAGTTCCTGAGTTAGATACTTGCCGTTTTCGTGGATTTCGGATGAAGTAATGTCTAAGTTGATCGAAGCTGTCAGCTGTGAGGTTATGGTAGTATAAGTTTTTAAACTGACATGGTCACTGACACTATTATTGGAACTGAAAACGGGATAATTACCATGTTTGTTATTTCTTTTGAGTTCCCGATATTTTGGCGCTGTTGCAAGCGCCATGTTCACGGATAAACTAAAGTTTTTGCTTTTCTTTTTAATTTTGCCTATTTGGCACTGCCAGTTTTATGGAGCTACGTTTTGTGCTCTGGGTGCCGGTACCACTATCACTTAAGTCACTCACAACTCGACTTTGTTCCCGACACACGAAACGCACTGTGTCCGCTCGCGAACTTTTTACGGCACTTTTTCGGTCTTTACACAATCAAATCACTGGATTCCAGGCCTTCGACAGTTGAAACCCGTCCTCCCGGTCAAAGTTATTTGGTAATCTCAATGGCTTCTCTTACTCTTATCTTATGGTAGTAGTTGATATATCAAATTCTTGTATAATGTAGTGTAGGATGCCCTCAGGCTCGGTGAAGTTACGATCTTCGCAGGGTGGCTGGCATGAAATGGAGGAGAAAAGCCGAGCATCGTGCTCAGTGGTGTGATTATTGGAGAGGCCTATGTCCAGCAGTGGACTGCTATGGGCTGTTAATGATGATGTTGATGATCTCAACATTTTCAAGCGTCATATTTGCATATAGTTTGGTCCAAACTTATGGTAGGCTGCTTTGTCAGGGGCCGTTATGCAGAAATGATCCAGAACTGAGTTTCCTAATGATACTCAGGAAGTTCTTGTAAGTAAAGCATACCTAGCAAGAAAAACCAGTACAGAAAAAACAAACGGGAAACAGTTAAAAACCACAAGTAAATGTTTACTTTCCACGGTATAAAGTTTTATAAATAATAACTTTAATATCTGGGGCCTCCGGGTTCAGCCGCTGTTTAATTTAAAAAAAAATATAAATAATTTAGAGTACTTCGGCAAAGACACTTGAGTATATATATTGGACTTTATGAGTTTTTTTTTTGCGCCGAACCATAATTATTTCTCTCAAATAAAAGTAGCTTTAGATATTTCTTATAGCATCAGCTATCTGCCAGTGAAAGTTTTGTAGAAATTGGTCTAGCTATTTCGGAGATTACCAGCAACAAACAACCAGATAGACAAACCAACAGACAAACAAAAAATAATAGTGTTTTTGTTGTAGGTACCGTATATACATACTTTCATGAACATTTAGTAAAAAGCTGTTATTTTGACATTACAAACGGACACTTCAATTTTATTTATTTGTATAGATAAAAGTAGCCTGAGTTATTTCTTATAACATCAGCTATCTTTTTTTTTTATTTCTTTTTTTTATTGATCCGGTGGAAATACCTCTTGTACTTCCTTCACCCCGGGAAAGCGTGTGCTGTGCGGTATCCTGATCGTCTCCACAGTGGTGGCACTGTGCCGTGACTTCGCGTCCTATCCTGTGCAAGTACGCACCGAAACAACCGTGTCCGGTGAATACCTGCGTCAGGCGGAATGTGACACGTTCGCTCCTTTGGAGCCAGGCTCTGAAGAGCGGCAAGACAGCCTCAACGACGCGCTTTTGCGCGTACTGTGGCAGCATAAGCCGCTCGCGCCATAGCTCGAGGGCACGCCGCTGAGCCTGCCGCCTCAATATTTCGAGCGCCCCTGAAGGCACGCCTTCACCGCTCTGGCGGAGGGAGCGTGTTTGGTGATACACCCACGCATCCATCTCCGTCAAGAAACATCAGCTATCTGCCAGTGAAAGTTCCGTAGAAATCTGTGCAGCCATTTCGGAGATTAGACAGCCAAAAAAACAAAATATTGATTTTTGTTGTAGATACCGTTTATAGTTTCATATGACAATACAAACGGACACTTCAATTTTATTTATTTGTATAGATTATAAACACTTGTAAATAATAACGTTAGTACTTTTGTGTCGAACAATGCAAGGATAAAAGAAGCTACCCATCATAAACTCGGAGGAAAACAATAGAAGGCTCTCGAAACACAAACTGCGTACACAAACTCGAATAACAGTCGCAAAATTTGAACAAACCCAATAACCTAAGTACTGAATTTAATATTCTGACTTTACAATTTAATGTGTACTTTTCGAAGAAATACGATGAAAGTTAGGCTTTTTCTAAGGCCAGTAGAAAGAAACTTCACGCTAGCGCGTTTGGGGGCAACCTGTTCATTAATCAAGTGAATCAGTTTGATTGGTGGCCAAAAGATTGTCGCTCATTTTTCCAACGCCCCCATTCCTTGGTGTAATGAATTATATCCCTAATCGAAGGCTCGGTCGGATTGAAATGGAATATCTTGATCGAAATCTTTTTTTATGGTTTCCGCGTCTTTGTGTTCTCTCCTTTGTTCCACTCCCCCTACATTTTGTATGCAGCAGATGACGGTCTGGATTGAAAATTTGGTGTATAGCAGACAATTTTGTTTGTGGTTTCTTTTTCTTTCATGTCGTTAGTGGCCAAACTTGTTTCAAAATTATTGAAGCCCCCCAAAGGCCTCCGCCTTGGCTTAACGACTGTCGTCTAATGACAACAACCAGGACGAACTATTTTACGTGCCCTCCAAAGCACCGAGACGCTCAGGTCCAATACCACTATGCAGTCACCCATCCATAGACTGAGCGCACCAAGCGTTGCTTAACCTCGCCGAACGTTTGCCGAGTCTAATGACAGTAACCAGGACCAACTATTTTACGTGCCCTCCAAAGCACCGAGACGCTCAGTTCTAATACCACTATGCAGTCACCCATCCATATACTGAGCGCGCCAAGCATTGCTTAACCTCGCCGAACGTTTACCGATCAGTTAGTACTACTGGCACATTGTTAGTGTGAAAAAGAATAATACACAACATATATCCGAAAAGGTTCAAATTCATATTATAATTATTTAAATTAAATTACAATTACAATTGGGTGCACACAGTTAATTCGGATTTTATTTTCCTGATCCGATTAAAAGCTTTACATTTTCTAATCGACTTAAGAATTAGTTAAAACATTATGACTGTTATGCAGTCAGGTATTGAGATCAAAATGACCATGAAGTTGGATAAAATAATTATAATACTAACCGTTTACTAAACAGCGAATCGAATTGTACCAGAAGATTTCCTCCGGCTCATTTTACCGATGCAGGAGTACAAAATATTCTTTCGTCGAAGACAGATGTACATAGATAAGCATGCTAAGTGCCTACCATAGACTATACACTTAATACTGACGTGCCTACTGCGGTGTCAAAATATGTATCTGATTGTGTCGAATCGTGTGTAAATCAAATCTTATTTTTAATATAGATTAGGATTACTCATATGTCATGGGTACAGTTACAGACATAACTCTCACATGCACAAACACCCAAACCCGTTGCAATTATCTGTAGGCAAACATTTTGTCCGTGCGGGAATTGAAACCGCGATATGTAGCGCAGAAAGCAAAGCGCTTCGCCACTGTGCCAACCGTGCCATCGTTTGTCTTGTTAGACATCACACCACGATGTGACCACAGCCTTGACTGCGAGAAGATTGATACGACATTTAGTTAATACTTTTTTGTCAATCAGTCTAGATGTACATTTTTTTTATATTAAAGACGTCTACAGTGAGCTAAGTAAAACATGCAAAATAAAAAAGGTAAGGTATGCAATTTCCATTTTGTTTTGTAATTAATATAAATATACTCGATTTAATAGAAATGAATTAAGTTTAGTCAAACTATTACCTTTTTAACATTAACATAATGTCAAACAGCCCTCAAAAACGCTTCTTCGCTTACTTCAGATAAAATATGCCGTGGTAGCTTTTACAGAATATCGAGGAGCGTAATTTGGCACGCGCTCAAAGATTATGAGAAAGCCTTCGATTCATCAAACCTGAGTGGCGCATTGGCCATTATATACATTAAATATCAGAACATCGATGTTTTAGTGCTTATACAAAACAAGCCAACAAGTCAATCAGAATAAATAAACAGAGCAAATCATATCATCATCATATCGACAAAGGACGTCCACTGCTGAACCTAAAGATTTCCACAACTGTGTCATCGTTTTGGGGGGAACTCGTCACTACTCACCACGCTTGGCAGGCGAGCTGGGGTTAAATTCCTTAAGCTCAAACATCTATTCATCCTTAAACACAGAATCGAAATAACGGTATAAAACCAATTTGGTATTCGCTAAGACATGATTGAAGCTATTCAAGGACACGTTGCAGAAGGACAGCCATGGGAGCCAGACTTAGCGATTACCAAATTGGGTTATCACTGTTATTTATATTCTGTATTCAAGGATGTATGGATGTTCGAACTTAGAGAATTGCACCCCTGGTGAGAGCACTATGGCTACTGTTCCACAGAAGGGATGCTGCTGAATATCCTACCTGGCTTAGAGAGGTGGGATATTCAGCAGCGTCTTCTGTAGAACAGTAGCCATTCTGCGCTGACCAACCCGCCTACCAAGCGTGGTGTGCGCTGGCAATTTGGTGACGGCACGGTTGGTGTAGTGGTTGATACAGTCGACTGCTGCGCTCCGGGTCGTGGGTTCGATTCCGGCACGGAACAAATATTTGTACGATCTGCAGGTAGTTGTTCCGGGTCTGGGTGTATTGTGTGTGGAATTCATGTCTGTAAACGCACCCACGACACAGGAGAAATCCTAGTGTGGGGCAACGTTTAAAAAAAGCAAAAATAATAATTTCATCATTCAATTTATTTCTAAGAGATATTTACCAAGACAAGCAACGCAAGCAACACCGTAATAATAAATAATTGCTTTTGTTAAATTAATGCCAAAATCACAACACAGTCCCCAGCTACCAAAACAAGTCTAAAAACTCGACACCCAATTTCTAAATCACGAAAAAAGCCGCAGAGCTATCCATAACAATAACCCTGGCTAGTGCGTCACTATTCACAGCAACAATAAAAGTCACCAGCAGAAAGCAAGGCGCGAATTATGGCCCTAGTGATATGCGTCCACAAACCGCCCGAGTTTACGATCTAGCAGGGATTGTACTTCGCTTTGTTTTAGGGGAAAGAGGTTGGAGATGAATGTTTTAGAATAGAAGATGGATATGGGAATCTGGGCTGATTTAACAGTGCTCAGATAAGTTGAATACGTAGTAGTTAATTTGCATTTATCTGTGTCCGGATTAAGAATAGCAACATTCCTCCTCCTCCCATAGACTTCGTAAAAGACTAGACTCTAAACCAGAGGAATGGGCAGCAGCATTGTATGGTAGAGCAGCTATTCTGCGCTCAACAACCCGCCTGCTAAACGTGGTGAGTATTGGCGAGTTCCCTCCAAAATGACAACAGTGTTTAGAATTAGACAACAGTGTTTAGGGGGAGACCTTTGCCCAAGCTTTGGACGACATCTATGATGGTGAATTCGCATTTGGAACAGATTTTGTATTTAATTTCGTACCGATAGAAATAACTTATTGTAGTGTTATTTGTACCATTAATAGCTAGCTCGGACATAATAATATATTGCTAAAGATTAATCACATTTATGTATATTCTGTTACTTGGAATTATAGTAATATCTCCACCAATAATGGTTGGTGCAGTGGCTGATACAGTCGGCTGCTGCGCTCTGGGTCGTGGGTTCGATTCCCGCACGGAACAAATATTTGTATGATCTGCAGGTAGTTGTTCCGGGTCTGGGTGTATTGTGTGTGGAATATATGTTTGTTAACGCACCCACGACACAGGAGAAATCCTAGTGTGGGGCAATGTTTTTAAAAAAAAAAGACAAAAAAAAAGACAAAAGACTTGGCACACAGATTGGTGATCGCAGTAAGTTGTTATTTGCATACGAGAGGACGTTGCTGCCTATCCTCATGATCCGATCGCTCACTGTAGTGTTTATTGGGAGACCCATCTTTAACAGTGGGCGTTTACGGGCTAATATATGTACGTGTGCGTATCTGTGTGTTGAAGTTTTATAAGAAGTAATTAAAACATATAGCTTTGCATCTATAAAATGTACAAAATGCTCTATTCCTTGTTTACTCAACGCATGCTTATATGTATTTTTGTGCGGTATTCGATTTTGATTCGCGTTTATCTTGCATTCACGCTAAGCAAGCCCAAAGCGGTACACGACTATGAGCGCAATGGTCAGCCCGTGGCTGGATTGGTTTATTTATTTATTTAATTAATTGACACGGCTACATCATTTACATTAATTAAACAATGACGACAATAAATAGGTAAATAAAAATTATGTAAAGATATAACTTCAAACAATAACTCTAACAGTATCACAGCGTCCCAACACCGAGCAGGATGTAAGCGGACGGGCTTTCACAATGTACAGGGCACAATGACCCTTGATGCGACACTAAGCTAAGCTATCAGACAGGTTTATGACACTTGGAAAAACTATATTTTGTAGCTACGTTAGCCGTTCGCTGTGTGCGGCGTTTGCGAGGAGAGTATATCTAGGAGTTCTTCGTCAGTGAGTACATTTTTGTATAGGGACGTCAATCATCTCTTTTTTATGTTACCTCACTACGGTACATAGAGTTATAATTATACCGTGTTTGTGTGGATATGCAATTGTAACTTAAAAGCTAGGAATATAATTTATTTGTTAGGAATGAGGTTCAGTCGGCAACAAAAGTGGCTGAACATTTTACTTTTATTTATTATTTGGAAATTGCATTGATACACAATCATGTCGGCCATTTATACGTCCACTGCTGAACAAAGGCCTCCCCCATAGATTTCCACAACTGTATCATCATTTTGGGGGGAAATTGCCAATACTCACCACGCTTGGCAGGCAGGTTGGTGAGCGCAGTATGGTTACCGTTTCTCAGAAGGGACGCTGCTGCCCATCCCTCTGGTTTAGATTCCCTTAGTCGCCTTTTACGACATCCACGGGAGGAGATGGAGTGGTACTATATTCTTAATCCGGACACCACACGGACATGATACACAATAAAAGCTTTAAAATAGTCTAAAATAATCCAAATGCTGTCCTAGTTTATATAAACTTTTTAGTGTGGGTCAATTAGATTTCCAGTTAATGCCATGTTTAAAAACTAAATGTTTAGCCAGTATTGTTGCTGGCCGTACGAATCCTTCCTTGTTTTCGTCCGTCGTCTTTTCTTTTCTTTTATGTTGCTCAAGTTGTAGGCTTAATTACGTCACGTTAAAATTGATTCGGTTTTAAAGTTTGTTTTCGATGTATTCGTCATTTCAGCCGAACAAAGGCCACAGCTGGACACAGGCTTCCTCAAAATGACAATGTACTTGAAGGACGCGTCTGGCCATCCTCCGGCTTTCTGTGTATATTTTCGATATCTATACAAATAAATAAAATTGAAGTGTCTGTTTGTAATGTCAAAATAACAGCTTTCTACTAAATGCATATGAAAGTATGTACGTAACTTATAACAAAAATACTATTTTAAATTTTTTTTTCTGTCAGTCTGTCTGTCTGTCTGTCTGTTTGTTCCGGGTAATCTCCGAAATGGCTGGACCGATTTTGACGGGACCTTCACTGGCAGATAGCTGATATTATAAGGCATAACTTAGGCTACTTTTATTTTAGAAAAATACTTAGGGTTCCGCGTAAAAAAATAAAACCCTTGAAATCCAGTATATATATTCTTTGTCAAGTGTCTACAAATCGTACAAACATTTGTTCCGTGCGGGGATCGAACCCACGACACGTAGCGCAGGAAGCCAATCACTTAGCCACTGCAACAACCGTATATATGTATGATATAAATTAACATGCGTAATTATATAAAATTTCGCGTGACAAGGTTTTACAATTTGATAAGTACCAGTACACATATAGATAATCATCGTTATGGACGTCTACGGCTTAACAAAAACCAACATAGATTTCCACAGTTGTGCCGTACTCACCACGCTTGGCAAGCGGGTTGGTGAGCGCAGATAGCTGCTGTTTCGAGCTGCAGCCCATTCCTCTGTATTAGAGTCTATAAGTCGCCTTTTACGACATCCACGCGAGGAGATGGAATAGTGCTATATTCTTAATCCGGATCATCATTTCGGCCGAATGAAGTCCACTGCTGGACACAGGCCTCCCCCAAAGATCACCACAACCACCGATATGGATGTGTTGTGGGTTCATTGGGGGGTTTTGCCATAATCGCCACGCTTGGCAGGCGGGTTGGCGATCGCAGTTGAGTTGTTAATGTACTCGAAGGACGCTGCTGCCCATCCTCCGGCTAATCCCTTAGTCGACTTTTACGACACCCATGGGAGGAGATGGGGTGGTGGCATTCTGAGCCGGCACCACACGGATACCATACAGAATTATTTTAATTAATATGTATATATCTGGCATCAAGTCATCCAAAAATCCTTTTATAAAACGGATGGGAAGATAATGATAAAGGCCAAATATCTGACTAATAATGATGGATTCTCGTCATTAACGTATCAATTCAATTATGCTTAAAACTGATATAACATTGATAATGAGGAAACGCAAGGTTGATATAAAACAAGAGTATTTCACATACTTAACAAAACTTTTCAATTTCAATATAAAGTTCCGTACGATCTGTCTCATACATTGGACACATTCAGTATTGTACGCAGTAAGTATGAAAGCAGTACTACAAGTCTGAACAACAAATCGGTGTCACGTTATCCTAGCCGGATCGAAATCGAAAGCATCGAAAATGGCAAGACTCACATTCTGTTGATTGTCATCACTGATCACTCGTTCGATGTTGTTTTCTTCCTGACATAGTGTAAATAAATCTTTCAAATTCATCGTCGTAATGAATGAAGGTTCAAGACGTTGGAGATCGAATAATGTCGGATAATTTGACAGCACAGTTAGCGCAGTGGCTAATCAATTGGCTCTGTGCGATACAGGTCGCGGATTAAATTGCAGGTAGGTGTTCTGGGTCTAGTATGTTTGTGCGTGTGGATTTCTTGTCTGTAAACGTTCCACATGACACAGGAAAATTCCAGTATGGAGCATAGATTTAGAAAAAAAGTTCAACAATGGTATTGGGGAGGATATGTTGCAAGAAGACTGCCATCGCAGGCGGAACCGAACCATGACAGAGAGAAAACCGCGAAATGGAAAACGGAGCGTAAGATGTCCCGCAGCGCACCGGGTCACCGATATAAGAAGGACCGCAAGTTTTATTTGGATGCGATTAGCACAGGACAGAGAAGTGGCACAGACAGAGAGGTCTATACTGAGCCGTGAAGGAAAAAATAACTTTATTTATGAAGTCGGGCGGGGCCAGGTATGCCCCAACCATGGTTCATGCAGATCAACGAGAAGTTATATTTTATACCTGCCTCGCCCGATTTCATAAATAAAGTATTTCTTTTCTTTTCAGTGGTTCTAATATTTTTATATAGTGTAGGGCTTTTGAAGTCGGTATTTTTTTCGTTAAAAAGTTTTATAATTCTGTAGGTAACATACCTATACATGCAATGATCTAAATAAAAAACAAAACCATTACCATTGCACTACTGTTCCAACGCCACAGTGACCTCATCACAATTAGAAAAAATAAAGCGTGCAGCAAAAAATCAAACGGACACAGCACGCGAAGTGCACGCTCTATGGAAATACAAAATGAAAAATAAAACTGTATTTGCTAGTCTCATGAAATATTTATAACATATCGCCATTTATATATGGAGACTAAGGTACGCTCATAATAAGTTCACGTCGCAGCTCAGCGGTGGCGCCTTGCATCGTCCTGTTAGTCTGTAAATTTTATTTACGGGGGTTCTTGCATTGTTGTGGCAAACGCATTTTTGGTGTTTGGTTCTTCCGTATCATGGTTCACTTTAGACCAATTGGTGCTAGTTTTTTTGGAAGAATGTGCTTTATTTCCTAATGTAAGGTTTACGCACAATGGTTTTTCTTTCGTATCGTGCGATACCGTGTGGTCATCATATCAGCCACAGGACGTCCACTGCTGAACAAAGGCCTCCCCATTAGATTTCCACAACGAGCGGTCACATGCCGCTCTCATCCAACGACTCCCGGCGACCTTCACCAGGTCGTCTATCCACCTCGTTGGAGGTCGTCCCACGCTGCGTTTTCCGGTGCGCGGTCTCAATTCGAGAACCTTTGTGCCCCAACGGCCATCAGTTCTACGAGCAATGTGCCCTGCCCATTGCCACTTCAGTTTTCTAATACTTTCAGCTATGTCGACAACTTTAGTTCTTCTACGCAACTCCTCATTTCTGATTCGATCTCGTAGAGAAATACCAAGCATAGCTCTCTCCATAGCTCACTGAGTGACCTTGAGCTTTCTTATGAGGCCCATTGTGAGCCGTGTGGTGCCAGCTAAGAATAGCACCACCTCTTCTCATCCCGTGGGTGTTTTACAACTAAGGAGATATCTGGAGGATCAGCAGCAGTCTCAACTGCGATCGCCTACCCGCCTGCCAAGCCTGTCAATTATGCCAACACCTCCCAATGAGCACACAACACAAACACAGATTGGTCGTTGTGGCAATCGTTGGGGGAGGCTTGTGTCCAGCAGTGGATGTCCAGTAATGATTTATTTGGCTGAAATGATGTTGAATAAAAATTTAATAACAAATATGAATACTTAATTATTGTGATTTATTATTTAATAACATTAAATAATAAATCACAATTACACAAATACACAAATACCGTGTGGTGCCGGCTTAGAATACCACCACCCCATCTCCTCCCATGGGTGTCGTAAAAGTCGACTAAGGGATTAGCCGGAGGATGGGCAGCAGCGTCCTTCGAGTACATTAACAACTCAACTGCGATCGCCAACCCGCCTGCCAAGCGTGGCGATTATGGCAAAACCCCTCAATGAGCCCACAACACATCCATGCTCGTCGTTGTGGTGATCTTTGGGGGAGGCCTGTGTCCAGCAGTGGACTTCATTCGGCCGAAATGATGATGGCACAAATAAGGTGCAATATTCTAACTATTATAATTTTTTTAAATAAATGTCATAAAATGTACAATCATCTGTGAACAGAATGAAAATTTGATTTTAACAAACAAAATATCGAACAAAAACCAATAATAAGTCGAATTGCAATATAATGAAACGCTCTGTTCATTCCTAGTAAACTGCTATTAAGATCCACAATCGATCCCGTAGTCTTCATCCTATCAGTTTTATCATTAAGTATGTGAATGCAATAAAGAATTTGCATTATTGCAATTTACATTATTAAATATCCACATATATTTAAGTGTTGTTATAAGCAATGCAGTTGATGTTTTCTCCTTATTTAATGTATATTGCACACAATGATAGTTTATTTTTATTTTACTTTTACAGTAGGATTTCTCCTGTCTCGAGATCAATCTCAGTAGCACAAACATCCAAATCCGAAATAACTATTGTAGATCATACATACAATTATTTATTCTGTGCGGAGAACGAATTCGTGAAACGTTGCACAAAAAGCTAATAGCTCAGCCACTGCGTAAACCGTATCTAAATTGAAAAAAATGCCAAGATGAGAAGCATTTTCATTTTGTTTTAAGGAGGATCATACTAAGCTAATTCATTATTTTGTTAGTAACATAAAGTAAAAATTAATTTATTCTATTATATTAGATAGTAGATACTTTTTGAATGCTAACATTTCAGAAAATAATAGAATTCTTTTGTCCGCCCTTGACCGTTTCCTAAGTATTTTTATTGTGGAGGTAGAGAAGCATCGTCCCAGCCAGCTCCCCAGCAACACTCAGTTATTATATTTAATGTTCTTCACAAATTAAGGTCATTACATTAATAGTATATGATATCCGTGTGGTATCCGGATTAAGAATATAGCCACTCATACTGTGGATGTCGTAAAAGGCGACTAAGAAACTATAAACAAGAGGGATGGGCAGTAGCGTCCCATCTATGGAACAGCAGCCATACTGCGCTTGTTAGTACAAGCCTACCAAGCGTAGTACTGGCAAATTTCCCTCAAAATGTCGACACTATTATTGACATCTACGGGGGAGGCCTTTGTTCAGCAGTGGTTTTATAAATGGCTGATATGATGATGACATTCATACAAGTGATTGCTACAAATGAGACAGAATACTCCATTTCCGTATAGAAAAAAATGTAGACATAAAAAAGTAGTCTGTCTTACATACTTGTGAAGGGTAAAAGTGTATGTTAATTTTATGTTACTGTTGAAATAATAACTAGATTATTTAATAATAGTAAGTCTCAAGCTTGATGAGAAAACCCGAGCACATGCTCAGTTGTCACATTAGAGAGGCCTGTATCCAGCAGTGGCTTATGATAATGCTGATGAAGAGCCACGAGTTACCGCAGCACCCGTTCCAGCCATTATCTCGCTGACCACGTTGAAAGGTAGTTGAGTTAGAATTTTAATTATATATTTCATGCTCCGTTACTTTACTATTCCGTGTGGTGTCCGGATTAAGAATATAGTACCACTCCATCTCCTTCCGTGGATGTCGTAAAAGGTGACTGAGGGAATCTAAACCAGAGGGATGGGCAGCAGCGTCCCTTTGAAACGGTAGCCATACTGCGCTCACCAACCCGCCTGCCAAACGTGGTGAGTATTGACAAATACCCCCCAGAATGATGACACAGTTGTGAAAATCTATGGGGGAGGCCTTCGTTCAGCAGTGGACGTATAAATGGCCGATATGATACTTTACTGTTTATCTAACATACTTACTGCCCCAAAGGCGATGTATTAAAATCAGACTTGTCGAGTTCTCCCTAACAATTTAATAAACCAAACAGTCCGTATCTCTAATTTAATTATACTGTCTTCAAAATCATAACCTTTATCCATATCATCCAAAGATTTAATATTTATATAAGATTCAATTTAAACAAGACCTATTGGCCTTAGGCTGGGCGACATGAAAACAATTGAATTAATTCTAAACTAATTTAGTTTCATCTCGGCCCGTCGTCTAATCCATTATAAGGAATATTCTAGACTGAACAGTACTCAAGTGCTAACATAAACTTCTGTGTACTTAAGTACTTGGACGCATTCAGCGGTTGGTGGATGCAATGCTCAGTAAAGTTATTTTGTTCTTTGTCTTTCAGTTTTCCTGTTATATTACCTGGTGCTATTATTCTAAGTGACTGGTCGTGTTTAACCGTAGTAATAAGAATGGAACAAGAATTAATATTTGAGTTTCAAGTCACATCTGCCACCGGTAAGCCTATCCTAAGAAGGCCGCGCCGCTGTAGAAGCGGTAAGACAAGTCTTGGAGGAGCTGCTGGAGAGGCGTCATAGCCCCCTCATCTTCCGGCTGACGTCAATACTCTCGGGACATCGCTGTTTAAGAAAGCATCTGCGTCACTTATACCACGAAAAAAAACACCTCGTTGTCATCACTGCAGAAACTAAGAGCGTGTGAGATGCCGTCACCTACATTTGCAAGGAAGTAATGCACGCACGGTGTTTACATCGGGTCTGCTAACATATTGTGTTTAAAAACAAGACAGTGAACAAATAGACGCGAAATAACGAGAAATGTGCTAAGATATTAGTGAATTTACCGGATAAATGTTGTGCACCTAGTAAATTCTATATTTACCAGCAAATATCGAAAAAACCGCAAACAACTAAAATTGACGTTT
Organism: Diloba caeruleocephala; assembly: GCA_947459985.1. Taxonomy (NCBI): domain Eukaryota; kingdom Metazoa; phylum Arthropoda; class Insecta; order Lepidoptera; family Noctuidae; genus Diloba; species Diloba caeruleocephala. The sequence continues at coordinate 1,718,491 of OX381611.1, read as the reverse complement.
AACGTTTCAACACGAAGAAATTGGGGTAGTAATAACACAGCTTGGGGAATAATAAGGTCAGTTTTCGAAATTCATGAAGAAAATAAGTGAAAAAAGGTATTTTTTAAGAATCTAGTATAAATTATAACCTGAAATTCCAATAAAGAAAAATGCAAATCATCTGTAAATAAATTCTTACAATAACGCCATCTAGTGATTAATAGCAAATAATAAAATAAAAGTCAAAGCTACAAAGAAAGATCCTGCGCAAGCTACTATAACCTAAAATATTGTGGAGATACCCAATAGAGGGCACTAGTAGGACACTCATGATGGAAGACATCGTTAGAATTCTACAAAATATACAAGATGATCTAGCAAAACAAAAACAAGATATGAAAGAGATGGAACAAAATATTAAAGAATCTATTAATAATAATATAGATGTAAAATTCAACACTATCGAAACCAAAACTAAACAACTGGAAATAAAAATTGAACAACAACAAAAAACTATGGAAATTCTAGATAAGCAGCTGAGAAGAAGAAACATCATATTTTTTGGGATTGAAGAAAAAGAAAAAGGATATGAAAGTCTACTTTCTATAGTCTTGGACATAATAAATAACAAAATGGAAATACCATGTCAGAAATGGGAAATTGAAAATGTAAATAGAATCGGAAGAAACTCCGGAAAAGTTAGACCAGTGGTTGTCACAATAACAACAATCAGCAGGAAAATTGAAATATTGAAAAGGAAAAAATCGCTTGATAGTACAAATATTTATCTTAATGAAGATTTTCCACCTAGTGTGTTACAAAAACGGAAAGACCTACAAGAAGACCTAAAACGGGAGCGAGAGTCAGGGAAAAGAGTAGCTCTACGCTATGACAAAATTGTGATACTTAAAACACGAGTATCAGAACCCCGTACGCTCACAGAAAGGAACACAAATAAACGATTTTTATCTGCTTCACCCGAAGAAGCAGAGAAAGAATCTACAAAATGTAACAACGAGGGGACAAAACAAGTTTTAAAAAAAAACAAGTCGCAATCCATAACCATTTTTTTACGCCCGTCACAGATGAATCTTAACAATAAGACGCTACCAAACGAAGATGTTCAAAAAAACTAATTAGCACCTCTTCAACCTCTCTACCTCCTCCAAGCCGGCCGGTCACCGTGGAGGAGTCAGACCCTTACCTCCTAAACCAAAAACAAAACCAATTAAACAAGAATAATAATAGAAACATAAACAAGATACAAAAATCACAAACCCTCTATATAACAACAATTAATGTAAGAACTTTACTATCAGATAGTAGAATAGAGGAATTAAAATACGCCGTTAAAGAAGTAAAATGGGACATAATGGGCTTATGTGAAACTAGAAGAGAAAAGGAAATAATAGAAGAATACCCCGAGTTTCTCTTATACCACACGTCTGGAACGAGTGGAAGAAACGGAGTTGGTTTTTTAATTAAAAAACAGTTTAAAAACAATATTGTGAGTGTACAAGGCTTCTCGGACCGTGTTGCGATGCTAGTGATCCGTACAGCTGACGATGCTACCTGGTCTTTTGTTCAAATATACGCCCCCACAGAAGCATACACAAATGAAGATGTAGACCTTTTCTATCAAACAGTACAATCTGCCTTGGACTCTACTCACACAAAAAATGTTATCCTACTCGGAGATTTCAACGCGAGAATAGGGAAAGCTCAAACAAGTGAAAGAAAAAACATCGGGAAATACACACACGGCAAAAGAAGCCCACATGGTCAGAAACTAGTCGAACTTGCACTCGAGAATGATTACTACATCATGAATGGCATGTTCCCATGCAAACCACACAAAAAATGGACATGGCGATCCCCAAATGGCCAACAACTTAACGAGATTGACTACATACTTACAAACCAACCAACATATGTAAAAAAGTTTGACATAATTAAAAACCTAAACTTCAATACTGATCACAGGATGATCCGATGTAAGCTGTCCTTAGATTTAAAACCAAGAAGAAGAAAAGTAAAACCACACGACTACACCAGAGAACTGCCAACTGTCTCAAAAGATGACTCTAGCTACTGGGAAAACAAATTCATGGAAGCCATTAGCACGTCTACAGAAGTGCAAAACCAATATGATAAATTAGAAATAGAATTACAAGAGCTTTTGAAGCAGTTGCCACGGAAAAATAAACATACAAACAAATATATTAATGAAGAAACAAAGGATCTCTTAGAACAAAGAAAAAACTTATATAAGAAAAAAAGAACAAAAGAAACTAAGTCCGAAATAACAAGAATAAGCAAAAATATTAATAGAAATATCACACAAGAAAAAAGAGCAGTACGCCAAAAAACTTTCGAAAAACTCATAAGTGAATCAGGGGCTATACGCAAAGCTTATAAAGAGCTGAGCGATAAGACAGAGTGGACAGGAAAACTGAAAAATAAGCAAGGAATTATGCAATCTAGACGTCCTGATATTATAAACGAAGCTACAAGATTTTACACAGAGCTCTACAATATAGAGGGTAACACCTATCCTTCTTCATATTATTATACAAAACCAAAAGAGCGCAAACCAGTCAATATAAACACAGATATACCAAGTATTCTCAGATCAGAAATAGAACACGCGATAAAATCGCAAAAAAACTATAAGACTCCAGGAAGGGACAACATTACCAACGAAGTGCTTAAAGCACTATGTATGTCACTCCTAAAACCCCTTCAAGTATTATTCAATAACATCCTTAGAACAGAAGCCACACCAGAACAATGGTCAAAGTCCACAATTATACTACTACACAAGAAAGGGGACAGAAGTCACCTAGGAAACTATAGGCCAATTAGTCTCACGACTAATTTATACAAAATATTTTCAAAAATCATATTGAACAGGATAACGAATTGTTTGGAGGAAAACCAACCATGTGAACAAGCAGGTTTTCGCAAGGGGTATTCTACTATAGATCACATACAGGTCGTAACACAATTAATAGAAAAAGTTAAGGAATACAAGAAGACTTTATATATGTGTTTTATAGACTACACGAAAGCCTTTGATTCTCTATATTTTGAAGGTATATGGGCATCATTAACACAACAAGGCGTTAACCCGAAATACATAAATATAATAAATAGTGTTTACTCGAAATGTCACGACAAAGTGCGATTAGAACGCAACGGTACAGAATTCCCCATAAAAAGAGGAGTAAGACAGGGAGACCCACTCTCTCCAAAAGTATTTTCAGCAGTGCTCGAATCTGTTTTCAGATGTCTAGATTGGGAAACGAAGGGAGTAAAAGTTGACGGAGAATTACTGAACCACCTGCGTTTTGCAGATGATATTGTTGTATTTGCAGAAAGCGTGGTAGAGCTAGAGAGCATGGTCAGAGAACTAGCAATAGAAAGCCTAAAGGTGGGACTGTCATTGAACACAATGAAAACCAAGATTTTAACAAATGGAGAACCCCAAGAAATTATAGTAGCAAAAGAAAAAATTGAATATGTAAAGGAATATGTATACCTAGGGCAGCTTGTATCTTTTGAAAACAACACCGGAAAGGAAATACAACGAAGGATAACTTTAGCCTGGAAAAAATATTGGGGCCTGAAAGAAATAATGAAAAATAATACGATTAATTTAAATATAAAGAAAAAATTATACGATATAACAGTATTACCGGGTCTAACATATGGCTTCCAGACGTGGTCATTGAGAAAAGAGGACGAGGAAAGGATTGCTGTTTGCCAACGTAAAATGGAAAGAAGTATGCTTGGAATAAAGCTCTCAGATAAAATTGGCAACGACAACATCAGAAGGAAAACAAAAATAACTGATGTACGGAAAAGAATTAGACTACTCAAATGGCAATGGGCAGGACATATTTGTAGGATGAATAACAATAGATGGACAAAACGTTTAACAGAGTGGGTACCAAGGGAAAGGAAAAGGAGTAAAGGGAGACCATGTAAAAGATGGAGAGATATCTTCAGTCACAGATGTGGATCCCATTGGATGCGAAAGGCACGGGAAAGAGATGTATGGAAAGGTTTAGGAGAGGCCTACGCCGCAGAGGCGACTACTACTAACATGCAATAATAAATATTTATATGCATGCAATAATATATATATATATATATATATATATATATACATACATACGTTATATAACATTACATATTATTATTATAAATAACATTATTTTAAAGTTTCACTGTAGTAGAAAATAAAGGCTATTTTTATTTTTTTATTTAATGCACGCAAAAGAATTGACGGAGCGGAGCTGGGAAGAGACCATCTTTCTTCCCCTCCGGAAAAATAGATAGGTAAAAGGAACACTATGGTTCTAGCCGGCAACAGTACGGCGCGCTCCTCCACACTTCCCTAGGCCAGAGGAAGCCCAAGGGGATATCCCCACCATAAAAATACTGATCCTATGGAATATTAAATAAGACATTATGTCTCGCTGGTATTGAAAGGAAAACACCTATTTTTGGGCCTACACGTTACAGGAATAACATTATAGTCGTGAAAATCCTTTACGTTATGACAAACCATATACATTGAAAAAAAAAAGTAGTTATACAGTGGCTAAATATAGAAAACTAGTAGTTGTCTCTTACATACAAATGTGTGTATTTATATATACCTATATTTTATGTATCGTATATTTTTATATAAGTAATTATACATTTATGTTCTTCATTCATTTACTCCTTTACACATTGTGTCTACATTTCTTATTCAAACTCTCCTCCCGCAAGTCAGCTGGAAGAGATTTCTTAAGAAATAAGCAGTACCTTTGTGCCTTTTAGTCCTATTTCACTTTTCTCTATTTTTATGTTTCTGTGTGTGCATAAATTATAAAATAAATAAATACCATGCCATGCGAAATTGAGAAGCTGCTTTCCGTTGTCCGCGTGGGCACCGTGAGCCGACATCACTTGCAGGTTAGTCTTATTCCTTTTACAGCAGACTCCGTCTTTCATCCATCCAAGCTACTGTACTTCCTGTCTAGAATGTTTGCAAGTATAAATGGACATAAATAACATAGAAATTTACAGTCCACTTTAATCTTCCGTGCAATTGTGTACCCAATAACCTCAATAGTGCGATGAATGAGGTTTAAAGCTCCACCCTTATGCCTTCTTTGTTTTTCGTTTGTTTAGCCGCCAACCTTGTGTCAGAGTTTTTAAACCACCCAAAGACCTCTGACTTGGCTGAGAGATCACATAATCATTTCTGGCAAAATACAGCCGCTGTTGAACAAAGGCCTCCCCCATATATTTCCACAACGACCGGTTACATACCATGTGTAGTCATTTTGAAGGGTATTTGCCAGAACTCATCACGCTTGACAGATGGCTGATGGTGCGTGCAGAACTACTGCTGGCTTACAGAACGAACACTGCCGGTTTAGAGTCCCTTACTCGCCTTTTGCAACTTCAACGAGAGGAGATGGAATGGTGCTATATTCTTAATGTGGACACCACACGGAACGACACGAAACTACCGCAACTGGCACTAATAATTTTACGCGCCTTCCGAAGCACGGAGAGCAAGTAAAATTATTCACACTCAGTTCAAATATAACAATCTGGTCATCCATCCATAGACTGACCACTCTGAGTGTTGCTTAGCGCTAACCACTCGTTTACCAAACTGTAACTGCTATAGGCGTCTTTCAAATTCAGCTATTGTTGCTTTGTAAGTCGGCTGTATTTCGTGTGTTGCCTGCTAAGAATAGCACCACCTCATTTCATCCCGTGGGTGTCATAAAGTTGACCATGGGATTATCCAGAGGATAGGCATTAGCGTCCTGCAAGTACGTTTGCAACTCAACTGCTATCACCAACCTATCTGCCAAACGTGACGATTATGGCAAAACCCCAATGAGCCCACAACACAAACGGTCTGGATTGGTCGTTGGGGCGATCTTTAGGGGTGACCTATCATCGGCAGTGGACGTCTTTTGGCTGCAATGATGATGAAGTCGGCTGACAGGTATGGTCTGCGCATCAAATAAAAAACTTACTATCCCACAGAAGAAGGAACATATTAAATGTCTTAATGTTTTTAATTACCTAGTAGGTAATCGTATGAAGCCAAGTCTGTATTTTCCTGTGGGTTATGTGAAAATGGAGTTGAACCAGTTTACTGATGATGGTCTCGTGTGTGTGATAGTAGATGCGGGATTCTTGTCATTCTAAACTCCAGCCTGGTGCTGAGAATCTCCAAACAGAGCAAGAAATACTAATGCCTGACTATTTATTTTTCTTCTTGGACTTTCTTCGCTTAAGGTAGGGTGGGGAGATATGGCTAATTAATACTAAACCACGTGGATCATCTTCGGCACTAAAGGGAGCCTTGGGATTTCGAGACCAAGGGCTCTAAAACCACCTATTAATTAGTTCGAGGTATATAGGCACATTTCATCACATTTCACATTATTCCGTGTGGTGTCCGGATTAAGAATATAGTACCACTCCATCTCCGCCCGTGGATGTCGTAAAATGCCACTAAGGGAATCTAAACCAGAGGGATGGGCAGCAGCGTCCCTTCTGTGAAACGTAGCCATACTACGCTCACCAACCCGCCTGCTAAGCGTGGTGAGTATTGGCAAATACCCTCCAAAATTATGACACAGTTGTGAAAGTCTACGGGGGAGGCCTTTGTTCAGCAGTGGACGTATAAATGGCCGATATGATGATATAGGCACATTTTATAGGGGACCGGTGCCTGACCTAGTGTTTGCCGAGTTGTGGCAAACGAGGCAAATCCTTTAGCAAATCACTTGTTACAAACCTCAAATGAAGGCCCTTCACGCGCCACCTAAATGCCAATCACTACATCAAAAAGATCACATCTCTTTACTATTTATATTTCTACATTGACATTCGGGCCGCGCTTCAAGCCCGCTCAGCCCAAAATCACCCTACCGATTGTCCGTATATCTTGTTCAGATGTTTTATGACACCGAAACTGATTCGTGGAAGTTGTGATCGCTTCGGCTACAGTTTATGTGGTCCATTTCAGTGCTCCGCCTTGTATAACAAAATAGTGTACAACTTTGTTCGTCTTCAAGTGTAGTTTTCGACGTAGGAGTGTTACGGTTGGGTAGTGTGTATTATTTGTTTATAAACTGTGTTGTATTATTCTAAATATTCTTTCATAATTTTTAAATGCTGCTACCTTAACCTGCCATGTAGTATACCCACCCATGAGCGTCATAAAAGAAGATTATGGAATTCTCAAAGATAGCTGGTACTGTCGTACTGTTCACTAATAAACACATACTGAAATCATCTATCCGTTTGCCAAGACTAATTATTGCCGTGGGACGCTTTGGGGGATCCTTTAAACACCCCCCGGGGGAGCGACCGCTTTACAGTTACCGTCTCCGGGATGTGCCTACAGGCGTGGCAGCAGTGGGCGGCGTGATCATATGAGGACCTGGAGCCTCCCTTGAGTGCTGAAGATGACCGCTCCAGTAGTTTTAGCCGGTATGAGTCATACCCCTTCGCCCTTCCCCGGGGTGAAGGAAGTTCCATGTAGAATTTCCACTGGACATCAATAAAAAAAAGATATTTTGGTTTACTTTTCTTGACCTGCTTTAAAGTCTTTTCTATAAATCGGTGTTTACTAAGTATTTATTTAATCAATCCATTACTGTGCCACTGCTGAGCACGGGCCTTTACTCACGATGAGAAAGGTTAGAACTTAGTCACAAAGTATTTAAAATAGCAATGGAAAAAACAATTCAGTTACAATTGATTTTCAGGGAAGAATTAACGTCATACGTTCTTGTCAACACCATAACTAATAGATCAATAAAACGGAATCTTGGTCAGATTACTTGTTTGATAAATTACTTTTATGTAATAAAGTAGAACTTTCGACGCGTGCATCCGGGTGGTGACCACTTCATCTGTTCCCGTGGATGTCGTAAAAGGCGACTAAGGTACTCTAAGCCAGGGGGATAGGCAGCAGAATCCTGTCTGTGGAAAAGTAGCCATTATGCGCTCGCAAACCCACAAACCCACATGTCAAGCATGGTGAGTACTGGCAAATTCCCCCTAAAATTGTGACAAAATTGTGGAAGTTTGTGGGGAAGGCCTCTGTACAGCAGTGGACATACTTTGGGTATTATGATGTCCTTCAATGCCATCAGTCAGCATGTTGTCTCTTCCTGTGTTACCGCTGAAAAGAGCGCCGATGGCTAAAGCTTCGCAATTTTTTTAACGGAATCTCTCTTTATCATTGAAGCAAGAAATACTACTTTGGTATAAGAAAATCTAAAATTTAATGACATATTGCGGAAATCGATTGGGGGCTTTTCAGCAGAGATTAGCATTTATTTTAGATTTCTTCTGGCAGATATGATGATTATGATGATCGAAAAATCGAGAAAATCGGTCACCGATTGTTCTTCATCGCGTTTATGCTAAAACCTCCTTTTTCGATCCATTATATATTATATGCAGTTTCAGCAGTTTGACTGCTAACTTTCATATTACGATGTTATAATATCCACATTTAAGTCATTAACCAAATGCTTCGCGTTATAATGAAACAGTTTTAAAGCACTTCTAATCAGTTGCACAGTTATCTATAATGAAATCAATCATTCGATGAGCCGAGTCGTATTTTCAGAGCAATCGGGAAAACTTTGCTAAACCAAACCTAAAAAATCTAAATAAATATATATGAATTGAAGCAGTCTTAGATTCGTTTAGATTACGAAATGATTTATGATTCACCAGCGTCCATCAGAAATCCCTTGTATGTCTCGTAATGGATTCTGAAGACTCCCCGGGGAGAGACAAAAATGTTGAGAATCGCTGTCACACTTATATTACGTATATTTCTTACTTAAATATTTGTCACTACGACGATAAATGTGAGATTTCACTGTATTTCTCTTTCATTGGAACAGGTGGTGGCTATAATCATCATAATTTCGGTCGAATAAAGTCCACTGCTAGACATAGGCCTCCCTAAAGGATCACCACAACGACCGATATCGGTGTGTTGTGTGCTCTTTGGGGGGCTTTGCCATAATCATCACGATTGGCAGGCGGGTTGGCGATCGCAGTTGCGTTGTTAATGTATTCGAAGGACGCTACTGCCCATCTTCCGGTTAATCCCTTAGTCGCCTTTTACGACACCCACGGGATGAGAGCGGCTGGTGAGGTTGGTAGCTATGCTGCGGTTTAAATTTAAACAGAATCCACAATTTTTTCAGGTATGTATCTATCGGTTTATTGTATGATATTTAACTTATAATAACTTTAGTTCTCCAATATTTTATTTTGTTACTCTAATATAAGAAGATTTTTTTTATGGGCTAGCACCCCTCTAATTATGTTTGAGACCATAAAGGCAACCTCGCTACCTTTAGTTCGTGTTCTGGGGGGCAATTCTCTAAGCTCAAACATCCATACATCCTTGAATACAGAATTATAATAACGCCGATAATCTAACCTGGTATTCGCTAAGACTGGTCCTCATGGCTTTCCTTCTGCCACGTGTCCTTGGATAGCTTCAATCATGTTCTATCGAATACAATTTTATTTCAATTCTGTATTCAAGGATAAATTCACATGGATGTTTGAGCTTAGAGAATTACACCCCTGGTAACTAGCTGAGCGGTGGCAGATTGACGGTTTCATTTACGACGACGCTTCGCTTCACTCTTGCAGTCGACAAAATGTAAATCTACATACCCGGGGGGGTTTACCTTTACACGCCCTATATCTTGGATATTACATGGCTTTACATATTTCAATCGATTCATTATTCGTAACAGTAGAAAGAAAGCCGTATAAAATCTTTATTCATTTCTCTAATTTCATTAAAATAATCTGCAAGACAACAAATAACCGATTTAGCAAACATTGTAAAAACTGAACATTCAAATAAAGAAGTCTAAACTGAAAAACTATAAAATTAAATACAAACCGCTCTCTAGGGGGCGTTAAACCAAGATTGAGCGTCACTGTTGTGTGTTCGCACACCAAACTTTAGCACTTAAGTCCGGCTTCCTTCGTCAGATAGATGCCGATCCGTCGACATTGATCTGTCTCTCCACTTGGGTTACATTAATATTTAATTTCAGTAAGTTTATTCGAGAAACTGTCGATGTTATTTACTTTCTTTGTTTCAAGCGCGTTGTGGTGCCTCCTAATGTTGTTCAAAAATGACATTTATAATTCTATTAATACAGTATTTTTTCTGTTTCTCACAACGATTGTTAACTTAAAAAGAACCTGTTCTCGTATTAGGTTTTAATAGCTTATGCTTATGGCTGCTTCCGTGTCTCTTCCTCAAATCTATAGATATGCTCGTGCTATGAGTAGGTTCACGTCAATAGAACAATAAATGGGGCTGAAACTCGTAATACAACTGCTCTCTATTGCAACTTAAGTTAACTACCCAAAGGTTTTTTAAGGTGTACCTTACTTTGGAGCGGCATGTCACTAAATTGTGTGGTCATGAACAATTTCTATTCAATATCATGAATGTCAAAAGTACTAACTTGAAAGTGAGTTTGAAGTTCTCTCAATCTAAGAGAGTTAACAAATAAGCTAATACGTTACCATTTATCTTGCCTACTACTTAGAGAGGGTTAAAGATTCACTGAGCAATGACTTCAAAAACCTTTTAAGCGATGTTCACTCTTCAAGAAAGCAACAAGTAGATACCAATACGTATAGCATAGTGTATGAAACAGAAGATAATATTTTGATAGGAATGAACCTGTTTCGTTTAAGTATAGTCAGCATTTGAGACATTCATACGGATCCAACATTAATTCATTATCATCATAAGCTGGAATCTGTCATGAGCACTCAAAACGAAACCTTTGCTCAAACGTTTACTGAACGAGATAGTTATTATACTTCGTTAAAACTATTATTATTAACAACAACTGGATGGTTAATAATAATAATTTCGTTTCCTACTACATCACAACTTTTTGGATGCACAGCTAAATTTGAACTGCAACCATTATGAGTAAATAATGCAGCTCCATAAAACTGGCAGCGCAAAATGGGTGATATAAAAAAACCTCAAAATTTGTAGCTTTTTTGTTGCTAGTTAGTTGCTAAAATACCGATTTTGTTGCTCAACCCGATTCCGAGAAATCGACATTAATGCCAGCTTTAGATAAAGATAGCAGGGAACATAGCTAAATTTTGAATAATCGGAACAACAAAGAGGCCGACATTTGTTGCTGTACGCAACGATAAAAATTAATTAAACTAAAAACTAATTATTTGCTTATTAAATTTATACAAGTCATGCCAGCTTAACTCTCGATTTCTCCGCAATAGATAGATAACTGGAATTAATTGCTGCTCGTGGCAACGTTTCTTTACACCTGAAGAGTCAAAACAAAATATAGAACCGGAAATCGGATCAGCTTCTGACAGGTATCCTTATAAACCGGTCATGCCAGCTTAATTTTCGATTTTTCCGCAGTAAATCAATAATTTGAATTTGTTGCTCCACGTGCAACGATTCTTTACGCCTGAAGAGTCACATTACCGCACAGAATGTGCAATTACCCATCCTTCTTAAATTATACATATGTCATGTCATAAGACACCGATGGAGAAATCAGAAGTGCGGTATTATTCACTAAAAATCGAACCTAAAAACTACAATTTGCTATAAAATCCAATTTCAGCACCGTTGCTTGAAGCATAGTACAAAATAGCAACATATCACTTAAAAGAGTTCAAATTTCTATCAGTATATTTGACGGTTTCACCAAAAATCCAGTGTACTTCTAAAAACGCGCCGGCCGAGCCCAAAAATACGGTAAAAAACATATTCGCAAAAAATCTCAATTCGCCGGTTTGTTTTTATCGCATATACCGGGAGCTGGTTGGATCTTTTTTACCATTTGGCGCTATATATGAAACGAAAATTTAATGTAACGATGTCAATGTCAATTCTATACATACCTTCTTTTTACTCACATCACTCACTGCGGTAGATGTCTTAATTTCTTCGTATTGAGTTATTAAGTACATTTTATACACCCACTACACATTTTTAAACCATAACAATAATAATTTTACACAGCATATTATGTCTTTAGTTCGTACAATATTTGAGACTGCACGTAATGACATATTAGACGGTATTAATCAGTTTCATTATGCAAAACGCACTCATGACTGAGTCAATACACGCACAAATATTCCTTCCTTTATATAAAAATAAACCTACTAATACATTATACCCTTAATCTTAAAAAATCATAAACATTATAATCACGTTTACGTATAATTGTTATCAATAGAGTAAAGCCAAATTTCACTGTCAATTTTAAATATTTTATTATTTAGCTTTATATTGTACCTATTTTTTTACTGGTTGGCATCCGTATGTCACCATGGGCTCCAGCTGAAAATCAGCGCCGGGCATTACTGCTGCTTGGCTTGGCTTGGCTCTGTTATCGATTGAAAGGAATTCATGTTTGCCGCTCAGATCTCGATTTTGTTGACTGAACTGAAAATAGCTAAAATATTATATTTATTGATCAGTGATACTTTTAATGCAAGTGGTTGGTTCTGAAATTATCTCAATTTTCGAATTAATGATAATAGGTTTCTTTTTCTTAGCAAATCCCGCCTTATTGCCAAGGTCATAAACAAAACCAGCACCCGTACGTTCACAATACGTTCTGTTGAGAGCGAACTTTTCCGCAACCACAATTTAATGACATGGAGGAAAAGGAATCATTTGTATTTATATGCATAGAAGATATCCAGAATGAAACTTGAAGCCTTTACAAATTACACAAAAAACGCCGAAGGCATTTCCAATTGTCAAAGTTGATTTTATTTTGGTGAAAGTCTACTTTGTAATTGGAACTTTATATCAAACTTTCAGAGTCCATAGTAGAGTGACATTGAAGTATTAAAGGGGTGAATTTGTGGTATGGAAACCATGAACTGAAAATACGAACTGGTCGTAGTCTCAGATTGCTTCAAGTCCATTGCTGTGATATTACTGCGATAACGTTATGAAAATAGCTCTGTATTTAAGCGTCCGTAGCTGTTATTGATTTTTTCAGGTAATATTAGGGTTCATTCCATAAAATAAATTCACTGAATCAACACGTTCTATAAATTCTGCTCACGACGATGCCATTTGTATGAATTACATGTCATTGTTAGTCTGTGCACATCAGTATTACAAATACCTGAGCTGGTTCAATCTGAAACGATTACAATAAAATCTTATTTATTTTAGTTCTAATAACTATAGTTATCTACATAGTTTCAGATTTATAGTAGAACCTTAAATCCAAAAACTAAAGTGAATATAAAAATAAAGCAGATGTTACCTGTACCTGTTTTTATGGCTAGTTCTCCCAGGTACCTTTGCAAAGACCCAATCTTTTCAACAGAACTTCTATTTGCCTTTTCCAGTTATCATTGGATGAAGCTTGCTTACTTTTGTATGTAAATGAATATTTGTATATTATGCAGTGGCTATGTTCCAGTTGGCTTGACAACCCGCAAACTGGTAAACTATTAATTGGGCAACTGAGAGCAAACAATTTGGATTACAGATTTCGAAGGCTACAGCCAGCTACAGGCCGTCTCTAGTTTTCCAATGCAAATACAACTGGACTAAGCTACACGTAACATGCAGCTAATTCTTGTGTTTAAACTCAGTATATTTTATACTGAACTGTTACTTTACTTCTTTATTTTCTTCGTTTTAATGTTCCCCGGTCTTCTTTAACCACCTCACCCATATCATTAAACATGACTAAACATATATAGTGTGGATGTAAAGCAATCATTTAGTACATGTTGATAACAACATCCAAAGCAATCTGGCGTGCAATTCTCTAAGCTCAAACATATCCATACATTCTTAAATACAGAATTGAAATAAATGTGATAATCCGATTTGGTATTCGCTAAGACTGGTCCTCCTGGCTTACGTTCTACAACGTGTCCTTGAATAGCTTCAATCATGTCTTGACGAATACTGAAATTGGTTTATACCGTTATTTCGATTCTGAATTTAAGGATGTATGGATGTTTGAGTTTAAGGAATTGCACCCCTGCTTTCTACAGCTGAACCTTATGCCACATAATATTTCAGATCTATATTGAGTCCAAAACATTCTTACCTATTTTAAAGAAAGTTCTTCTAATAGACCTAATAACTAATGATAAACTTTAGAATTCAATGCTCATAGCCACCACCAGGGTGGCATAAAAAGTGACTATGAGGATGTCAAGAGGATAAAAATCCGCCCATGTAGTAAATTATACTGCCACGGTTCTCGTTTAGTAGTAGTGTGTATGGCTAGGCGGGGGTGTGATGAAATACACACGTTACACTCTTTAGTCTAAATTTAAACCCTACTACTACCTACCTAGCAATAATCGATCAAAATACAACCCCTCCTGTGTAAGCAACGTGCAAAGTTGAAGCAGCTTTACAGTCAGGTCGTTCTCCAATCCTTCAAACTTAGCTACGGTATAAAGTATCGAGCGTTATTTTGCTACGTGCGCGAAAACACACGAACGTTCATGACAATTCCGAACAGCACCGCCTGACTCGGATTTTGTTTTATACCCTTCAACATATACTCGGAATAAAACGGTGTGGAATCAAATCGTTAGGTAGGGTTATGATTACAACTAAAGTGGAAACCACAATAGACGTTCGTGAAGAAACATTGGCATTATCACGACGCATTGCTTCTATGTAGCTTACACTTCCGTAAAAAAAATCGGTACGACAGAATTCATATTTTTTATCAAATAATAGTGGGGTTATCTGTTTTTACAGTACAAGGGTTTTTATTTGTTTATTTGGCAATAATATAAATAGTGACCTTAAATGAATCACGTTTCGAAATTTGACGGAAAAATGTGTTGTCACACTTGAAAAATGGTTTTTATTTGCTTTTCCCTTCGTTATGCTCATTTACAAATATTAAACATTTGGCAAAACAAGTGTTGCGGCACGGTGTTGGAGTTGAATCCTTAAATAACATTCAGTCTTGTTAACTATTTATATAATGAATTTCCTATTATTACCTATACCCATATATTACCTACAGCTACAGGCGTCACTCTTACATCCCGTCAACACCGTGACTGGTGAGGCGATGGGCGATACAAATATACAATGTTGCAGTTATGATAATAGGATTCCTTACGACTATATATGTAGTCCCTACACAAGCATCACCTATTGTTATCCTTTATAAAACTTTAAATCCTATTTTTCACATGTATTATTCTTATCTTTTCCAGTCAGATCGCTTCCAAGTCGTGCCTGCTTCCCCTTTTCCTGATATTTTTCATTCTAATTAGTATTGAGTCGTCAGAATTATAACAAACCTTTCTTTAAGTTCCACTGCTACTGTTTGAAGATATTCAAAACCCCAACTCTTAAACTAAAAAAACAATTCAATATCACGTGCAATTTACAACAGAATTATGAGGAGAGAAGCATTCCAAAAATTATTTGTTCCTTTCGAGAATTCTGCTTAGAGGAACAAAGTGATAAATTGCAAAGTATTTATTTACACAGCACATAAATAATAGTCCCTTCCCAGTCCCTCAGAAGTAACTCAGTGGCTGTACCGACTGCGCGGAAATGATGTAATGTGTCACCACACTTTGAGGAACACTGTGAATCATTTTAACTAAAGACGAAAGCACACGAGATACTTTTAGAGGCAGGGATCGGCAACTCTGTGTTTTAGAAAGTAATTGTCGAAATCATACGTTAAAAATTATTCCGCACATTGAGTACCGTCAATACGATACAGCATGGAAATCGTTTTCCTAACACGCTGACAGACGCAGTTGTGATGACTGGGAGATGTTGAAATTAATCCACTTTTGAGACTAAACAGATTGTGATAAGCAGCGATGTCAATGGTGCAAAAGAGTGAGCTAGCGTCACTAAAGGAACAGGAAGCCAGACCAGACAGTGATGGAGAGATGACGTGAAGCTCGTAACAAGTATAAATTGGATGGAAACTCCTAGAGATATTTCAATAGTACGGCCAGGAGAAATACTTGACCCGAAATGGTGCACTTGTAAAGACGTACATAAAGTAATTATTATTACCGTAATTAATATTATTCTGAAGATTATATATATAAACTACTTGCCTAACGGTTATTTGGAGCGGTCCTCTAGATGGAGATTATTCGAGTTCCTGGAGCCTTCCTTCGGTGCCGACGATGATCACTCCGGTGGTTTTAGCCGGTAGAAGTCTGGCAAGCCCCTTCGCTCTTTCCCGGGGCGAAGAAAGTACATGAGGTATTTCCACCGGATCAACAAAAAAAAAGGTGATAACGACAATTAACGACAGCATTTTCATATTGTCACATATTTTAGGCCCTTATAAATTTGAAAGATTGATTGAAAGTTTACCTTGATATGCTGATTTCAATAATAAACGCATTTAAAGTAGACAAATGTGATTTTTTAAACTACTTCGATGATATTACTCAGGAGAGTTGTAACTGTTGTTGATCTATTAATACGGGATCATGAGAAGATTTTTTTACTAAAAGAAGCGCATGTGTCTCAGCCCTTAAATCAATTCCGATGTATGTATGTACGTGTTTAGCGGCACACCGCTCATTTCCGCTAAAGGTAGACGTAATGTATTACATGATTATCTTTCTTTGTAAAAGGCAGGTGAAGAAGGGTTGTTATTTTATTTGTGGATGACGGATTGGTTTATTACCGTAAATCCGTTCTATTTTTTGGAACAAAAACAGAGTAGTAGCCTTTTTAAAAATGGACGGGTATTTTATATTCCTCAGTTTAGGTTTGAAAAGGGCACCCTAGTTAAGAATCTAAATAGCGAATGTATCGAGATGATGAGCGAAATGTCATGCCACGCAGGCTAGTCCTGGGTAGTATGACACAATTGTTATGACAGTTTATGGGTAGTATTACGATACTGCCTAAAAACGTTTTCATTTCGGTCGAATGAAATCCACTGCTGGACACAGGCCTCCCCCAAAGATCACCACAACCACCGATATGGTGTGTTGTGTGCGTGGCGATTACGGCAAGACCCCCCACTGAGATCTTGCCGTAATCGCCACGCTTGGCAGACGGGCTGGCGATCGCAGTTGAGTAGTTAATGAACTCGAAGGACGCTGCTGCCCATCATCCGGTTAATCCCTTAGTCGACTTTTACGACACCCACGGGATGAAATGGGGTGGTGGCATTCTGAGCCGGCACCACACGGCAAAAAACGTTTCATCTATTTATATATAAAAAAAACTATATAGTCATGACTGTGTGATTTCAAAAGGAGCGAATAAATATTCGTAAATACTCGCCTTTTCGTCAACAATACCGCGATGCCTCAAGACGCAAGTCTTTAACCAGTGTGTGTTACCAGTGATGACATATGGAACAGAGACGTGGTCACTCACAATGGGCCTCATAAGAAAGCTCAAGGTCACTCAGCGAGCTATGGAGAGAGCTATGCTTGGTATTTCTCTACGAGATCGAATCAGAAATGAGGAGATCCGTAGAAGAACTAAAGTTGTCGAAATAGCTGAAAGGATTAGTAAACTGAAGTGGCAATGGGCAGGGCACATTGCTCGTAGAACTGATGGCCGTTGGGGCACAAAGGTTCTCGAATGGACCTCCAACGAGATGGACAGACGACCTGGTGAAGTCGTTGGGAGTCGTTGGATGAGAGCGGCATGTGACCGCACGTTGTGGAAATCTAAGGGGGAGGCCTTTGTTCAGCAGTGGACGTCCTGTGGCTGATATGATGAATAAATATCTTATCCTGCATGCGATTTGTTTGCAGATACATGTACTGAAATTTTTTCAATATGCTTGCAGTATTTTTTACCTATTTATTGTCGTCATTGTTTAGTTAATGTTATTGGTGTAGCCGTGTTAATTAATATAAATAAATAAATCGGAATAATATGTTTTCGACAAATTGTTTAGACCTGTGTGTAGTTTCTACAAGTTTTATGGTTGTATGATGTCTTACTGTCAGCAGGGGAGCCTCCTTTCCATCATCATCATACCAGTCATAAGACGTCCACTGCCCACAAAGGTCTACCCCGTCCCCCCGTTTCCTTGAGGATTATGAGATATTCCACGGGGTAGACGGAACACAATTGATTGTGTCGTCATTTTGTGGAGTATTTGCCAGTACTCACTACGCTTGGCAGGCGCGTTAGTGAGCGCAGAATGGCTACTGTTCCACAGAAGGGACACTGCTGCTCATCCCCGTGGTTTAGAGTACCTTAGCCGCATTTTTCGACATCCACGGGAGGAGATGGATTGGTGATATGTTCTTAATCCGTACACCACACGGAGTAGTGTGAGTGAGTGATTGTCCAGGTACTTGGAGAATTGTGTTAATACCAGAAATTAGGATGATGCTGCGCATCTCCTAAAAAGAATCCCGCGAAATTCCTCCCCATCCTCTTATAGAGCGAATGTGGCAGATTCTTTTCTGGAAAACTATACGGTAAAGAATGCATCTAAAATCTTACATTCAAATACATCAACACTAACACACACGACGACACGGTTGGTGCAGTGGTTGATACTGTCGACTGCTGCGCTCCGGGTCGCGGGTTCGATTCCCGCACGGAACAAATATTTGTATGATCTGCAGGTAGTTGTTCCGGGTCTGAGTATTGTGTGTGAAATGGATGTCTGTAAACGCACCCACGACACAGGAGAAATCCTAGTGTGGGGCAACGTTTTTTTTAAAAAAACACAGGACCCGGAACACCATTAAACATGCAAATTCCTTGTCGTGCAGCCAGTTTCATTCCGTTATTTAACAGCGTCTGAATATCTTTCTGCACGTAATAAAATCCCAGATAACAACGATAAAGCTTTCATTACGAGAACCACTATCTAGTCTCTACTTGTGTAGCTGTGAACAGTTGACCCAAAGAAGCGATGAAGCGATGTTTTAGTAAACGGGTCGAAAGTTCTATTTTTGTGCTTCCTTTATATTCTTGGTTTGCTGGTTTTACAAAGGGCGTGGCCAGGCAATCAGAGTGCGACTGACAGTTAGTTGTAACTCCTCTTCAATTTGTTTAAATGACACCAATTACTTGGTTGTTTTTTTTATTTTTTATATATTCACTTCATTTATATTTGCAACTGTAAGTGCGAGGACCATGTGGATTATTAATTTATTTTGTTTCATTGACGTGATAGTTGTCTGGCAGTTTAGGTATGTCATGCTCACTCAAGCGTCCTGCTGATGGTGGCGTCGCGTATCGGGTCGCTTAGTTGCCCTACAATATGGTTGAGCCGAGCGACGCTGATGCATGCATCATGCTCGTGAACGAGTGCTGTCTGTTGGGATTGGCCAGCTTAATACTGCCATGACAATTTAATCATATTTTTTTCTAAATATCAGGCTTATGTAGTGTGGACTTTTTAAGAAGTTTCCTTTTTTCTGCTACATTGTCCTCACATTATTTGTTTTTAGAACAATGTAATAAAAAATACTGTAACAATTATTATGATTTAAAAAGAGTAACCATGGAGTTTCTTGCCCGTTCTTCTCCATAGAAAATCAACATCTTGAAACGCGGCAACTAAAGTCTTGACTATTTATAAGTGCCAGCATATGGTTTTACACGAATAAAAATATTTTTATCTTATCTTTATCTATTTTAAAACAGAGTTTTTACCACAGCGTTTAGTGGGAATATCAAAGGCACTCTAAACAAGAGGGTTTGGCAGCAGACTCCTCTTCGGTGCTGAACATGACCACCCAGGTGATATAGCCATAACCCTCCGCTCTTCCTCAGGGTGGAGGAATTCCATTATGTATTTACATCGCCGTAAAAAGAAAGGTATTCCAAGAAATATTAACTATTTAAAAGATATAATTAGAAAGAAATAAAATGTGAAAAGAAAAATATTTTATTGAAAATTTTACTGCGCCTAGAGTACGTTACTTACATTCCTTGAATACATTTTTTTGCTATAAACGTTTTGGACTGCTATCCAGCAGAGGTACTGATTTTTTTGGGATTTAAACCCTGGCCCTGCTCTCATATTTTTATACAAATGAACAAATTATTATTCCGTGTGGTGTCCGGATTAAGAATATAGCACCACTCCATCTCCTCCCGTGGATGTCGTAAAAGGCGACTAAGGGAATCTAAACCAGAGGGATGGGCAGCAGCGTCCCTTCTGTGAAACGGTAGCCATACTGCGCTCACCAACCCGCCTGCCAAGCGTGGTGAGTATTGGCAAATACCCCCCAAAATGATGACACAGTTGTGAAAATCTGTGGGGGAGGCCTTTGTTCAGCAGTGGACGTATAAATGGCCGATATGATGAACAAAGTTATTGTTTCCTTTTTCAATCATAGTATTTCAGAATAAAAATTAGAAGGCACTCGAGTATTTTCATAAAGTTTTCTAGAAACTGCTTTACATCACTATATGGGACAAGCCCGCCACACATTCCCAACCACTGCAACTCCTGTAAGCCAGGATTTACAATGGCGACCACCGAAAAGGAGACCGATCAATGAAGATCGGTGTGTCCCAGAGAAATGAATAACTGTCTTGGAACCCGCACCGAAATTAATCAGAAAAGAAAAAGGAGGAGTAGGAAAGAATATACGTTCCACTTCCCTCCGTAGCAAGCAGGAGACAGAGAAAAACGATAGGCCATAGGCACAATAAATGGGAGTTTACAACATGGTTAAGCCCAGTTGCCAAGCACCACGGGTACAATTTTTTTTATTTACGGGTCCTATGTTGTGAGCTATTGTGACTGATTCCAATAGTAGGTATGGCAAAAACACTTGAACGCACGGAAATTTACATCACTAGTTTTTTGATAGGTAGTGTACTGTACGGAGGAGGAAGTCTTATTTGAGTATGTTCACGGAATGATTTTATTATGCCATGCCTATTCTTCCATTGCTGAAAATACACCTGAAATACGTTAACACCAGTTTCATCTAGCATCTCTCATATTGAGGCGCTCATAGACAGGTATGTGACCGATAAGGTTAAGCAACGCTTGGCGTGGTCAATCTATGGATGGGTGACCGCAAAGCGGTATTTCAAATGAGCGTGTCTGTGCTTCGGAAGGTACGTAAAATCGTTGGTCCCGGTTGTTGTCGTTAGTAGGCAGTCATTAAGCCAAATCAGGGGCAGCATCAACTTAATGAACGAAAAATAAAGAAGAAGAGAGAAAGAAAGCACGTAAATAGCAAACGGGTTGTAGCCCGCAGTGTGTTGTTATCGCACAGAAGGATGCAATTACCTATCCTTTTAAAATTATACTTACTCTGGCATAAGGTTGACTACATCATTTCGGCCGAATAAAGTCCACTGCTGGGCACAGGCCTCCCTCAAAGATCACTACAATGACCAATATGGGTGTATTGTGTGCTCATTGGGGGGTTTTACCATAATCGCCACGCTTGGCAGGCGGGTTGGCGATCGCAGTTGAGTTGTTAATGTACTCGAAGGACGCTGCTGCCCATCCTCCGGCTAATCCCATAGTCGGCTTTTACGACACCCAAGGGATGAGATGAGTTGGTGCTATTCGTAGCCGGCACCACATAGCTACAAACCTCTTGATTGACTACAAACCAACCAAAAAAGAAATAATTAAGGTCACAATAACTCGTATGAAGTGATCTTCTTAATTTAGCCAGGGACTATACTCAATAATCCTGGCCTCAAGTAGTGACAAATTTATTAGCCCATCGGCTATGGACAATGAAGGGCCATCTCCCTCGGTCGGTACTTAAGTAGAGGGCTATTTAAAATCTCAAGCCTACAGTTCGTGCCCACCTTTTAATATTCCTGATTAAATTAATGTTTCCGACACTCCTTGTCCTTAATTCTTTATATTTAATTATGGCGACACTTTTTTGTAATTCAAAGCTGTTTTTGTTCGTGAAAATTTAGTTGAGTGATGTTCAATTCTCGTTGTTCTGTTTTTATTAAATAACCCCAAAATATTATAAGACCTTTTATGTAATACAAACATGGTCAAATAACAACCAGAAATGATAATATTAGAAACATCACATCAAAAATTGTGAAAACCGTCGAAACATTCCCATCTATTAGTCACCTCTACCTTTTTTATTTTATTTATGTCCAGTGGAAATTCTACATGGAACTTCCTTCACCCCGGGGAAGGGCGAAGGGGTGTGCCGGACTCCTACCGGCTAAAACCACTGGAGCGGTCATCTTCGGCACCGAAGGGGGGCTCCAGGTCCTCGTAAGATCACACTAGAGCCGCCCATTGGTGCCACGCCTTTAGGCACATCTTGGAAGGGGTGAATGTAAAGCGGTCACCCCCTCTAGCGGAGGGAAGGCGACTGTAAAAAGGTCGCCCCCCAGGCACTTCTCGGGGAGGATTGTAAAGGATCCCCCCAAGCCTCGCTTTGCGCTGTGCTGCGCACACGGCGGCACGTGACCACGTGCGCGCCACCGTCTTCCCGGGGGTCAAGTCACCTCTACCTATCGCGGTCCACTGCTGGATGAAGACCTCATCCAAACCAACTTACAACACCCGGTCTTCGGCCTACCGCATCCAATATGTCCCAGCAGCAATCTTCAGATCGTCAGTCCTTCTAACTGGGGGCGTCCCACATTACGTTAGCTGAATCGCGGTCTCCACTCAAGGACTTGTCAGCTCCAATAGCCACTATCATATTTAGAACATCGTTTTGTAAAAATCATTCGATCAATTCCCGGTTCACTTAGAAATATTATCATGAAATAGATTCTAAAGTTGGTATTTCATTACATAACATTATATTTTTTGGTTCTTGAAAATCGATAAGGGGTGAATGTAATCGTTATGAAAAACTATTTTTACTCAACAATATAACCTTTACAAACAATTCAATAATTTAATGGATAACCCCTTATCCCTCCTTATATTACATTTAATACAGTATTATGAATGTGACTGTGGACGGCTAAGCTGCCGAATAGAATGTTAATAAAATGTTCAACAAAGAAGAATGTAGCATCTTTAAAATATAAACAAATAAACACGTATCCGCGGAAGCACAGAACACATATTGCGCACGGCACCACTCGCAAAACTGATATGGAATGCTATATGTAACTATTTTCAAGCGGTATTTCCATATTGCTTGAAGACGGCATGGTTGGTGCAGTGGCTGATACAGTCGGCTGCTGCACTCTGGGTCGTGGGTTCGATTCCCGCACGGAATAAATATTTATATGATCTGCAGGTAGTTGTTCCGGGTCTGGGTGTATTGTGTGTGAAATTTGTGTCTGTAAACGCATCCACGACACAGAAGAAAACAGAAGAAAAGGGGAGCAACGTTTTAAAAAATATATGGCCATTCGTGCTATAAGGTTCACGAGTGGAGATCGCGCACAGGAAAACGCAACGGGGGACGACCTCCAACGAGATGGACAGAGGACCTGGTAAAGGTCACTGGGAGTCATTAAATGTGGGCCACATGTAACCGGTCACTGTGGAAATCTTTGGGGGAGGCCTTTGTTTAGCAGCGGACGTTTTCCCTGGTATCATTAAGTGGTTTGTATTGCGAGTAGTTTTCTTGGTAGCAGGCTTCTTCTTGTATCAGACCGGTGATGCCAGATATTCTGCCGCCATAAAGGAGTGTTCAAACATTACTTACTGTGGGTTAGATAGAAGGGCATTTTAGCCACTGAACTTACTAGAAACTAAACGACTAATGTGTCAATGTGACGAGCGCAGTGTGGCGCTACAAAGGGCTAATCCTGTGTAGCATTTTAATTGTTATGGATAGGCTTGACGTTACCACCAGGCACAGGCCTCCCTCAAAGATCACTACAACGACCGATATGGGTGTGTTATGTGCTCACTGGGGGGTTTTGCCATAATCGCCACGCTTGGCAGGACACTGCTGCCCATCCTCCGGCTAATCCCCTAGTCTACTCCTACGACACCCACGGGAGGAAATGGGGTGGTTGTATTCTGAGCCGGCTCCACACGGCAACGGAACTTACTAGAAACGAATGTGTCAATGTGACGAGCGCAGTGTGGCGCTACAAAGGACTAACCCTGTGCAGCATTTTAATTGTTATGGATGGGCTTGACGTTACCACCAGGCAAATCAATTGCTCGTATCGTCATTGGGTTGTATAAAAAATGTTTCCCAAACCATTCAAATATTGTATAACGTGGATTGGCTTCAGTATAATTAACCTTAACATTTTAACTCAATGGCTTCCCAGCAATTCCTCCCAATTTCCTAACCTCAAAAATTGTTTTATTCGTAAATCGCGTTAAATCAATCGAATAACCCCCGTTTATTCATCACTGGTACCCAGTGCGACGTTGATGGAGGTTGAGGTGTTATTATGCAAATCATCCGGGCTAGCGACAGCGCAGTTCACAGATTGTTCAGGGCTGCTATCTACACAAATATTGAAGCTATATACCTTTACACGCATTCTTTAGAGGTAATGGTAAAGGAATACGTAGAGATCACAGAATTTGTCATAGGACACTATTCCCAGAGCAGCCCGTAAAGGTTCACTATTGTACGTGGCCTTCCCATTAATCAATACAATGAGCGATCATATGCGATATTGCCATAACCACCGCGCTTCATATGCGGATTGGGTAAATCTTGGCACGAGTAAGGAAGCTGCTGCCCATCTTCTTGATATCAATCGTTAGTTGCCTTTTAAGACAACCACGGGTGGAGGGTGCGCTATTCTTTGCCGAACCCCACGGAATTCTCACGGCAGACTATTCATCGAAAGATATTTAGATGGAATTACTATTTGTCTTTCGAGAAGTTTCCAGAAAATAATGAGTGAATATCATAGCACGTAGGTGTCGTAGTGAAAGATTGTGAAACAAGATGGATATTAGTATTCTCATTGTGCAATAATAACAGTATACTACTATCTCCAATGCGACTTCAACAAAGGTTGGAGATGTTATAATGGAATTGAATAGAATAGCGATAGCCTTAGATTAAACAAGGCCATATCAAAATTGACTGCAATTATTGTGTACGTATGATACTGCACGTAGGTATATATAATGTATGAAATAAACGCGATATATTTTCTTTAGTTATTTCTTAATTCTTTATTGTACACATATCTTCAATATATAAACAAACAAAAAGAAAAGAAGTACATAGGCGAGCTTAACTCAATATTGAGTTCTCGAACAGCAAACCTTTGAGCGATAGAGTTATATGAGGAGAGAATCGAGTGTACAATACGAATAAAGTGTGATTTATTATCAATAAATATAATAGGGATAAGCTTAACATAAATTAGCTATATAAATAAAACATGTAAACAAAATTTACAATACAAGATATTACGTATGTAATAAATAGAATATATACATACAAAAATAATATATACATACTTTTAAGTTATACTGAGAGGAAATGATCCTTAATTCTTTTCTTGAAAGCCTCCAAGGAAACCCGGGTTATCACGCAGCGAATGTGGAAGCGAATTCGAAAGGCGCACTAAACTTTATCATAATAACTTGAAGTATGACGAAGAGTTCGGAGAAGAAGAGAAGAGGCCATGCGGCAAGGTTTCCCCCTGGGGGTAAGGAACTCAAAGCACTCGCGAAGATATGCAGGAGAATTAGGATTATGATATAGATATTTCGATTCAATTCAACTATTATATTATTAAATCCTTGACATAATCTCCTTGGCATTTATTGTACAACGCGTTATGATAGAATATATTATTACAAGCCAAAAACACAGTCAAATACTGGAGGCCTGTGGGTTTCAAAGCCGCATTTGTAGCAGAATTTAGGAATTATTTGGATAATTCATACAATATATGCAAAATGTAAGCTAATCAATCAATTTAGCGAATGGATTGTAGTACTCTTGGGAGATTAGCGAACTATTATAATGAATGTTTTAGATGCTGCTAATTAAGATTTCTACTTAGATTAATTTATCAGTCAGATCCCAAAACCAAATGATGTATATAATAGTTCACGCAGCGGATTTATTGTATAAACTTAAAATTATGTATTTTTAATGTAAGTTGGATAAGCTATTGGCTTTCTGCGCTACGTGTCGCGGGTTCGATTCCCGTTCGGAACGCATATTTGTATGATCTACAGATAGTAATGTCTTAGGTTTTCGCGATTATTACACATTATAATAAAACAATTTTTAAACGGATTAGATCGCGTATATTATAGATTTTGTTTTTCCTGACGTTTCGAATACTTTGCAGCATTCGTGGTCGCAGGATGACTAAGGTGACAGGCGTCATTACAGATTTTTAAAAAGTTATTTTATTTTATCTACCGTACAATTTTAATCAAAAAATTTGTTTCGATGCACGCAGTAATCACTCACAGTGTCTTGATGTTTTTTAGTGCGGTATGTTGTTTGGGACTTTATTATTTTAATAACTGGATTCCAAACAGGTGGTACCTGCCAACCATCTTCTCTATTAAAATTAGGATGTTTTTTAATTTCAATAGCCTCACGAAACATTCTTGGTACATATCGGTTCTCTTTCGCGAGGACTTGAGGTTGATCAAAACGAAGATAGTGGTTGGGTTTGCCTAAGGCATGTTCACACACTGCAGACTTTGTGGAGCGTCTATGCTTGACGTCAGCTATATGTTCTTTTATTCGGGTGGCTATGCTACGCTTTGTTTGCCCTATGTATGACAAGCCACAATCACAGTCAATCTTGTAGACCCCTGCATCTTGTAAAGGTATGTGACATTTCACCGGTTTTAAAAGTTGGCTGATCTTCTTATGCGGCTTGAAGTAGGTATTTGTAGAAGCACGCTTCAAGATGTGACCAATTTTGTCGGTGACTCCCTTAATATATGGTAAAACAGCGGGTCGTCGATCAACCGTGGTGGGTTTCGGGCGGCTTCTGCGACGGGGATGTGGAGCTTTCAAATTGTTATTTTTAAGAACTTGCTTCACATGGTTAAGTTCCCCTGCCAGATGGTCGTGGATGCCATGTGCTCTCTGCAACAAAGATTTGGCCACGGTAGCTAACTGACAAGGGTGGTGGTGAGATTCACCGTTAAGGTACCTATCTGTATGGGTAGGCTTTCTATACACAGTGTGACTAACAGGGGTCTACAAGATTGACTGTGATTGTGGCTTGTCATACATAGGGCAAACAAAGCGTAGCATAGCCACCCGAATAAAAGAACATATAGCTGACGTCAAGCATAGACGCTCCACAAAGTCTGCAGTGTGTGAACATGCCTTAGGCAAACCCAACCACTATCTTCGTTTTGATCAACCTCAAGTCCTCGCGAAAGAGAACCGATATGTACCAAGAATGTTTCGTGAGGCTATTGAAATTAAAAAACATCCTAATTTTAATAGAGAAGATGGTTGGCAGGTACCACCTGTTTGGAATCCAGTTATTAAAATAATAAAGTCCCAAACAACACACCACACTAAAAAACATCAAGACACTGTGAGTGATTACTGCGTGCATCGAAACAAATTTTTTGATTAAAATTGTACGGTAGATAAAATAAAATAACTTTTTAAAAATCTGTAACGACGCCTGTCACCTTAGTCATCCTGCGACCACGAATGCTGCAAAGTATTCGAAACATCAGGAAAAACAAAATCTATAATATACGCGATCTAATCCGTTTAAAAATTGTTATATTATAATGATCTACAGATATTTGTTTCGGGTCTGGGTATTTTTGCATATTAATACCGGAGAGTTTCGATAAAAATATATAGAAAAAAAAAAATAAGTTGATTGTTTGAACAAATAAATAGCCTAAGAGCATGAGATAAATCCCCCGTCTGATAATTTCAGTCTCTAATACTTCTTATTTCCGAACCCACGTGTCCTCAGTCGAACGAAGATTAGCCTCTCGCGTGTCAATTGCCGGCAGCCGTGTAGACACAATAGATTTTCAATTGAGTCTCGTTTTGCAGCACTAAATGAGTTAGGAAAAGCTCGGGTTTGTTCTCATCGCAGTGTTCTTTTTGTACTAAAAGAGTAAAAAGACGAGCCAGTCTATTGCCTGGCGGTAAGCATCACGCCTGCCCGTAATAATTGTCATGCTACCCAGGACTAGTCCTGCGTCGCTCCACCACACGTCGTCAGCTAGAAACATTAAACTGTTTTAAACTATTATGACGTCCAGTAAGTTCCCTAGCTACAGTATTCTTAAAACTGGAACACAGACTCCAATTCAAACACAAAAACTTGGCAGCAAAATATTTGGCACTGCGGTGGTATCGAAGTAAACTAAACTATATACTAAACTTAGTTCATTTATGGTAATACCACTTATACTTACCAGTACATCTGTGCACTATAATTTCCAAGACCTCACCTGGCAGCCCTTACGGAATTCTGATTAAACCGAGCCTTAGAAGTCAGCTGTTAGATACAACTCGAACGGAACGATTTAGACGTGATTCGGAAACGGATAGCCGTAATTTTGAATGTTAATTTGCCTTAATAGGCAATTGATTGCGTCTGATCGACCTCATTTGGAGTCTGGTCTTGTAGGAACAGAATTGCTTCCTTGAGAATTTTCGTGTCTTAATCAGGGAAAAGGCAAAGTAAATACGTAAGATTTTGCTGAACATATATTGTGTTTTTTTGGGAGGTATTGACCCACAACCTCTCACCCCCTGAAGTATGTCGTACTATTTACTGGAATTCCTGGGCACGTCATTCATCATTTCAGTCGAAAACAACCCAGTGCTGGACTCATACCTCCCACAAAGTTTGCCACAACAACCAGTCAAGGTGTGTTCTGTGCTCATTGAGGGGTTTTGCCATAATCTCTATGCTTAGCGCGCGGGTTGTCGATCGCAGTTAAGTTGTTAATGCACTCGAAGGACGGGTCCTCTGGCATATTCCATAGTTGCCTTTTACGACACTCTCGGGATGATATGAGGCGGTGCTATTCGTAACGGGTAGCACACGGCATTCGTGGGCACAAGAGACTAAGTAACTAATATCCCAAGATGATGAGCTCAGTGTGGTGCCACGCACGACTAGTCCTGGGTAGCACAACAATTATTATGGGTACGTCTGACACTTGGGTCCAGGCGAATGACTACTAGTGTCATCTCTAAGCTGTATGAGAAAGAAAAACTACGTCAATTTCGCTACAAGACAAATTCTCAAAAGAAATTCAGAGCTAGGTCTTATATTATCATTTTTGTTAACTTTCACAGATTTTTTTTTCTTAAACGATTGGTTATCAAACTTTAGGGAATGTTGCTCTAAGAGTTTTATGAAAGTAGGTCGGATTAGTATTCACAAAGAATCCTCGCCTTCGAACTGAAGCATAGTTCGCTGGGCAAAGGCTTTCTGTTCCGACCATATAATTAGTAGGAATAAATGCAATTATGAAGAAGGGACACATGGACAGACAGACTAACTATGTATGGGTTTTTGTTCCCTATGGAAATATAAATGCTCGGAAGTTACATAATCATTCCAGCCGAAAAAGTCCACTGTGGTACAGAGGCCTCCCCCAAAGATTGACTTATTGACCGGTTTGGTTTCGTGTTGTGTGCTCATTGAGGGGTTCTCCCATAATACCACTACCTCTTGGAAAACGGATTGGAGCTCGCAGTTGAGTTATAAACGTACTCGATGGACGCTGCTGCCTCTGGCTAATACCATAGTCGCCTTTTACAAGATGAGATCGGGAGTTAGTACTTATTCTTAGCCGGTACCATACGAAACCAATTAGATTAAATACATTATTTTATGTATGTCCAATCACTAGCCACTGATTTTAACAGTTACGAGTTTATCCTTATTGATCGTTCAATTCATTAGTCGGCCCATATGTCACTGAGTTTTTGAAGTACGTACCTTCAGTTAGTAGTTTGGGTGCGATGACATCTCAAAATGTTTTCTATTTAGTCAGAGCATTGACTACATATGTCTCAGCATCACATTTTGCAGTTACAGGAACTCACTGTTCAATGTTGTGCCCGGATTAAGAATATACTACCACTCCATCTCCATCCGTGGGTATAGTAAAAAGTATCGGGACTCTAAACCAGAGGGATGTGCAGTAGCCTCCTTTCTGTGGAACAGCAGCTTTTTATCGATCACCAACCCACCTACCAAGCTTAGTGAGTAAAGGCAAATTCCCTTTAAAATTATGACACAGAACATTAGTGGTATTATGGAGTAAAGAAAGAAAAGGAAGAAAAACAGTTTATTTTTGCGGCGAACGTCGACGCACAAGTACAGATTCAAACGTAAAAATTCTACATAAGGCATTACTAACGACATAGCTAAAATCGATACTACATACTACAATAATTATACGCTTGAAAACTAACACTTCATGAAACCAAACGCGTATCCGCGCTGGCAACACCGTTATAATAAAAATGGCCAAAAGACTTGGTATCCAGTCAAAATATAACAACAATATTTTTTACCAAAGAGTACACATTTTTGTCTGTGGTCGAAAAAGAAATAAATACAAAAAAAAAAACAATGCCTACAATACAGGGTACAGGGCAGGGTTACATAAGTTACGGTCTTAAGGAAATTGTGCGTCGCATCTTCGCAAAACATAGGTTGAAGCTCAGCATAATACTGTGGCGTCTCGACGATCCATCAGCGCTGATTTTCAGCAACAGCCTTACTTAGTACTCACTAGTTATTTTACAACCTGCTGGCTCATGGAGTGATATTAAACATTTTTTTACGAATAACACTGTCTCTCACTACTATAAAAGTAATCTTGAATGTCTTTGACACTTAAAATTAACTCACGATTCCAACCCTTTCACAGATTTTTATGAATAAATTTAGAAATCCATTAAAATTCTCGAGCCCATTTAATCTGATTATGGTTACACGTTAAAAGGTTCCTTGTAAATATATTTACACCACAATCTTGTACATTATTACCACCCTCCAACCTTGTATCCACCCCTAATGAGTAATAAATATTTATCGATATTTTCGCACCCTCGGGCAAGTACCTATCTTTGAAAGATGGAAGTCATCAGATTAACTGGCAGGTGAAAGTAGGTCATGGGCGAAAATGTTATTAAAATGTTTGAGGCAGTAACCGGTGATTGAAAGATGGTGAGTTCAAGTCTCGCCTGATCGAATCTATTTGAGACTCAATCTTGACCCAACATTTGAAATAGATATCTAGGGTTGGCAGACTAGTGTCGGCTACGTTGGCAGACTAAAGAACAAACATCACGTCTACTTAAGATTTTTTATGGAACAATGTCCCATGCTAGGATGTCTCCAGTGTCGTGTGTCGAGTTTAAGGACATACTTAAATCTCAAATCCATAAACACCCAGATTCGAAACAACTTACTGTAAGTTATACAAATAGGTCGTACGGGAATCGAATCCGTGACACGTCGCGCAGAAAGCTAATTACTTAGCCACTGTGCAAACTGTGCCGTTGGTGTTTCTTAAATGCCTTATGACATCATCATCATCATTTCTGCCGAATGAAGTCCACTGCTGGACACAGGCCTCCCCCAAAGGTCACCACTACGACCGATATGGGTGTGGCTCATTGGGGGGTTTTACCATAATCGCCACGCTTGGCAGACGGGTTGGCGATCGCAATTGAGTTGTTAATGTACTCGAAGGACGCTGCTGCCCATCCTCGGGCTCCCTTACTCGACTTTTACGACACCCACGGGAGGAGATGGGGTGGTGGTATTCTGAGCCGGCACCACATGGCACACACACCTTATGACATAATTCACTTAAATCTTGAACTACAATGTTTACATAAAACTTACGTAAGTTATACTTTAAATATTGTTACGGACTATTAAAACTAAACAGGCAAGTTATTGTCGTCTTTCTTAACTATTACTTGTGTTATTGCTGAAAATTGCGATTTAAACAATAAGCTTATATAGCAATAAGCAATAAGAAACTCAATATTTTAAAAGTAAAACTAATAAGTTATAATGATATTGTAGTGTAAAATGTTCCCATGTTTGTTTTAACACAGCGAGCTGCCTGGCGCTCGGGACTTTCTCAGTGACCCACGTACAGGGGGGCAATTCTCTAAGCTCAAACATCCATACATCTCTGAATACAGAATTGAAATAATGGTGATAACCCGATTTGGTACTCACTAAGACTGGTCTGGCAATGGAGAGGGCTATGCTCGGAGTGAAGTGAAGTGATCCGACAGAGAACCAAAGTTATCGACATAACTCATAGGATTAGTAAGCTGAAGTGGCAGTCGGCTGGCCATATTAGTCGTAGAACCGACAACCGTTGGGGAAAACATGTTCTTGAGTGGAGACCGCGTCTTGGTAAACGTAGGGTAGGACGCCCCCTAGCTCGGTGGAGTGATGACCTGTGTAAGGTGGCTGGCAGTAGCTGGATGAGAGTAGCCGAGGATCGCGATCAGTGGAATGCACTTGAAGAGGCCTATGTCTAGCAGTGGACTGCGATAGGCTGATGATGAAGACTGGTCCTCATGGCTTACCTTCTGCAACGTGTCCTTGAATAGCTTCAATCATGTCTTAGCGAGCAACAAATTGGTTTTACACCGTTATTTCGATTCTGTATTTAAGGATGTATGGATGTTTGAGCTTATGGAATTGCACCCCTGTGTTAGTTAATCTGAGACACCATTGACTTTAGGTGAAAGAAGACCTCGTGAAGAAATCTGGGTCTATAATGGTCTACTCTCACCAATACACAGTGAGTAAGCATGAAGACAGCTCAACCCATTTGATATGAGAAGATACATTTACCCTGCAGTGGGTCAATTACGGACTGATTTATTGCATTACATTATTATACGTCCGCTTTATTTTCTCCCGCGAATGTCGTATAAGGAAAGAGACTTTAAGTCAAAGGGATGGGTAGCAGCGTCCTTTCTGTGGAATACCGGCAATTCTGCTCTCACCAGCCCACCTGCCAAGCGTGGTAAAAACAACAAACAAATTTACCCAACCGACGAATTCCACCCAAAATAACGACAACCTATTTTAATACTGTTGCGTCTGCGGTTGATGACTAAACCTAATTTGCTCTAGGTATTGGACCCATACATATGTCATTATAAACTGAATATAATTCCGTAATATATAATTTAATACTTGAGCGACAAAGATGGAAAATGGTATCTTTATAGTTTAAGTTGCTTACGTGAATGATATCTACATTGACAATGGTTCAGTGTGATTCCCAGCAATGAATAGACTCACTCCACGGATGTAGTAAAAGCCGAGCAAGGGTTCATATCAAGCGGAAGGGAAGCAGCATCTTCTGTGTGCCAATAACAACTCTGGTATGGTGGCAATATCCCCCATGACCGCTTGTTGTTTTTTTAGAATTATTACACTACTTTTGAATTTATTTGTCTATATACAAACTATTTTTATTATACTATTACTGATATAAATGTACACTTACCTACTATATACCTATTATTTTTAATCCGTTTTGTTATTTTTATTATGTTTATCCCATATGTAAATAAATCCTACGTTTTTTTTTTTTTTTATGGGACAAGCCCGCCACTCGTTCCCAACCACTGCAACTCCTGTAATCCAGGATCTACAATGGCGACCACCGCAAAGAACACCGACCAATGAAGGTCGGTGTGTCCCAGAGAAATGAAGAACTGTCTTGGAACCCGCAACGAAATTAATCAGAAAAGAAAATGGAGGAGTAGGCAAGAATATACGTTCCACTTCCCTCCGTAGCAAGCAGGAGACAGAGAAAATACTATAGGCCATAGGCACAATAATTGGGAGTGTACAACTAGGATAAGCCTAGTTGCCAAGCACCACGGGTACAAAAATGTTTATAAATATTTAATTACGGGTCCTATGTTGTGAGCTATTGTGACTGATTCCAATAGTAGGTATGGCAAAAACGCCTGAACGCACGGAAATTCGTCCTTGTTGCAACAAGGTCTGTATAGTAAACAACTCCGGATGTAACTTGCAAGCTGTCAAACATAATATTGCGTTCATCTTGCCAAAGAATACACTCCCACAGAACATGATGTGCAGACTGTTCATATTCACAGTCCGGTGTTGAACATTTGCAGAATGGTGAGACAACAAGCTTGAAGCTAAATAATTTACTCTTAAAGTTACCATGACTGGTGAGAAATTGAGCCACGCAATGATCGACTTCCAACCATGCACTTGCCAGCCGCTCACGAACGGATGGAAAGAACTGGTATAAGTGACGACCCTTAATAGATGTGTCCCACCTGCTTTGCCATTCGGCTAAGAGTTCTTCCCAAACACCAGCCTGTGGTTTAAACAATCTGCAGATCCTAACACGATCGCGTTGTAGTAGAAATTCCGCGTCCATGTTTTCTCGCGTCGAGTAGCAGTACATGGCAGCACGTCGCTGTATCTCAAGATCGACTGGCAAAACACCTGCCAGCACAGGCAGAGCTTCAGTACTTACTGTCCTATATGCCTTGCACAAGAATATCAACGCTAAGCGCTGGCTTTGGAGCAGTTTACGTCGTACCGCGCCGATAGTAGCCCTATCGGCCCATACAGGTGAACCATAGCATATACAACCCAAGTAAGTAGCCGCGTAAATAGTTTTTAAAGTACAAAATGAAAGACCCCATGTAGCAGTTGATATCCTTGTCAGGGCATAGAAGTTTCTCTTAGCTTGTTCACCTACAGATCTAATGTGTTCAACGAATGAAAAATTTCTCTCTAATACAAGACCGAGGTAGCACACTGACTCCTTTCTTTTAACGGTAATATTATTGAATTTAATGCTTGGTGATGCCTTAAGATTGCCTTTTAAAATTAGTTGAAAGGTTTTTTGCGGTGCAAACATTAAGCGGTTCCGTTCGCCCCACCTAGATATTAAACGTAAACAAGTATCCGCCAATTTTTCAAGGCCCGCTCTTGTACTTGACTGAATAAGCAGAAGGCCGTCGTCTACGTAACCAGTCAATGAACAGCCGTACGGCAATGGAATCGCCAGAAAATCATCGAATCCTATGTTCCATAGATAAGGACCGATAACGGATCCTTGAGGACATCCCATCGTGAGTTCCTTCGACACAGCATGATGACCTGGTTTAAGTTTTACAGATCCGTTTGCGAAATATGAGTAAATGAGCTTGTAGATGTTTTTAAAGCAACCACGAGCTTTCATTTTAAGTAGTAGCATAGGCCACCACGCGTTGTCGAAGACACCAGAGATATCAAGGAATATGCCTATTACATACTTATGCTCTGATGAGTTTACTATTTTCCTGACAGAGATTGCTGCGTCAATAGTAGATTTTCCTATTGTGAAGCCGAATTGGTTGTTATGAAATTTCGGTCCATCTGGCAGCAAACGTGGAACTATTAGGCGCTCGAGAAGTTTACCTAAAGATGGTAGTAAAGTTATAAATCCTACGTATATAAATAAATGCACTGGTTCACATCCGTGAATCACAAACGGTTTGGTTGAAAACCAGCGTCCGGCAGCCGTCTGACATATGCTGAACCAAATCCGTTTTGGCGAACCCTGAGGCACATACCAACTTTCTTTGTGTAATGATTTGTAACTGTGTAATTAATTGTATGTGTGTCTCATTTTCGACCAAATAAATAATTTCTTTCTTTCTTTAATTGAGAGACCCATATTCAGGAGTGGAAGTTTATATGCTGTTGTGCGTTAAGACAACTACTTACAAGCGTAGGTGCATCACGGGAGTCGCAGGTGTG
Source organism: Diloba caeruleocephala (assembly GCA_947459985.1). Taxonomy (NCBI): domain Eukaryota; kingdom Metazoa; phylum Arthropoda; class Insecta; order Lepidoptera; family Noctuidae; genus Diloba; species Diloba caeruleocephala. The sequence goes on along the minus strand of OX381611.1, from coordinate 1,682,763 downwards.
TGGACTGGGGAGTCCGCGCACTCATACCGAGCGATCCCCAAGAATACGGCGGTGCGCGAGGCTTCGGTGGATCCCTTACGATCCCCGAGACGTGCCTGAGGAGCGGCGTTTTTGCAGTCGCTCTCCTCCGGTAGAGGGGGCGACCGCTTTAAGTCATCCCCTCTGAGATGTGCATATAGACGGTTGGTGCAGTGGCTGATATAGTCGACTGCTGCACTCCGGGTCGTGGGTTCGATTCCCACACGGAACAAATATTTGTGTGATCTGCAGGTAGTTGTTCCGGGTCTGGGTGTATTGTGTGTGGAATTCATGTCGGGGAGGAGCAGGTGCAGGAGAAATCCTAGTGTGGGGCAACGTTTAAAAAAAAAAAAACTAATAACATAAAAAAACGAGGACCTGGAGCTACCCTTCGGTGCCGAAGAAGACCGCTCCGGTAGTTTTAGCCATTAGAATTGCGGCATGACCCTCCGCCCTTTCCCAGGATGGATGAAGAACATGACGTATTTCCACCGAGAAAATAAAAAAGGTACATCACATGAAGCGATTAGTCGAATATGAGCGAAGCCTAAAAATAAAATATTAAATCCTATTTAATAATTGCGAGTTCTATTATTATCTGTATTCTAATTGAGAGGTATTGTATATTCGTTTTGCCTGTCCTCTGTCCTGTTTGAATCCAATTAGTTAAACGAGAATTGATTGGTTTCTTTGATGTAAGCGGAAAAAAAGTACTGGATTAAATGTTTGCATGATTTTTTTGGTATTATCGTCTATATATTTTGTTGCTTTTGAAGTTTATGTAGAACTGATGGCCATTGGGTGAAAATGGTTCTCGAATGGAGTCCGCGCACAAGAAAACGTAGCGTGGGACGAGCTCCAACGAGGTGGACAAACGACCTGATGAAGGTCGCTGGGAGTCGTTGGATGAGAGCGGCATGTAACTGCTCGTTGTAGAAATCTAAGGGATGGCCTTTGTTCAGCTGTGGACGTCCTTTGGCAGCTATGATGACGATGATGATGATGAAAATTTATGTGCAATTCAATTGTATGTATTACAGATAATATTTTATACATTGTAAAACATCCCTATGCCATCCACATCTACAGGATCTTTTACACAAAAGGTAGTAAGTACATGTAAGTTTGAATGCTCATCTTCAATTCAGAGACTTCTTCTTCTTCTTCCTGGTCTGGTCCCAACTACTTTACGTGACTTGGGGTCAGTGCAATATGTTAGTCATATTGCAAAGGTTTTCGCAAAAGGGTTTTACAATCGGTCACCTGCCTGACACCAACTCTCCTTGGGTATGCTAGTCATCAATAAAGTCCACTACTGGACACAGGCCTCTCTCAAAGGTCACCACAACGATCGACATCGGTGTGTTCATTGGGAGGGCTTTGCCATAATCGCTACGTTTAGCAGACGGGTTGGCGATCGCAGTTGAGTTGTTGATGTATTCGAAGGACGCTGCTGCCAAACGTCAGGCTAATCCCTTAGTCGCCTTTTACGACACCCATGGGATGAGATGGGTTGGTGCTATTCGTAGCAGGCACCACATGGCATAGGGTATGCTAGTGTTAGTGGTTTACCCGCTACCTGCGGGTTACTCAAACTTCCATAGTCACCATCTACGATACACATCGGATGAGATGAGTTAGCCCTATTCATGACTGGGGCTACACGGTTTGCTAAAACGTGATAATATATTAATTTACTTCGTGCCGAACAGGTGCGCTGAAAATTAAACTTATATATGTATTCAAAGCTTTTTTCTAAACTGTTACCCAAACTACACACTTAGTTTTTCTATAATAATATCAATAACCACAAAAATCGGTGGACGATAAAATTTTATGTTTACGCACTGTTTTACTTTCATACGATGACTTTATTCCTTTTTTTACGTGGAAAAACACCGGACCAGTATCCAATTTTTTACTGATACGCGTACTTGCGGGGGTACTTTAGACACCCTTTCATGTGACAGGAAATCTTCTCCTTTCAATGAAGCCTCCAAAACTCGTCTACATAATAATATACTTACTGAAAGTGGAGTCCTCCACGGAGCTACGCGATATGCATACGAAATACTTTGTTTGTGCACTTTTGAGGTGGTGTTTTAACTTTGTGTACCCTGTTTTATTAGATAAAGATAAAAATATATTTTCTTTATGTAAAACCATCTATTGTCAAGACTTTAGTAGAGACGTTAAAAAAACGGGTGAGAAACTCCATGGTTACTCTTTTTAAATCATATTGGTACATTGTTTTGTTTTTAACTACAATGTCCTCGAAATTATGGTATGTCCTCGCAATGCAGGAGAAAAGAATCTAAACTTCTTAAAAAGTCTACACTAAACAAGCCTGATTTTAATATTTACCAGTTTTTGATTCATGACAGCATTAAGATGACTAACTAATCCCAACAAACGGCACTCGTTCACGAGCATGACGCATGCATCAGCGTCGCTCAGCTCAACCATATTGTAGGGAAACTTAACGACCCGACGCACAACGCCACCATATGCAGGACACTTGCGTGAGCTAACGTACCTAAACTGCCAGACAAATATCACGTCAACAAAACAAAATAATTGAATAGCCCATGAAGTTTACTCATTTCAGGAATAGAACTACTGAAAATCTAAAAGTAAACTCATCTACTAACCAAAATGGAATACAAGCGTTTAATGAAAATCATTAGCTTTAATTGTAAGTCTATTTGAAATGTCGAGGATGTTATTTGCCTTTTTAAATCTACGGACCCTGAAATAATACCGATGTTTGTCGCTCGAGAAATGAACAAACTACCGCCCTTTAAACATGGCTTAGACTACGGCATTGACAGAGTGAGCTTCAGAGCTCATTCGCGATTGTGTTATCAGTATCAGTACTGGTGATTCAATGATGATGTATACAAGCGCAACATCTGGGGACCTTCACAAAAGAAGAATTTTGGCCAAAGGACCCGTACGCGGACGTTTCCGCGGATGGATACACGATACTGCAACACGCAGAGAGACATGATGTCACCAATAAGTGTGTAATAGTGACGCTGTATTTGTATAGTTTTATAAGATTTTATCATATTTGCTTAATTTATTATACGGGCCTTTGTTGCTTGAAAACATAAATAAAATAATAATAAATAATGATAGTACTCGCACTATTATATTATAAATCTAAATGCATCAAATGAACATAAAAATAACATTAAAAATAAATAACAAAATGTCTCTGATATTCTCGGTACACATTTGGCCGTTTTCCTTTTACGCATAATCTGTTCTAATATAATTAGTTAAGTACATATTAAAGGTATGAGCGTCAACCATCACATTAATTCAATACGTCTACATACACGTGTGTGTTGGCATATACTTACAGAGAAGTTTATCATGGCGTCAAATGGTTAAGGAAAACGTCGAGAAAACCTACACAAGAATATAAATTCCTTACGTGTGCTATTTTGTGTATTATTTCAACTGTTTATATCATGTAGTTATTGGAAGGAAAATAAGTAGGCAACGTATCGCCCATGTCAGAAAAAAACTACAGAAATTGTTTTATTGTTGGCTAAAATGTACAACTAGGCGACGAAAACGTCATGTTGAAATGTTGTTGCCTAATCAGTTCATCGGTGCCTAGAAGACCATTCATCATTCATTCATATCAGCCACAGGATGTCCACTGCTGAACAAAGGCCTCCCCCTCAGATTTCCACAACGAGCGGCCACATGCCGCTCTCATCCAACGACTCCCAGCGACCTTCACCAGGTCGTCTGTCCACCTCGTTGGAGGTCATCCCACGCTGCGTTTTCCATGGTCTCTATTCGAGAACCTTTGTGCCCCAGCGGCCATCAGTTCTACTAGCAATGTGCCTAGAAGACCACCATTGCAATAATAAACGCTTGTTTTCTATAGTTCCATATAGTCAGTTCCACATGGTACTACTGCAAATCACTAGCGTGCAAACAGCGGGTGTTCCATTCAACTATATGCTAAAATTTAGGCAATAATATTCCAGTGCTGGATTTCAGTTGGGGCCCATTCGATTCAAATCATTCGAAAATTCGATGCGGCATTTCAGTTATCTCTATCTAAGGTTTGTGTAAAAACCGTTAAAATCTCGATCTATTCTCCTCTCTACAGTTTTAAATCCATATTTATTATCCAAAATGTTAAGTTTGTAGGGGTTCTTACTGAATAAATCTATATCCGAGACCTGAGATATTTACAGAACAGTTTTATGTACTTACTGTATTTAAGACAATTCCAGCCAACTTTGTATATACATCATCATCATTTTATCAGCCAAAGGTCCAAGGTCCACTGCTGAGCAAAGGCCTCCCTATTTCTACAACAATTATGTGGTCATTTTGGGTAGTGTAGTAAAAATAAAAAACTACAAAAAGAATAGTCTTCCGACATATATTTTCAAATATAAACACTAGTCTCAAAGGACAACTATAGCCACCGATTCAATTCAATCCAATCCAATCAATTATTTAGCAATTGGGTCCTTTCTTCTTCATGTGGTTAATGGCCAAGTTGTGTCAGAGTTGTTTAAGCAATCCAAAGGCCTCCGAATTGACTTAACAACTGCCGCCTAATGACAACAACCGGCGTTGATGAATTTACGTGCCTTGTAAACCACGGAGACGCTCCGTTCAGATACTACTATGCGGTCACCCATCCATAGGCTGACCGCACCGGGCATTGCTTAATTTCGCTGATGGTTTACAGATCAGTGCGTGCGACTGGCTATAAGCGTCCCAACAGACACTATTATACGTCTCACTGAAGTAATCGTCGTCGCCGTGAAAGGGCATCTGACTACATTACAAACTCTGAGAAGAAATGCCGAAACAAACTCAGTACTAGGTCTTATTTGATTCCTCGGGGGTCGCGGGCGCGCAGATTGGGGAATCTACGTGCTTACACCGAGCGACCCCCGGGAAGACGGTGGCGCGCACGTGGTCACGTGCCGCCGTGTGCGCAGCACAGCGCAAAGCGAGGCTTGGGGGGATCCTTTACAATCCTCCCCGAGAAGTGCCTGGGGGGGCGACCTTTTTACAGTCGCCTTCCCTCCGCTAGAGGGGGTGACCGCTTTACAGTCATCCCTTCCGAGATGTGCCTAAAGGCGTGGCACCAATGGGCGGCTCTAGTGTGATCTTACGAGGACCTGGAGCCCCCCTTCGGTGCCGAAGATGACCGCTCCAGTTGTTTTAGCCGGTAGGAGTCCGGCATACCCCTTCGCCCTTCCCCGGGGTGAAGGAAGTTCCATGTAGAATTTCCACTGGACATCAATAAAAAAAAAAAAAACCTGTCGCTTTTCTGCAATCTGTGCGAGTGACTTCGTGAAAAGGGACGGCGGTGTGTAACAGGAAACCCGGGACGATTCAAAAATGGGATTCAAATTATAGCACTTTTTCTCTAACAAAATAACTTAATAATATGAAATGAAATGAAATGAAATGAAATGAAATAATCATTTATTCAAATAGACTAAATTATTAGTTCTTTTGAACGTCAACATTAGACAGCACCCATTAAGCCCACCCTTCACCGCTTCCTAGTGTTTAAGCTGGGGAGAAGAAACGGCGCAACAAACTCCCCAGCAACACGTTAGTCTGTCATATACAATATTTATACATACATGTACACAAAAAATAAAAAAATTACAACAGTACTAAAATGTACTTGTATGTCAAAAATTTATGTAAATTAAATATAAATGAAACGTAAAAATTCTAATATAAAACACATGTCAAAAATCTGTTTGAATTCAATGTCAATAAAAAGTGTATAAAATAACAGATGTCAGTTTTTGTATAAATTAAAAAAAAAAAAAAAAAACTATGCTGACTGTACCTAGCGAGCAGCTCAGTCCCAAGCTTTTTTATCCTCAAGACAATCAGAAATCTTATAATATCCTTTATTACAGAGTTTAGATTTAATAAAAGTTTTAAATTTCTTAAGCGATAAATTTCTGACTTCAGTGGGAAGTTTATTGTAAAAACGTATACATTGACCCATGAACGAGTTGCTTACTCTGTGGAGACGAGTATAATGTACAGCTAGATTGTGTTTATACCTGGTGTTTACACTGTGAACATCGGAAATTTTTACAAAATTTGAAATGTTTCTGTGCACATACAATAAATTTTCATATATATATTGCGAAGCAACAGTCAGAATATCAATTTCTTTGAATTTTTCTCTGAGAGAAACCTTTGGACCCAATTTGTAAATGGCTCGAACTGCCCTTTTCTGTAATGTGAAGATGGTATTAATGTCTGCACAGTTTCCCCAGAGAAGAATCCCATATGACATTATACTATGAAAATAGCTAAAATAGACTATTCTGGCTGTATCTTCATCAGTAATGTTCCGAATTTTCTTAACGGCGTAGGCTGCCGAACTAAGTCTACTTGACAACTTGGCAATATGTGGGCCCCACTGCAATTTGGCATCTATAGTTATCCCAAGGAACACCGTTGACTCAACAGGGTCCAGCTCTATTCCGTCTGTATAACTGTCTGACATTAGGCATTGAAAATTTTACAAATTTTGTTTTTTTCTCGTTAAGGAGAAGATTGTTTACATTAAACCAATGGACAACTTTAGAGATTGCATCGTTAACTTCGTCAAAATTCTGTATTTGTCGCTGGATTTTAAAAATAAGCGACGTATCATCCGCGTACAACACAATCTCATGATTATGCCTTTCGTAAAAAGGCAAGTCATTAATATAAATGAGGAACAAAAAAGGGCCTAGAATTGATCCCTGTGGAACGCCCATGGTGACCGAAGATCCTGGAGATCTCTTACCATTCACATCAACCTTCTGAATTCTGTTGTTTAAGTAAGAAGTCAGAAGGTCAAGAGCCTTATCCCTAAATCCATAATGGTGCAATTTCCTTATGAGCGTATCGTGATGTACGCAATCGAAGGCCTTGGACAAGTCACAGAATATACCAAGAGCGTCTTGCGAGTTCTCCCAGGCCTCGAAAATGTTTTTCAGCAATTCCACGCCCGCATCTGTAGTTGAACGACCCTTGGTAAAACCGAACTGTTTTTTGTGAAGCAGGTCGTGCTTGTTGAAATGTCTCAACATTTGGTTCAAAATAATTTTTTCAAAAACTTTACTCAGCGTAGGCAGTATCGAAATAGGCCGAAAGTTTGTGGGATCTGATGTGCTACCAGATTTAAACAGTGGAATTACTTTACTGTGTTTCATCAGGTCAGGAAACGCACCAGATGCGACACATGAATTGAACACAGTTGCTAAATAAGGAGATGTTATATCAATTACTGATGAGACGGTCTTAACTGACAAACCCCATAGATCTGCAGTTTTTTTTCACGTCGAGACTTTTGAAAGATTCTATTATGTCTTTTGCATTAACAAATGAAAATTCAAAATATCTATCACATACAGGTACACATTCTTTGAGTATGGAGTAAGCAGAAGAGGAAGACTACAACAGACCTTTAGTTGTCAAAATAGGAATATTTGTGAAAAATGATTCAAACTCTGTTGCTACCTCCATGTCTGCCCTAATGTCTACATTATTTATTTTCAAATGAAAGTCACGATGACGTACTGCGGATCTTCCAGTTTCAGAGTTAATAATATTCCAAGTTGTTTTAATTTTATTACTGGATAACTTTATTTTAGTTTTTAAGTGTATTGATTTAGCAGAGGTACAGGCACGTTTAAAAGTTTTTGAATAATTTTTAACATATTCATGAAAGATTGCATCATGATTATGTGACTTTTCCGAATATAATTCATACAACTTTTGCCTACTTTTATAGATACCTGGTGTTGCCCAGTCACTAAAAGTAACGCGATCACAGACCGATACAGTTTTTGGGGTAAAAACCTTACTAAATTGACTATTTATTGTATTAAATAACAAAGTATACGCTTGATCAGGGTTTTCATGATAGGGCATTTCAGGTAGTTTTTGTATCAAATTATTTTTAAAAAGGTCTAAGCGGTTTTTATTTACAGGTATAAAACTTAAAAGTTTTCTATGAGCTATAATATTTTTTTTAGGTAAAGCTACTAACTGGCCGCAGTGATCAGAGTCTAACTTATTTAAAATTAATTTGTGATAGGGTTTTATGTTTGTAAAGATATTGTCAATACATGTACCACTTGTAGCAGTTATTCTAGTTGCTTCAAAAAAATTATTGTACAAATTATACGATTTAAATAAGGTTATGAACCTATTTGTAATACTAGATATTTCTAATATATTTATATTAAAGTCTCCACAGACAACAACTATTTTATTAGTGTTTGATATCTTAAACAAGGCTTCCTCCATATATTTTTCAAAAACATCATATGATGCACATGGCGGGCTGTATACACTCATTACAATGAACTGCTCAAGCTCGATACAAGCCAACTCAATTACTCGCTGAACAGAGAGGCTCACTATATCTTTACGTTCCTTAAATTTCAAAGTGTTTTGAACTATTATTAAAGAGCCACCACGTATCATATTAACTCTGCTGAATGAGCTAGCAAGCTGGTGGTTATTGAAGCTGAACATGAGCTGATGATTTTTTAACCAGTGCTCAGTCACACATACAATATCAATATAAGTACTGTTCATGAACACCTCCAATTCCAATTCCTTACCCATCAAACCTTCCATATTTTGGTGAACAATGTTAAGTATGTTTTTGTTCCTGTGGCAAACTGTTACTGTAAGGGAATGTAAACATCACTATGTTTTTAACATTAAGATTAGATAATTTTATATGGCTCTCTAGTAGCCCTTCTTTATTTGTATTACCTCTATTTCCTATAAATATTAATATAGAAGTATCCTGGCTGAATTTAAATTGAGTAATTTTTTGCATTATGTCACCGTAGCTCAGACCAGGCATACAGTAATTAGTGACTGATATTCCCATGCATTTAATTGATAGCAGCTGACCCAGATCTTTACCTATTTCATCACTAAATATCACAATGTTTGTTTTTGTTGTGGATTTCACATTGATGGGGGTATGTACATTTTCAACACTCTGATTTAGGGAACTATTAGTGATAGAAAGCTGGTCATCGCTTGGTATATTGGTAGTATCACAAGCTGACAATGGACAAGCTGGTGAGAGCCCACAGTTTAATGGACTGTTGTTGGTTGATGGTGGTGAGCGCTCATAGCTGCAAGTACACGAGCCCACCAACTCATTCATTGCCAACATATACTCTTTCATTTGTAGTTCAGAGCTTTTATATTTATTTGTCATTGCTACTAATTTGTCACGAAGACTATTCATTTCAAAACTCAAATTCTGTGTGTCAGTTTTATATTTAATAGAACTATTTTTTGATTTTGAAGAATAAATGTCCAATTTGTCAAGTAATTGCAGTCGTTCTCTATTTACTTTTACATTTTTAATAAAAAACTTTTGCCTATGAACTAATTTTTGAGTTTTTCTAATGAATTTATTTATTCGGACATATTTTTTTAACTTATTTTTGCTGCATCTAACGACCCTTACAGATTTGTTAGACATACTGAGATTATCACGTGTTAGATCTATTGTGACTGTGGGCTTGTTACTTGCAGCAGAAATCATTCTCGGGGCATTGATCACCAACTCATCGAACAGACTTTGGTTCAACGAGGCTGTGATGTTATGTTGTGTGGTTTCAAGTAGTGAATTTTTTCTATTTGCCTCATGTAGCTGTTGTTCTAAAGAATATATCCGACTTAGAGCTTGTTCATACTCAATGCTACACTGGTTAAACCCATCCACAATGAGTTGGAGTCCATCCCGAGAGTCAATGGCATCGGTGTATTGTCTGTGTAATTATGCCATTTCACTTTTTAGATCTCTGTTTTTATTCAATATATCTAAAAGTTCCCTCTCATTGTCATCTCTTTCCCTATTCAGTTGGTCACACAACTCCATAGACGCCTTTAGTTGGCTCAAAGCCAGTTGGAGTTTAGACTCTTCCTGGCGAGCAGAGGCTTTGCGAGTCATAATCATGATAAATGAATAGCAAGAATGATGAGATAAGAATTAGGAATCAAAGATTTAAAATAGCAGAGACAGAAGTAGGGTTGAGAATAGTTAGTAAATGGTGGTAGACTAATGAAAGAGAGATTATAAACGAGAAATTGTATCACCAAACTAGAAGAGGTCAGGTTATGTTTATTTTATTTTTGCCAGGTATATGTATACAGCGTCGAAGCTGGAATGTCTATTAATTCAATACATAATATATTAAAATATAACAATAATACGCTTGTGAGTATATTAAGTATAAAGATTTGTACCTGTTTCGAGATGACAATTCGAATAAGCCGGTAGCCTGTAAACGTCACCGAATCTTAAACGATTTAATCACTTTAATTTCACTTATTACACTAATATTATGCAATAAATACTTAAATTACTTCTAGTATTCAGTGATGAATTGGGATTAGGGACAATTTATTGAATAACTTAATAAATTTCAATATAAAATTATTGGAGATGTTAAAATCAGCTGTTAGCTGTAGTGTTGCCACAGGAAAAAAAAAATACATTTGTTTTCCCAAAACGATACAGGGTAAATCCAAAAAGTTATATCTAGATTTCTTCAATGACGTCTTATTACCTACTACTAAAACACTGCTAAAAGCTCCTGTATCGTATATGAGTACCAACAACAAACCAAACTAACTTAAAATATGATTTCCGTTTATCGTCCTGCTGAATAATGATTTTCATTTGCAGAATGTTAAATATTTGATTTTTATGAACAAAATTAATTTTATCAAGCTTTCACTCATTGTGGGGAAAATTAAACGACTGGCACGTTTATAGCGGTATATACAGAGCTGTATATTTCATGTTCAATTGAGTGTTCGTACTTATTCTACCAGTCATAAAAATATGTATGTATTTATTATGTCTGAAATTAAAGAAGATTGTATTAAGTAATCAGTAGTTCCGTATAGTGTCCGGAAATTCGTGTGCTCTGCGGATTAAGTATATGGCACCACTCCGTCTTTCCCGTGGGTGTCGTAAAAGCTGACTAAGGGACTCTTAACCAGGATGGACAGCAGCATCCCTTCTGTGGATCAGCAGTGGTTCTGAGCTTATCGACCTTCCTACCAAGTGTAATGAGAACTGGCCATTTCCCTTCAAAATACCGACACACCACACGTAGCTGATCGTTTATGGAAGAGCTCTCTGTTCAGCAGTAGACCTTCTTTGGCTGATGTGATGATGATGATGATGAAGTAGTATCTTTTTATCCAAGTTTCATTATACGTTAGATACCTACAATTCCTTCTGTATGAATTGAATGTATATTATCAAGCAACTGACAACTAGTACTTTCTCATAAGTATATATTTTATCTATGAGAAGTGAAACGTTCATTGTTTCAAGAGACTGACCACAATTGTCTATACCCGCGCATGCACACACAACGTAATACACAAAACATTGCACTTAAGACCTTGAAATTTTACTCTTATCGCGCCCAGAGTAAGCCATTTCACATCAAAAAGAAAGAAGTTTTGTGGCAAACATTGACGCACACATAAATAAACAAAGCGATTAAAATTCAACATAAAGTATGATTCAATATAAAGATTACCTTAAAAAGAAAACACTATATAACAGCTTTTAAAAACGGAGCTCTACATTACCCGAACGCCTGTGCGTGCCTAAACACAAATAAATTGATTTATGATCTATGGTTGAAAACCAGAAATTACTAATGGCTACGATTACGTAACATGGCCTTGTTTTCTCTGGAAGTATTGTGCAAACTGTGTACAATACCTGTGTGCGTCGCATCGACGCATAGGTCGAGGCTCAGCGTAATGATGTGGCATCAGAACGAGCCAGCAGCCCCGACTTCAGCAACAGCCTCGATAAATAAATACATAGAACGAGTGTAATGATACCGTACGTTTTCTAAACTTACTGCCAATTGGAACGGAAATGGAATCATTTTTTGGCTTCCATCCAAATCGATTCCCTGTGTGACAACTTAATACTTCAGGTACATTTAATACCCATTTCGAAGCTGACCGGAGACTGAAATAATGTAACATAATATTACAGGCGCCAGTGTGTGGGTTTTGGCTAATTTATTACTGCATATTGATCAATCATCATCACGATCAGCCTATATCGGTCCACTGCTGGATGTAGGCCTTTCTCAGCGTGATACTGATATTAATCAGTGCAATACTATAAACGCAGAGAGAGCGCAGTATGGCCGGGTGGTGCCGGCTTAGAATACCACCACCCCATCTCTTCCCGTGGGTGTCGTAAAAGTCGACTAAGGGATTAGCCGGAGGATGGATAGCAGCGTCCTTCGAGTGCATTAACAACTCAACTGCGACCGCCAACCCGTTTGCCAAGCGTAGCGATTATCGCAAAACTCCCCTATGAGCCCACAACACATCTATATCGGTCGTTGTGGTGATCTTTGGGGGAGGCCTATGTCCAGCAGTGGACTTCATTCGGCCGAAATGATGAATATGGTATATACAAAGGGCGGTCTTATCACACTGTTAGATTTCCGCCCGACAACTTTAGCTATATATGTAGAGAGAGGATAGACAGATTTGAAAATAAATAACAAAGGGATAGTTCGCGGTGTAGCAATAATTATAACTCATCATCATATCAGCTAAAGGACGTCCATCGTTGGACAAAGACCCTCTCTCCCATAGACTTGCAAAATTGTGTCGTCATTTTGTGGGGATAACGCCAGTACTCTCCACGCTTGGCAGCAAACAAAATTTTAAACTAAGCAACATATGTGGCAAATGACTTCTAAGAACCAAACGGTTTTATTATTTAATCTATGTTAACAACGCAAGTTAGGAAAACTAGTAATTTGTTAAGTGCTTGAGAGGGATCTTCTTGGTACCTGTACTCACTACCCTACTCTTTAAAGTTCTGCGATGAAGGAGTAAAGTAAAACTTTTAACGAAGTTACTTTAGAGTTCCTCTAGCTGATACCATATGAGAGTCGAGTAAAAACTAAAGCGGAACATAACTTTACGTATTATTGTTATTAGTAATTTCTATATCTTACTGACCGTTACAGGTAAAAATTACGACTCGGTGCGAAAAATGAAGAGTATTTTATAGCCTTGTCTGCTACGCTATGAAGAATAAATACCTTCGGAATGATTGAAAACCAGACCCTTTAAACCTTAGGCTATGCCCTGCCATCAGTCGCATAGCAGGAAAATATTAAAACATTTTGTTTATTTTTACTTGTTATCATATCAGCCACAGGACGTCCACTGCTGAACAAAGGCCTCCCCCTTAGATTTCCACAACGAGCGGTCACATGCCGCTCTCATCCAACGACTCCCAGCGACCTTCACCAGGTCGTCTGTCCACCTCGTTGGAGGTCGTCGCACGCTGCGTTTTCCGGTGCGCGGTCTCCATTCGAGAACCTTTGTGCCCCAACGGCCATCAGTTCTACGAGCAATGTGCCCTGCCCATTGCCACTTCAGTTTACTTGTTATGTTCTGTAATAATTATAACTGTACATCAAATTAGTATAATCTGTAATGTTGTGCATGTATATGTGAAATAAATAAATTAATGACTAAATAGTAAGAAAAAATGAAAATAAATGTATTTTGCCGTCGTACATTTACAATAAAAACAATATTTAAATGCGATAGTCCTTTAAATTAAGTCTAAACTTACACCTAGAACTATTTTATAAAATAAGAGGGATTTTAATGTAAGAAACTAAAACCGGTGCAAAAGCAAGTACGAGTTAAACTTCCGTACGATGAATATGTTATCTACCATGTTTTTTTTATCTGACCCCAATTTGTTTGCGTTAGCTTTTGCTGATATGAGGAAGATTTATACACAAGGATTTATTCAGGTCAGCCAGCAAACAAGGTCTTATATAAAAAGTGAAAGTATGGGCCTCTAACAAAATAAAAGTTCGCTTTTGACAAATTAAGATCCAGAATCAAATCCGTATCAAATATTTACCCTTTTTTTTATTGATGTCCAGTGGAAATTCGACATGAAACTTCCTTCACCCCGGGGAAGGGCTAAGGGGTATGCCGGACGCCTACTGGCTCAAAACCACTGGAGCGGTCATCTTCGGCACCGAAGGGGGGCTCCAGGTCCTCGTAAGATCACACTAGAGCCGCCCATTGGTACCACGCCTTTAGGCACATCACGGAGGGGATGACTGTAAAGCGGTCAGCCCCTCTATCGGGGGGAAATCGACTGTAAAAAGGTCGCCCCCCAGGCACTTCTCGGGGAGGATTGTAAAGGATCCCCCCAAGCCTCGCTTTGCGCTGTGCTGCGCACACGGCGGCACGTGACCACGTGCGCGTTACCTTCTTCCCGGAGGTCGCTCGGTGTGAGCACGCAGACTCCCCAATCTGCGAACCCGCGACCCCCGAATCAATATTTACCCTAACGCACATAAACTGTAGTAAAGAACGAAAATATTTTAATTAAATCTTTCTGTTCGCAAAGTTCCATTGAATCCTCTCGTCGTATTCCACAAAGTTTGACAGAATTGAGGAAACAAATCGGATTATTCGCATACTCCTTCATTTTCTTATTTTTGGAACTGAAACCTTATGTCCCGGAGTTTTCAATGGTAGGTGTATACGGAAAGTTATAGTTAGCGGGCACTGTTGTTGTATTATACCATCATTAGCCTATATGTGTCTACTATTGAACATGTTTCTCCTGATAGACTACTACTACTACTACTTTGTAACGAACAGATTTTTAAAGGACGTAAAAAAAATGACAAAGAAGACCTAACGCTGAGTTTCTTTCAGCATTTCTTCTCAGAGGTTGTCATGTAGCGAAATGCCCTCCGTTGTTTCAATATGACGTGTAAAAGTGTCTGTTAGGACCTATTTACTGAATAAATGATTCCATTCTATTCTATTCTAAACTACGAAGAACCTTTGTAAAGAAATATTGCCGCTCACAATATTCATTTCCTAGTTTATATTAAAAACATCTTGAGTCACGATTCACGGCCTATATAGGGTCTTACTTTATTAACGGAAAACATTTTAAGAGGTTAATCTATAGGTTGCAATGATGCGTTTTACCAAAAAAATAAACATAACATTAACCTTTATTTTAAACATCATCATATCAGCCACAGGTCGTCCACTGCTGAACAAAGGCCTCCCCCTTAGATCTCCACAACGAGCGGTCACATGCCGCTCTCATCCAACGACTCGACCTTCACCAGGTCGTCTGTCCACCTCGTTGGAGGTCGTCCCACGCTGCGTTTTCCGGTGCGCGGTCTCCATTCGAGAACCTTTTTGCCCCAACGGCCATCAGTTCTACGAGCAATGTGCCCTGCCCATTGCCACTTCAGCTTACTAATCCTTGCAGCTATGTCGATAACTTTAGTTCTTCTACGGATCTCCTCATTTCTGATTCGATCTCGTAGAGAAATACCAAGCATAGCTCTCTCCATAGCTCGCTGAGTGACCTTGAGCTTTCTTATGAGGCCCATTGTGAGTGACCACGTCTCTGTTCCATATGTCATCACTGGTAACACACACTGGTTAAAGACTTGCGTCTTGAGGCATTGCGGTATTGTTGACGAAAAGACGTTGCGAAGTTTCCCGAACGCTGCCCAGCCGAGTCGGATTCGACGATTGACCTCTTTCTCGAAGTTGGACCTACCTAACTGGACAGTTTGTCCCAGGTAGACATACTCGTCAACAACTTCGAGAACAGAGCTCCCAACGGATATTTGGATGGGCACGACATGGGCATTTGACATGACTTTCGTCTTGCCCATGTTCATTTTAAGGCCCACCTGTTGGGAAACCCTGATGAGATCATCGAGCATTGTGCTGAGCTCTTGCAGCGATTCTGCCATGACTACGATATCGTCGGCAAATTGAAGGTGAGTGATGTACTCGCCATTGATGTTAATGCCGAATCTTTTCCACTCCAGCAGCTTGAAGGCATCCTCCATTGCAGCGGTGAACAGTTTCGGGGAAATTACGTCCCCCTGTCTCACACCTCTCTGCAATGGAATTGCCCCCGTGCTCTGTTCATGTACTCGGACCGACATGGTGGCGTTTCTGTATAAGCACTTCAACACTTCAATGTACCGATAGTCAATGTGGCACCGCTGCAGAGATTGCAGCACTGCCCAGGTTTCGATCGAATCGAAGGCTTTCTCATAGTCCACAAACGCCAAGCATAGTGGCAGATTATACTCCTCGGTCTTCTGTATAACCTGCCGCAGCATATGAATGTGGTCTATGGTACTGAAACCTTTTCGGAAACCGGCTTGTTCGGGAGGCTGGAAGTCATCAAACCTGCGCTCGAGACGATTCGTGATGACCCTTGAAAACAGCTTATAAACATGGCTCAGAAGTGAGATGGGTCTATAATTCTTCAATAGGGTGTTATCACCCTTTTTGAAGAAGAGCACCACCTCACCTCTGTTCCACGCTTCCGGCGTTGTGCCCTCGAGTAAGACGGAATTGAATAGCTTCTGAAAGACTTTAAGTACCGGTGTTCCACCCGCTTTCAGAAGCTCTGTCGTAATTCCGTCTCCACCCGGCGCCTTGTTATTTTTAAGCTGTTTCAAGGCCATCCCAATCTCGTACAGGCTGATGTCCGGGATATCCTCGGTATAGTGTCGGGTTAGTTTGGCTCGCGGGTCTTTGTCAGAGCCAATGGTAGGTATAGTTACCGAGGTGTATAACTGCCGGTAGAACTTCTCAATCTCTCTCAAAACCTCTGGCTTAGTCGACGCTACAGTGCCGTCCTCGGTCTTCAGCTTCATAATACGACTTTGCCCAATAGACTTGTCTCTTGCGAACACTTTGGAGCCTTGATTCCGCTCAATCGCCTCTTTAACACCATTGGTGTTAAAGGTGCGGATATCGTGACGCAAGGACTTCCATATCCGTCTATTGAGCAGTCGGTATGCTTCAGCATCACCGGAGGACTGCAGCGTCATGGCGCGTCTTTCTGCCATGAGGTCGAGAGTGTGATCGGAGAACTTTTTTGGTCTACCTTTACGGTGGGCCTTAAAGAACTTAGACCCAACCGTTTGGACAGTTTCTACAAACCTACCATTTAAATCGTCCACACATACGCAATGTTCTAGGCACTCGAAGCGGTTTTGGAGTTCGAGTTGAAAGCTCTCGGGGTTTTGGATATGAGCACTAGAGGGCCGGAGCGTAGACCTCATCAGACGAGACCTCTCAACTTTGAGATTAATATTCAATGTGCCTCTTACCATTCGGTGATCACTACCGGTTTTCACCCTGTGGATCACAGAGACATCATTGAATATTTGCCTCCTATTGGTCATGATGAAGTCAATCTCATTCCTCGTGGAACCATCGGGACTCATCCAGGTCCATTTCCTGTGAGGCGGCTTTTGGAAAAAGGAGTTCATCACGAAGAGTCCCTCCTTTTCCAAAAAGTCGGCCAGCCTCTGTCCCCTGGGGTTCCGTTGGCCATATCCAAATTGCCCCACTCTCAACTCACCATCGCATCGAGTGCCCAGCTTCGCGTTGAAGTCCCCCATCACAACAGTGAAGTGTGTCTTCGAGGTATGTATGGCCCTACTTACGTCCTCATACATACTCTCTACTTCATCATCTGGGTGTGTCGAGGTCGGTGCGTAGACCTGTATGACCTTCAACGAATACCTCTTGGATATTCTGAGTATAAGGTACGCTACCCTGCTCGACACACTTTCGATGGCCACTATGCTGTTAATGAGGGACCTGCGGACGAGAAACCCGACACCACCTTGAGACAGATGTTCGCCTTCCCGGTAGTAGAATAAGTTGCCAGATTTCAGGGTTATCGTGTCCTCACCCTCTCTTCGGACTTCTGATAGACCCATGATATCCCAGTGCAACTTATCTATTTCTTCTTCCAGCTCAACAATCTTTTCATCTGCCCTCAGTGTGCGTGTGTTATACGTTACCAGGGCCAGTTTTCGGTTGGGGTGGTAGCCGGATCCCGTCCGATGATTCTTAGCACCCCCTGCCCCGCCGTTACCGTGGCTGCTACCATGACCAGGAATAGCGGGGCTGCCGGGAACTGGGGGCCGGTGCATTAGTCGTGTCGTCATTTTCGGGGGAATTTGCCGATACTCACCACGCTTGGCAGGCGTGTTGGTGAGCGCAGTAATGCTTCTGTTCAGCAAAGGGACGCTGCTGCCCATCCCTTTGGTTAAGAGTCCCTTAGTCGACTTTTACGACCTCCACGGGAGGAGACGGAGTGGTGCTGTATTCTTAATCCGGACACCACACGGAAAGCACACACACACCATACATAAACATATACAAAATTTATTAAAATAATTCATTCCGTTTGCATAAAAAGCGCAATTCATCATCATCATCATCATCATTTCGGCCGAATGAAGTCCACTGCTAGACACAGGCCTCCCCCAAAGTTCACCACAGCGGGTTTTGCCACGCTTGGCAGGTGGGTTGGCGATCGCAGTTGAGTTGTTAATGTACTCGAAGGACGCTGCTGCCCATCCTCCGGCTAATCCCGTAGTCGACTTTTACGACACCCACGGGAGAAGATGTGGTGGTGGTATGGTTCCAGCACGATACAAATATAAGAATATACAGAGAGTTTCTTCGTCAGAAAGTTTGTGAATGTGAGATTTATATCTGTGAACTGTACCCAAGATTCAGGAGAAATCCCAGTGCACATATTGTTATTTAAGAAATATCTATTCCATAAAATCAAAGTTATATTTATAATTACTTTAGATAAATTACATTAAACATAAATCGATGCGTTGACTGCAAGAGTGGCCTATCATTTCCATCATCATCATCACAATATCAGCCAAACTACTGAACAAAAGCCTCTCCTATAGATTTCCAAAAGTATGTCATCATTTAGGGGGAATTTGCCAGAACTCACCACGCCTGACTGGTGGGTTGGTGAGTGCAGTATGGCTACAGTTACACGGAAGGAAAGCTGCTGCCCATCCGTCTGGTTAAGTATCCGTTAGTCGCCTTTTACGACATCCACGGGAAGAGTTTTCAGTGGTGCCATATTTTCGATCTGGTCATCGTACTGATATCTTTTCCAGATCCAATTAAAATCATTTGTATCTGGAAAAGATAGGCCACTCTAGCGCTCACTGCCTCAATCATTCCTATTAAGTTCACGGTTAACTATGATGGCAGTGCGCATATCTATAGGTAGAATAATAAAATACATTTATTCAGACGATTATTTATTCTATAACAAACAGTAGAATATTAATTGCACATAACGACGATTTGTTAGTAACATTAC
The DNA here is from genome assembly GCA_947459985.1 of Diloba caeruleocephala. Lineage (NCBI taxonomy): Eukaryota > Metazoa > Arthropoda > Insecta > Lepidoptera > Noctuidae > Diloba > Diloba caeruleocephala. The sequence goes on along the minus strand of OX381611.1, from coordinate 1,663,442 downwards.
GTAAAAAAATCATAAAATACTGCTAACAAAAAATTTGATTATCAATTCATATGTTTAGAAACTTACATATTTATGGATATGAGAGACGGATAGATAGACTTTGCAGTCTTCTTAGTAATTTTCATACCTATTTTTTGCATTGCACTTCAACATTTCATGCACCAACTCCACTAAATAACCATCTAACAGTAATTCTGTAACGCATAATAGTAGATTTTGAATTTTTTTAAATTAATATTCTTCATGTTTGCTGTGTTTATCGCTTCATATTGAATACTTATTTTAAATTATATTATCGCTTCACCTTTCTTTTTCGTGTAGTTAGTGGCCAAACTTGGGTCAGTGTTGTTCAAGCTCGACGGCACGGTTGGTGCAGTGGCTGATACAGTCGAATGCTGCACCGGGGGTCGTGGGTTCGATTCCCACACGGAACAAATATTTGTATGATCTGCAGGTAGTTGTTCCAGGTCTGGGTGTATTGTATGTGGAATTCATGTCTGTAAACGCACCCACGACACAGGAGAAATCATAGTGTGGGGCAACGTATAAAAAAAAAGCTGCCTAAAGGACTCCGACTTGGTTTATCGACTGCCGTCTAACGACAACAACCGGGACCGACGATTTTAGGTGCCCTTCGAAGCACGGAGACAGTTAGTTCAAATATGCGGTCACACATCTATAGACTGACCACGCCGAGCGTTGCTTAACCTCACCGATTATCGATCAGTGAGTGCAACTGGCTACGAGCGCCTCCAATATATTCTCCATATTATTGCTCAATTATATATATATAAATACTAGCTGGGGCCCGCGGTTTCATCTGCGTTTAATTTCAAAGAAATTTAGAGTACTTCGACATAGACACTTGACATAGAATATATATATTGGATTTCAAGGGTTTTATAGTTTTGCGCGGAACCCTAGTGATTTTTCTAAAATAAAAGTAGCCTTAGTTATGCCTTATAACATCAGCTATCTGCCAGTGAAAGTACCGTCAAAATCGGTCCAGCCGTTTCGGAGATTACCCGGAACAAACAGACAGACAGACAGACAAAAAAATAAAAAATTGTTTTTTTGTTATATATGTTATACCGTATATACTTTCATATGCATTTAGTAAAACGGTGTTATTTTGAGATTACAAACAGACACTTCAATTTTATTTATTTGTATAGATATATTTTATTTTAAACGTTGCCCCACACTATGTTTTCCTGTCATGGGTGCGTTTACATACATAAATTCCACACACAATACACCCAGACCCGGAACAACTACCTGCAGATCATACAAATATTTGTTCCGTGCGGGAATCGAACCCGCGACCCGGAACACAGCAGCCGACTGTGTCAGCCACTGCACCAACCGTGCCGTCAATATTATCCTTGATTATTTATACGTGTATAAATTGTTTGCTAAATCAATAAATTTATAAATAAATAAACAGACATTCACTCAGAAAAACAGACATGAGATAAGGATTCCGGTTTTGCGAGAGTTTTGGAGCGCTAAAACCGTACGTAAACGAATCAACTCTTGTGTATGTATATTTCTTCCATGAAAATGCAGAATTCTTATGCGATGCAATATTATATAAGCAGAAGGGATTATAAATTAGGTTACGAACGCAATAAATCAGTCTTAGTCCTATTGCTACGAGTTACGTTTGTTTGATTTGAGTTAATATAATTTATATATCAGTATAATTATTTGACCTCTGATCGACTATGGTGCTACAGAACATGCCAGTGTGGTTTTGATTCCCACATAAGATGCCGTATTTATACTGCGCAAGTGATTCTCAATGTAATGCCATTTACAGCGAGTAGCTATTTATTAGTGTCAGGATATGAAAGCATTCTTAATAGTAATCGCGCACTGGCTCGGCAACAAAAGCGATGCAGGCGACGCACATCCACCCTTACACACAGATCTCTGCCACGTTACATTAAAGATACGTGCTAAAGGCAGCATGTCACATCACTATTGCAGAGCTGTGTGGTCACGACTACTCTGTTATATCTTTTTGGTTCATACATCATCATATCAGTTGAAGGATGACCACTGCTGGTGTTTTTTTATTTTATTGATGTCAAGTGGAAAATCTACATGAACGTTCTTCGCCCTGGGCAGGGTGAAGGGGTATGCCGGACTCCTACCGGCTGAAACCACTGTCCATCTTAGTTATCGAAGGGGGGCTCCAGGTCCTCGTAAGATAGAGCCACCCATTGGTGCCACGCCTATCATATCAGGATATATATATCTATCTATCAGGGCCTCACTACTTTGTAATCAATTTTTATGCCAATAAAGAATTACTATTACTATTACTACTATTACTATTACTATTACTATTGCCTATAGGCACATCTTGGAGGGGATGATTGTAAAGCGGTCACCCCCTCTAGTGGAAGGCAGCCGGTTTTAAAAAGGTCACCCCCAGGCATTTCTCGGCGTGGATTGTAAAGGATTCCCCCTGCTGGCACACCCTACGGCCTCTCACTCATAGGGGCGTGACTCTGCGTGCTGATACCGGTGCCCCTGGAAAAACAGCAGTGCGTACGTGGTGAGTTATTACAATCCTCCCAAGAAAACCTGCGGGCTGTGGGCCGCTTCCTTAGAGTCGCCTCTCCTCCACTAGAAGGGGTGATCTCTTTAAAAAACCCACTTCACGATGTGCCTATAGGCGTGGTACTAATGTGAGACTCCGCAGCGTAGATGGTAAGAATCCCGAATAACCCTTTCTCCCTTCTCCGAGGCGAGGAAAGACAATGATATTTATACCACAGTGAAAAAAAGATCTCACTATAGAGCTCCTCAATGAAATCATTCTTCCTGAATGTCCTATAATCATTGCAATACACCTAACAATTAACAATATACAATTAACAATATAGCAAAAGTATATAGTAAGAGACGACGAAACGACGATGGTGGTGGTCGGCTATTAATCAAACAATTTACAAAACACCTTAAACACAATTTACACCTTTTACTTTCTTTCTCTTTTATTAATCTTAAAACAAAGCCTGAAACGTTTAAAGGTAGAAATTCTATATTAACTGCAATAGAAAGGCTAAAAGTACTAAATCAACTGTCTTTGCCTACGGCCTAAATATAAGAGATTAGGCCTGTACCAAATGTTTAAGCCGTGAAATATTGCGTATGCTCCTCGAATTATACGACACACATTTTCATAAAGGTTGAATGGAAGACAGTGGAGCTGAAATTATACTAAATATATATTTTCGTTCGAAACGCTTATATGATATTATCAATGAAATATACACGCCCCGATGTAATACTGTGTCTCATAACACCAACAAACCTTGACAGGGGTCCATTTAAATATTACTAGAGATCTTATTCATCAATGCCAAGGATCACCTCGCCTTCGTTCTTGGTATAGGCAGAGTTATTGATCTGGTGATCTCTTTTCCGTGCTCCATCGTGGAAGACCATCATGTTTCAGGGGGTTTCAGGCATGTGGAAATTAGGTGTCAGGGTGGTTGTGACCTAATAGCCATCTCCTCCTGCTTCGAGCAGGATCGTCCATCTCCCGATCCCACGCGAGGATACTGGTCGGTACCCGCATGCCACTCTGCACTGCAGACCGTGATAATTCTGCAGCGCTAGGTGCTTGACAATCGAGCTGACCCCGTAGAGAGCCACGGACCGAACGACACCCTCATAAAAACAATGAATATTAGGATCTGCCGGTGTAGTGAAAGAAGAAAGAAAGAAAGAAAGAAAAAGTTTTTATTTCTACGCGCAATTGACACACACAACACTTAACACAAGACTTAAAACTAGACTTTCTTCAGCCAAAATAATAATAACATTATAAAAAACAGAAATATTAAAAAAATTGTAGCACGGATTTAAAACTTCTCAGTCCGTAAGAAATTAGATCTCTGATAATCCAGTTTATAAAGTCAATGGATCTGTATTATCTGTGGTTAGTGCACCCATTACCTTCTCGACACGGAAGACGAGGGATAGTACTATACCTAGCCCTGCTCATAGATTCCTATACCAAACGGGGTAGGTAGGAATTACCCTTATTTGGTTCGTTTCAAATAAACTCTCATCTCTAATTTACAACATCTATACGAAGACATTAGCCAGGATTAATAAAGAACTATTGGCCTGGGGCAGAAAGATCCTGTGGAGACCACGCACCAGAAAGCGCGTAGCGTGGGATGGCCTTCTATGAGATGGGTAGAGGCCATGGTGAAAGTCGCTGAGCGTCATTGCGGGCGGCATGTACCGATCGCTGCGAAAATCTATGAGGAGTCGTGTGCTCATCAGTGGAAGTCTTTTGGCATTTCATGTCATCATCATCATATGCATGACCTTGTTTAATAGAATTCCAGAATAAATGAGTTTTTAAACAAATCTATAGAGTTTTTAAACAAATTTATAGGGTTTTAAACAATAACAAAGTGTACTAGTTGTGACTAGATAAATTAGAATGGAAGGGAAATACAACGCTTATCCTAATAATTATTTAGCCGAAAATTATATTTCTATCTGATAAACACAAACTAGTACGTAAGCGTAATGAACAGAAAACTACTTTGAACACCAAATTAAATTTATAAAAAAAAACCAAAAAAAAAAAAAAAAAGAACACCAAATTAAGCAATCTTTCTAGTATCTACGCAAAATAATATTTTCTCTTGAATTCATCGATATTGGTGTCGCATTTGTTAATTAAGTTACTAGAGCATGCTAACGAAGTCACAGATAATTTAGCTTGCAGAATAACCTACTTTCCCTGATATTTTATTATGGTTATTGAAATCGCCGCAGGTAAAATCTAAGTCACAGTTACCAGGATGTCGTTAACTCAAATAACTGATAGCTGTTGGGTCAAAAAGGTGCTTGAGACCCCACACCGAAAAAAACACTTATTGGATTTTTTTCAGCAATTGCTTATTCGGTGTTTTATAGACTTTAAACAGAAATGGGCAGAAGTCTTGAAGAAGGTCGCTGGGAGTCCTTGGAAGCGGCTGGCATGTAACCGGTCGTTGTGGATCTATGGGGGAGGCACTCGTTCAGCAGTGGACGTCTTTTGGCTCTTTGGCTATAGAACCTGGCCACCGTAATCTGAGTGACGCATGTACCCCCTAGCGGTTGAGATACAGGTTTGGGACACAGAAGGCTCGACGGTAACGCCACCACCACGGACAAACCATGGCTGATGACTTCGTTCGGGACGCGTACATAGTCTGATTTTTATTCTTAGACCACCGGTGAGACTCCTGCAAGTTGATAAGAGAATTACAATGATATACTTATGTGAATGACGTATATGTAAGATTCTGCGGGGTGGATCCACTGTCCGGATGTCTCAAGTGGTGCAACTGGTTGTAATGAGATCGATTGGTGTATGTCGGGGATGTTTGGGTTTGTGAGATGATGGTTCACAGATACATTTGCCATTGCCATAATTTAATATATCGTTTTACATTGTCAAAATATCCAAATCTTCCTACCCTAAGTTACTTGGGGTTGGCGTGATATGTTTTTCTCTTACATTCTTCCCTGTCAGCTGTCATCATCAGTTACTCATGTGTACCAATCACAGCGGCATCACCTTGAATATTAAGTGCTATTATCTGCTGACATCAAAGAATCCTGAATCGCGTATGTAAAGAGTGAGCAAACTACGCATATATACAGACGGCCAACATCAGCCGTTGGGCTTGGCCTGCCAGACATAACACCCGCCTAGTTGGAGAACCCTCCTTTCCCTACGGAGGAACACCACACCATGTACCTCCATACTGGCGACTCTGAAGTTAATACCTTCGCCCACCAACCTTCTTTTTCCATTACATCCACAAATAATCTATCCATCTTTTTTTGGTCTCCTTCTCTCCCTCCATCCAGTAACACTCATATTCATTGCTCTCATTCATAGTCACATTATCACATTATCCCTCCTCATCGCATGCCTGTGTCGTATGCCATGTGATGAGTAGGGATGAAACGCACGTTTACCCTTCATAACATCAAAGTATGTAGTTATAGCGAATCAATACATCCACAAAACCAATCACACCCATCGCCCATCAAACATCTAAAGCCAGAAAATAATAACACCCCAATAATTTCTATATAAGTTGTGTCATTGTGTTCGCCCCATTTAATAGGGGCAATGGCCCATAAATGTCAGTTTACTGTGAACGCCGCTCGTAACGACATTGTTTAGAGCTTAGCCGTCACGCCAAGAACGGTCGCGTTTTTCGACTTAATGTATGAGAGGACTCACACAGAGCAGTATGGTCATAGTCATTTCGGCTGAATGTAGTCCACTGCTGGACACAGGCCTCCCCCAAAGATCACCACAACGACCGATATGGGTGTGTTGTGGGTTCATTGGGGGGTATTGCCATAATCGCCACGCTTGGCAGGCGGGTTGGCGATCGCAGTTGAGTTGTTGTTAATATACTCGAAGGACGCTGCTGCCCATCCTCTGGCTATATCCTTAGTCGACTTTTACGACACCCACGGGAGGAGATGGGGTGGTGGTATTCTGAGCCGGCACCACACGGCAAAATTAGATAGATAAGATGGTCATAGTGACCACGGTGTATTTTGGAAAAGGTTTTAATGGCACGATGGATGGATTATTCTTCACAGCTCATTGCAGTAATCATCATCATCACAGTAGAAAGACATATACACTTTGAAAATAGGCCTCCCCAAAGATCGCCACAACGAGCGGTCTGGGTTTGTGGGGTGTGTTTTTTTACGTTTTACGTAGGGACAAGATACCTTTATGTTCAATTTTTTTTTGTCAAATAGCTTATTTTAACATTAGGGTAAAACAGAAAAGAATGCGTAAAAGTTTGACTAAAGTGAGTATATTCCGCATTGTGTCCGGGGCTCACCTACCTGCCTGCGGTACGTGGTGAGTATTGGCAACTCTCCCTAAATGATGACACAGTTGTGGAATGCGGGAGGCCTTTTTAGAATGATGACATGGACATGTGAACTTTTGATTCTTACCTCCTCGATTATATAATGTAGAATAATCTACTTAGCAGTCTTTTGAGTGGTTAAATTAATCACTCAGCCTGTAATAGTGCAGTGTTGAACTTGGGACTCTAGGCTCCACGAGGACCAAAACTGCAGAATAACACGCTTGGCTTGGTTTGGTCATCGTAGTATGTTATTATTACCGCGTAAGAGGCCTTCTTTTCTGTCCATCCCCTTAAACTTTTAAGCTTAACGTTTTTTTTCTTTTATTAGAAGGATTTTGTGATCTCAAAATCCTCATATATCAGGCATTTTTACGTCCACTGCTGAACAAAGGCCTCCCCCCTAGACTTACACAATTGTATCATCATTTTGGGGGGAAATATGCCAATACTCACCACGCTTGGCAGGCGGGTTGGTGAGCGCAGTATGGCTACCGTTTCAAAGAAGGGACGCTGCTGCCCATCCCTCTGGTTTAGATTCCCTTAGTCGCCTTTTACGACATCCACGGAAGGAGATGGAGTGGACCTATATTCTTAATCCGGACACCACACGGATTTTCAAAATCAAAATACTCACACGCCTTGAAATTCCGTGTCTATCACATCGATCCGAACTCTTTTGAGTAAAATGTCATGTTATCTATGTTCAGAAATGTGTTTACTCGTATTTTATTGCAGAGTATCCACCCCTTTAAACTATAAGCTCAGGGTATTTCAACTTAAATAAAACCCACATTGCGCCAATTAGGTATTAATTTACCAACAAACAACTTAATTGCTAGTATTAAAGTTAGCAATTAATTAGTTTTAAGAAAGCACAATGCACTCTAAGTCAGCTGTCAGTTAACTAAATATATTATGAAGGTCGAGTCTAGCCTTCAAAATACTAAATTCAATAACTAATATAATAAGTGCTATTTAAGAATACAAGCGTAACAAATGATATCGCACGCCACTCGTTTATTAGAGAGACTGACGTGTTATCCATTGCTTGTAATTAATGTTTGATCTGGTTTTAATTCAAGTGGTTTCTACTGTGAGTGATTTAAGAAAGTTTGAGACCAAAAATAATTAAACAAAGGTGTAAAATTGCGAGATCGCCCTTTATTCAAGGAAAGGTACGTGTACGTGTCGGACTTATACCACCTTACCCCATAAGAATGACTGAAATCGGATTTCTGATCTGAGAGTAATCGAAATAATTAAGATATCATCCAGATAAGCGCAGTAAAATTAACCTGTTTATTTAAGCTGTCTAAAAAACTACTCAATCAAATGTAATAAAATTATATGGAACCAATTCGAAAGTATTTTGCACCAGTATTGAAGCAGAATTGCTCAAATCAGTCAACTCTCGGAGTAATCGGCATACATACATTAAAAAAAAAACGTTTCGAATTGAGAACCTCCTCCTTTTGGAAGTCGGTAAAAATTATCTTATATCTTTCAATATAACACGAAAAGGTATCTGTTATGACCTAATGACCGAATAAACCATTAATTAGATCCAATTATACACTTCGTCCCAGTTTTAATCCTATCCCTACTTCGATTACACTCTTGAGTGAAATATGAACCTAAATTCTCAGTTCATCAACATCATATCAGACACGATGATGCCCAGCCATGATCAAAGGGCTCCCCCTTAGATTTCTACAACAAGCTGTATCATGCCGCTCTCATCCAACGACTCCCAGCGAGCCTCACCAGGTCGTCTGTCCACCTCGTTGCAGGTCGTCCCACGCTGCATTTTCCGGTGCGCGGTCTCCATTCGAGAACCTTTTTGCCCCAATGGCCAGTTCTACGAGCAATGTGCCCCGCCCATTGCCACTGCAGTTTACTAAGCCTTTCAGCTATGTCGATAACTCAGTTCACATGCACGAAATCTTGCAGTATACTTTAGTCTTACAATTGAATTTACAAAATATGATGTCTGCGCTAGTTCTTTACATCTACATCCATTATTTATAATGACGTAATATGTTTGAAATCTATAACAATTCACACAATCATCATCATCATCTCATACAGTCCAGTAAACATAGGCCTCTCCAATGTCATGCCTCAGCTTTTCTCATTCAACTCGTGCCAGCCACCCTGCGAAGATCGTCACTCCGCTGAGCCTGAACCATGGCCTGGAAAACGTAGTGTACTACGTTTTCCAGGCCATGGTCATCACTCTAGAACACGTTTTCCCCAAAATCAGTCGACTCTATAGCTAATATGACTAGCCCATTGCCACTTCAGCTTGCTAATCCGATGGGCTATGTTGGTGACTTTGGTTCTCTGTCTGATCACTTCGGTCCGAATTCGATCCTTTAGAGAAACGCCAAGCATAGCCCTCTACATAGTAGGCAGCAACTTTAAATTTGTTATTTAGCAGAACCGTTCCCATGTTTCTTTACCGTATGTATTACAATTAAAGAATGGGGCGTTGTAGTATAGACGACGAAAACACTCAAGCTGGTTTCCCGAATGCTACCCCTAATTCACACAAATTTAACTGCGATCCGCCATCACTACCACCATATCATCCAAAAGACGTCCACTACTGAACAAAGGCCTCCCCCATAGACTTCCACAATTGTGTCGTCATTTCGGGGGGAACTAGCAAGTACTCACCACGCTTGGCGGGTTGGTGCGCGCAGTATGACTACTTTTCCACAAAAGGGTCACTGCTGCCCATCCCTCTAGTTTAGAATCCCTTAGTCGCCTTTTACGACATCCGGGAAGAGATGGAGTGGTGCTATAATATTCTTAATCCGGACACCACACGGAACTACGATCATACGATAACAAGCTATCCTAGAAATCGTTCTAAGAACTTATCGCTTGCCAGTTGAGCATGCAACCATTGAGCGAATACGTTCATATAATAATGATGTGGTCACATCTGGCACGTGTGAGGTAACACTTCCTTAGTTCCAGTTTGTTTCGTCTGCGTATATCTTTGTTTATTCCAGTCACATAACGCATAACTCCGCGCAGATCCACACGCGAAAGTGAAATGTATCGCCTTGTTGTAAATAGTATCCAACTATTACAGTAAAATAATGTTAAAAAGCTAGACTTATTTATTAATCACATTATTGTTAGAAAATAGACTGGTTTATACTAGCTTTTACATAATGGACTGATACTTTTTAGAGTTCTGTGGTGAAATAAAGAAATATAAGCTCATTTTATTAGAACTTTTGATATCTTCGACAGACTTCTATAAATAAAATAGGGACCTAAAGTCACTTGGCTTCATCCTGACTATTGTTGTCGGTGTGCTGTTCGGATAAAAATATAGCACCACTCCATCTCCTGCCATGGAAGTCGTACACGGAATTTTAGTTTTATTTTTAAAATTTTGCCCCAGATTAGGATTTCTCATGTGTTGTGGGTACAGTTTACAGGCATAAATTTCACATGCACTAACAGTGTGGTGCCGACTTTGACTAGCACCCCCCATCTCTTCTGGTGGGTGTCGCGAAAAGCTATTAAAGGATTACCTGAAAGATGGGCTGCAGCGTACTTCGAGTAAAGGAGAATGGCGGAATTGGACCCACTAATAATGAAGCTACGTTGGAGTATGAATTTAGGTTCATTGCAAATTATTTATTTATAAGACTTTCATATAAAAACTTTAGGTAGTTAGAAGTTCGGGTTCAAAAGTTGTAATGTTATAAAATAATGATAATATATTTATGTTTTGTCTTTTTTTTGTTCCTTTTTTTGTTAATTTTTTTATTATATAAAAAAAACTTTGCAGCGAGTTTCTGATTACATTTCAATATATTTAACGAATTACCCACGACTGAGCAATACTCAAATTATACCGTATTAATAATACTTAAAAATATTAAACACTGAATACAAGTGTAAAATAATGAAAGTATATATTATATAATGTCATAACCACAGAAGTTAAACAAAAACAAGTATTTACAAGGTATAATCTTAAAAATGATACTTTGGTAGTTGGTTGGAATGGAACGTTGTATATTAACGACTTTGAAATTAATATTGATATCGATATTTTTGGGTATCGATGGCTTTTAAACACTTTAAAGGTGCGTATAATGAAAGGAGCCCATGGTGTACCTGCTACAATAGTTCCTGAACACATCCATCATCAGTGTGTCGTGTATTTTACTATGGTATAATCCATTACAATGCATAATATATTAAGATAAGGTGGCGTGGCATGTGCATTTTACAGCTGATTTCATTCAATATAAAAATAACTCTTAGCACAATGGTGCTAAGAGTTACTTCTATATTCCTCTGGCATTATTGGGCTTTGGCAACAACAGCGCGTGAATCGTGCAGCAGTTGTTACATAGTACAGATAATATGTGAGCCAGTGCACCCTAACCTGTCTCTATCTACAATCAAAAGCCACACTGCCTGCGCTGCTGACCCATGAAGTCATTCTTAGAGCGCTGTGGTGCACAGGATTATCAGGCCAGGGAGATGTAGTGTGCGATGTGCATACAGATTAAGTCTTATTTAATGAGTTTATTTTTTTAGGTTATAATCTTCCAGCTTTCATATTTTTTCCCCCCCAAGTCTTTCAAATCACATGCAATTAGCTTTATGCTTAGTTTTATATAGTTCTACAAGTATTAACAAGTTTCCTTAAGGCACGCTATCCCGAAGGATGGGTCCCATAATACATGCAATCTCGCCATTCTCCTTTACAACTAAACTACGATCGCGAACCCGTCCGCCAAGCGAGGCAATTATGAGACCCGCCAGTGAGCACACAACATAAACCCAAACAGGTCCTCGTGGCGATCTTCAGAGTAGGCCTATGTCCAACGGTGGGCGATTTTCGGTTAGTATCATGATAATGATGACTCACACCAAACTCGGATCAACTTCTTGTAGGCCATACAAATTTTTATCCCGTACGAAAATCGAACTCTAGTCACTGCGCCCCACGTGTTATGTGAACTATATGTACTGTATTTCTACGGAACGCTACTGTGGCAGCTCCAGCACGCACTTGGAAGGTTTATAAACAATATTTTTATGGTAATTTGGACATAGAAAAATATTAGCTATTTATCCTCGCGCGTAAGCTGTAATAGATTTCTAAGAAAATAGCTTACAGTATAAAAGAAACAATTCGCTTAACACAAAATGAAAAAATATTTTCTGAGAAATGGTAACAAAATTCAGTACTGAGAAGCGCGCTGCAAAAAAGGAAAATTAAACACTATTTTCAGTAGTTCAAATAAATGTTTATTTAATAAAGACCTACATCAGTGTATCATCATTTCAGCCGAATAAAGTCGACTGCTGGACACAGGCCTCCCCAGGCAGCATACGTTGGAGAAGTGCCCAGCTTGGGCAACGCAGAGTCGTGATCTCTTAGCGGTGGTCAAAGGTGACCTCTCGCTTCCGGCAGTGGCTCGGTCCATCGTCCGGGGTGAGAGCGCGAGGGATGCTGTCGTCTCCTTTTACGAGGACGTGATGCAAGCAAAGGCAGTGGCAGAGTAGGGACGGGCCAAGATCACCTCCAATCCGCGAAAACGCACCGGCCACGGGTACCGGAGGATGGTGCTGAACAATCTCCGACCAATATGAGGAGCGGCCTGCGGGCGACGAGCTAGGGGCGGTCCGCCGCCCGAACAGAAACAGGCCCGAGATAGCGGTGCGAGTGTTCCGCGCGCGCCTTTCTGTAGCATAGGTGTAGCCTTCCCCTCCGCCTTTACTACATGGTGGGGGGCTCGGGGGTCGCGGGCGCGCAGATTGGGGAGTCTGCGTGTTCACACCGAGTGACCCCCGGGAAGACGGCGGTACGCACGTGGTCAGCGCAAAGCGAGACTTGGGGGGGATCCTTCATAATCCTCCCCGAGAAGTTTCTGGGGGGTGACCTTTTTACAGTCGCCTTCCCTCTGTTGGTTAGAGCTACAATCGCGAGCACATTGAGCAAAGCGAGCGTATCGCAGCGGCCGACGATCGCTGTTTCTTAGTTATGCAAAGTTACGGCGTGAAGGCTTTCCAATTTGGGGAGTCTTCGTGCTTATACTGAGTGGCCCCCAGGAAGATGGTGGCGCGCATGTGTTCACGTGTCACCGTGTGCGCAGTACAGCGCACAGCGAAACTTGGGGGATCCTTTACAATCCTCCCCGAGAAGTGCCTGGGCAGGCGATCTTTTTACAGTCACGTTCCCTCCCCTAGAGGGGGTGAACGCTTTACAGTCATCCCCTCCGAGATGTGCCTAAAGGCGTGGCACCAATGGGCGGCTCTAGTGTCATCTTACGAGGAGCCCCCCTTTGGTGTCGAAGATGACCGCTCCAGTGGTTTTAGCTGGTAGGAGTCCCAGCATACCCCTTCGCCCTTCTCCGGGGCGAAGGAAGTTCCATGTAGAATTTCTAATGGAGATAAAAAAAAGGAAAGGTGCGGCCAGCAAGTTCGTACAGAGAAGGGGCCCACCAAAAAGTGAAAAAGTGACATGCCGATACATGCCGGGGGCACGGCCTAAGCAGACAAAGCGTACAACTCACCCCCGGCTAGAGGTAAGAGGAAGGACACCGTGGGGTTTTAGCCGCTTGAGTCCAACATGCCCCACCACCCTTCCCGAGCCAGAGAAAGTCAATGAGGATTATCCCAGACAAAATAAAAAGAGCATTTAGCTGTCATACAGCATAATGTCACTCTGCCCGAACACAAAAGGATAGAAATAGCTTAGTGAGGTACGCCACGCATTAACCCCTCTAATACTGTTAAAATAATGTGATAATACCGTGTGGTGCCAGTTACGCCATCCTTATAGCTTATACAGGACCGATCCCGAAGTCTAGAAAGCAGATGATCTCCGAAAACTAATAACTGGGGTATACAGATATCCTTAGGTTGCCAGAATTTGCCAGGATTTCGGGATTCCGAGTTTCCGTAACGACTATTACAGATATTTCTGCGATGATCAGGACAGCTTAATGTACTCTCTGCGATAGAGGGATCTTGATGTGGAAAGAATGGTCACCCATCCAAAGCCTGACTATGGTAAGCATAGCATTGGTGACAGCGCGGTTGGCGCAGTGGCTCAGTAATTGGCTTTCTGCGCTACGTGTCGCAGGTTCGATCCCCGCATGAAACAAAGATTCGTTTAACCTACGGATGGTTGTTCCGGGTCTGCGTGTTCGTGCATGAGAGATAACTGTACCCACGACACATGAGAAATATTGTAGGACATTGTTAGTAAAAAAAAAGATCTATAATTATGAACTATGCGCTGTTTTGAGATCCAGACAACATATCGTCGAGGATAGTTCAATATTACGTTAGGATCATTGGTAAGTTTCAATTACAAATTCTGCAAGCAAGCAGAAAAGTAAAAAATATTTCAACGTCAACAGTGCACTGGCGCCAAAACTCAATTTGGCTACTTTCGTCACTGACGGCTATTTACTAATGCTAGTTACGCGCTCATTTAAGGTCAGATTACATATTAATATATCAATACGATTGAAGAAATAATTGCAAGCGTATTCATTATTAATCAATACCTAATTTGGTGTTCCCATCGGCAATGAGAGGAAATTGGATGTGTCAGGTTGTCGTCTCGAGCAACTTTTACAATCAATCGAGGAGCGGATTTAATATAACAGTCTCATTAGTATGGAAGACGATACAGAGGCTTAATGTATAGACGTGAATACATTTAATAATATATGGTTCTCTTCTAATAATTGCTCAATTTTGCAGCATTATCGGCTGACAGCGACGACTACATCACTACTTACTTACTGGGTTAGAGTTAGTTTAGTCATAAATTGTGTGCATAATGTAATGTAATGTAGGTTATAAAAAATATCTTGTAACATCGTAACACACATGAATCAGATTAATGCTTAAAATTTCTTTTACGGTAATTCAGAGCATATTAATATAATACAATTTCAACATTTCAGCTGAAAAAGGTCCACTGCTGGACAAAAGCCAAAATTGCCGCAACGACCGGTATGGGATTTTCTTGTGTGGTTTGCCATAATCGCCACGTTTGGCAGACGAGTTGCCGATCACAGTTAGGTTATAGATGTATTCGGTGAACGCTGTTGAGTATCCTTCGGCTAATCCCATATTCACCGTTTACTACACCCACGGGATGAGACTGGGTGGTCGTATTCTTAACCGGCACCACACGGCATAACATTTTATAAAATCTAAATTGTAATACAATAAATATTCATTCAATAAAAATAAATAAATAATGAAGATACTAATAAATTACTCTAAAATCCACATAGAACAAAATGCTTCATCGCAGAAAATACTGAAGTCAGTTGAAAAAATATTTTTAATATCGAAAAATACTACTGGGACATTTCTAACGTTTTTAGTAACGGATCTTTGTTTTTTAATTTTCTTGTTTTTTTTCAGTAGTCATATCTAAATTTAACTTCTGATTAATCTCAAAATGGGGCATATGATTTCAGTGGACTATATATACAGGCTGTAATAAGGCACGTTTTTGACTTTACGGAAGCAATTATCGCTATAATTTTCCTAAATAATTTAAGCTACACTTGTGTTCCGTGTAGTTCCTAGCAAAGATGAAAGCACCACTTTCCACCCATGGCGATGTGAAAGGCGAATACGGGTTGGTATTAAGAGGATGGACAGGAGCATCCTCCAGTGTGCTAATAATTACATACTGCGATCACGAGTCTGCGTCCCAAGAGTGGCGATTATAGCAATATTCCTTATGACTGCTCTTTCTTTAATATATGCTGTCCCACCCTAAGATATCTCCTGTGCCATGGGTACAGTTTACAGATATAAGTCACAAGTACAAACACCCACACCCGAAACAACTATCTGCAGATCATGCAAATATTTGTTCCGTGCAGGGATGGAACCCGCGACACGTAGGGCAAAAAACTAATCGCTACTGCGCCAACCGTGCCTTCGTCATTGTAGTGATCATTGGGAGGCCCATGTAAGCAGGGGACGTTTGCGAACTAATATATGTGTGTGCGTGTGTCTGTGTGTGACGGCAACGCTCCGGAGGGCCACTGAACTCTGAAAGTTCGTATAGAATTCACTTTTAAACCAATTCCAGTCAAAAGTTATTGTACGTGAAGTAGAAGCCAATAATATCTAACAGTATTTAATTGTGTTTTTAAGTATTACTTCAGTAGGGGTGAATACTTTGAGGATAGTTCATTTACCCCATAAAATCATTTTGGAATGAAATAGCATAATAGTCTCTATGATGCTGTTTCAAATAAAACTTTGGCACGGTAGCCGCAGTGGCTAAGCGATTTTCTGCGCTACGCGTCGTAAGTTCGATTCCCATACGTGACAAGTATTGGGTGGCTGGGTCAACACACAGTTTCTAGACATCAATATCAAATGCTCCAACGAGCTAGTGATATTTATGTCCGGAAACTGAAACTTAAATTCTGACGTTTCTTATGTGCCAGCAAGTTGTCATCATGAGAATTATCAGCCGAAGGATGTCCACTGCTGAACAAAGGCCTTCCGCATATATTTCCACAACGAGCGGCAACATGCCGCCAGCATCCAATGGCTCCCAGCTACCTTCACCAGGTCGTCTGTCCATCTCGTTGGAGGTCCCACGCTGGTTTTTCCAGTGCGTGGTCTCAACGGCCATCAGTTCTACATGCTATGTGCCCAACCATTGCCACTTTAGGTTACTAATCATCATCATTTCGGCCGAATGAAGTCCACTGCTGGACACAGGCCTCCCCCAAAGATGTCCACAACGACCGATATGGATGTGTTGTGGGCTCATTGGGGGGTTTTGCCATAATCGCCACGCTTGGCAGACGGGTTGGCGATCGCAGTTGAGTTGTTAATGTACTCGAAGGACGCTGCTGCCCATCCTCCGGCTAATCCCTTAGTCGACTTTTACGACACCCATGGGAGGAGATGGGGTGGTGGCATTCTGAGCCGGCACTAATACTTTCGCACTATTTCGGATCTCTTAATTTCAAATTCGATCTCGCAGAGAAATACCAAGCATAGTTCTCCGTAGCTCGCCGAGTGATCTTGAGCTCTCTATGAGCCCCATAGTGAGTAACCACGTCGCTGTGCCATACGGCATCGCTAGTAACACACTGGTTAAAGATTTTCATCTTGAGCCACTGCGGTGTTGTCGACAAAAAGTACTTAATATGCATATCCAAAAATGAAAATAACTACAGGAGAGTTAATGCATTTTAAGAAGATTTTTAAATAGAGTACAGTTTGGTGAGTATAGGATAATTGTTCCCGCAGGTAGTATGGAAATGTTAGGTTAAGAAGGATATCAAAAACTCTTGGGTGTTAGTTACATCTTGTAACTAACACCCAAGACTTTCTGCGAAGACGAATCGGGGGCCACTTGAAGACCTTGCAAGAAAAGAAGACACCATCATACTTTTTAAAATATGATTATTGAATAAATTACAAACTATATCTACCGCATACTTAATCGCCAGTCAATATTTAACACCCCTAAACTATTTGACACGCTCGTTTCCAGTAAGTAAGCAGGCGACTCTAATAGTTTCGTGGGTCTTAAATATTGATCTGCGTTTCACTATTGGGCGTATGACTATCATCATTATGTTTCATTTAAATACAAAAGACTGATGGTAAATGCGATTATGTGCGTGTGGTGTTCGGATTAAGAATATAGCACTACTCCATCTCCTCCCGTGGATGTCGTTACAGGCAACTAAGGGACTCTAAAGCAAAGGGATGGACAGCAGCGTCCCTTCTGTGGAACAGCATCATGCTGCGCTCACCAAACCGCCGCCAAGCGTGGTGAGTATTATTAAATCCCTTCCAAAATTGTGGGATTCTATGGTTGAGGCCTTTGTTCAGCTGTAGACGTTGTATGCCTGATATGATGATGATGAAATGCGATTACGTTTCAATGAAGTATTTTATTTAAAGTTAAAACGCGTATTACTAGCTGTTGTCTTTTTGATCGTACATAATATAAATCAAACAAAAGTAAAAGGATATGCGACATGTATACACAGACCATGTAAACCCGTGTTGAGACTACTTGAGCCGCGTAAAGCAATACTCATTAAATTTAAAAGCTACTAGTGCAATACGAATGGAAGGCTTGGACTATCATTCAAGGCCGTAGGGACTCATTCTCGTGTTGTTAACTTTTATTTCTTACTAGCTGGGATCCGCGGTTTCACCTGCGATTTAATTTGGCATTTGACACTTGGCATAGAGTATGTATATATGTTGGATTTCATGGGTTTACAATTATTGCGTGGAACTCTAATTATTATTCTAAAATAAACGTAGCCTACGTTATTTTTATAACATCAGCTACCTGCCAGTGAAAGTCCCGTAGATATCGGTCCAGCCATTTCGGAGATTAGCGGGAACAAACAGACAGAGAGACAAAAAAAAAGTATTTTGTTGTAGGTACCTTATATAATTTTATATGCATTTAGTAAAAAGCTGTTTTGACATTACAAACAGACTTCAATTTTTATTTATTTGTAGACGTGAGTTAGCTGGTACACGTACTAGAATAAAAGTTATGGAAGGCTTACTGGTGGTAAGTCTCATGATGTCCATCTAAAGAAAGAAACAATTTATTGTTGCACTAATAACAACACACACACTTGACTAAAATTAAATATCTAGGTAGGTATTACCGCAGTGCCGTCACCAAGTAATTTTTAAACTTTCGACTTTATTGTGTTCCGGTTTGAAGGGAAGTGCTAGTGAAGTTACTGGGTATAAGTGACTAAGAAACTAATATCTCGAGGTGATGAGCGCAATGTGGTCTCACGCAAGATTAGTTCTCGATAGCATGGCATCTCAATTCTCTGGGCATGATGTATTTTAACCGAGTTAATAAAAAAACAATTTGCCGTTTCAATTGTAAAAAAAACTGTAATTCATCAAGAATATTTTGTTATTTCACAGCTATTGTGTTTAATAGGAGACATAGCCTTTTCAATTTCTTCTGCTCCAAACACCAAAAACAATTGAAAAAGGAATTTTTCGCGATATTCTGTCCCCAAATCGCGTTAACCATTCCGCTCAATAAAATAAAGGGACTCATAGTCGAATAAACATAATAATATCTGAATTCAATTTATAAAGTACCCACGGTTCGGACGAAGATAATGTGAAACTTTGAGATGGTCTTTCCTTCCTGTTTATTTTGGTATTAACTGTTTAGGAGTTTGTTTTGTTTTTAAATGTATGTAGTTAGAAGATACTTGTACTTTGTACACCCTATATTGACTGCAGTGTGGGCACATTTCTACTTAAGTAAAATTTAACTTTACTGGATAAGTATTCTTACAGAGATCAGCAAATCGTTTTTCTTGTCATGTGGTTAGTGGCCAATCTTATGTCAGGGTTGTTCAACCCGCCTGCAGGCCTCAGACTTTGCTTAACTACTGCCGTCTTATGACGACAACTGGGACCGACGCCTTTACGTGCCCTCCAAAGCACGGAGTCGCTCAGTTCAAATACAACTACGCAGTCACCCATTTACTCGACCCAGATCGAATCCTACCCGTTGTACTATTGACAAGAACCACTCTAGTGCAAGCATCATCATCATCATCATCGTTTCGGCCGAATGAAGTCCACTGCTGGACACAGGCCTCCCCCAAAGATCACCACAATATAGGTGTGTTGTGTGCTCATTGGGGGGTTTTGCCATAATCACCACGTTTGGCAGGTGGGTTGGCCATCGCAGTTGAGTTGTTAATGTACTCGAAGGACGCTGCTTCCTTACCGGTTAATCCCATAGTCGTCTTTTACGCACCCACGGGAGGAGATGGGGTGGTGCGAATCGTAGCAAACACGGTATTACGGTAGTACAAGCTTAATTAAGCTTAAAAGCGAGGAGGTATCAAGTTATTTTTAAACAATACTCAGGCTTTCATTTGATATGATGATAATGATGGAGGTGGTGATGGTGATGATGATAACTATAATGGTGAAACCGATACCTCTCACTAGTGTTTTTCCTGTATCGTGGGGACAGTATACAAACAGAAGTCTCACACGCTCCAACACCCAGACCCGAAACAATCTGTAGATCATACAAAATGGAACAGTTCCATGCGGAGAAGGTGGATTATACATTTTCATCTAAAGAAAATTCAGTATTATTCCTCAGCTTGCAAAATTTCTATTTGTATTAGCTATAAAGTCTATTCCAGTTCACGGCTGCACTGATTAATTCGATTGCGCTGAACACTCGCAAACAAGCTTACAATACTCTGTTAAATGCATTACGGTAACAGACTAGATTCTGCAGTACCAAATTGTATTTCCAAGGTGGATTATTATTACTATATATCAATGCATAATGTGTATAACATGTTGTATGTGAGTGTAGATAAGGAGCTTAATGTTCATTCTTTGTGGTGTCCAGATTAAGAATATAGCCCCATTCCATCTTCTCTAAAGGATGTCGTATTAAAAGTTGACTAAAAGGCTCTTAACCAGAGGAATAGGCAGGGGCGGTTCCCCTATGGAACAGCAGCTATACTGCACTCACCAACCCGCATGCCAAGCGTGGTCTGTACTGGAAAATTCCTACTAAAATTACGACATTATTATGTAAATTGATGGGGGAGCTTTGTTCAACAGTGGACGTCTTTTGACTGATATGATGATGATGATGGAGCCTAGTAATACTGATAACAAAACTTTCTTCGATAGATTCTTGCATTAAATTGCTTTTGTGTAATTATGACCAGCAAACAAATTAAATTTAATATTTGCAATGCGAACTAGTGTAAGTTATTGATAAAAATTTTAGTCACATCCTGACAACACCATGTTTTTAAAGAAATTGCTATAAAAACTCAGAATGATATAGAAGGTTAAAACCACGTAAAGATAAGTGTAGATAATGTGTAGCATTTAAGAAACCATTAAGAAAATCAAGATATTCTCAGGATTTAACACGCTCAGCGAAGGCATAATAAAATTATATGGTATGTGATGAGATCTCTTAGATAAAATCCAACTGCTCAAACTGACGGTATATTTGATACAATCGCGCACTTTATATTTTGAAGATGTTTCGAGCTATATATAGGAGTTTTCTGTAAGGTTGTGGATTCTATATTCTATTTTTTGGATTCAAAATATACCAAATTAGATGTTACATAATTCGACGAATAGTTTATTTAACCCTTCGTCAAAAATAAAGTCTTCAGATAATCTACGTTGATTATTCTGGCAATATCAAACAAAAACTTAGGCTCAAAAGTATTTGATAATTCCGTCTTCTTCAAACGCATTCGAAAGACAATTTGAAAGATATCTAAAAAACATATATAACGTTTGTGTTAAATTTAAACTTGAAACTCCGTCTGAGGCAAGACTGCAAAAATCTATTTACAGGGGAGAAGTTTGTCTGTTTTCCAAGCTAGTAATTTTAATCGAAGTTCAAGAAAATTCGGTGCCGTTTCTAATATTTATAGGTATCTTGTTCGGAAATTGAAAGGAGATAAAAATGTTTGCAATGATGCGCCCACCTACCTCCATGTCTACCTTGCCTGCGATTGCTGCGAGGAAATGCGCCGGTGCAGTTTCGAGGTTATATGTAGCGAGATTTGATAGGGGAAACCGGACTGTTGTCAGTCGGCAGCGGAGGTGTGAAATATTTTCAAAACTGTGTAATTTTGTGACGAAAGAGCTTTCAGGAAATTATTTGATATTTCTCTTTTGTCTACATATTAAGACAGACAAAAAATGGTTAAGTGTGAGAACTCGCGCCGTAAGAGTGTTCCGTACCAAAATGTCTTACATATTGTCTGGATGCTCAAGTGTACCTATTTATGTAACTAGCTTTCATTTTGCGAATATTATACTGTATGAAATTAACCGCAAATACATGTTTGTTTTTTAATAATTCCTCACGGGATTAGAAAATATAGATTTTTAAAGAATGTATTCCTTCACTTGTGTTAAAAATCCTTCCTTCGTGCCATATGTCAACATTTTAAGTCACCGGAAGTACCCTATAGGTTTTCATCAGTCAGTGTGTGCCGTGTGGTGCCGGCTCAGAATGCCACCACCCCATCTCCTCCCGTGGGTGTCGTAAAAGTCGACTAAGGGATTGGCCGGAGGATGGGCAGCAGCGTCCTTCGAGTACATTAACAACTCAACTGCGATCGCCAACCCGCCTGCCAAGCGTGGCGATTATGGCAGAACCCCCCAATGAGCCCACATCACATACATATCGGTCGTTGTGGTGATCTTTGGGGAGGCCTGTGTCCAGCAGTGGACTTCATTCGGCCGTTAGATAGTCAGTGAGTGGGACTTTTAGTATGAAACACCGTATTGAAAGACCATGTATTTTTATTGTGTTAAACTAGAAACCCATTTTTTATGGAATACAGTATTCTTTATTGTACACACATCAAGCTATACAAAACCAGTTTACGCTGATTTCTTAACATACCGAAAGTCTATATAATGTGAGATCAGCTTATACTGGACTATATAGCTTGATGTGTAGCAGTGTGTACAACCCTTAGAAAAATAACTACTAGGAATAATTCTTTAACAGTAATTGTAAAATGGACGGTCTTATTGCTATTAGCAATTTCTTACATACAACCTTTTATTTGGATGGTCGAAAAAATGGTGGAAAAGACAAAGTGGGTAGTCCGTGGTGTTATTATAATTAAATTAGCGTATCTAGGCAATTAAATATAGGTAGTACGGATCGGTATATATTCCATAAAATAATTAAATATTATATACATATATTACACTACTATATCGGCCATTGATACGTCCGTACGTTGTTCAGTACAAAGGCCTCCCCCATCGATTTTCACAACTGTGTCATCATTTTATAATACCCCCTATTTGCCAATACTCACCACGCTTGGCAGGCGGGTTGGTAAGCGCAGTACCCCGGTTGACAAAAGGGACGCTGCTCTCCCTCTGGTTTAGATTCCCTTAGTCGCCTTTTACGACATCCACGGGTGGAGATGGAGTGGTGCTATAGTCTTAATCCAGACACCACACATATTATACTATAAACAACCATATATTATACTTTATACAATACAATATAAAAAATCCATAAGAATACAGGATATCTCACATAAATATAATAAATATATGGAAAATACATAGGAGAAGTAAAAACAATAAACATTTAAACAGACAGGTAATGTTACTTTAACAAGTTTTTTTTAAATAGTTAATGATTGATCGTCATTTGATAGACACGGGCAGTGCATTCCCTAATCGTCAACCTGAACTGTATAGTGCTTATCACAAAATTTGGTAGAAATAATTGGCATCTCAAGTCTCAGACTCTCCGATGATCTTAGGAATCTCGAAGTTGCGTTCATGCGTCATTATGGAAGTTAAAAGGTTCTTTAAGGTAAGAGGGGTTTGCAGGATTAAACAAAATACAGTAAAGCAAGG
Source organism: Diloba caeruleocephala (assembly GCA_947459985.1). Lineage (NCBI taxonomy): Eukaryota > Metazoa > Arthropoda > Insecta > Lepidoptera > Noctuidae > Diloba > Diloba caeruleocephala. The sequence continues at coordinate 1,640,043 of OX381611.1, read as the reverse complement.
ATAGCATGAGAATTCTTATTAATTACTTTGACAGCAGTATGAGGCTACCGACCTCAGTATTCCATATTATTTCTAACTTGATACCTCAAGCCGTTTCCGAAAAAAGGGCCTTGGTAAAGGCAGACAGACAGATGGACAGCGAAGTGATTCTATAGGGGTTCCGTTTCTCCATTATGAGATATGGAATCCCAAAAATGAAATCCATCTAAGCGCTCGCTTTTAAAGAACAGCATAATAGTAACTGTGGAGGTGGATGACCTTACAGTTTTCTTGCACAAAAAGTACCTTGTAACTCGTTTTCATCTAAAGTATCTTGTTATTAAGTTAAGATCTTACTTTTCGTGAAAACATTCTAAAATATTTTAAATACATTTTTACTTTTCTAAACCAATTAGTTTTCACAAAATTCAATTTAAAATAATGAACCTTTCGTGAAACGTCAAGTAAACAAAAGCTACATTTGGAAAAACAGTAGTGTCGCCCTTAGCCTAGACTCAATATTTAAAAACAAGGTTACCTCAAGTAACTTTAAGTTCACGTTTCTTTAACTCAAGTCGTTATAAATATAGTTTTTCAATTCTCTTATTCCCGGTTTCTATATCTTGCCGACAGTTATTAGTTGATGACGAAGCATAGCTCCATAGGTAGGTTTACTGGTGGTAGTTAGTACAAGAGGCTGGCTAGGTAGGTACTACCGCAGTGCCACATATTCGCCGCTAAGCAGTGTTTAAACTTTAGAGATTACTGTGCTCCGGTTTGAAGGGCACTGTAGCTAGCGACATTATTCGGCGTAAGGGACTAAATAAATTTACGTCGCGAGGTGACGAGAGCCATGAATTGTTGCGGTCCATCTGTTAGCGGTTTATATTTATACTTGATTGCCTCCAACAGCCATCTATCCTTCAACACGCACCATCACATTGACGCATCAATATCATAAATACTTTAAAAATAAATTACTAACAGAATTAAAAACAAAATTCGCTCGGCTACCAACTGTTCTCCACCCTAAAATATTTATTTATCGAAATATACGCCGTTTGCTCTCAGCACAGATTGGATGCTGATATCGTTTGGATGCGGCCGTGATTTCCGTGGCTCGAATTGTTTGCTATATCACGTTTTATTTGCTGACTATTAATAAAATGTTTTGTTTTGTTGTTTATGCTTTGGAAGGGAGGAAACAAGCCTGTTAGCTTGATTGTTATCAGATAATTTAGAACAGATGGTTAGTACCCACATCATAATCAACCCATTACTGTCCCACTGCGCACGGTCCATCACGCTGGCCTAGTGCAGGTGGTCTCCACACACCATTGAGAATATTTTGGAACCTTCTCAGGTGTGTACTTTCCCTTATGATCTTCCTTCACTGTTAAATAGGCTATCACTGCTACTCGTAGTAGCTACATATAAACAGATTATATAGTTAACTGACACAATAACAAATTGTATTGTAAAAGTGTTAGTAGGTGCTTGTTTAGACTCCCAGGAAGACGGCGTGGCGCGTACGTGGTGACATGCCACCATGTACACAGTGCAGATCGAGGCTACAGCGGGATCCTTTATGATCGCCTCCGAGATGTGCCGGGAGGGTCAAATAAAAAGAAAAAGTAAAAAGGCATTATTTTTTAAACTATGACAAGTAATAACATAATCAGCCGACTACTGTACCGCTGCTAGGCATGGGCCTCATCTCACGATGAGAAAGGTTAGGCCCTTGTCTACCACGCTGGCCTATTGCGGGTTAGTGGACTACATACACCATTGAAAACATTTTTGAAGCCCTCTCAGGTGTTCAGGTTTCCTCACGATGTTTTTCTTCACCGTTAACGCAATCGCGATAGTCAAATTCTGACTAGTAATTACGCAGTTCTAATTATGAAACTACAGTTACATTTTCGTTACTTTTTTGTTACTTATTTTTATTGGTATCCAGTGGAAATTCTACATGAACTTCCTTCGCTCCGGGAATGGCTAAGGGGTATGCCGGAGTCCTACCAGCTAAAACCATTGGAGCGGTCATCTTCGGCACCAAAGGGGGGCTCCAGGTCCTCGTAAGATCACACTAGAGCCATATTTTCGTTACCTACGTCATAAATTGGAACAGTTATCATTATAAGAAATATTGGTATCTCCGGTACATTGACACCGCTACGGGTGCAATAGGTAACGAGGCTGTGGCAGCCATGTTGTGTAACGTGCCTTCATATGGTACGTGTGTGAATACGTCATCTTATGACGCAGCAGCAGCGGAAAGCATTACACTGTCGTACCGTCTGGACGCAACGCTGCTACAACAACGATGGCATTATACATTTGTGTACACTTAAAAGCCAAATTTTATTTTGTTACTACCGTGGCTATGCATGTTTGGTCGCCCAGTGAAAATTCATCATGAACTTCCTTCATTCCGGGGCAGGACGAAGGCTAATGCCGGAATCCTAACGGCTAAAACCACTGGAGCGGTCATCTTCGGCACCGAAGGGGGGCTCCAGGTCCTCCTACGATCACAGTGTTATGCCCCTAATAAACGGCATCTTAATAAAACAGAGCATACAGATAAATGTGTAATTTACGGAACAGTATTATTATATTCACGCGTTGCACTTTTACGAAGGCACCAGAAATGCAAACCACGAATATAAACCTAGGAATTATTTTAGCAAAGCCATGATAATGCCGAGATAATGAGAGATGTAGCTCGCAGACGCGGCGGAAATGTCGGACTACGAAAAATATTTAACTACTTCCTTGCAAACAAGAAACTATGTTTTATATCTTTTTAAATCACAGCTGCATTAAGTTCGTGCTTGTTATATTATAATCTCACTTTTATTTATACGCCATGTGTAATGTGAAGTTTTGGTAGTGTTTTGGCAAAAAGTAATTACTTAATATTTTAAATTTATAAAACCACAACATAATTTATTAGCTATTTATTTTATTTTGTTTATTTATTTGTCACTAAATGATTACGATATTTTTTTGAAAGCTCTGATTCCTGAACTAGTCTATAATCTAGGCCGTGTGTCAGAAATCAGTTTGTGGCGACACCTACATCGCCAGCATAACTACAACTTACAACGACATCTACTTGAATATTAATTACAACTCTCCAATGACGTCAAAGAATCCTGAATCACGCGTGTAAAGTGTTCGCGCGACGCTGCATATATACAGTCACCCAACATCAACCGTAGGGCTTCAGCCCGCCAGGCATACCATCCGCCTGGCTGGAGGATCCTCCCATTTCTATGGAGGAACACCAGCCCTTGTTCACCATACTGGTGACCCCTGACCAAGAACATCAGCGCAGCTTTCACGATGCAAAGAAGCAGTTACTTCGCATCATCGCTATCACTCCCCACCATTCGCAAGAAGCAGCAAGCAGCAATTCACACTGCCAGCCAGCAATCTCGGCCAGAAGGTTATACCACAAGTTGCAGCAAATGCAAGCCTGGTCCTTAACTACATCAGCCCCTTCTCTTCAGCATGGCACAGCACACTGCACCTACAGCCGGTCCAGGCAGAAAGACTTCTCCTGGTCCATGCAGCAGCCAGCCACTACGCTTCACTGCACCACTCCGACTCACTGGAGAATAGCAGCATCAGCCCCGACGCACTGGGGATATTCACCATAAGCAGTTCCAACTCACTGGGACTCTATGACGGGGCTTTGGTCAGCAGTAAACTTCTTTTGGCCGATATGATGAGTACTATTAGTAAATCGAACAGTAACTGGTCCAGCATGTGCCAGGCAGCTGATGCCTAGCGCTGGTTTTCAAGTGGAACCTACTTTAGGTGTGACACATGGATAGCCATGGATAGAGTATACAGCCTTACCGGTACATATGTACATGCGAATGCTGCTTTATAAATTGGGAATTAGGTGCTGTGTATAATGTACTGAACGATCATTTCATACTATATGTGCGATTGTCGATGGGAATGTAACGCTGATAATTTGATTCAAATCTTTTATTTCGGAGTCAATTCAATTTAATAATATCAAAGTTAATGTTCCTACTCCATAGATAATAGTTAGATCGTAACGCGGCTCGAAAATACATCCATCACAACAATGACTACAATTAATCTTCGTTGCAAAGTCCTTTGCGTCACTACTTCTCCCTTGAGATTTACTTAATATATTTAATTTAATAATACACACATACACATGTACATTCATAAACAAAACTCCCAAAGCTTACACACATAGTCAAAAAGTACGGCTTCTATCTTTACAATAGCATCCAAACAAAAAGTCTCTCCAATACACACACACTGCCACCCACACAAGTTTTTTAAGACAAAACATTCCATTACCCAGATGTCCGTCACACACACATACACGTTAAATGTATTACGATTGATGGAATTGAATTGCCATATAATCCAGGATTATTGCTTCGTACTCAGAGCTACTGTTAGCAAACATAATATATTATACGGAGAATGGAACTAATAGTACCTAATACATTTTCAGTACTATAATAGTGAGATTTAATATCCTTAGTTTTAGTGTATAATTCCATATCGGGATTTAAAATCCAATATCAGTTTTTTTTATTCATTGGTGAATTGTTTGTTAATACGGATGCAGTTTCAGAATAATATCAATACTGTTTTGCATACTAAATGTAAAAATAAAGCACACTCTTTGGTAGCCTAAACGTAGGTACCTCAGAGGGCAACGTGTCCCAATCAATCGTGTGACACCTCCAGACCAGCTGAGTGCATCTCCACCTACGTTTGGTGGCATGTGGACTCGGTCATGCATCTTCCATGGGTGACTACTTGTGGAGCCCACACGGTGTGGGGCTGGTGGGAACGCAGGACATGGTCCCGTTGTCGGACTATCGTCACACAGAATACTTTATCTCTTATCTTATCTTTAAAAAACGTTGCCCCACACTAGGATTTCTCCTGTGTCGTGGGTGCGTTTACAGACATGAATTCCACATACAATACACCCAGACCTGGAACAAATACAAATACATGCAGATCATACATATTTTGTTCCGTGCGGGAATTGAACTTCCAACTTATTCAGGTCCTAGCCAGCCCCCACAACGATCACATAGCTCAAACAAGAGATGCTTGTAGCAGCTATCAACGTCGCAACGTGGTCAGTCGTCGACCAAGGGATCGATCGAGGCGAGCATGTTACTTACCACCAGACGAAGATATTGACTGGACAGTGCTGTAACCAGCTCATGATTTAGAAAGCCTAATAACAGTAATAACAGTTAAAATCATACATTAGACATGTGTAAATAATGAATTTGAATCTATAAGTAATGAATCTATAGGTTTTATGGTTAATTTTGCAATAAAACTGTAAAATATAATTATAGTTAAAACACATCACGCACATACGCACACACACATACCTACAAAACTCTTAGAGATCTACTACTTATGCTATATATAGCTCTGGCGGCCCCCCTCTGATCGGCCAATTAAGGCAAGCCAGGGTTGAAAATCCTACGGGCACTCATGGGGTACCACTCCAACCAACCAATAAAGGCAAGCCGGAGACGAGGCCCTGACTGACTCTCTGGAGCATTCGGGTACGCAGTGTCGCCGCTCACATTCAGCTCGCCACAAACTGCCCTGCGTTCTGTAAGCTACTTAATATACTTTTTTTTTACTTATGACATACTTTTTTTTTATATCAGAAGGTAGGAAGAAATCAAGCAGCTACTTTAATCTGCCCTCCAGTATTACCTTATCCCATGGTGAGATAACGACTGCCCAGAGGGGTTTTATTATTATTATTATCTACATGTCTCTCTATTACACGGGTTTATATCCCCTGTAAGGGGGAACCCGGTCTTTTGATAGGCTTACGCGGGGACATGGGTCCAACACGCAGAGGCCCTTTAGAGAATTTTAATCTAAAATGTAATGGGACACTAACCGGGAACTCTCCATGGCTACACTATAAAATGCAGTCTCGGATTGTCCCCGGAGGTGTAAAACTATTGTTATTATTATTATTACATCAACCACGTTTGAAATGAAATATAAAATAAGAAGCACGTTTTTTTTAAATTTGATATTTCGGGGTGGGTGCTCAATATTAAAGGTAGATTCATTTATGAGAGTATAAGATGTTAAACGTTGCCCCGCATTGGGATTTCTCCTGTGTCATGCGTTTACAGACAAATTCCACACACAATACACCCAGACCCGGAAGAACTACCTGCAGATCATACAAATATTTGTTCCGTGCGGGAATCGAACCCACGACCCCCGGCGCAGCAGTCGACTGTATCAGCCACTGCACCAACCGTGCCGTCAGATTCGTATTATCGTATGATTAGATCGAATATTTTTTCTTCTTCTTAAACCATTTACAGGCACTTATGAATATTCCAAATTTAGTAGTCGTGGTCCAAGATGTCGATTTTCTATGGAGAAAAACGGTTAACACACTCTATAGTAGGTATGTTTATATAAAAATAAACGGGAATTAGCAGACTCTCTGCTCGTAACCACGATCGGTGCAACCCGGTTGAAACGTGAAAATACTCAAAAGTAATTTCGCTTTCATTCCCGTTTAGAATAGAATAGAATAGAATAGAATATTCTTCATTGTACATCATTTTAAAAACAACTACTAGGAATAAATTAATGAACACTAATTGTACAATGGGCGGTCTTATTGCTATTAGCGATTTCTTACAGACAACCTTTGGATGGACAAGAAAAAGATGGACAAAGACAAAGGGGTATTCCGTGGTGTACTTATTATATTAATATAATCAAATTATGAATCTATTAAATATAATACAAATGGGTATTTATTCCATAAATTACTTAAATAATATGCACACATATACAACAACATATAATAATTTATACAATACATTACAAATAATCAATATATACATATATACAACCGTATACTATACTTTATCCAAATTTCCCGTTTCTTTATATATAACCACGTAACATAGTAATAATGGATGAATACCTAATAACATTATGGTATTAAATAAATTGTTCAATAAAGACGTTTAGTACTGGGGAAGCCATGACCTTGAAATTATCGCTATGCCATGCCACCTTCATGACAGGAACGGAGGGATCTAACGAAGCACATGTACTGTTTGGTAAAATGCACTGCAGTACTAGCCTAGCCGGACCACTACCACCAGTGAACAACAGTATATAGCCCCAAATAAATGCATACTAAATCAAATACCACTGCTAATTAGCAGTTACGTTTTGAACACTGCAGCATCCATCAGCCCGAGTTCAGTTAGCCGACAAATAAATAGCCTCTCACCATGAAAAACCTTCCGTCATGCATAAAAGCCATAAAAGTAAAGAGTGAAAAGAAGATAATGAGTGAAATGAAAATAAAACATGACAATAAAATTCCGCTCATCCGCTCTGTACACGAAAAATCCTCTAGTACCACCAGTACAGAAAAACACAGAGCTGTTCTGTAATTTTTTATTAAAACTTTACGCGCTCCGTTGCGCTTGCGTTTTTGCAGCGTTTTCATTTCAAGTTGCTATGTGCATACTCATTTGTTATCATGGAATTATTATTGATCGTCAAGGTAAGGGAAGCGTAGCGATAGATAAAATTGTATGCGTTTATTATAACTATTTGGTTAATTGGAATACCAGCGATGGTCACAACCGCCTCAATTAATAACAGAAATTCTAAAGTGAAAATACTACGGCGAACGAACATTTGTAGCCTTGCCTCGACAAGTGCATCGTTTTTAATGAGCCTTTTAGTATGTCTATCAATCTCCTCAACCACTTCAAGCTGTTACTTGGCGGTACCGTCCCAAAGATGAAAGCAGTATTACATACACGATCAAACTTGCACTGGGTATAAGTAGAGAAACTGATCCGGTGTGAAGTACCGCCTCACCTTCGATAGGAAGCCCAGCTTTCTTGCAGGCTAAGAATGACTCATAAACGCTCTACAATGCCAATTATATGTATGTAGGTAACCTGCTTTCATTATTCAACGAGCTTTAGAGGAGTAACGGCATTGAATTTCCATAAATTATCCTCCGGATTAAGAATATAGCACCACTCCATTTCCTCCCGTGGATGTCGTATACGGCGACTAAGAGACTCTAAACCAGAGGGATGGGCAGCAGAATCCCTTCTGTGGAACAGCAGATTTTCTGCGCTCGCCAACCTGCCTGCCAAGCATGGTGAGTACTGGCAATTTCACCCCAATATGATGACACAGTTGTGGAAATCTATGGGGGAGGCCTGTGTTAAGCAGCGGACGATGTATGGCTGATGAGAGAGAGAGAGAAGCTATGTTCATGATTCCAACGAATAATCAACATTAATATGTGTAGAGTATTGCTGAATATTGCAAAAATCTGTTTGATTTTCAGATGCACTACTGCAATTGAGATAACTATATTTTATTATGAAATGAGACCAAATTTGTGTGGAAATTTTAGTATTAAATGTTGCATAAAATCATTTTCAGTGTCGACGATATAAACTTGTTAATGAAGGTGATAAATTTTAGTATTAAATGTTGCATAAAATCATTTTCAGTGTCGACGATATAAACTTGTTAATGAAGGTGATAAATTTTAGTGTAACATAAGTGTTAAAAATATATTAATTCTCACATGGATTCAAACAAAAAGTATGTTTGAATATATGTTAAAAAGTTTCTTGCGTACACCTTGGAGCATACGTTCAGCTCAATCGTCTCTTTAACACCGCTGGTATTAAAGATACGAATATCGTGACACAAGGGCTTCCATATCCACCTATAAGGCGGCCGGTATTCTTATCATCGGAGGACTGGTGCGACATGTCACGTCTCTTTTAGTTTGTATTATGGTGTAATTTATTTAAGTACTTTTAGAGAAGCAGGTTATTATAATTTTAATGGACATGAATTTCAAAATTTCTAAAAACTAAACCTCCGTGTGGTGCCGGCTCAGAATGCCACCACCCCATCTCCTCCCATGGGTGTCGTAAAAGTTGACTAAGGGATTAGCCGGAGGATGGGCAGCAGCGTCCTTCGAGTACATTAACAACTCAACTGCGATCGCCAACCCGCCCGCCAAGCGTGGCGATTAAGGCAAAACCCCCCCAATGAGCCCACAACACATCCATATCGGCGGTTGTGGTGATCTTTGGGGGAGGCCTGTGTCCAGCAGTGGACTTCATTCGGCCGAAATGATGAAACCTCTCGCATAACCACTGTAGAACACTTCAAAATAATACAATTTAAAAAAAAGTGTGTTTTCTGAAATAGATATTATAGTCATTATATTAGACAAAGGACTCCACTGTTAAACAAAAACCTCCCCCATATTGTACTTGTATACAAGTGTCATCGTTTTGGGAGGAATTCGGCAGTACACACCACGCTTAACACGCAGATTAGTAAGCGCTGAGTGGCTGCTGTTCCAAGGAGGAGATGCTTCTGCACATTCCTCTGGTATAGAGTCCCTTAGTCGTCTTTTACAACATCCACAGGAGGAGAGGGAATGGTGTTACATTCTCAAACTGTTACTATATCGTTTATGAGCACCACCAATTCCTATTTATTATTCTTATGGTACCACATGCAATTTACCACAATGTACATACTCTTACAAAACACAGAATTGCATGCAATAATGAAACAAAGCTTGAATTATAATATGCGGTATACACTACTGAAATAATAGGTATGAAATAATTATCACAGCTTGTCTTTTTATACAGAACAAACAGACCAACCCATACGTAATTATATGTCCCATCCCGCCTTATTGCCCTCACGTATACCCTTCACTAGCAGCCCTCCCATCCTAGTAATGAGTCCAACGGACCTGACATTCACATGAGTTTCAAATGAAACAAAAACAATAACCCGAAAGTCCATTCAACGAAAATTAAATACATCGAGAGAGGTTTTTTTTTACAAATTAATTTCTTTGCGTCGAGGGTCACAATTCTTTAAAAAATAACAGTGCGAGAGAAGCCTTGGATTAACAATTAAGATTAGGGTGTCTAAATGAAAGTTAAACAAAAGGTGTCGTTTGACGGCCTCCCACGGCACAGATAAAAAATGTGAATAAATTGTCCGGTTAATAGTATTGCGGAGGTCACATTGGGGCTATACCCTTTTTATTTTATGTGGGAGATGCAAATTTCTGGCGCAAGCAAATATTGCGCAGAATTAACTTAGAGGAAAGATGTGTTCTTACACCTTTCATAAAACATGATTCATATAAACGTTAGCTGTTATTTTCGTGTGATTCCTGGAAAATAATAATAAATAAGACCACCCGTCTCATTGGTGTCGTAAAAGGTGACCAAGGGTTGATATCAAGAGGATGGTCAGCAGCATTCCCCCATATGGTAATAGCAACTACTGCAATCACCAAGCCGCCTGCCAAGCGTGGTGATTTTGGAAATATCGCCTATGACCGCACCGATTGTTTACTGATCAGCAAATGCTGCGATAGCGCTATGAGTGCCTTTTTACTCTTAATACTATATTTAACAATAAGCCCGCTGCCGAACTGTCTCTAGCGAGCTCACAAGGTACTGAAAGTAAACGATAACTTTGCTTATGTTGCAGTCTTTACCAATTTTTTTTTAAATTCAATATAATACAAAACAGCAGTGCAGATAAGACTGCTATTTTGTGGTAAAAGTCAACAACGGTTAATTGGAAACTCCATTTATATATAAAAAACATGTTCCCTAGAAAAAGTTCTTAATACAAATTAAAATTAAAAAGTTTTTAGCGAGCTAGGGTTCGTTCAATGCAATATTTTATTCCCTAAAACAAGCAACACTATCATACCTTCTTTGAGAAGCCCAAGGCCGCTCCGAGCTGTAATTTCAAACAAAGCGCATAATACAATCAACGAACGCCACATCAGGATCGTTTGTAAGCCATTTTATTACATGTACAGCTGAAACCGAGTGAAAATAATCACAACTTTTAATAACCTTTGTTCAGGGAGGCAGTATTATTTTAGGGTAGGGTTGGCCAACATCAATACAGAACACCTTTAAGTTGCCGGCAAAAAATGTTCTACGCGTGGGTGTCGTAGGGGATTTTGTTGGATGGCCCATCTCTTGACCTTCGTACTCTTGGCTGTCAACGACCCAGAGTTCAGGGTTTGCTTGTTGATTAGAGATTGGGTGCTTCGAGTGTAGGGGAAGTTGGCGGTTTGAAAACTAGGTTCTAGGATCGGGGAAGAACTCTCTCTGCAGCAGAAGTAGTGTTGCCTATGCTGGCAAAGCATAGGAGGAGGAGGTAGGAGTCTGGCATGGCCCTTCACCTTTCTCCAGGACGGAGGAATTACATGATGTATTATATTATATGGTTGAACCGGGTAAAAAAAGTGGAAGCTCTGTCACTCATGCTAAGCAACACCGGGAAGATGAAACGCACGGATTTGATCCGGCAGGTGCGCAGATACAATAGCACTTTTCAGTCCTTTACATGTTCCGTGTAACCCGGCTTTAGATTGTAATTTTTCGAGTTCCTGGAATCACGATACTATATACCATAAGAGGCACACAAAGGGATGTGTTATGAACTTCACTGGATTAACTAAATTAGGGCCTATATCACAACAATTTATTTTATCGTTTCTAAAACTTGCATAATATGTAGTTTTATTTTTCGCACAGGTAATCCTGGTTTATTCCGACCTTTTGATATATAAAAAAGTAAGTCATTAAAAAAAAAGTATATTAAGTAGCTTACGGAACGCAGGGCAGTTTGTGGCGAGCTGAATGTGAGTGGCGACACTGTGTACCCGAATGCTCCAGAAAGTCGGTCGGCTTGCCTTAGTTGGCTCATCAGAGGGGGGCCACCAGAGCTATATGCTCGGGGGTGGAAGTGTCTAATGGCGTAATAACGGGGAAACCCGCTCCAAGTCTTCGAGACCCGCGATGGTGAAACCGGTGCCGCACCTATCAGCACTCCTGGCTCACACCAGTGTTGTTCCTTGTCACCTATAGTGGTTGCCACTTAGTGGGCCCATCTTGTGAGTGGCAAGTCGCTGTTTGCCACAGAATTTCACTTTATAGGTTGAAAGGCAGACTCCGTTTTTTCCGTTTTTCTTAGTGTTAAATCCATTTAGCACCCATTGCAATAGACCTTATACATGTAGGTTCTATTTTATACAATATATTTGATACCTCCGGGGACAATCTGAGCCTGTATTTTATAGTGCAGCCATGGAGAGTCCCAGTTAGTGTCCCATTACATTTTAGATTAAAATTCTCTAAAGGGCCTCTGCATGTATGATCCATGTCCCAGCGTACGCCTATCAAAAGACCGGGTTCCCTCTAACAGGGGACATAAGCCCGTGAATAGAGAAACATAATACTTAATTTCCAGTTTAGAATTTTACAGCAAGTTCACTGTGTAGGAAAGATATATATATTTTCTTATAAATTGTAAGTCATCACTGAGTTTAAGCCTCTGGCACCCAAGCTAAGATTAACGTTCATAGAGGATATTACCTTGAAAATCACGTTTATTTTGATGATCGCTGGATGTTGTTATCAGCACACAAGAGGATGATGCCTTCCATCCTCTTGATGTCAACCTTTATTCGCCTGTGGCGACACCTAATTCGCCAGAAATACAACTACAACTTACAACGACATCTACTTGACTATTAAATGCAACTCTCCGATGACGTCAAAGCATCCTGAATCACGCTATTAAAGTGTTCGCGCAACGCAGCAGATATACAGTCGCCCAACATCAATCGTTGGGGCTTCGGCCTGCTAGGCATACCACCCGCCTGGATGGAGGCTCCCTTTTCTATGGAGGAACACCACACCTTGTTCCCTATACGCCTTTTACGACAACAATGGGTGGAGAGGGATAGTCTATTAATTACCGGGACTCACACGGCAACACAATGCAGAAAAAACATTTTTTTAAATAGAGGCTAGTTTTATAATGTGTCCCGTCCCTATTCAGGCTTTGTAAGCACTGTGAAATTGAAATTGCAGCTCCCCGGGTCGTTGACCTTCGTCGCAAATAATTACAAAACCTGTTCTTATTTAATAACGCCAATTATTTTTAAGTTTAGCACTGATATTTTAGTTCGGATTAAAATTTAATAGAACTTTGAGCGGAGTTGTAGTTAAGTGAAGATTATATTATGACTTGGAACAAGAATATAATTTAGAAAAGAACAATATTAATGTTTCGAGCAGTGTAAGATAATTGGGCTTCGTGCTTTAAAATATCGTTCACGATTATTCAAAATAATTTTTATGCTGTACTTATAGTAGAAGAGTAAATGTAAGTTTACATACATATTGAATGTCTGGTGCAACCATAAACTGTCTGCAACCGCAGTAATATTGGTTATATTATAACTGAAGTCAGTAAATCAGCGGTCAAAGTCAGTTGCACTCACTGATAGGTAAACAATCAGTGAGGTAAAGCATTTGCCGTGTGGTGCCGGCTCAGAATGCCACCACCCCATCTCCTCCCATGGGTGTCGTAAAAGTCGACTAAGGGATTAGCCGGAGGATGGGCAGCAGCGTTCTTGGAGTACATGAACAACTCAACTGCGATCGCCAACCCGCCTGCCAAGCGTGGCGATTATGGCAAAACCCTCCAATGAGCGAGAACACATCCATATCGGTGGTTGTGGTGATCTTTGGGGGAGGCCTGTGTCCAGCAGTGGACTTCACTCGGCCGAAATGATGAGGTAAAGCAAGGAGGAGCGGCGCGGTCAGTCAATGCATGGGTGACCACATAGTGGTGTTTTAGCTGAGCGACTCCGTGATTCAGTGGCACGCAAAATCGTCGCTCACGGTTGTTGTCATTAGGCGGCAGTCGTTTACCCGAGTAGAGGCCTTTATCATTCCGGCCGAATGAGGTCCACTGCTGGACACAGGCCTCCCCCAAAGATCACCACAACCACCGATATGGATGTGTTCTCGCTCATTGGAGGGTTTTGCCATAATCGCCACGCTTGGCAGGCGGGTTGGCGATCGCAGTTGAGTTGTTAATGTACTCGAAGGACGCTGCTGCCCATCCTCCGGCTAATCCCTTAGTCGACTTTTAAGACACCCATGGAATGAGTTGAGTTGGTTCTGCTTAGCCGGCACCACACGACAAATTAATACATAGGTTTCCGATTTATGTATACAGAATATATAAAGTATATATTTATGACGGTTGCTGCACAGTTTACAGGAAGGTGACAAGAGCAAAGGCGACGACAAAACTAAAATACCTCATTTTTGGGTTGCGATCCTCCGAAGAAAAAAACGGTGGACCCCTTATAGGTGCGTGCGTTTGTCACATTAGCTGGAGGATGGGCAACAGCGCCCTTCGAGTACATTAACAACTCCACTGCGATCGGCAGCTCGTCCGCCAAAAACTCCCCAGTGAGCACTCTACACACCCATACATATTGTAGTGGCGATCTGTGGGGCAGGCCTGTGTTCAGCAGTGGACTTTATTCTGCTGAAATAATGACTCTCGAAAATCGTCAATAAATGGACGCATTAATCACGAACGTTATCTCAATCTTGTTTAAGCACTAAATATGTATACACATGCTAACGTTATATCTACAATTTGTGCCTTTTATGAGTTCTAAGTATATTCTGTATTAACCTGAATGTATTTTCTTTTGAAATCGAATGAATACGACGATAACTATTTGACTATCTATGATTAATTTTGTCGTCTGCCTATTACAGTAATTGGCGGCCTATTATAGCGTCTAGTCTACGTAAGCTTCGATCGAGTTCAGCTTAATCCAAAGCCACCTACACAACATGTAATCTGATATTTTCGTAAGTAGTTAAGTTATTCTTGGATTTAATTTGAAAATGTTGGTAGCTGCCATTTTATATTCTTGACAGCGTACAGATAAGTCAAAGGAGTTAAAAGAATTCAATTATTACATGAATTTTCAAATTGCAAGCGTCTTGGCATATCGTTTTTAACGTCTATCTAGCTCTGATCGCTAATCCTTCACTACAATTTAAAGAATTTGAAATTTTTAAAACTTTACTTTTTTAAGATGAGGCATTTACTGTGAAACTGTCATCAGTGATACTTTAAATTGGCCGCAACTTAGTACACCCTTTCTGCCTGACCCGGTATATGGCCAAAATCACTTAGATTGATGATTGCAGTATGTTGGTCTTAGCACACGAGAGGGTGCTGCTGCCTACCCTCATGATATCAATCCGTAATCACCGTTTACAATACCCATGGAAGTCTTGGGGTGGTCTATTGTTGGTCTTTGCCGGGAACCACGCAGAAAAATCGACCTTCCTCGGTAACACAGAGTTATTTATGGTGATACGTAAAGACCGACATGGATGTCAAAGGATGTAGTAGAAGAGAAAAATAAGGAAAGCTAAACCTACCTTCATGTATGATTAATAGTTAGAGAGGGGAGAAGAAGAGAGAGTAAACCTTCTTGGCATTTGATAGTTAAAGTGAGTTTGTCAAAACTTAAGATCCTAGCCGTCAATGCATGGCGGGGAGCCTCGAAAAACGAGCGGGCATGCCGAGTGACCCCTGGGGAGACGGCGGCTTACATGTAGTCATCTGCCACCGGATGCACATCACACAGCAAGGCTTTGGGGATCCTTTACAATCCCACCGATATGTGCCTGTAGTGGCGGCCTTTTAGGCAGCCCTCTGTGTAAGGGGGTGCCTGCTTTACAGTTATCCCATCCAAGACGTGTTTAAAGACGGGGCACCAATGGGCGGCGCTAGTGTGATTGTATCAAGAACCTGATGTCCCCCTTCGGTGCTGAAGATGACCGCTCCGGTGATTGTAAGGCGTACCTCACCACACCCATCTGGAGTGCTGAGGCGAAAGATGAATTTTCACTAGGACGAAAAAAGGTACTAATTTTATGTAAATTGATCAAATTTAAAAAGATTTTACACTTCAAGGAACACGTTTCATTGTCAATCGTCCAGGTAAAGGGTCTAATAGCAACGAAGTCGTCACGCGTGACGTTTTAAGCTTATTATCTCGTTTCGCTGTCTTGTTTCCTCGCAAATGTCGTGTGTAATGACTCTAGACGTGTGGCCAGTAAAACCGCAGGTACGACTCACGTTATCAATCTGTAAATTGCGATATTCTTAACAACTACTATGCGGACCTTATCAATTCAGGAGTCAACCTAATAAAATTTGGGGCATAAATATAGAACATATTTTGGATGTAAGTCAAGGTGACCATATTTTAGTAAACCAGCGTCAAATTATTTCTATTCTATTCGATTGTTGGCTCCCACGGGCTCAGCATCAGCCGAACGCACTTCGACCCTATTGGGTCCACTGTGCTGCCCAAAGCCCTGCACTACTCCTCCGCTGGCAAATCAAGAAGTCCCTGTAGGTACTTCGCAATCATACCTACCTGGAGCCGTGCAAAATCATCAGGCAATGAATTAGCCATTCCTAGATGTTTTGCCCTACGTCTTCCCAGACCGTCACAGCTGCACAAAATGTGCTGCATTGACTCTTGATTGTCCATACAGAATCTGCATGTATCCGTTGTGCTTCATCCTATGGAAGTGCTCCTTGGTGCCGAAGTGGCCTGTCATTGCGCCTATATAGTGCCTTAAATGGGTTTTGGTAAGCTTTAATAGCGTCAAATTAAACGTGGGAGTCTATTATCCACTATCTAAGCTATCAAAGAATTATGACTTGAGTTGAACGCTAGGAAAAACCAGTAACACTTTAGTTCGAGTATTTCTGGTTTCACAATCCAAAAGTAAAGCTATTTCACGTTGAAAGAAGAAATATAATATAAAAATAACATAACAAAATATATCCCGATATGACCGATATGAGACAAACGCAATTCTGGAAGGTAGATTAAACCAGCTTCGTCACCCTTTTGATACCAAAACGGATTCAATGGATCTATTAAGAAGCTTACAAACCGCAGGGCAGCTTGTGATGACCAGCATGTAAGTGGCAATACTGCAGAACTCAACGATCCAGAGACTCGGTCAAAGCGTTGTCTCCGACTTTCCTTTACTTTTTTTTGATTGGCTGGAGTGGAACCTCATGAGTGCCCACAGAACTCTCACTATGGTTTGCTAAAGTTAGCTGGTCAGACGGGCGCTGCAAGAATTGCTCTTGCATAGCATATAGCATGCTCCGGTATGGGAGTATCTAATGACGTAATAACGGGGATACCCACGCCGAGGCTCCCAGATGCGCACTGGTGAAATTGATGCCACACCTTTCTACCTACCGTTCCTCTCAAGCCGGAGCTGCTGATGCTGACAGAATTTAACTCAAAGATTGCAGTTGCCATTTTTTACCGTTTACTAAATTTTTTACGTTTTCATTGCAATATGAAGATCTCATCGATAGTTTCAATCGCAAACAATACACCACCAGGGATGATTCGAGACTGTATTTTTATAGTGCAGCCCATGGAGCGATCCGATAGTGTTCCATTCCTCATTAGATTAAAAAAATCTTTAGATCCTCCGCATGTTGGGCACATATTCCTGCGTAAGTTTATGAAAGTAAATAGACCCATGAAGAGAATAGACATATAATGATGGTACAAACTTAAATAGGATTTTTTAAGATTAATTGCAATGTCGTTTACATGATTTATTATAACTAATATTCCCGTTTCTCCCTCCGACAACGCTTTGGAGTACGTTCACATACAAGCAGATGTAGTTCAAACTCATAACTTCTCTATCCGCAGTCTGCCTCCTTAACTAATAAGGCTGCTGCCGTTTTTATTTTTTGGTCCCCACTGCTTTAGTGCCCTCAGTTATATGTCAATCCGGTTCACTTTCATTAGCTGAATAGGCAGCGGTCACGCTTAACGTTTATGTGTTCTGGCCCGACTCTCAGTATAGTGAGATCGGATTTTTTTTTAATTAGACTTGTGATATATACATCTGTACAGTATATAGTTAAGGAAATACCATATTAGTACAAAAATACCTTTTTTTAAAGTCTACAAAGTCAAATTTGTAGATAAATTCTCTACATGCATTATTTAAATGTAATGCCAGGTTCAGATTTATTAAAGGTATCGCAAGGACATTTCTTAACTTATGGAAATCTGAACTTCCTACGCCTTGGGGAAAGTTAAAGATGGCGGTACGCTGTCTCGGGCCAGGTTTTAGTCAAGAGAATGACGTCCAAGTCGGTTGCCCGCGACCGAAACTCACCGCCAGCTTCGAGCATGATGGAGTATCAAACATTCAAACATACTAACATTAACATGTATAATAGTAAGGATTTCTCCTGTATCGTGGACACAGTTTATATATAGTAATATATAAACTGTGTCCACGATACAGAAAATAGAAATCCTAATGTCATTGTTTTATAAACGCGTTATCTCCATGTAATCGACGAATTATTACGGGTTTATTGAGTTGTTACGATCTTTTACTATGCGGAAACAAAACTTGCCTCGTATAACACACCGGAGTTCGAATCCGGAGTATTCAGAGCCTTTGTTCTATGTCATTCAGGTGGCAGCAATACCTAAAACCGAACTGAATTGTTTGATATTAGAAAATGGCTGGTCAAGATGGTAGGTCTCATATTGTAAGTCTGGAATTGGGGATACCACCGCATTAGCAGGTATTCTAAGCCAAGCATTTCCAAGTAAGCCAAGCAGTATTGTTTTAACATAACTGTATTCCAGTTCACAGTGCACTGTATCTTTTTTTATTGATGTCCAGTGGAAATTCTACATGGAACTTCCTTCACCCCGGGGAAGGGCGAAGGGGTGTGCCGGACTCCTACCGGCTAAAACCACTGGAGCGGTCATCTTCGGTACCGAAGGGGGGCTCCAGGTCCTCGTAAGATCACACTATAGCCGCCCATTGGTGCCACGCCTTTAGGCACATCTTGGAAGGGATGAATGTAAAGCGGTCACCCCCGCTAGCGGAGGGAAGGCGACTGTAAAAAGGTCGCCCCCCAGGTACTTCTCGGGGAGGATTGTAAAGGATCCCCCCAAGCTTCGCTTTGCGCTGTGCTGCGCACACGGCGGCACGTGACCACGTGCGCGCCACCGTCTTTCCGGGGATCACAGTGCACTGTATCTAGTGAAATTGAAAGGCATAATTCCCATAATCCTGAAACCCTGAAACTTGTTATAAGGCGGGGGAACTCTGGGATCGTGGGTGCATAGATTGGGCAATCTGCGTGCCCAAGCGACCCAAGAGAAGACGGTAGCACGCGCTGCCATGGGACGCTTTGGGGGACCCTTTACAGTCTCCCTCTCCAAGATGTGCCGCACCGGCACCGGAGCGGCACCAGTAAGTGGCTGTAGTGTGATCATAAGAGGAACTGGAGCCTCCCTTAGGTACCGAAGACGACCGCTCCAGTGGTTTTAGCCGGTAGGAGTCCAGCATACCCCTTCGCCCTACCCCAGGGCGAAGGAAGTTACTGAAAAATTTTCACTGGACACCAATAAAAAAAAAAGGCATGACTACCACTAGGCTAATGACATGCTACTCTTGTAAGTAGTATTTAAAAAAAATCAAACCGCATACTCTGAGAGATTCGGAAACCTCGAGTCCGTATGTCACAAGAGATCCTAGCTTAAGAAACAGAGAAAAAGAGTATTTACTATGACTGCTTCCTCATTCAAGCTTATATTATACTCGATAAATATTTTTAACCATGTAATTCACTGCTCTGCCAACTAAAACAGATTCCATTTCCTCCATCCAGAATTCAAGTGAAGTAATTAATTGTTAGTTAATACTGAAGCAATTATTTCGAGCATTTACACAATTGTAGTGTGCAGCCAAGGCGAGGACGATACAAGCGCGCACAACTGTTTACAAGTTGAAGAAAGGAGAGGGATAAATAACTATTTCAACGAGAAAATATTTTCGGCTTTAGTTATTATATAAAAGGAAGAGGCGTGCACTTTTTTCGCTTAGTGTTTAAACTTTAAGCTGACTTTTTTTGTATCAGTTATGAAGAAGAAATACGTTTCAAGTTGCACTCATGTTATTTACTGATACCGTGTGGTCTGGGGATGCGCTCACCTCCACCGCTATTTCTGCTAAAACGCAAACATTGAAAAACATACTATGTTGAACAACAAAATAATGTTCCAAGTTGTTTACACACTCTCCAATTCCCAATTAAAATATATTTTCTAGAAGGAAGTCCAGAATTAGATTCATGAGTATCTCATTCAGGCTGCGACCATATGATCCTTTCTTGCAATATTTTATGCAATCCATTCCATAGTCCAATATTAGATGCTAGCAAGTTTGATCTAACGCGTACGTTCTATTTGTTCTGCAGAAGCAAACGGCAAATACATAGATGTACAAGTTACATTAAGGAAATATTACCGTTTAGTTTACTAATTGAATCGGTTCAAATCAATATTAGAACAGAGTTATGCCAATTGGTTTAGTTTGTTTACAAATGTAGATTCAAATATATCTATTATTAGATTGATAGTGTGCCATCTTCGAATCATATTTTGGCTTCTATTTACGTTCTACTAACATCATAAATTATCATAATCAGATCAGCCAAAGAAAGTTAACTGCTGTCAAAGGCCCATAGACTTCCACAAACTGTGTCTTCATTTTGGAGGGAACCTGCCAATACTCACCACGTTTGGCAGGTGGGTTAGTGAGCGCAGAATGGCTGCTGTTTCACAAACGGGATGCTGACCCCAGCCATGAGTCACGCCACGCCGTAAAACACACCTAGGAGGAGAATTACTGTAAAGCGATAAAATAGGTGTATTTAGGAAAGAGGCCGCCCCAGGTACACCTCGGGGGGATTGTAAAGGATCCCTCAGAATCCTCGCTGTGTGCTGTGCTGCACATACGGCGGAACGTGTCTTCGTGGCCGCTGCCATCTTCTCGGGGGTCGGTCGGTATGAGTTGGCAGATTTACCAATCTGTGCGCCTACGACCCCCGTGACTGCCAACATTATATTGACGGCAGAGAGCACGTGGTATAAAACTGAAAACCTTTAACTCTATATACTAAGGAAGATTTCGTCAAGGAAACAATTCATGCATGGTATTTACTCGTACTTACAGTGATAAATGAGAACGTATAGAGAAAACTTACTATAGATAGACAATAGATAAAAAGTCCATATACTAGAGATCACATTGGCCATTTATACGCCCACTGCTGAACAAAGGCCTGTCCCTTAGGTTTCATAACAATGTCATCATTTTAGGGGGTATTTGCCAATACTCACCACGCTTGGCAGGAGGGTTGGTGAGCACAGTATGGCTACCGCTTCACAGAAGGGACGCTGCTGCCCATCCCTCTGGTTTAGATTCCGCTAGTCGCCTTTTACGACATCCACGGGAGGAGATGGAGTGGTGCTATATTCTTAATCCAGACACCACACTCCCATAATACGTACAAATATCAGTTACATGCCACCCGCATCCAGCGACCAGGTCGGCTGTCCATCTCGCTAGAGGCCATACGAAGCTACCTTTTCCGTGTTGTCCACTGGAGACGTTTCTGTTTTAACTATAAGGAGTGGTCAAGTTTAAATTACGTTTATTACACACGAGATCTTCGGTGCAAAAATGATATAAAATTGATGATTTACAGCATCATTTTTATGCCTACTGGCAGTTACATGCTTAATGGGCTGAAAACCTAAATTTGTAGGTTTACATTTTCAGGATTTAGCCTTTGAATTGATAAAGCTCTATCGGGTTTCATGGTTCAGTGGCTCAGCCTACATTAACAATGTAATGACAAGCCACGATTTTTTATTATATTATAACGAAAGAATTTGCAAGGTTATTATAGGTATATCCGGACTACGAATATAGAGCATAACCCCATCTTCTGAAGATATCGCAAAAGGTGACTAAGGCACTGTAAGCCAGACAGATGGGCAGTAGCGTCCCTTCTGTAGAACTTCTGTGTAGCCGTACTGCGCTCACCAACCCACCTGCCAAACTGTGGAAATCTTTGGGGGAGGCCTTTATACAGCCGTGGACATCCCGTGGCTGATGTGATATGACAGTATTGAAGTGTACAATTTTTTCATGCTAAATTTCCAATTGGCTCCTAAGGCAAGACTTATTATCGACAAACACTAAAGTAATAAAGCACTGTGACGGACTATTTTGAAATATGTACCAACTTAGTAAAATTGTAAAAATATTAATGGACACTAGATGAGTATGCAATATCATAAGAACCACAAATTCTTTAACGAAATGCGGCCACCGGCGATAACAACGGACACGGCCAACTAACAGCAGATCCTTACAAATTGTCAACATTTCACCAGACTGATAGTTTTTCAATTGATCGGTGTTCAGACAGAGAGAGACAAAATCTGTGTTTGACTATTTATCATACAAAAAGCATTTCTATCAGCGATGTCTAAGATTAATGAATTCTTTTTTGTCGTGTCTTACAAGCACGACTAGTTTATTCCGTGTGTATGTCGGGAAAAATAGACAACCCTTTTCCGCTCATTGGTAACATAAATGCGACTAAGTTGGTGATTGCTGGTAATGGTTGATATAGAGAGATAGGGTACCAGCATCCTCCCGTATGCTAATAACAACATGCTGTGGTCACCAATCCGTGTACCAAGCATGATACTTATGGCAATATCACCTATGAGCGCTCATTGAGAGGCACATGGTCTGCGGTGCCCAATTATGGGGCTGATATGTGTGTGTGTAGTTGAACAAAACGTTTCAAAATAACTTCCTGATGCATCCAAAACACCCAGGCGAAGTTTCGGAAAATTAAACCCTACTTCAGTCAAGATCACACGATGAATTAACTGCCAAAATACATTTGAAATGCAACGGGGACCACTGCAGTTCTGAGTGAATCCACTGAAATTCCGTAAGCTATGCAACATTCTCCGGAGTATTCCGGACTGAGGGATTAATATTATACGCGCACCGTACGTTTATACAGTCACTGCTGTATTTAAACTTTGTCGTTGTTTCAATTAAAATGCATTCTGGATTTCAGCACTGGTCTTAATACGTTTTACACGCAAATTGAAACACTCAGCTCTCAATCCCCGGCGGGGTGGAGGCCTCTTCCAAAAAGAGAGTACCTAGTCATCCAGTACCTAGTACCTAGATATAAAATTCACATCCCCAGATCCAGAACAACGAACCGTTGGTCAAACACACACGTAATCGCTCCTAAATTATAATGTGCCAACTGGAACCTTGCCTCTTCTATAAGCCACAGAAATATCATAACAAAACCAATTACTTGCCGCATCGACCACAATAACCACGCAAAACTTTTAGCCTGACTGTGCGAATACGGTACGAACGATAGCGGCTTTCCAAAGATTATAAAAGCAACATTGTGAGTAGTTATTTAAACACTCAAAAGTTCTATGTATTCTGGTATACAACGGGTTCGTTTGTGAGTTCGTAAATAAGTAGTCCGCAGAAGCGTCAAAATCAAATCATCACAATTGAAGTGTGTATATGAAAAGATGAACTAAGTAGGAATCTCATTGATTCGTCTCATAGTTTTAGTATCAGCGATTGATGGGTTGCTAAAGGTTCAATTTACAAAGGGTCTAGCACGGAGTGCCATAACCAAAATTTGTCGCGGATTTTGTCTAATCTTAAATCAAATAAATTTTGCGAAAGTTTTGGAGGTAATAGAGTGAAATACCGCTGTATGATCGGTATGTGCTAAGTGGAGAACAAACAAATCCATGCCGTTTTGCCAAGTCCCGCGTGAGATAGAAACTTGTATACATATCTAGACGTGATAGGCCTTCAGATCGAATAAGTATGCTAAAGTTTTAAAAGCTTTTATTTTACTTTTAAATACCTGCAGTGAGATAATATAGGATATGCTAAAACAGTAGCATATAAACCATATTCCTCTCGCGTGTTTATTCCCGGCTGCCGTGTAGATACAATAGATTTTAAATCGTATCTCGTTTTACGACACGCAATGAGATATTATACCTATTTCTATCATCATAGAGTTATTCTCAATGAATAAATAACTTTTGCCGCCGTATTATTAATACCTCCATATTATGCACATAACAATTACTGTTAATGGCAGGCGGTAGACTGGATTTTAATTACAAGTCACTCGCCCCTGACGGCTCACAACAATGAGTAAACAGAAGGTCCGCTGCACACTAATCAGCACGGTTGGTGCAGTGGCTGGTACAGTCGGCTGCTGTGCTCCGGGTCGTGGGTTCGATTTCCGCACGGAACAAATATTTGTATGATCTGCAGGTAGTTGTTCCGGGTCTGGGTGTATTGTATGTGGGATTCATGTCTGTAAGCGCACCCACGACACAGGAGCAATCCTAGAGTGGGGCAACGATTATAAAAAAAAGCTAATAATATGCTCTCGTTCACGCAGTTTTTTAATACTGCGGAGTGACGAGACGAGCTAGTCATTAACATAGTGATAAGCGTCCTGCCAACCATTAACAATTGTAATGCTGCCCAGGACTAAACGAGCATGACATCAAACTGCAGTCGTTAAATCGTGACATTAGCTATTTAGTCGCTTATGCTCAATAATTTCACGAGCTACGGTGCCCTTCAAACCTGAACATGGTAATGTTTAAAGTTTAAACTTAAAAATATCTGGGGTGACGTTAGTACCCAGCTTAAAATGTAAATGTGGCTAATACTGCTCAGAGAATTACTTCATTATTGTTGATCAGTAGTTCAGCAGCATGGCTAAGCAAATATCTCACTTAACTCTCAAAGAAATGACACGATGCCTAAATTCTACTCTCCCTTTAGTGTATAGCATGATTTCATTACATCCGCCAATAAACAAAAAAAAAATCTTCATCATTTCGGCCGAATGAAGTCCACTGCTGGACACAGGCCTCACCCAAAGATCACCACAACAACCGATATAGGTGTGTTGTGGCTGTAGGCTCATTGGGGGGTTTTGCCATAATCGCCACGCTTGGCAGACGGGTTGGCGATCGCAGTTAACTCAACTGTACTCGAAGGATGCTGCTGCCCATCCTCCGGCTAATCCCTTAGTCGACTTTTACGACACCCATGGGAGGAGATGGAGTGGTGGTATTCTGAGCCGGCACCACACGGCCAAATAAAAAAATCTTGCCACACAATATTGGTTAAAATGTTAGTCGTAGTAGTCCGTGTTGAGCCTGCAGATACATTCAAACTTACTTTGGAGCTTTCTTTTTGAGATCCCGAAGCCTTCGGTGCTGAAGATAATAACTCAGGTGGTTTTAGCCAATTTGAGGTCTGTACGGCCCTCAAAAGGAGGCTCCAAGTGCTCGAAACAAACACACTAGAGCCATCCATTGAAGTATATCTCGATGGAGATGACTCTAAAGTGATCACCCTTTAGCGGTGAGGAAGCGACTGTAAAAAGGGTGCCCCCAAGCACATCTTGAGGGGATTGTAAAGAGTCCCTGAAGCCTCACTGTGCGCTGTGTTGTGCACACGGTGGCACGTGACCACGTACGCGCCGCTGTCTTCACAGCGATTACTCGTTATGAACACGCAGATTCCCCAATTCATGCGCTCGCGACCCCCGAGAGCCATATCCTAACCTAGTGTGTGTGTGTACAAAAAACGTGGCTATAACACCTTAGATTAAGGTGCATCTAGTAGTGTATGTGCCGTGAACATACAACGTACCACCGAAGTAAAGACCCATTGAGGTTATAAGCATATATACTCTTATAAGTAGTATAAGAAGTATACGAAGTACGAAGTATATACTCTTCAAGTTATAGACCCATTGAAGAAGAAAACCTTCGAGAGAAAGACATCGTCGAATAAACCTTGTCGTTCGAAGTATGCACAGTATTAGACCATTGTTCTGTTTTCTCGACACTGTAGCGACCTTAATATAAAATTTCTAAGCAAGCCTTCTATACATTTTTGTAGTGTATAGAGTATAATGAAGTTTACTGTTCGAGGAAAATCGATTTTAAATGAATTGCCACGTTTTGGAGCCGAGTTAGAGGGTTATTTGTTAGAACGAAGTTTGAAAGTTAATTTTAGTACGCCATTTCTAGTTTGAGCCTTAAAGATTCATTAGATTATAAAGTTATAGTGAATAAATCCGTTTTATTTTTCTTTCTTTCTTTCTTTCTAGTAATAAGAAAAAATTGAAAGAACTATCATTGGTAGTTTTAAATCCAACCGTAGCTTAGGCAGTATTACTGCAGACAGTAAAATATTTCGCCACAGATTATCTATACAAATAAATAAAAAAGTTTCTGTTTGTAATGTCGAAATAACAGCTTTTTACTAAATATATAAGAAAGTATATACGGAACCAAAACTTATTTTTTTCATGTGTCTGTTTTCTGTCTGTTTGTTTGTTTCCGCTAATCTCCGAAACGCCTTGACTGATTTCTGCGGGACTTTCACTAGCTGATATAACATGTAATAAATATGGCTACTTTTATTTTAGAAAATTAATTATGGTACCACGTAAGCAATTAATTACCATGAAATACAATATATAAACTCTATGTCAAGCGTATATGCCGAAGTAATCTAAGTTATTTATAAATAATCCAATTTCATTCAGATTAAACGGCGGGTGAATCCGCGGGTCCCAGCTAATTTATATATAAATTTTCAGTAGACATTAGTGTTTTTTAGGGCATTCGTGTGTGGGAGGGGTAATGGGGAGGGCTAACCATCCCGGGCCACCTTATTGCTGTTTAGAACAACGTTCATCCATCAATGCAAGTCAATGTCTAAAATATTTCATTTGTATCATTTAATTTTACTTAAAAACTTAATTATTAACTTAATTTTACTTTAAACACTTCAAGTACAATAGTTACAAAAATCCAAGTAGTACATAAAAGTAAACATATGCGCTTCAGTTTTACAATTGCACTGGACCCCACACTAGGATTCCCTGTGTCGTGGAGTGCAGTCTCTTTCCAGTTTAATATAATAACAAATAGCATTCTGTATATAAAAACTTGAACACATAGCATAGATCTTGTACAGATGCATATATTATAAGAGTTCACGAAAGTAATAGTAGTATATGTATTAATTTTTTATAGTATTCGTTTTATACGAGCGTGTAGTGTGTGTATATATGAGCGTGAGGCGTGTGAGAGTATTATTAGTGTGGGTATAAGTGTGTGTGTGTGAGCGTGCAATTAATAGTAATGTATATTTTGTATTAATTAAGTCATCATTTTTTCATCATTTCATCATCATCATCATCATATCAGCCACAGGGCGTCCACTGCTGAACAAAGGCCTCCCCCTTAGATTTCCACAACGAGCGGTCACATGCCGCTCTCATCCAACGACTCCCAGCGACCTTCACCAGGTCGTCTGTCATCATTTCGGCCGAATGAAATCCACTGCTGGACACAGGCCTCTCACAAAGATCACCACAACGACCGATAAGGTGTGTTGTGTGCTCATCGGGGGTCTTGCCATAATCGCCACGCTTGGCAGACAGGTTTGCGATCGCTGTTGAGTTGTTAATGTACTCGAAGTACGCTGCTGCCCATCCTCCGGTTAATCCCTTAGTCGAATTTTACGACACCCACGGGATGAAATGGGGTGGTGGCATTCTGAGCCGGCACCACACGGCATATTAAGTAATTATTTTTTATTTATTTGTAATTGTATTATTGTTATTATGTTAATTACATAGAGTGGAGTAGCTATACCTTTGTACGCATTCGTTTTTTTTAAATTAAAAGAATATAACGGTCAGTAAATCTATTAGTAATCATATAATCAACCAACTTTAAACTATGTAGGTATAATATATTAAATCGCTGTTATTTTTACACATTTCAAATTAAACATTTGCAATAACAATATGCCTGAAATAATGTTTTACTACATTATATCTATCTGGCTGGTACCTTTACACAGACACTAAAGTTAACGTTCCTGCACAGTGTTGCTAAACCGACGATCAGTGGTGAAACTCTCATACAAATAGTGAGTACGAAAAGTTGCATCGAAAGTAGCGCCATCTCCTGCCTACGGTCGGCACATTTCATATTAAGTTTTATTCAAAATATGACTAGATGGCAGTAGTACCTTATCGGAAGTCCCCAAAATAAATTTATTTAATGTTTTTTTTTGGTAATACGTTCTTAAATTACAATCTCTTTTTTGTGATATTAAACAAACACGATTTCGTTTATTTAATGTCGACAAACAATAATATGTTTATTATTTAAATATCATCACTTCACATATTGTCAAAGAGAAAAGATATATACCTCCTTTTACAAGTTTGTAAACTTAATTTAGCTGGTGTTTACGTGTTTGCTATTGGATTAGATTATTTTACGAGTGTGATCATTTTACGTTGAATTCTTGTAATTTTTGAATACTCTCGCACTGAATTTTATAATCCACGGTATAAAGAAGTGAATATAACTTTGAATGTAAAATTTTCTTAATATGATAAGAATGACCTAGTTTTGGTGAGCTTATGATTATTATACGAAAAGAATAATAAAAAACATCGAAACGTTTCCCTTGTTTCTTTTTTTTAGAACTATTCTAGTCTCGAGAAATTATTAGGTCGGTTTAAATTGCAAAACTTTTTTCAATATATTATATTATGGTCTGCGGTGCAATTTAATCGATCTAGTGATTTTTTCATACAATGAACAAATTTTATTAAAAATACTTCTGGAGAGGCACGCCACCTGCAGGATTGTTGCGGTACTAAATGAAGACGTAGCGCCATCTGGTAGTCAAGGTCGCATGTTTGATTATTGTGGTCTTAGAGTTGCGCATCTATGTCAGTATTAAGTGTATAGTCTATGACGATCAGTAACCAACTGCCCTTTTTATATCTGTAGTGAATGATCTTGTAGCACTGTAGGTACTGTTTTACCGACGTCGTTCCGGAAAAGTAGATAAGTGCGACAACAAAATTATTAATTAGATTTGACAAAGAGGGACATAGCAGAACATCCACTGCTGATCAAAGGTATCTTCATAGATTTCCACAATAATCGGTTACATGCCGTGTGTCGTCATTTTGGGGGTAATTTCCCAATACTCTATGCGCAAAGGGTGCTGCTGCCCATCCTTCTGGCTTAGAATCCTTTAATCACCTTTTACGACATTCACGGGAGGTTATGGAATGGTGCTATATTCTTAATCTAGACACCACACGGAATAGTTGGTTTTTATGACACCCATATAAAGTGGATCAGAACAATATTTATCCATAAAACAGTATCACCTAACAACAACGAAATAGTATCAAGAGCAAACGAGTTAGATCGGGTTATATTAAGTTAGAGGATAGTTCTCACATACATATCATAGTTTATTGCGTTCTGGAACCGGACAAAGAAAGTGCGGTAATAGCCGCCGGCGACGTGACTACAGCGTAGTTCAGAACCGGTACCGTTAGTTCTCGAATGTTATACAGCGCTTGACGTGAGAATATACCGTAGTTAGGGCGGTTAGCATACTGTATCCCATACAAATCCGAGAAAAGTCGGTGCAAAGCAACTATAATGCGTTTTGTGTTAGTTTGGTGCTCTGCGAAGATCTGGATTGGAGCAGTCGTTGAGTGTACTTTATTTTAAAATATGTTAATAAAATAGCAATGTATTCTTTAATTTACTTCGCATATAAGAATATTTGAATTTAGTTACTGTAGAATGGAACTAAAGTTAGTCTAAAGAAAATGTGTGGTGATAAACGAGTTTTTACTAAAACAATACTAATGTTTTGTTGAAATATCCCTTAACGATTATGGTGATGTAGACGTAGTGCGTCTTGCTGATCGAACTGGTGACCTGGGGTGCTATTCTCTAAGCTCGAACATCCATGCATCCTTGAATACAGAATTGAAATAATGGTGAAAACCCAATTTGGTTTTCGCTAAGGTTGGCCCTCATAGCTCACTGTCAGCAAAGTGTCCTTGAATAGCTTCTATCATGTCTTAGCGAACACCAAATTGGTTTTACATGGTTATTTAGATTTTATAGTCAATAATGTATGGATGTTAGAGCGTAAGGAATTGCACGCCTGAAGTCAGTGCGCTTAGAAGTGCTTAGCCACAGTGCCACTTGACCGTCAATTATGTCCGGCAACATAATCTTAATAAATTTTGTTACACGAATACACAATACTTACTTAAACTGTATCTTCTACACACAACAAAATACAAGATGGCGGTTTTCGAATGTCATACATTTTCGTCGGCCGGCAGTGCACAAGGCACATTCGAATTCAGAACGAAACGTATCGGGCCGTATTTTATCGTAGTCATATCGGGACTATTTCATAACTACAAAAAGTTTATTAAGCTGACAACGATTAAAATTGGATGGAAAAATATGTATACAACCCAATATGGGACACTTAAAACGAATATTCCAGGTACAGTCGATTTAAGTTTTAATTTTCCAATAAATGTTTTTCAAACAGAAAGTATTGAAACTGAAATTGTCCGAATGGTTAACTATTCACATTCAGCCATACTTCGCAGTCAGTCAGCAATGGACCATTATTAATTGATTATGGAGGTTGTTTAACCGTTAATGATAGATTGTACATTAAAATATATACATTGTTTCGTTCGAAAACGTATGTGACAATCAGTAATAAGGTAGGGTTATTCATCATACTGCTGAATAAAGGCCTCGCCCATAAACGACGGATACATAACTTGCTTCGTAATTTATCAGTACTTACCACACTTGGCAGGCAGTTAACACGGAATCCGATCCAATCTTCGATCTCCAGGGTGGTATCGCAGAAAGAAAGAAAGAAATAAAATTGCACACACACGATAAGTACATGATTGTGAATGCGTGAGGCCAAAATTGGTACCTATTTCAGCTAGTGAAACAGCGAGCAACATGCTCTAGCGCTGATATTCTGATAGGCCAGTGTGACCTTGTCACGAATATCAAGGGTAGTAAGAGAGTAGAAAACAAAAAAAATGTCTTGTATATATGATTCTTCTGTACGTGTGCATGTCATGTATGAATGGACGCTATTCTACAGAAAGGACGCTACTGCCACCAACCTGTCTGCCTGGAGATCGGAGATTGGGGGATATTTCCATGCGGTGTCCATATTAAAAATATAGCACAACTCCATCTCCTCCTGTGTATGTCGTAAAAGGCGACTAAGGAATAATAAATTTGTAAAAAGTACTTATTTTTAGTGCTCAAATAGCAATTTGAGCTTATTAATTAATTATTGCAAAATAAATCGTTTCGGCCGAATGAAGTCCACTGCTGGACACAGGCCTCCCCCAAAAATCACCACAATGACCGATATGGGTGTGTGTGGGCTCATTGGGGGGTTTTGCCATAATCGCCACGCTTGGCAGACAGGTTGGCGATCGCAGTTAAGTTGTTAATTTACTCGAAGGACGCTGTTGCCCATCCTCCAGCTAATCTCGTAGTCGACTTTTACGACACCCACGAGAGGAGATGGGGTGGTGGTATTCTGAGCCGGCACCACACGGCGATAAATAAAATAAATGCACAAAGATTATTATAATCACGGTTTTTTTATTGAATTGCTATCCCTATGGTTGTCTCCTTAAAACGAAGTTTACTATTTTAGTAGGACATACATAAGTCAGTAAATAACAAACACACCTCGGGTCCTTGCTACCGATCAATTTTCTATTTCTAACTGCAGTACAAAGGGCTCCCCCCACATTCCCCGGACATGTGGGTCTAGTGGCAGTGAGAACTGCTAGTTTTACCTAAATCTAGCCGTCATCTTTTTCATGACCTACTTTGATACTTTCTCGCTGTGTCAGCCTTAAAAGGAAACCGAATTCAAAAACTTTCAATCTCATCAGTGATATGTAAAAATCGAACACCAGGGGTGCAATTCCTTAAGCTCAAACATTCATACATCCTTAAATACATAATCGAAATAACGGTGTAAAACCAATTTCAGTATTCACTAAGACATGATTGAAGCTATTCAAGGACACGTTGCAGACGGTGAGCCATGAGGACCAGTCTTAGCGAATACCAAATCGGGCTATCAACATTATTTCAATTCTGTATTCAAGGATGTATGGATGTTTGAGCTTAGAGAATTGCACCCCAGATATCGGTTCAATGAAACTTCATAACATCACTGGTTCCTACATTTTCAAGCTACCAATATTTCCAGCTAAGCTCTCTAGCACAAAGATATCATATTAAAGTTCTTACAATGTCGTAAATGTAATTTTACCTTAGTACTTCGTATAAATGGCGGATTTGAAATGGAGTTAAGAGAGAGTTTGAATAGCATAAAATGTTTTCGATCGTGTGGTGTTGCACTGGAGAAAAATTTAATATGTTGTTTTTTAGTAAATATTTTACTGTTTGGTCAACATGCATAGTCAGCAACAAAAGTAGCAGAGCATTTTAGTTTTTAAGCCTGGCAGTATTTTAAAAACGAGTTGATGCGGCAATAAAACATATTATATTTAGATAAAGAAGAAGAAGAGAAAAATAGAATTTGAAATAATTCAAATGCTTTATATATGCAGGATCGATGGCACGGTTGGTGCAGTGGCTGATACAGTCGACTGCTGCGCTCTGGGTCGTGGGTTCGATTCCCGCACGGAACAAATATTGGTATAATCTACAGGTAGTTCCGGGTCTGGGTGTATTGCATGTGGAATTCATGTCTGTAAACGCACCCACGACATAGGAGAAATACTAGTGCGGGGCAACGTTTATTTTGAAAAAAGAGTAGATACTTTTTTCTTATTCTGGATCAATTAGTTTTCCAGATAATGTCATGTTTAAAAACTAAAATGTTCAGTGACTTGTTCTGCTAACTGAACATCCTTACATAAATTCCGAATTTAGATTTTTGAGCAATCGATGAAGAATGTATAACACAAAATGTTTTACTGTTTCATATTAAGAAATTCTCAGTAGTAAACTTGAAATTTTCCGTGGCGTAGAACTATAGGCTCGCTTACATAGGAAATTAACTATTTCAGAGAAATTGTGGTTGAACAGAACTCCTCAACCTTTCCCTTCGGGAAATGTAGACGCGCTATACTAGGTTTTAATTACACCATGTAGAAACAACAGCAACTATAATGTATTATATTCCAGACAGTAAGTAGACATTGAACTTGTAACATAGGGCAGAATAATACGGCAATTTCTATCACCATATTATATAAGTCAATTTAAAACTGTTTTAAAATAGCGAAGCAATATTGTCAAGGCTACGCCAGATACGCTACGTCGTAGCGTATATCCTATTTGCTACGCTCCATGTTTATGATGCTTGGATTTTTACAGTTTGCATTTCGAGTAAATATTAAGATCATGCTACATTTTTAAAGAATGTTAAATAATGATCTTAGCCTCCGTCACGTATATATTATTCATCTCATTAATATATCAACTACGCTCTACTATTAAATGCGAACAAACAATCTCGGTGTATTTTTAACATGCACTATCCAAATGAACAGACTGCTAGCATGAAAGATGCTCGCACATAAAAGTTTTTACTACTCACTCGTGATAATATCATTACGGACTTCGTGCAAACGGCTTATAGGGTTGAACGTGGTTTGGACTTACATAGTAAGCGAAGTTAGATGGAGTAAAATGTTGTAATGTACCCAGTTCCACATGGTCTGGTTTACTTGTTGTCTTTTATAGCGTCTGCGGTTGCTGCAGTTGGATTGTTGTTGTTTGTGTTAGTAAGCGTGAAATTTACGTCTGTCATAGTCTGCAAGTTACCTAAGCAACGATAAGTCACAAAGTTTTTTATTTAAACTAGAGTACTCGAGAACCTGTCGGTCATTTTAATTCGTCACATTTTTGGATACGTCCTACGTCGAAAAGCAACGCACGCTTTAGTTTTACTCAGGAGAACATTTCGTAACTTGGAACGGAAATGTATAATACACCAAATTGAATAAGCTGTGATACTATAAATAAGAGTAGGTATTTCATAATATGCATATTCTTGTGTTAGCATTGAATGTCAATGTGTGTGTGCACCTCAACATAACAGTTTCATAATTAAGGTGTACTATTTGAATTCATTGTTATTGTGTTGGTTTTCTTAATTTTTTTCTGCAAAATGCACATATTTTCTGCCCCCTATAAAGCTACTTTCACACATGCGAGGTTTTCTCCCTAAGGTGACGATATAAGTGAATTTTATGTTGAAATATTCAAAATTGAGTATGCATGAAACTTCAGCAAAACAATTTCCTCATTTGCAACTGGCACTATTTTCTAATATCTATCTTGCAAATACATACAATCTATATGAACATAGCTAACTTACGATTTGCAAGCTTCACATCCATTGATCTGGTACATCTGCATCAGGTTTACGTAATCAGACGTTGTGCAAACCAACGCGACTCTGATCCAAGTTTATTGCTTCTATAAGTTGCATATCACAGCCATTGTTTCAACTCTCAATAGATTATAATAAAACAATTTTAAACGGATTAAATCGCGTGTATTATTGATTTTGGTTTTTCCTGACGTTTCGAACACTTTGCAGGGTTCGTGGTCGCAGGATGACTAAGGTGACAAGCGTCGTTACAGATTTAAAAAGTTATTTTATCTACCGTACAAAACTAATCAAAAATTGTTTCGATGCACGCAGTAATCACTCACAGTGTCTCGATGTTTTTTAGTTTGGTGTGTTGTTTGGGATTTTATTAATTTAATAACCGGATTCCAAACAGGTGGTACCTGCCAACCATCTTCTCTATTAAAATTAGGATGTTTTTTAATTTCAATAGCCTCTCGAAACATTCTTGGTACATAACGGTTTTCTTTCGCGAGGACTTGAGGATGATCAAATCGAAGAAAATGGTTGGGTTTGCCTAAGGCATGTTCACACACTGCGGACTTTGTGATGCGTCTATGCTTGACGTCAGCTATGTGTTCTTTAATTCTGGTGGCTATACTACGCTTTGTTTGCCCTATGTATGACAACCCACAATCACAGTCAATCTTGTAGACCCCTGCATCTTGTAGAGGAATGTGACACTTCACGGGTTTGAGAAGTTGGCTTATCTTTTTATGTGGCTTGAAATAGGTTTTAATAGAAGCACGCTTCAAGATATGACCAATTCTGTCCGTGACTCCCTTGATGAATGGTAAGACTGCAGGTCTCCGATCAACCGTAGTGGGTTTCGGGCGGCTTCTGCGACGGGGATGTGGCGCTCTTAAATTGTTATTTCGAAGAACTTGCTTCACATGGTTAAGCTCCCCTGGCAGGTGGTCGGCGTCGCAGATGCCGTGTGCTCTCTGTAACAAAGATTTAGCCACGGTAGCTAACTGACAAGGGTGGTGGTGAGATTCACCGTTAAGGTACCTGTCTGTATGGGTAGGCTTTCTATTTTCGTAGATTACAAGAAAGCCAATACGCATTTTCTTGGGACAATCTCTAACTCCAAATGGCTATTGAGTTTTGTTTTGCTGAAATACCAAAGACTTTTTGCCCGAGAATGGACCCAAGTAAAAGCCAAACAGGTAAAAACGACTTAACGGAATGACAATTATATAAAATAGGTATTGATTGAAACAGATTTGGGGAACTATACATAAATCTAAAAAACTTAGGTGTATTATTATGTCGGGTACATGCAGTAAATGCAGTTTAGCCAGTCAATGTTTATCCCATTAAAGTGAATCGCACTAAGGCTACTTTTATATAGAAAACAGGAAGTCAGTTCTATAAGCTACTCTGTAATTAGTAAGGTATCAGTTACCACGGCGTAGGCCAACACAGAAAAAAGCAGTACTTATGACTTTAGTGAACATATTGTTATAAGAAAAGGAAAAGATCTAAATAGTGACAGTTTTAATCAAATATGTGAAAATAACTGATTGGTACATGTTTTTGGTACCAATAAGTTTTAATCTAGTATCTCTAGTATCCATGTGGTGTCCGGATTAATTCTCACCACTCCATCTCCTCCCGTGGATGTCGTAAAAGGCGACTAGCGAAATCTAAACCAGAGGGATGGGCAGCAGCGTCTTTTCTGTGAAGCGGTAGCCATACTGCGCTCACCAACCCTCCTGCCAAGCGTGGTGAGTATTGGCAAATACCCCCCAAAATGATGACATTGTTCTGAAACCAGGAGGTACGGCTGAGGACAGGCCTTTGTTCAGCAGTGAGCGTATAAATGGCCGATATGTTCTTTAGTATATGGACTTTTTATCTATTATCTATCTATAGTAAGTTTTCTCTATACGTTCTCATTTATCACTGTAAGTACGAGTAAATGCCATGCATGAATTGTTTCCTTGATGAAATCTTCCTTAGTATATAGAGTTAAAGGTTATCAGTTTTAAACCACGTGCTCTCTACCATCAATATAATGTTGGCAGTCACGGGGGTCGTAGGCGCACAGATTAGGAAATCTGCAAACTCATACCGACCGACCCCCGAGAAGATGGCAGCGGCCACGAAGACACGTTCCGTCGTATGTGCAGCACAGCACACAGCGAGGATTCTGAGAGATCCTTTACAATCCCCCCGAGGTGTACCTGGGGCGGCCTCTTTTTCAGTCACTTCCCCTTTGCTAAATGCATCTCCTTTATCGTTTTACAGTAATTCTCCTCCTAGATGTGTCTTACGGCGTGGCACTAATGGCTGGGGTCAGTGTGATTGTTTACGATTTCCTGGAGCTCCGCATTGGCACCAAAGATGATCGTAGTAGTGGCCAGCAGGTGTCAGGTTTGTCCCTTCACCCTACCACAGGGTGGAGAAAGTACAAGTTGAGCATTCACCGACTGAAAGACAACGAAAAAAATTAAGTATTTGGTGAGCTAAGTTATATCCAGTACAAAGTGACAAGCTCCGCCACCAATTCTACATTCGTTCAATACGTTTTCACTGTTAAAAAGATAAAACACTCCTCAACTAACAAATACTTAATACAGTATTTTAATAAAACGATGTCTGTTTCACGATGACAATTTATGCAAAATACAAATGAAAACTTATGACAGTCCAAAGGAAAGAACTGCTAGCGGCATCTGCTGCTGCTTGTTATTATTATAATTGACTTGAACCCATGACACTGTGACCTATTGTTTATACGTTATACTATTGTGAATATTTTTTACGTTTTAAGACAGGCATCGCTGATATGTGTCATAATCTGACCGGTTTAAACGATTTCGGTGTGGTTCGGTGTATCAGCCGAACGCACGTCAAACCTATTAGATCCATTGTGTTGCCCAAAGCCGTCCACTTCCGCTGGTAAATCAAGGAGTCCCTGTAGGTTCTTCGCAATGACACCTGCCTGGAGCCATGCATAGTAAATCAGGTGATGGATAAGCCATTCCTAGATTTTGGCCATATTTATAAGTTTTTTAACACCGTCTAACATTGGGCTTAAAAAGTCTCGAAGTAGTTTAGACCTCTCGCTTCCCTCCATTTTCTGAGATGTTCTTTTACAGAAATTGCATGTCATGTGGCGGAGTATACAATCTGGCTGAGTTTGTAGTAGTAAAACTCTAAGGGCTGTATATACACTCAACTTTTTCGACAAAAGCACCCCACTTGTGTCCCACAGGCCAATTTATAGTGATCCTGGTCGATCGGATCGGGCAAGATCTCTCTCTGCCAGCAGTAGTGTCGGCTATGTTGGTAGAGCACGAAAACTGGAATGCAGTGGTCTCCTTCTGTGAGAGCGTCATGCTCCAGAAGGAGACTGCAGAGCGGGACCGGGAGAGGGCCGATCCCACTCGAAGAAGGAGGAGACGGCGCCGGGGTAACAACCGCCCTGGCGCCTAATTCCCATACGCCTGAAAACCCCTGCCGTAGCTACAAGGCGGGGGACCTCTGGGTTCGCAGGTGCGTAGATTGGGGAATCTGCGTGCTCACACCAAGCGACCCAAGAGAAGACGCATGTGGTCACGCGCTGCCGTGGGACGCTTTGGGGGATCCTTTACAATGCCCCCGGGGGGGGTGACCGCTTTACAGTCACCCTCTCCGAGATGTACCTATAGGCGTGGCACCAGTGGGTGGCTCCAGTGTGATCATACGAGGATCTGGAGCCTCTCTTAGGTGCCGAAGATGACCGCCCCAGTGGTTTTAGCCGGTAGGAGCCCGGCATACCCCTTCGCCCTTCCCCGGGGCGAAGGAAGTTCATGAAGAATTTCCACTGGGCACCAATAAAAAAAAAAGGCCAATTTATTGTAAATGTACATGATAGTAAGGATTTCTTTTAAGACAATGGTGTTAAAGTCTTACATAGCAGGTTAACCTCAGCAGTTAACCCCCATCGAAACATTTAAAGTTCAAAAGTATACCAACATCACACTTAAATATACAAACAAATCTAGTTATTATATAATTACATTAATCTTTAATTATTGCTCAGATCAAACTTGCATTACATCCCTTCTTGCTTATTGCTGTGTAAAATATTCATCCACTTGAAGTACGTACTGCAATCTTTGGGAGAACATTTCAAACCTTGATTGTATTCTTGTTTGGAATTTATTAAAAGTTTTCAAAGTTATTTTCAGCGGAGGAAAAGAAATTTCAAAGAGAAGGCTTAATGATGTTAACGGTTTCTTTGGGGTTTTGATTTTTCGTGCGGTGAATAGAGATCAGGGTCAACGATTTCGTGAACAATGGCTGCCAGCCATTTGAAGCCTATTGCCGGCATTGATTGGTCTCTTGTATTTAATGGAGTGATGAACGATGGAATGCGTCTACCATGGTCTATTGTGTGTAAGAGCGCGTTAATGCGTGACTCTGGTATGAATGTAAATTAGATAGCTTTAAGCAAAGGAATATAGTATTTCTTTAATAATTGAACACTAGACTTAGACTTGCAGTGGAGTCATTATCGTTTTTTTTTTAAGTGAAAACTTATTTTAGCGCGGTACGCATATTTTTAGATGAGATAAAATCTCTGGACTCGCGAAACCGTTACGAGACGCTTGAAGTGAAAACTTCTTTTAGTGCGGTACGCATATTTTTAGATGAGATAAAATCTCCTAACGCGCGAAAATAAGTTTTCACTTCTGTCGGCAGTCCCGTGGTGCATTTTTTTTAAATTCAACCTTTTTCGAGGCGAGCAAGTCATTCGCCTGGTGGTTAGCTCCCCATGCACACAGACACATAGGTACACAATATCTCTCACACACACACTTATTAAAGACTAACACAGAAATATGAAAAAACTTTTATTAGTATACAATCATCATATCAGCCAAATCACGTTCACTGCTGAACAAAGGCCTTCCTCCAAAATTTCCATAAGTGTGTCGTCATTTTGGAGGGATTTTGCTAGTTTTCACACTTGGCAGGCGGGTTGGTGAGCGCAGTAGGGCTGTTATTCTATAGAAGGGACGCTGCTGCCCATCCCTCTGGTTTACAGTATATAATACTTTTACTTGTACTTGTAATGGCTCCTACACATAGCCTGCTCGATCGATTTATTGTTAAAGGAGAATCTCTACCATCTATGTCACAGGATATCCTAGTTTGGGAGTCAGTGTATAACATATTGTACAACTCTTGTGTAACAAAGTAATTATAATGAGTAATATTAATTTTTGCCGATATAAATGAACTTGAATTAGAGCTTCACGCCTCCCCATTACAATTACAAAGCTAGCACCACACTGCTTTCGTACATCCAGTTACTTAATCTCTTAAACTCAGTAATTTCACTAGCTACAGTGTCTTTCAAACCGAACACAGTAATATCTAAAGTTTAAAAACTACTATTTGACAGTGGAATAATTGACACTGCACCTGCCAGATTCTTGCAGTAAGAGACTATCAACCAGTAAATTCATCAGTCATTTAATTTAGTACATAAACTAGAAATTGTCAGTAGTACCAGAAAAAAAATGAAACCACACACGCTCACACGGAATAAATGCTCCCAACTATCCTGAATAAAGAAGTTAAAATATGAAACACAATACACTCCGCTCACTCAAGTCCCAGTAGAGCTGCAACTACACATAATTTTATCCAAAATAACAAATGCATACAAGTTTAAAGCCCCAGTTTTGCAGCTCAGGGCAATATTAATGTGATGCGGTCGAGTCCCAAGTTCACTATGACCTAGTTACACGTCGCTGGAATTATGTAAGCTGTTTAGAATAAGACATACGAAGCGAGTTTGTGTGAGAATCATAATTATTGACGGCAGTGCAGTGGCTGCTGCGCTCCGGGTCGTGGGTTCGATTCCCACACGGAACAAATATTTGTATGATTTGTAGGTAGTTGTTCCGGGTCTGGGTGTATTGTGCGTGAATTTCATGTCTGTAATCGCACCCACGACACAGGAGAAATCCTAGTGTGGGGCAACGTTTTTTTAAATATATAAGAAATACGAGAAAAAAATCAAAATGCTATACTATGCAATATGCAATAAAATGCAATGTTGTAATACATAGGCTGCACTAAAAGTATCGGGAATGGAATATTTCCACTGTTCCTGTCATATTAAAATCTTTTTAATTGAAAACTCCTTGGTTTAACAAATCGAATACCATTTATTTATTTAAAAAAAAATTCACGGTCTTGTCACAAGGTTTTGTCAAACTTGTTTAGTCGTTGAGAAAATGGAATTGGAAAAAAACAATTGAACCGTACGACGTTGCCGACATATTTTTTAGATTTTTTTTCAGTTTTGAGAAATATTTTATGAATATGTAAAGATTTATTCATCTAAATACCGTACGACGTTGCCTTAAACTTGACATTGGCGAAATTGTGGAAGATAACCTACAGAAGCCATAATCTAAGAGAAGAAGAAGAAGAAGAAAATGGAATTGACTCGAGAAAATTCAAGAGCGATGATTTATTATGACTTTTGAAGTGGTTTAACACAAAAACAGTGTGTTGACCGGATGATTTCTGCATTTGGTGATGAAGCCCCATCCAAAACCACAATTTATCGCTGGTTTGCTGAAGTTCAACGTGGACGTGTCAAGCTCAGTGATGATCCTCGTCAAGGTCGTCCAAAAACTGCAGTCACCCAAGAAAACGTTGATGCTGTGCGTAAGCTGATTGAGGAAGATCGACATGTGACATACCGCGAAATTCAGGCAACTTTAGACATTGGCATGAGTCAAATACAAATAATCTTGCATGAACAATTAGGTGTAAAAAAGTTATTTTCCCGATGGATACCGCATTTGCTATGTGAAGAGCAAAAAGCGGCTCGCATTACTTGGTGCGTCAGAACTCTCGAAAGATTTCACGCAGGATCCTCAAATGCTGTATACAACATCGTATCAGGTGACGAATCCTGGATATATGCGTACGAACCCGAAACAAAAAACCAGTCACGAGTTTGGGTGTTCGAAAATGAGTTAAAGCCAACAAAAATTGTTCGTTCACGGAGTGTTGCAAAAAAAATGGTGGCCACGTTTGTCTCCAAAACCGGCCATGTTACGACTATTCCTGTTGAGGGACAAAGAACGGTTAATGCAGAATGGTATGCTAGCATTTGTTTGCCACAGGTCGTTTCTGAACTCCGTAGAGAGAACTGCAACCGCCGCATCATCCTCCATCACGACAATGCGAGTTCTCACACCGCGCACAGAACAAAAGAGTTTTTAGAGCAAGAAAACATAGAATTATTAGACCATCCGCCGTACAGCCCCGACCTAAGCCCTAATAATTTCTATACTTTCCCTAAAATAAAGAATAAATTGCGTGGACAGAGATTTTCATCACCTAAAGAAGCTGTGGACGCCTACAAAACGGCCATTTTGGAGACCCCAACTTCCGAATGGAATGGTTGCTTCAATGATTGGTTCCATCGTATGGAAAAATGTGTCAAATTTCGCGGAGAATATTTCGAAAAGCAATAAATACATTTTTAAATAGTAATGTTGTGTCACTTCCTTGATTCCCGAAATTTTCAGTGCCGCCTCGTAATATTAACTTACGTGTATTAATTTCAGAAGATGGAGAACTAAGTGTTGTCAACTTAGAACTGGTTTTGCCCAAGTTTTATTTGATTTTCCAAGTGTGGTGAGCACTGGCATACTCTCCCTTAAATGAATACACAATTGTGGTTTTATATGGAGGTGCTTTTGTTCAGCAGTGGACGTCCATCGGTTGATATGATGATGATGATTTTATATGTAGGTAGAAATTAGAATTTTTTATACACTTTCATTCGCTTAATCTGTCCCATGTTATTCGTGACCCACTTCCATCATGAGAAAAA
Organism: Diloba caeruleocephala; assembly: GCA_947459985.1. Taxonomy (NCBI): domain Eukaryota; kingdom Metazoa; phylum Arthropoda; class Insecta; order Lepidoptera; family Noctuidae; genus Diloba; species Diloba caeruleocephala. Next base: position 1,597,881 of record OX381611.1, on the reverse strand, counting down.
TAATTTCGTGCTTCTATTCACTTAGCCTATCGTAGCCCACTGCTGGATGTGGGTCTCTCTTAAGTCGCGTCAGAACACTCTGTCCCGTTATATGTAAGTATTGAAATATGAGTAATATTATTAACTACGAAAGTACTGAAAATGTATCTCCTTGAGATTTATTATCAGACGACTGTATTATGTCATTTATTTAAATATTTATTAACATGGTAAATCCAATTACATTATTAGATTAAATATTTCAAATGTAAAGTGAGCATAAAAATCAAAATAAAATCGAAAAAATACAAAATCCAAAATTAAAAACATTAAAATGAAAATGCACATCACTATGTATATGCAATCTCCCGAAATATCCAGACATTCTTTTAAGATCACCTTCCATTCATCTGCAACACAATAATAGAGTCAAGGAGAGAATTGAGCGCGGCAAGTGTTCACGGTATTTGGGATCCTAATCTAGCTACCGTACGCGATAATGCAAATGAAAACAACTCATATTTTCTGTTTCTCTGATATTTACCTGGGACAAGAAGTAACTCGCTGTTCAGATCAGGGCATCCAATTTGCCGCAGAGGACCTTGCACTGACAAACTAACTACCTGGTCATTATTTCCCCTAACATCTAATGAATTATCGCGACATCATCTTAAATATAAACTGACGAAAAAATTTGCGGAATTAGTATCTACATATTACAGCATGTATCCCGAGTACCAAGTTCAGGCTGACCTGGGGTGCAATTCCTTAAGCTCAAACATCCATACATCCTTGAATACAGAATCGAAATAACGGTGTAAAACAATTCGGTATTTGCTAAAACATGATTGAAGCTATGCAAGGACATGTTGCAAAAGGTACGCCATACGGACCAGTCTTAGCGAATAACAAATTGGGTTATCACCGTTATTTCAATTTTATATTCAAGGATGTATAGATGTTTGAGCTTAGAGAATTGCACCCCTGCTTGTAATTACGCGCTAGTTCAGCGTAGGTATCGTTGGAAGTAATTAAGTTAACGCGCAAACTAATTACTCGGTTTTACGTGTTAAATGTTAGTTCAAGTTGGCTGGAAACTGCGTTAATGATTGAAGTATGATATGTTATAAGATCTTTTTGGGGAAGAAATTTCATGAATATGAACAAGACTAAAATTATTTATACTGTTAATGAAAAAGTATTTATACAGCTAATGAAAAAGTAAAATAATTTTTTACAGATAATGAAAACTTAAAGTTTTTATACATTATGTGCTAACTGACACTGTCAATGTTTTCTCACCTCAGTCAAAGCCAGTTAAAGCACTCATAGCCAGTTGCATTTACTAATTAGTAAAAAAGATCGGCAAGGCAAAGCAACGCTAGACGCAGTCAGTCTATGGATGGGTGACGGCATAGTGGAATTTACAACAAAAAAATGTTTGTTTCCGACAGCACTTAAAATCATTGTTGCCAGTTGTTGCTATTAGACGGTAGCCGTTAAGACAAGTTTGAGGCAGCCTCACAACCCTAACACAAGGTGACACATACCACAAGAAAAAAATGTTCGCCCCGTACAACGTAAATGTGGAACCGTTCTATCAGTGATTTTCTCGAACACATACGACTTGGGGACCTTCAGGAAAGAGTGTGCGTCTCCCTAAAAATTGGCAATGCATCAGTAACACCACTGGTTTTGCGGATGTTCGTGGGTGGCGGTAAATGCTTGGTGATTGCTTACCTAAGTGACATTCCCGTTTGCCAAATAATCATAAAAACAAGTATCTGTTCCAGAAGTATAATATCAGAATAAGGTACATTTATTGTATTTAAAACTCTTCCTTGAATTTTAATTAATATGTAACGATAAGGTACAAATAAATGAAACTTATTACTATCATTATAAACAATACTTATCTACGAGGAAGTAAAAACAAACACCGCTGCTGACACAGCATACATAATAAAAACGAGATGAAGGCGCCACAAATAGGTTACCTTATTTCAATATCCGCTGACCCGTTCATACTGCGGTACAGCACTTTATTTCCCTTCCCCGAAACCCTTTTGATGGGGATCAAGTTAAAAGAATAAGATGAAAGGAGATAAGGCACTCGCTGTTTATTTTTATGTAGCTATGTCCATCCGTGTGGATTACTTTAATTATCCCAGATAAGATGTACCCAATGTGTTTTTCCAGGTTCAAATCACATCTAAGCATTTTTCTTTTTCAAAATTGGTTTCGTTGTGTAGCCGTGAAGATATAACAAAGATACATAACATAACAGATAAACTCAAGTCCTCATGTATTTATTACCTGACTACGGCAAAGTTTAACGAGTTACGATTTCAGCAGTTATAGATTTATTGTTAATATATATTTCTTTAGAGCTCCTAAACTTCTCAACACTTTTTAACGTCTGAGATTTCTTAGGATATGACTTTTAGATATTCCGCGGGTTCATGATGATACGATGAATTTAATGTGGAATAAATAAATCACAGATTTCTTCTTTGAGATTCTTTCTTTGGCGTTGTTTTATTTGGTAGAAAGTTGGTTTGATTATTATTTTTATAGTGTTGGTACAGAAGCTGGTATCACATCCGTGAGTCACTACAGGGTATAGTCGAAAACCAGCGCCGGGCTTCCGTCTGGCACACGCTGAACTAGACCCTATTCAGCACAACCGCGAGACACACGCAACTGTTATACTTTTTATTATTTTATTGTTTGTATAATTACACTTATCCTTTTGTTTGTATACAAACATTGTCTCTCTTGTTGTGGCTGAATAACTATTTTCTTTCTTTCTTTCAGATATAAGCGTGACACAAAAATATAATTATTTAATATAAAACCTTTATTGTGAATGGCATTTAAAGATGTTAGTATTCTGATACGAGTATAAGAACATACAGTGTGTAAGTGGCAACATACCAAAAACTTTGGAAAGAGGTTGCACTCAGGCCTATAATAAAAATAGGAAAGCCGATCTCGAAAATAATCTTGAATTTATCTCGAAAATAATAAGTTACAGTTTCTGCCATTTTTGACCACGCAATGTATCGTAAACAACGCGATTAGAACGTTACGTGATTATTGTACTTATGATATTATTATCTACTGCGAGCAATGACCTTCATCCATTGACTGTAGCGAAACAACTACCGTTGAGGTTTTATTAACACATTGCTGTTTTATGTGACAATAATTTCAAGAAATGACCGACGCAAACTTCTAACGCTAAGGGTCTCAGAATTTATGGTATAAGTGTTCGTTATGATGTATTACGTTAGCTAAAAAGGCCACTTCGTTTCCCCTTGGAGATTTCATAAGAAGCCACATAGAACAAGCTCTAAATGGCTTCTTACAGCTACAATTATCTATGGACAGAATCTATATCATTAATGAAAATCATTGTTCTTATATCGAATTCCAGACATACTAACGAGTGCATGACCGACCTTCAATCGAATAGATCCTTTACAAATGCAAAAGGCGTATTTCGAAGAAAATAAAAAAAATACATATTACTTTCACAACACAATGATCTTACACGCTCAGCTATGAGTTTGTGTCTTTACGCCACATAAGTGTGTAAAATAAGAATTTATTATTAGATTCGTGAGGTTCTCAGCCAGTGACCCCGTTTTATTGGCACGGCGGGTTCTCCCTAACTATTATAGTCCTATCGCTGAGAGGAGTAATCTTTTACGGTATTCTCCAAAATGTATGGAAATTGAAGCCATGTCTGTTTTATTAAAAAACATCAGTTGATATTGATAAACTGAATTATGATGACTATTTAAAATTAATCTGTTTGGTAATGTCGGCACGGTTGGTACAGTGGCTGATACAGACTCGATCGACTGCTGCGCTCCGGGCTTTGTATGATCTGCAGATAGTTGTTCCGGGTCTGGGTGTATTGTATGTGGAATTCATGTCTGTAAACGCACCCACGACACAGGAGAAATCCTAGTGTGGGGCAACGTTCAAAAAAAAAAAAATGTATACTCAACAAAACGGAAGCATCAAAGAATTGCCTAGAAAGTGTTATTGCCAAAAAAGGGTAATAAAATTGGCATCATTATTTCAGCCAAAGATCGCCACAATGACCGGTCTCTGTTTATGTTGCGTGCTCGTTGAGGAGATTTTCCATAATCGCAACGCTTGGCAGGTGGGTTTGCAATCGCAGTTGAGTTATAAATAAACTTGAAAGATGCTACTGCCCAGCCTCCAGTTAATCCTGAAGTCACCTTTTACGACACCTACGGAAAGAAATGGGATGGTGATATTCTCGCCACCATGTTGGCGTAATATGTATTTATTGTCATAAAGCTATTCCAGTGCACTTGTCATAACTACCTGAGATTATTTTTTAATTGCCAAACGAGAATTGCAACTTCTGTTACTTATTGTTATCCTGTTTAAGGGGCTAAGGGTAGGATGTCGATTTTTTCATACAATCATTACTGTCAATGTTCAGGCAGTCAGTACCAAAAGCCTTGCGTCACAAATGTTTGGAAGCTGTGTTTTGAGGTCGCACCGCCCAAAAACCTTCCAATCGTAGCATGTAGCACAACCTTATCATGCGAACAGCACCACAAACCTCTTCACACAAAATCAATCACAGTACCAACGAGGCACAATAATGATTGATAGGTTATCACGCGCAGGTTGTCCACAATATATTACAGGCGCGTGATGCGAAGCCGACGTGACGGTGTAACCCTTGCCTATTGATTTATACTTGTTACAACGCGTCCTGGGTTTGACACGTTATATGTCTTGTAAGGCAAGGAGCTCACGATGGGAATTTGTCTACATATTTATTCATCCTACATTCCCCATTATTCAGCATTAGCATATGAATATAGGGATAAACACCACGTAGAGATGATAATAATAATATAACCCCTCTGGGCAAACGTTATCTCACCATGGGATAAGGTAACCCTGGAGGGCAAATTAAAGTAGCTGCTTGATTTCTGCCTACCTTCTGCTATAAAAAAAAGTATAGCATAAAAAAAGTATATTAGGTAGCTTACAGAACGCAGGGCAGTTTGTGGCGAGCTGAATGTGAGTGGCGAAATTGCGTACTCGAATGCTCCAGAGAGTCAGTCGGTCAAGGCCTCGTCTCCGCTTGCCTTTATTAGTTGGTTGGAGTGGAACCCCATGAGTGCCCGCAGGATTTTCAACTCTGGCTTGCCTTAGTTGGCCGATCAGAGGGGGGCCGCCAGAGCTATATGCTCGGGGGTGGAAGTGTCTAATGGCGTAATAACGGGGAAACCCGCTCCGAGTCTTCGAGACGCACGATGGTGAAACCGGTGCCGCACCTCTCTACACCCCTAGCCGCTCACACCGGTGTTGCTCCTTGTCGCCTGTAGTGGTGGCCATTTAGGGGGCCCATCTTGTGAGTGGGAGTCACCGTCTGCCACAGAATTTCACGATCAAAGTTGAAAGCCAGACGCCGTTGTTCCCGTATTTATTAGTCTTTTTATTCCATGTAACACCCATTGCAATAGACCTTATCGTTATAGTTTCCATCTCATACAATAGCCTTACACCACCGGGGACAATCCGTGACTTCATTTTATAGTGCAGCTATGGAGAGTCCCCGGTTGGTGTCCCATTACATTTTAGATTAAAAATCTCTAAAGGGCCTCTGCGTGTTGGACCTATGTCCCCGCGTAAGCCTGTCAAAAGACCGGGTTCCCCCTTACAGGGGATATAAACCCGTGAAAAGAGAGACATGTAGAGAGACATGTAGATAATAATATTACCGCTCTGGGCAGTCGTTATCTCACCATGGGATTAGGTAATCCTGGAGGGCAGATTCAAGTAGCTGCTTGATTTCTTCCTACCTTATGATAAAAAATAAAGTATACCATAAGAAAAAAAAATTGCTTACAGAGCTTAGGGCAGTTTGTGGCGAGCTGAATGTGAGTGGCGACACTGCGTACCCGAATGCTCCAGAGAGTCTGTCAGGGTCTCGCCTCCAGCTTGCCTTTATTCGTTGGTTGGAGTGGTATCCCATGAGTGCCCGTAGGATTTTCAACTCTGGCTTGCCGTAGTTGGCCGATCAGAGAGGGGCCGCCAGAGCTATATGCTCGGGGGTGGAAGTGTCTAATGGCGTAATAACGGGGAAACCCGCTCCGAGTCTTCGAGACGCGCGATGGTGAAACCGGTGCCGCACCGTTCTACACCCCTAGCCGCTCACACCGGTATTGCTCCTTGTCGCCTGTAGTGGTGGCCATTTAGGGGCCCCTCTTGTGAGTGGCAAGTCACCGTCTGCCACAGAATTTCACTTTAAAGGTTGGAAAGGCAGACGCCGTTGTTTCCGTTTTTCTTGGTATTAAATCCATTCAGCACCCATTGCAATAGACCTTATACTTGTAGTTTCCATTTCATACATATATAAACCCGTGTAATAGAGAAACAAATAATAATATATCTGTATTTCTCTTCGCAAAAACGAGACTTCATGATACAATATAAAACTAACAACTTCATCATTTCGGCGTAATGAAGTCCACTGCTGGACACAGGCCTCCCGCAAAGATCACCACAATGACCAATATGGTTGTGTTGTGGGCCCATTGGGGGATTTGCCATAATCGCAACGCTTGGCAGACGAGTTGGCGATCGCAGTTGAGTTGTTAATGTATTCTAAGGACGCTGCTGCCCATCCTGCGGCTAATCCCTTAGTCGACTTTTACGATACCCACGGGAGGAGATAGGGTGGTGGTATTCTGAGCCGGCTCAGAATGACAGCACCACACGGCAACTAAGGAAGATCAAATTACAGTCAAGTGGACCTGGTGGTCCATAATGCATACGGACCACCAGGTCCTCACCCCACGGAATTTGTTATAATATAACAAGTACTTAAATTAGCCGTGTGGTGCCGGCTCAGAATGCCACCACCCCATCTCCTCCCATGGGTGTCGTAAAAGTCGACTAAGGGATTAGCCGGAGGATAGGCAGCAGCGTCCTTCGAGTATATAAACAACTCAACTGCGATCGCCAACCCGTCTGCCAAGCGTGGCGATTATGGCAAAGCCCCCCAATGAGCCCACAACACATCCATATCGGTCGTTGTGGACATCTTTGGGGGAGGCCTGTGTCCAGCAGTGGACTTCATTCGGCCGTAATGATGAAGTACTTAAATTTAATGAATTTTCAGATTATCTCATGGATAAGGAGACAAGACAGTAATTAAATGTATAATGTTAGATGACGTAGTATTAGCAATATACCAAAATTGCTGCCTGTTTTGATGAGGTGACGAAGTGAAGGCGTAGTAGTCTCACAATCGTAAAGATTACATTTTCGAGACATCAACAATATGTTTAGATCGGCTGCTTTAAAATTTTCTTCTCTCAATACATCTATCAATCAATCAATCAATCAGCCAATCATAGTCCACTGCTGGACATAGGCCTCTCCCAATTTACGCCACAACACCCGGTCATCCGCCTTCCGCATCCAGTCCCCTCCAGCGACCTTTCTCAGGTCATCGGTCCACCTGGCGGGCGGGCGTCCTACCTTACGGTTGCCGAGCCGCCGTCTCCATTCTAGGACTCGTCTGCTCCAACGGCTATCGGTCCTTCGACAGACATGGCCAGCCCATTGCCACTTCAGCAAGCTAATTCTACGAGCTATGTCGGTTACCTTGGTTCTTTGTCGGATGACCTCATTTCGAATTTTATCCTTCAAAGAGACTCCGAGCATAGCTCGCTCCATAGCCCGCTGTGCAACTTTAAATTTGTGGACTAGTCCAACCGTTAATGTCCACGTTTCGGCACCGTAAGTCATAACAGGTAGGACGCACTGGTACATCTATCAACATTGTTGAAATTGCAAAATAAAAATAGATAAAGTAGATTGGTAATAGCAAAGTAATGTTATTATGATAAGCTCTACAGATATAGATGATGTCACCCTCCCGATGCTACGGTCCCTTCTTAGTTACCGGTTACGACACCCGAGGGCAGCACGGGGTGGTCCATTTGTAACGGGAAACCGACTGACATGGTGGCCATTTATATTCTCATGGGTATCTAAAACAAAGTATATATCAAAAGGGTACGTAATAAATATCAAAAAAAAATTGGTTGCCTGTAAAGTCGGTATACGGGCGAAAGTTTTACGTGACAACGACTTTGAGTGGTCACTCTCTCTCTCTCGCTCTGTCTCTCTCGCTCTTAGGCGGGCTAACTGTGCTCGAGTGGAAGGGACGCGTGCCTTTCACTTTTTATGTCTGTCTCTCTCGCTCTTAGGCGGGCTAACCATGCCCGAGTGGAAGGGACGCGTGCCTCTCACTCGCTCTCATTGTGAGCGCATAACGTGAGCGGAGCGTAACGCAGTTTCTTGAAGTGTCACCCGGCAAACCAATTTATAAGACGTTGTCACGTCAAAATATATTTTGTCCTGTTTTTGTGTTCACCTGTGCAATGGTATTTGAATAAAAAGGCTATATTTTGTATAAATGAAACCAAACATGGCAACGTAACAGTTATAATCTAAGGCGATACTATAGCTCACAGGAGGATATAACTTGATACACATTCTGCTCAAGGTACTTAAGTTATAACATAATTTACTACACATTTCTATGCTGCTTTCGTAAATTTCGACAGGATCCAATAAAATATATCTATTTCTCGAGTGATAACATTCATGTATCGAAACGGACAGTCAAACATTAATCTGACTTGGGAATTGAACTCAATAGTACACTCAGCCACACTTGCAACCACTAAAACATGGGATAGTACTCTCATTGTCGGTATTTAAATTGTTTTAGTTTTATCAGCATCAACCTACAAATCATGAGATCATGCCGCCCGCATCCAACGACTCTCAGCGACCTTTAATAACTCATTTTCCATTTCGTTGGAGACCAGTCGTCCCACGCTGCGTTTTCCGGAGCGCGGTCTTCACCTGACAACTCCACTCGAAACGTCTTTGCCAATTTACAAATATCACTACGTATTTTTCGATGAGCTTGATGATATAAACAATGCCAATCGGTGTGAAACTACAAAGCTATCTGGTAAATTCCGTCACACAATGGTATATAACACACATTTTCCGCTCGCGTTCGTTTTATGGACGTATGATATAACGTATTCCAAACAAAGAATAACAAATTCGAACAACGAAGCGGTCACAGCTATGAATTGTGACGCATTGGACAGAAATACGATATTGTGCTATCGTAAGTTGTGTTATTTGATCTGATATTTAAAACAAGGCTTCTAAATACCGATGTTTAGGCATGCTTGCTTCTGTGACTTTGATGCTCAAATTAGAGCATAATTGGTAAGTTAACCAACAACGGGGTCGGGAGAGGGCCGATCCCGCTCGGAGAAGGAGGACACGGAGTCGAGGTAACAAGCGCCGCGGTGTCCGTGTCCTACACGCCTGAGTCCCCTGTCGTCTTTATATGGTGAGGGACCCTGGGGGGTCGCGAGTGCACCTACTGGGAAACCTGCGTACTCATACCGAGTGACCCCCGGGATGACGGCGGTGCGCATGTGGTCACGCGCCACCGCGTGCCAGGTTTCAGGGGAATTCTTTACAATCCCCTGGAGCCTCCCTACGGTACCAAAGATGACCACTCCAGTGGTTTTAGCCAGTAGAAGTCCCCCTCGCCCTTCCCAGGGGTGAAGGAAGTTCCATGTAGAATTTCCACTGGACACCAATAAAAAAAAGGAGTCCGGCATACCCTTCCGCTCTTTCCCGGGGCAGAGGAAGTACATGATGCATTTCCAGCGGATCAATAAAAAAAAAGTTAACCAACAAGTCCAAGTCCCAAATTTTATTTATGATTAAAGAGATTTTACAAACTTTGATGAAAACAAGTATGTTTGATAAGTCCTAACTAAACTCCTTGGTCCTTGTTTTGATCTAAATTAAGCTCTAGTTTCAGAAACTCAAACCGACAACTCGAACACTACCCGTTTAATTCTAAATGCCTGTGGATTCCGTAACTTAAAAATTAAGATAAGGTCTATTCCGTTATACTATTATGTATCATACGAAATCCAAACAACAGGTATTAAATAGTATAGGTACGTTTTTATAACCAGCTGCCCAAAATCTATTAGATCTTGAGCTTTCTTATGAGGCCTATTGTGAGTGACCACGTCTCTGTTCCATACATCATTACTGGTAACACATTTCTAAATATAACGCTTATCTACTATAAACAGGTTCCAGATAAAATTAATACAATCAGTCGTTCATTTGTGCGTTCTTCCCCTTGTTCGCTGTTCGATTTGAGTGACTAATGAAATGAAGAGATAATAAGGCTCGTGGAAATAGCTTGCTATTTTGATAACAGATTTGAGAATATGCAGTGTCGATCATCAAAACTGGAAATTACTACGCCACTACTTTAATGGATTTCAATAATTTTGTTCATCGTATCAGTCACAAAACGTCTACCGCTAAACAAAAGACTTCCCAAAGGACGATCGGTTTCATGCCATGGGAGAGAATTTACCAGTACTCGCCACTCTTGGCAGGCGTGTTGTTGAGTGCAGAATGACTACTATTCCATTAAAGGGACGCTGCTGCTCATCCCTCTGGCTTAGAGTCCTTTAGTCGCCTTTTACGATACCCATGGGCAAATATAGAGTGGTGCTACATTCATTTTAGGGACACCACATGGATTTGATTTCATAAGTATGCGGGAAATCCAGAACATAACTTAACTTGGCATGACGAAGGCTTCACCTAGTTTTAGCCATGAATTAATAGGCTCCACTTAAGCTTAACCAACTACTACCAGCTGCATCTAGTTGTAGCCGGCTAAAAATAGATGTAGCCTCACTTCGGGTTTTAGCCGTAACTTAAATACATTCATGTATTAAACGTAAGCCTTTTCCAGTGTTTCGTCTCTCTCTCTTGTCCCTGTGACACACCCACGAATGATCTCAATGTTAACTCAGTTAATAACCGTAGTTGGCAAGCGAAATATCACTAATTGAATTATTTAACTTGTGCTTAGAGGAGACAATAACCTTTAGATGACCTTTGAACGAGTTCAAAACAGTTTTGATCACGTATTTTGTACTAGGTATGGCAAGCTATGTTATAACGTGAATATTTGTGTTATCACAATCTATGTAGCCAAATCTTCGCGAAGTGCTCGGCACTTCGGGCGGACGTTGGACGTGGTGGACGTGTCGACGGCACGGTTGGTGCAGTGGCTGATACAGTCGGCTGCTGCGCTCCGGGTCGTGGGTTCGATTCCCACACGGAACAAATATTTGTATGACCTGCAGGTAGTTGTTCCGGGTCTGGGTGTATTGTATGTGGAATTCATGTCTGTAAACGCACCCACGACACAGGAGAAATCCTAGTGTGGGGCAACGTTTTTAAAAAACAAAACAATTAGGTTATACGACGTATAATTAAGATATGTATTGGAGTAACGAGAATTTTTTGCAGTTTAGTCTCAATAAATATTAAGAACCGGAGCCGGTTTTTGATACAACAAAAATGTATCAATTAATTATTAAATATAAAAAAATCGACTGCTTCGGCCATTTTGTTTATAGCGTTTGTTATCGCGATAGAAAATCACGACGACGTAAAGGCCATGCACATCCCCTGTAGGCCGAAGACGAAGTTTTCTTGCACGAATATCATCGCAATATATGAGGCCCCAGCATTAGAAAAGCTTATTTCTCTACCTATATAAACTTCTGACAGTTAAACCTTCTACGACTACACGCTGGTATGATACAAAAGGAGTCCTGAACTCTAAGTTTAAATCCACCAATTTTTTTTTTTTTTTTTTTTTTTTTTTTTATTATTATAATTCACAAAACTGATGTACAATCAATCATCCAAACAATAAATAAAAAAGATAAAACACAATACACCTGATTGACATCTACTAGATGTGAATCCAGCATGCACATTTTAAGTAAGACACTCATAATGGTATATTAAATAATACTAATTAAATTAAGATCAATATTTGAAAAATTATTATACAAAAATTGCAAAATGGCAAAATTTCAAAAAGTTAATGATTCCTCACTCAATCAAGTCTCTGAGTTTAGATCTTAATGAGGCCACAGAACCAGTGAATATATCTATTTCACTACGAATGGAGTTAGCAAAAGAAAGCATGCGGGATATTGGCGCAAATTGACCTACATTAGTTCGATTTTTTGACAGAACGAAGGTTTTTCGGTTTAATAAGCGGCTGCTAATACGTGGAATACAAAATTGCACTTTTTCGAAAAGTTCAGGAGAATCTATTAGACCATTAATTAATTTAAACAAAAACATTACGTCTAAAATTTTTCTACGCGCGCTTAATGATTTCATTTTGTAATGATTTAGTCTAGAGTTATAAGAGTTCAAAGAGCGGCATCTATTTTCGGAGTAACATAAATGATATAAAAATCTTTTCTGAACGCGTTCTATCCTATCAGAGTGTACTTGATAAAACGGGCTCCAGACCGTACTACAATATTCCAGAATACTTCTAATAACGCTGTTATAGACAGAAATAGTGAGCTCCGGTTCTTTAAAGATTTTCATTTCCCTGACGATGAAACCTGATAGTTTTGATGCTCTATTAATTATCATATCGTAATGATTTCTAAAATTTAAACCACTGTCTACCATAATACCTAGGTCCCTAATAGTATCAACTTCTTGAAGCGGACTGTTTCTAATTGAGTAATAAGCTTGACATGGATTTCTTTTCCGGCTAAATTTAATAAAGTAACATTTGTTTTGATTCAATGCCATGCTATTTTGAACACACCAATTATACACGTTATTTATATCTGATTGAAGCTGGGTCATATCGGATTCACTGCATATGGTTCGATATATTTTTAAATCATCAGCAAAGACTTTATATTTGGAAACTATTTTACTACCAAGATCATTTATGAACACTAAAAAAAATAGAGGCCCCAGGTGTGATCCCTGGGGTACTCCTGATGGTATGAAACACTGTTTAGACTTAAATCCTTTAAAATATACCAGTTGTGATCGTTTTCGCAAGTATGATTCGCACCAACGCAATAATGACCCATGAACTCCCATACTTTCTAATTTAGCAAGTAGCAAATCGTGATCTACCAAATCGAAGGCTTTTTTAAAATCTGTGTAAATTGCATGAACTTCTTTACCGCCATCCAACGCAGACGATATATAAGAGACGTACTCAACCAGATTAGACATAGTCGATTTTTTGGGGCGGAACCCATGCTGGTTATCATCCAGCTCATGTTTAAAGTGAGTGAGCATTTTTTTCTGAACAAGGGATTCTATAATTTTGCCACATGCTGAAAGAATGGACACCGGTCTATAATTCTCCACTTTATCGACACTACCTGATTTAAAGATCGGTGTGATGTGCGCAATTTTCCACTGGTCTGGAAAATAACCTTGTGATAGCGAATAGTTGAACATCGTAGTCAGTGGGCTAGCCAGGTTTACTGCACATTTTCTAAGAAAAAGCGGAGGAATCAAGTCCGGCCCTGGTCCTTTATCACAGTCTAGGGACGATATGTAATCATAAACTTCTATTACTTTAAGTATACAACTGCTAAATACGTTATTGTTACATGGACCAGATGAAACAGAGCCTGGGGAATTTGTGTTAATATTTACTGTGTAGATAGACTGAAGATGTTCGGAAAACAATTCACATATTTCCTGACCGCCCCTGGCACAACGAGTGTCATTTAAAGTCATTTTATTTGGTATACAGTCGCTACTTACCCGTTTATTTTTAAAATACTTCCAGACGTACTTAGGATTGCGACGTAGATGTATCATTATATTCTTTTTAAAATTTGAGTGTTTAAGTCAATCTAAAGCAGTCATGTAAATGTATCACCAATATTAAACTTTTATCTAATAAAATATGACCTTGTTAATTTCGTTTATTAAACAAAATAAATAAATATATCAAAATCAATATCTTTATTAGCATATACACTTGTTACATTTTATATACAGTCCTGCCTCCCGAACGAGATACCTGTATATTAGGAGCCAGTTCTTCCTCACACAAGGGAACGTATTTCTTGTACTAGTTTAATTGTTACATAATTATGATCTCATACACCACCAACCAACCAAGTTAAAGAAAAGTTGCATCAAAATTATTTAAAGAGGGATTAGTAAGTGCGTGCGTGGGTGCATGCGAGCGTGTCTGAATGTGCGTGTATAAGTATGAGTGTGTATATGTGAGTGAGTGTATGTGTAGTTTGTGAAAAATGCAACCCTATAATGTATACAACATGCTTAGAACGTAGTTTGCCCCAGTTTATCTCGTCCGGGGAATGGTGACAGACATAAATAAACGCTTGACGGCATCCACAACATGTTTCGACCTGTCGTCGCATCAACAACAATTAAATCGTCCCTTGTCTCACCCTCAAGTTGCCAAGTTCGAATTAAATTCAGCTCTTTATCCGAGGACATCCCTAAACTTTGGCAATTATGAAAGTTTAAACTGTTTTTTTGCCCGATAACTTGAAGAAACAGAGCAACTGTATCATTACGAAACAGAAGGAAGCTTAATCTGTAGTCATAGCTCACAGGGGATGCAACGGGTGGACGTAATATATTACCTACTTGCAGGAGGTTAGGAAAAAAATCAGCTCATGACTCATTTGTTAGAGTTCCTTTCATTTCTGATTATCTTGTACTAGTTTGTGGGGCGTGAAAATGGAGATATAGAGGCAATAGGTACAATTTTATTGCACTACGGCTTTGAATCTGTACGTAATTTAAAGCTTCTGTTCTCGCGAGAGTATACAGACTCTTATTGAACTTCAGTTGTGGATATTGACGAAATTCGTTTACCGTTTTCATGGAATCTTTTCTGTTGTAACAGTAGAGTTTAAAGCGGGACTAGCTAGTTTACTGGATATAGATTGAGTAGAGTAGATAGGTTGCCGTGTGGTGCCGGCTACGAATAGCACCACCCCATCTCATCCCGAGGGTGTCGTAAAAGTCGACTATGGGATTAGCCGAAGGATGGGCAGCAGCGTCCTTCGAGTACAATTATAACACAACTGCGATCGGCAACCCGTCAGCCAACCCAAACCCCCCAATGAGCGCACACAATACGAACCCATATAGGTCGTTGTGGAAATCTTTGAGGGAGTCTGCTGTCTAGCAGTGGAAGTTTCTCGGCTGAAATGATGATGAAGCCACACAAATGATACAATTTGTGTGCAATAGATGATCCATGAATTCTTTTCCGTAAACCGTACAACAAGGCATAAGTCAACTCAAATGTCAATATGAGTAATGAACATATAACTTATCAAATATTAACAACAATAGTAATTTACAATAATGTCAAAATTATAAAAAGTTGTAAAAAGTTACTCCATACGTGTTAATCAAGATTGTCTTGAGCTGAACCCAGCGACCAGCAGCTTTTATCATCTATATAATCGTTTATGGTGTAATACGCCTTTTGGGCAAGTATGTCTTTAATATTAGGTTTAAAGGTTTTTTTTAAAACGTTGGTGGTTAAAACCCCACACTAGGATTTCTCCTGTGTCGTGGGTGCGTTTACCGACACAAATTCCACACACAATACAACCAGACCCGAAACAACTACCTGCAGATCATACAAATATTTGTTCCGTGCAGGAATCGAACCCAGGACCCGGTGCGCAGCAGCCGACTGTATCAGCCACTGCACCAACCGTGAAATTAAATGGCAACTCTAGTAAACGATGTGGTAGTTTATTGTAAAAGCGAATACCAAGCCCCACGAACAAGCCATCCACTCTGTGTAATCTGTGGTAATTAGATAAGTATGAACATTCTTTTGATGTATATTTTCAACCTTATCTTCTAACCTTACCTCTGCTCTGGCTACTCGCCGAGGCGAATAGCCGCAGTGCTGATGTTGTTTTCATAAAACAAACCAACCCGTTAGCTCCAACTGTTTGCGAACCAACACGCGCTGAACACCCCTTTCAATTGTTCTGATTGCAAAAATATGAACTCCGAATTTGACCTGGTTTTATGAATTCTGCCGTTCTTAGTCTTACCTATTCCACTCCCATAGAAGTGATGTGTGAGCGTAGAGAGTTTACAAGAGTGTTTACAACATTCCAACATAAACCTTATGTCGGCAACGCATCAGTAGTCACTCACTAGGTTGCTGATTTCTACTGATGCACCACTTGCTTACCGGGTGTTAGGGTACCGAATGAAAAAACAGCGGAGCCGTTATAGGATCACTCGTGTGTCTGTCTATCCATCTGTCGCCAGCCACACAGCCAGTTTGCTCCGAATCTACTACATAGATTAGTTTAAAATTTGGTACCCATATGAATCTTCGAACCCAAACAAGAACTTGTAACGTAAATAAATGAAGTTTGAAGATGGGAGTCACTTTAGCGGGGCAAATAGAAAATTTAAAAAAAGTTTTGCATGTCTTATCTTGTTATATATCAAATGGAAATGCTTGTTGTGAGGGTCTCAAATATGTATTTCTATAATTTGAAAATAATTAGTTGTAAAGTAGTTTAAGAAAATAGATGAAAATGGACCATTCCCCTTATCTCCGAATCTGCTGAGATTGAAAATTATTAAAAATTACTTAAAATATTTATTTACTTATAAATTGCGAGGAAACCTATAAAAAGTCTATAGGCTTTTAATAACATGGTAAATCTTTCAATATTGTGCATACAAACTTACATTTACAGTTGGGATGTATGAGAAAACATGTTTTTCAACTACAATTTTAAGTTTGTTCTTGGTATAAGGTATTGGTACAAGACAGAAATATATTTGGTAATTTCTCTCTATACCTATATCAAACCAATATGTGTCAGATAAAAAAAATATGGTAGATAGTATATTCATCATACGGAACCCTCTCCATGAGTTCAACTTGCACTTATCCGGTTTTATTTCATATGTCATTCCTATAATATATGTAAAATACTTTCGTCGACTGTTTGCCACCTTAGTGGTATAAAAGAACCGTACGGTCCCTGCAAAGCCACTGCTCATGACGTCAGACCTACCAAAATTAATTGATTTGTTATAGTTTCTTCGAACGTTACATCAGTGATAAAGAAAAAATAACAGTGTAAAATAAATGGATATTTTCTTAAAATTCGAGATCTTTATTCGAAAAGGGTTATGCGTTTACCGTCGTAAGCTAATATGTGGTCATTGGAAGCCCGTGTTCAGCAATGAACGTCCACGGGCTGATGATGATCCATAAATGAATTAATAGCCACTATTAATATTCCCAGTAAAGCCTCTTAGGCTTCTCGGCGTGTAGCCGCAAAGAAACAAGCACAGTGACTGCCATTTGTTTCCAAGTAATTACCAACCTCATTTAGTTTTTGTGTCTCCGCTACAAGAGTGAGGGAGATTGGATTCCACTCACCGTGGTTCGTTTATTATTATTTAGTTCCTTATACAAGTTATAAAGTAAAATATGTTTAGGAACGATTCGGGAGGTTACTTGTATGCCGATTAGAATGCCACTTCTTTGCTCTGGAACTTGAAGGAGAGGAATATCGACTCACCCATTAAACGATAAAATGTCTGCTTACACCAATCTAGTAACAAAAATGTTATTACTAAAGTGTCACACAACATTATATCAGCCATACGACGTCCACTGCTGAACAAAGGCCTCCCCCATAGATTGACATTATTGTGTCAGAATTTTGAGGGAAATGCCAGTGCTTACCAGGTTTGACATTCGGGTTGGTGAGCGCAGTATGGCTGCTGTTCTAAAGAGGGGACGCTGCTGACCATCATATCCCGTCATCATCCCCGAGTCGCCTTTTACGACATCCACGGGAGGAAATTGAATGGTGCTGTATTCCTAACTCCGGAATACACAGTATACAGAAAACATACATTTTATAGAAAAATTAAAATCTAAAATTTACATAAATTTTACAAGATACTTTATGTGACTCCGATGTATATAGTTAAACAATATTTATTTTAGTTGGCGACTAAGTCACAACAACAAAGTCTTAACAAACTTCTTGTTAAATGGCGCTAATGAGGACCCAAGTAGCGAGACAATATTACTCCTACCTAGAATGAGACAGTGGTAAGTGTCATGAATATAGCCTATTGATCATTAACGTTAATTTTCTTAGTGTTTGCAAGTGTTTTACGTATGTTTTTAAGAAATATGTTAACCTGAAAAATGAGTCGAAAAAGATTTATCAAAAAAATACGGTTTGCACTCCGGGAGTGTCGACACTGCCAGCTCTCGGCTCCTTGAGTGTGTGCTATACAGTATCCTGGTCGCTTCCATCGTGGTGGTACTGTGCCTGTGACTTCGCGTCCCATCCTGTGCAGATACGCACCGAAACAACCGTGACGAGCCAGTCATCGAACGCCTTTAGGGGCGCGCTGTCACCACTCTGGTGGAGGGGGAGGGAGCGTGTTTAATGACGGCACGGTTGGTGCAGTGGCCGATACAGTCGGATGCATCCGTCTCCGCCAGGAAGTCCAAAGGCGGAATGCGCGCATGGAGTATTGCCGCCACATAATATACCATTCGGTACCCACGTGCGATCCGTATAGCCATTCTATGCTGTGGACCGTGGAGTTTGGTTCTGCAGCGCTGGACACATGACAATAAACGCCACGGACCCCACTACTCCCCCGTAGAGGCGGCGAACTTCTCTCTAGTGTTTAAAGCGACCATTACTCTCCGGGCCACAACGACTACGTACTGGAAACATGCCAGAAAATATTTAAAATCCAAAAAATCCCCAGTGAACACTATCAAATTAAACTAATTTCAGGTTTGTAAAAATCCAATCAAACTATTCAAAAACTATTAATTCTTCCCATAATCGCTGGTACTTACACGTTGGTCATCTGCGACATCCACTAAGTCCTTTGTAGGTTGCTAATTAAGGCAACAGCATGGTGGGACATCGCCCTTACTGATTATTTAAATCGAATCGATTGTATGTTGCTTTGAATAAAGTGTGCTATGTAAATCGACTGGTGCGTACGGGAAAAGCGTAAGCGAGAACGTTGAGGTAAGAGACAAAAAGTGTCACTTTTTGTGTCATAACATTACAAATGATACAGTATCTTGATGTTTTTATGTGGTACGAAGTTTGGGACTTTATGATTTTAATAACAGGATTCCCAGCTGGTGGGAACTGCTTGTCATCTTTTCTATCAAAATTAGGATGTTTTTTTAATTTCAATAGCCTCACGAAATATTCTTTATACATATTGGTTCTCTTTCGCGAGGACTTGAGATTGATCAAAGTGAAGAAAATGGTGGTGTCAGAATGCCTACTGCGACCACGAACACTGCAATGAAACTGAAACAGAATTTTGTAAATTGTTAACAAAATTATTCAATACATTGATTATAATAATTAACCGATTACCACCAAGAGGGTTAAAATACGAAATAGTCTTTTTTCCAAACGGTCATATTAAAATTATAGTAAAAAATTTTCATGTTCAACAAACAATAACCCGAGTTGGATGAAAAAAAACCGAGGATTGCGTTCAGTGGCGTGGCATTGAAGAGGCCTATATCCAGCAGTGGACTGCTGATGAAAATCTGGATACGCGTTACGATGTAAAAAAGCGACTGAATAGCCGCATATTAATTTCTTCAGTCACTCGTAACTTGCACATCAAGATTCTCCTCGCGGAAACGCTACAGTGATTTGTGTGGTTTGTGCAAAACGAATGGAATAGAAAATGAGATCATTCCGTCTTCCGCCGCGTTTTACAATAGCTTCTCTTTTTGTAAAGAACTTTGCTCTATGTAACACGTTCCTTGAGGACTAACATATGATAGTAGTCCCAAAGCTAGGTTAGTAGCTCAACTTCTCATTTGTTATGTTTCTTTAGCCTTAGCGTTATTATAAAGTCTCTCATTTAGGCGTAATAAAATAGATGCACGTATCTAATGAGTACATTCTCACCAAATAGGTTTTATTATCCACGTAGAGCAACATACAAATCAACTCTTCTTCTTCCTTCTTGTAGTTAGTTGCCTTCGACTTGGCTTAACGACTGCCTCTGATGGCAACAACCGGGATGCATGGAAGCATGAAGACGCTCAGTTCAAAAACCACTATGTGGTCACCCATCCATAGACTGACTGTGCCAAGTAACTGCGACTAATTGTTGTGCAATACAAACAGGTATCGGTTTGCGTAAAACAAGAAATTCATATCGAGCTGATGGACGAGAAGCTGTTTTTGTACTGTTAAGAGCATGAAGCGATCCTAACTGAAACACTCATAAAAGTGAACATCGGAGAGGATTTTGATAGCGCTAGAGGGCGAGTATTCACATTAATCCGCTTTTAAATTACATCCCAGTTGTCCTGGTTAGTGAGAACTAGATGAAATGCTAATTTAAAATCAAACTCCACCGCATGCAACGATAGTGATACAAGCTCGCAAACATACTTTGCTGTTCTTGACCATCCCAATAATTATTACAACTAACTTTCATATCATAGAGTAATCATCACCACGTGTTTCATCATCATCATCATCATATCAGCTAAAGAAGGTCCACTGCTGCACATAGGCTTGGGCCATAGATTCTATAATGACCGATTACATGCCGCCCACATCCAACAACTTCCCGCTACCTTCATCAGGTGGTTTTTTCATTTCTGTTCCGTTTTCCGGTGTGAGCACTCCACGATATTCTTTGTTCCCCAACGGCCACCAGTATGTATATTTAAGCCACAAATTATATATTTCAGCAGTCTGTATATTTTAGCTAAGAAAGACGCCGCTGCTTATCCTCTGTACCTTTGACACTTGTGACAAAGTGGTCATCTTTTATGACACCCAGGTGTTGAGGTGGCTTATTCTTTACTGAGACCCACCACCCAGTGAAATAGTCTGCTAAAAATAGGTATTTCCCAACACGGAGGGCGAGTGGTTTAGCGATCGAAGAGCCAGTCAAGAATGGAAGGTGAATAAAACTGGTGCAGTAATATCCATGTAGAGGTCAAGAAAATCTGTGACCACCAGGGAGACTTCCAGCACAATAATCTTATGAAATCGTGAAGGATCAGCACAATAGACGGCAAAAGTAGCTAGCCAAGCCATCGTGATGCAGCGTGGTCCGTGCCAACTTGCTAATACCTCGTATCCTGTCGGCGCTCAACTCTCCTGTCAGGATATTATCCTCACTATGACTTGTTTGCGGATGGATGACCGGAGATATTATTAGTGTTTTAAAACTTAAATTTTAACTTATATATTATCTTTACCAGCAAAGTAGGTATTGACGTAACCCAGTTACATGTCTTTAATCGATAAACGGTATCAGAAAAGGTTCATAATGGTGAACTACTTGTTTTTTATAATTTTGTATAAGTCATTAATTCAGTATTATAATTTTATCATCACTCAATACCGACGGGGCCCACGAAACCTTACTAATTTGAACAAAATTTTCGACTACATCGCATTAAATAACGAATTATTGTTAAATATTCAGAGACGCATTAATTAAATAACGTCGAATTCAAAGAGATAATGTAATTAATTCATAAAATCAGTTATTATTTTCCATTCGACTTCAAAGCCCATGTAGCTTTCATTCTAGCGAGCAAGTCCACACACAAATGGTAAAATAATTGGACGTCACTCACAGGGGACAAATCGCGGCTGGAGTTAGTTGTATGAAAAATGTGAAATAAAATGTTGAGTCGGGAGCGAGCAGTTTGCTCGGCTCACTGACGTTCGACGCTGGTTACCGACGACCCGCTATAGAGAGTGCGGAAGTGACACATTTACAAACTACATGTTCTGGCAAATAAGTGGTAAGTATGACGTAACTTTATTTACATGTGGATTTATCATCATTTAAACTAGCTTCGAGTGTATGGCACTTGTGGGTTGCAGCTAAAAATCTGCGATAGGATGGTACCTGGAACCGCCAACTGATATCATGCTGAAATGATGGCTCTTTAGTTCTATTACTGTGTTTTTGTTTACACATTTTAATGTTTGTGCCAATACTTAATATTCCATCTGATTTTGGTAAAGCATATTCCACCCCTCTCCACAAAGGTGTCGTAAAAGGAGAGTAAGGGTTGATATCAAGAGGAAGGATAGCAGCATCCTTCCGTATGCTAGTAACAACATACTGCGATCACGATACGCCTGCAAAGCGTGGTCATTACGGTAATATCCCTTATGACCTCTCATAGGGAGGCCCATGTTCAGCGGTAGACGTTTATGGGCTACTGAGGAGGTGGAGGCCCCGCCAATCAATGCTCAACCTCATTTCAATTTTCGTCTTTCAACTTAATTGTCTGGCCTTTTTATACAACCTGCTGGTAATACGAGCAGGCCATTTGCATGGTGGTTAGCATCACGGTATCCCATAACAGTTGTAATGCTACCTAGGAATAGTCTTGCATTATCACACTGCACTCGTCACCTCGAGACATTAGTTATGTAGTCTCTTTTGCCCAGTAATTTCACTAGCTACAGTGTCCTTCAAAATGGAACACAATAATGTCTAAGCTCAGACACATGCTTGGCAGTGTAATAAATGGCACTGTGGTGGTACTTATTTAGCCAGACTTCTCATTAAGAGATCTACCACCAGTTAAAAGTTGTCTGAGTTGTGACTCAAGGATGAAGAAGTGTATTTTCGTGCAAATAGTGTTTCTTGTGACGAAGTCACTCTTTATCTTAATTTCAATCAACGTCTTTCATGACTTCACACCTTTTATCTCCATCACTGTCCACCTCAAGGGTCATTCTTTATTCAAATCAAAATTCGAATTTAGTATGCATTGTCGAATCATTCTTCATATTTTGATGATCACATTCCATTCGAAACGCTTAACGCTAGTGGTTCGACACACAGCTGTCGCTCTGACAAATAGTCTGCAATATTACAAGTACTTACTTTTCACTAGCTTTAACAATTAGTAAGCTATATTTAAAAAATATAAACATCAGCATGAAGTGATAATTGAAGTTGTGAATAATAATATTCCTACATTATAACAATATATATAGCCTTTTTTCGTTCAATCACGTCAACTGTACTCCGTTACTTGCTGCCATGGAGAAAGCCTCCCTGTTGAGCTAACCGGGAAGGAAACACGAAGGGAGGTACTCCGCGACACACCACGGACTATAGTACGTTGGTTATATCATGGATAAGCTTGCTTTAACCTCGAGATCCCTACGAGCCTCGCACAGCAATTTAAGCTATCTCGCCGCTCATATATAAATCATCGTGCCCACAGCGGTACGGGCAGTCAGAATTGGAAAGACTGGTGACCTAAGGATTTTTAAATGCTCCAGAAATTAGGGAGAGCAGCACACTCTAGTACACCTGCGGTTATTGTGTACCACTTCCATTACACGCTTGATTCGTGTCGCGTCAGTGTCAAGTGCATAGAGGGCGCAACGAACCGCGACCGCGGGCGATAGCGACCGGGCGGCCAGTTGATTGGGCCCACTCTAACGGTCGCCCGTACTGTAGGAATGCAGCAAAACGCTTTTGGCTTGTTTATAATTAGGCTTACTTTTTCTTAGCTTTAAGTTTATTTCGCGAAGCAAAATTTTTTTGTTATATTATGGGGATCAAGGTGTGGTGTTCCTCCATAGAAAAGGGAGGATCCTCCAGCCAGGCGGATGGTATGCCTGGCGGGCCGAAGCCCAACGGTTGATGTTGGGCGACTGTATATATGCTACGTTTCGCGAATACTTTAATAGCGTGATTCAGGATTCTTTGACGTCATCGGACAGTTGCAATTTATATTCATGTAGATGTCGTTGTAAGTTGTAGTTATGTCGCTGACGATGTAGGTGTCGCCACAATATCATGCATTCATATAAGCCGCAGGATGTCCAATGCTGAACAAAGGCCTCCCTCGTAGATTTCCACAATTGGCCCACATCTGTACAGTGTAGGCAATGTGCCGTGTGGTGTGCCGGTTAATAATACCTACCCCATCTAATCCCGTGGAAATCGTAAAAGGCAACTATGGGGTTAACCGGAAAATGCAGCGTCCTTCGAGTTCATTAATTACAACTTAGCTGTGATCGCCAACCCTCCTGGCGTGCGTCACGATTATGGAAAATCCCCCAATGAGCATCTAATATTAACCCAGACTGGTTATTGAGGTGATTTTTGGGGCAGGCCTGTGGTGGCAGGTCTAGCTGTGGACGATTTTTGACTGAAATACTGATGATGTATTTTGTTTTTATTACATTTATAAGCTATAATCTTATGTTTTTGTGTATTTTAAACCAAATTGCCGGGTAGTGCCGGTATGCCGTGTGGTGCCGGCGCAGAATACCACCACCCCATCTCTTCCCGTGGGTGTCGTAAAACTCGACTAAGGGATTAGCCGGAGGATGGGCAGCAGCATCCTTCGAGTACATTAACAACTCTACTGCGATCGCCAACCCGTCTGCCAAGCGTGGCGATTATGGAAAAACCCTCCAATTAGTCCACAACACCCATATTGGTCGTTGTGGTGATCTTTGGGGAGGCCTGTGTCCAGCAGTGGACTTCATTCGGCCGAAATGAAACCAAATTGACCCTAAAAACCTATAAATTAATTACCTAAAGATACAAAATCATTTTTAACACATATCCAGTGTATAATAATAACCTGTTATTAGGTTTATTTTTTTATCAAGAGCTTATTATCTTAGTCACCGTACCAGATTATATTCGTGTTTACTGTAGTGAAATCGATTGTTGATATTACGACAAAATTTCATGTTCTTCGAACATTCAAAAGTGGGTGAAAATTGAATCGTAATATTCCATTACATTCATACATAGTTGCATAGCCACAAATATACACACGGGTCAAGCATCTAATAAATATTACTGAAGCTAATCACCAGTAAAATTCGTCTTGAAACTCCAAAGACAGCAAACCCAAACCACAATATCCAACAAAAACAAACAACCTATTGGTTGCTAGCTAAAGCTCCTATTCAACACGCGACAACTCCCAACAACTTACAAGTTTAGGTAACGCGAGATGATACAACGGCCGCCGTCAGAATCGCAAGCAGCCGGCAACTGGGGCACGTATTATTTGAGAGTTTGTCGCTTGGAAACTTCGTTGTCGCCGCGACAAAGACGCCCAACCGAATTACTCGCTGTGTTTGACGCACGCGCAACGAATAATAACATTCTTAACGCGTGATCTAACTTAGTAAGAGATGATTTCCTAGATCATCATTTTAGCCAAAAAAACATCCACTGCTTGACACAAGACTCCCTCAAACATCGCCACAGTAATCGGTCGGGGTAGTATGCTAATTGAAGGGTTTTGCCATAATCGCCACACTTGGCAAGCGGGTTTGCGGTCGCAGTTGTACTCGAAGGACGCTGCTCCTCTGGTTAGACCCATAGTCACCTTTTACGACACCCTCAGGATGAGATGGGTTGGTGCTATTCGTAGCCGGCACCACATGGCATACAATAAGTAAATCAAGGTAAGTAAACTATCAGTCACCGCAAGCAACACCCGTTCACGAGCGTGACACAAATATCAGCCATCACATCTCTCGCCATTTTAGATGGAAAGAGCTGACCCGACCCATGTCGCCACCGCAGGCTTGCTTGCTTGAGCTTGACGAACCTGCTGCCAAATACTTCAAAACCAATAATTAGGTCTCTAATTACTGAGGATTCTAGTTAACATACTTTGATAGATCTATCCTTGGTTGCCTTTTACAACATCCTTAAGTAGCAAACTCAGGCAAAACAAAACTACGTAGTCATCAGTCAGTAATCATTGGATACTAAACTCAGACAAAATTACAAGAAAATATCTACAAAACAAGTCCGAACCAATACTGCGCACTCACACAAACCGAAAAGTAGTGAGGTCCGAAATATTATCTTCATAATTTATATATACCCGCATTAATGTTTACCTGTGAGTATATTAAGGGTTGGGGAGGATAATCCGGCTGGGGTACACACCGAACGGGAAATGATCCGATTGCGAATACGACCATTCTTTCTTCTAAATAATCCGCTATCAAAGCAAGCCACCATTGATCGTGAGATCCCGGCTTTATTTTCCAAATAAATTAATGAGATATTGAGTCGATGTTAGAAAAAAAAACGTATATCGGAAAAATATTTCTAATCAATAGCACATGTACAGCACATCAGTTCATAAGATTTTTTTTGACAAAAGAACAGACTCTCCGACGAAGATAGAAAGAAGAAGATTGTTAGTAGTATTATTAAGGTACCCCTTTTTTAATTAAACTCCCTGTTCTGTGGCAGTTTGTGGACCCATAGAGCCTCGGTTTTGTGAGGCGCTATTCGCAAACCCAGAGCGTGGATTTCGGCCACGACAATTGCCACCGCTTGCTCGGCAAGCCGGATGGTTCCCTCGAAGGACTCCCCGCTGGCCAAAACAAGAGTGTCATCAGCGTAGCAGACTGAGCTGATGCCAGCGGGGAGGACGACACGCAGGACCGCATCGTAAGCGAGGTTCCATAAGAGGGGACCGAGAACCGACCCCGCACGTGATCTCCCTCCGCTTTACGCTACCGTCCCTGCCCACGTACCGAACATGCCTGTCGCGCAAATATGCCCCGATGATACCCTGCATACTGGGGGGCACTGATGGTGGACTAACGCCCGCCTCATCACGCCCCACGGGATAGAGTTAAAGGCGTTGACTATGTCAAGACTGACAGCCAACGCCACCCCACCCCATCGGTACACTGCCTGTTCCGACAGCGAGCGGACGCGAAGAATCGCGGCAATAGTGGACCGCCGCTGCCGGAAGCCATACTAGAAGTTCAAGTGCCCTGGTCACTGGTGGTAGGTAGTTCCAGTTAGGTAGGTACCACTGCGTTGTCAGATATTCACCACCAAGCAATATAAAGACATTACTGTGTTCCAGTTAGAAGGACACTTCAGCTAGTGAAATTACTGGACATAAGAGACTAAATAACTAATATCTCGAGGTGACCAGCGCAGTGTGCTGCCATGCAAGAGCAGGCCTAAGAAGAATAGCAGAGGTTATGAGCAGACACTAACCAGCAGCTGAATAACCAGCCCGTCCAGGGAACAAGTTCTTTAAAAAACAAAAGTAATATTCCAAATCTCTCAAAGTTATACACGTTCACGTCGATTTGCGTCGATGTTCGTAACTGAGTTACACATTGCGAACTATTTGACACCACGCCACCACAACATTTAAATTCATGACAACACATTTCATTAAATAAAGAAAGAAGGAAGAAAGAAACTAATTTCTTTACTACAATAACGACGCACACAACTGAGATTAAACAACAAACACACACACACACAACAAAACAACCTTACTAAGTGCATATGAACAGGCAACATATTTTTCCAAAATAAAAGTAATGCAGATTGTACGTCGTGTCCTAAGAATGGTTGTCACTCAGCACAATGCTGTGACGTTTTAACAGACCCAACGGCAACTGCTTTGCAGTGACAATCTTCATGACGCTATGACGTCTATCAGCAGTGAGGCCACAATTATAAAGCTAATTAGAAAAAACAATAAAAACCATTGAATTATACGTGCACAAATGTAAAATATTAATATTAATATTCATTATAAGTATTTACTTTTATCATAAAGATATCTGCTCTTTGCTAAAGATTAAAACAATACTTTAGAAATACAAACACAATCGTTACAGGTCGGTGTAACCCCCTCACCGCTTAACAGGCCGCAGTCACGTAACGGGTTGAATGTGGTCTGTTAGACCGACGTAACGAGGAATATTATCACCTCCGCGGCGTCACGCAGTGACTTGGCCCAGCTGTAATTAAGGATTTTTTTCTCCTTAATCTAGGAATAGGGACGGTGGAGAGTATAGAATGCATGTATATGCCTTGGACTTGACAGTGTTGTCTCAGAAAAACCAGCCCTCCTGAACCCATCGTCTGAAAAGGCGACTACGCGTTGACTTTGGGGAGACAATATCATCCCTTCAGTGTGTGTCTTATAATTACACACTGCGATCCATTGAATCGAAATATCTTACGGAAATATATGGCATTTATTTTATTCATTACTATACCTACGCACAGCATTCATAGGTGCTCTATATCCTAATATTTTTATGTACATTATTTATATTTGAATTATAAAATAAAACAATATTTTATATTTAACCCTATATACTTATATTTGTTCATAGTAAATCCCAGACCAGAAACAACTATATAGCTCTAGACCATGCAAATATTAGATCCATGCGGGGACTGAACCGTGACACGTAGCGCTGAAAGCCAATTGCTTAGCCACTGCGCCAACCGTTTTGTCAAATCAGTATAAATATGTTATCATTTTGAGCCATTTTTTAACTAAGCTAGTCTCGAATAGACTCGGGAGTCGTACATTTTGCTGCTTTACTTTCTATTATATGAGTGGAATGTTATCACTAAAATGTATGCTCACTCATACTACATATAAAATTTGAAACTGTTAATATATTTCAAATCAAAGTTGTATATATACCGACGGCACGGTTGGTGCAGTGGCTGATACAGTCGGCTGCTGCGCTCTGGGTCGTGGGTTCGATTCCCGCACGGAACAAATATTTGTATGATCTGCAGGTAGTTGTTCCGGGTCTGGGTGTATTGTGTGTGGAATATATGTTTGTAAACGCAACCACGACACAGGAGAAATCCTAGAGTGGGGCAACATTTAAAAAAAAAAAAAACTTCTTTAGAATAATAACTATCCCATACTCACCTTCAATCATGCCATAGAATACGTCCAGAGGGACATATGCACTAAGTGATTGTGTGGTTCTTAGTTCGTTTGCGAGTGTAAGACAATCCTGACGTAAATTACAAATGTCGGACATGTCAGCCACAAGATGAAGGCACACAAAAGGACGAGGATCCCAAGGAGGCTTGGATGTGTTGTCATCGAGCGAACTCAATTTAGTAGGAAATTGTATGCCATTAGAGACATAAGCTAGACATAGCCAGATGACGTCATAACGCGATAGAGGTAACAATGATTGCCAGTATTCGAGTAACTCGTTAAAATACCCATTTATTAGTTAAATCTAAGTGCATTTTCCAATTTTTCACGAGCTTGAAACATATAGGTTGTACGGTTTATTAGCTATAAAATATGCGATAAATGTAAAATCTGGAATTATAATTACGAAACATTACGCCTGAATCGCGGAAGGAATACTGTTGTTAACCCACATTCAGGGATATCAAATCACATAACATGTAGCACCTTTTCTTGTAAACGCTCTTTTAAAACCTCTGTACCGTTTAAAGTTAAATAAATATACGCATCTCATTTAAACGTGAAACATTTTTTTCCCAGCTCGAAAAATTACATTTGATTAAAGGTACAATCAAAAACGTACATATTAGCGTTATATTATAACAGCATTATTTTTTATGTCTGGACAACTAAAATAAATAATCTAAGTTGCCCTGACTTTTAAAAGGTTTTTTCAAGTTAAGTACATGGTGTGTTTTCTGGGTGAGAGTAGGCCACCCTATCTATTCATTTTATTAGATTTCAGATTTAGAAATTGATGTGTTTTTGTGTTAATATAAACCATTACATATAAACTGACGAATTCTTAATCAAATCCAATGACTTTGGATTAGACTAATTATTAATTTTGTGCATAAAAGATCATCTTAAGACGATGGACGCATCCCGCAGTGAGCTGAAAACAACAAACTGCAATCACAAATACGTGTACCAAGCCTGGTGTGAAAAAAAAAATGCATCTCCCTTTTCATGACGTTTCTAAGCTTATCAAGCCCAGCTTGCGTTAGAAATAACGCAATTATCTTGAAGTTAACGATAAAACCACTCAAAAGCCGTATCTAATAATAATAATACCTTAAGACATAGAGAAAGCCTGGATGATCCGTTCAAAATGATCATAAAATTAAGATAGACAGATCACAATCTTTGCCCTACAAACTAGAGCTGGGCTTAACGTAATTAATAGTGAGAGGCCTAATCTAGTATTCGACATTATTGGGGTAACACGCTATGTAACAGTGAGCCGGCGTTACGGCGATGTTGCAGAACAATATGATTTGGTTACGGTTCGGCCTTATTTATTTTAGAGCGGTTTGGAATACGGAATTTTCAAGCTTAATTTGACCCATTACATGTTAAAGTTTATTTGCTTATTTATCATGAACCATTGAAAACGACAAATACTTGGGG
Organism: Diloba caeruleocephala; assembly: GCA_947459985.1. Classification (NCBI taxonomy): domain Eukaryota; kingdom Metazoa; phylum Arthropoda; class Insecta; order Lepidoptera; family Noctuidae; genus Diloba; species Diloba caeruleocephala. The sequence continues at coordinate 1,567,664 of OX381611.1, read as the reverse complement.
TAATTTTAATGGTACAGTGAAAAGTGAGATTATTCAACAATTTCAAATTAATTGTGGAACATCATCATTTCAGCCGAATGAAGTCCACTGCTGGACACAGGCCTCCCCCAAAGATCACCACAACAACCGATATGGATGTGTTGTGGGCTCGTTGGGGGGTTTTGCCATGGCTGCCCATCCTCCGGCTAAACCCTTAGTCGACTTTTACAATACCCATGGGAGGAAATGGGGTGGTGGTATTCAGAGCTGGCACCACACAGCTAATTGTGGATATTATAAGAATATTCCGTTTGGTGTCCGGATTAAGAATATAGCACCACTCCATCTCCTCCCGTGGATGTCGTAAAAGGCGACTAAGGGAATCTAAACCAGAGGGATGGGCAGCAGCGTCCCTTCTGTGAAACGGTAGCCATACTGCGCTTACCAACCCGCCTGCCAACCGTGGTGAGTATTGGCAAACACCCCCCAAAATGATGACACAGTTGTGAAAATCTATGGGGGAGGCCTTTGCTTAGCAGTGGACGTATAAATGGCCGATATGATATTATGATTAAACATTCAATCTAGAAATAAAAATCTTTTGTAAAATACGTGGTTTAAACATTCTTATTCTTCAACTTATACATCAGACTTATCCACTATCTTAACCATTTGACTTTAAACCAAAGGTAAGATACATAATGGTAAACTTAAAAAAACCACTATGTATTGAACTCTTATCACCTCCGGCGTGCCAGCTGTATAAGAACCTAGTGGCTTGGCACGTGATGATGGGAAGAGACCAGACGGTATGTCGCTATTGCTATGGAAGTTGAGAAGACCTCTGGTGTGGGGTGCAACGTGTGTCGACACACTTGCTTCATCCCATCTTTCAAGCTCAGCCAACTGTGCTGACGCTGTGTTTGTCATTGCAGAAACTCTCAAATGGCGTAAATATAATAACTTCGTGGGAAGTTATGTGTTTAAGCCGTTTGGAAACGCTTGGGTCATGGCCTATATAATGCACAAATAAGCATTTCCATTCAGCGTCGCAATGCTGCCACTTTTCTGGGAACGTTACCTGTTTCCTGCGATGAGCAGAACTTTGACGCCTAAATGTGCCCTTTCTTCTAGTTTTATTTATCCATTGTATTTTCATTACATAGTAGTGTAGAATGTATATATTTTAGTTTTAATTGTGTATAATTGCCATATCTTTCAAGAATATATAACAAAAATAAGAGTCACAACGCGCCAAAAAAATTTAAAAAGTCCGAACTCAATTTAAAATACCGACCTAATCTACTGAATTCACTGCAAGATCATAACGTTACTAACTAACTTACATAAGTTAAGTCGTTCAGTGAATTACTCAAATGAAGACTCCAAATCGATATGAACGCCCCTAATATCAATTATCACAATAACAATATTGTATAAAGGTTATTAAGGGTGGAGACATAACGAGGTGACCCCTACTCAAACACAATAAAATGCTAATTTTAATTTTCAAACTAAAACTATGTATGTCCGAGTATGTTCGTAACTAAATTATTTTGGGACCGATTAAAGTTTCCATAGAGGCCTGTTGTAATGTTATTTATTTATGTGATTAGCCTTATTGAGATAAAGTTACAAATAAATATTCAATTGTGAAGTCACACTAAAACTATGAAGTGCTACTGTTTCCACAACGACGATGGATATAATTAACATTAACTTTTAGATTTTAAATTGCCCTATTGGTTCGTACAGTTCCAATTCAATTCCATTTTTAGTTTAATAGCTCCATCGGTTTGTCGATGATTCTGCCAATGTGAAGGTTGGATAAAACAAAAATGTATTCCTAAGAAAGACCAAAATATTAAACAGCCCTTGACTAACTTAACTTAACTTAACTGATCTGGTTAGAATTTAGAAGAGCAAAAACTTATTTTATGTAATGACGTGCTTTTGGCCTATCGAGATCCAGGTGGAAACGGGTGCATAAGTCTATGATCAGACAGGCTCCTTCTACCTATAAGCTCAAGCTCGAACAGTTAATCCTAAATACTAACTACTAAGGATGGCTTACACAGTAAATAATCTTACCGTTGCGCAATTAAATCTTCATAACGATAGGGTGGCCACGTCGGAGTTAGATAAATTAATTTTAGATTATAATTTAGACATTGTCCTTATTCAAGAACAATATCAAAATGCAAGCTTACGTCAAAAAGTAGTACAACTAGATGGCAGGGCACGAGCTGGAATTTACGTTTCGCGTTCTACTAGTTTTTCAGTGACATCGTTACAATATCTTATGACGCCACACTGTGCTGTCGCGGAGGTTTCAACGGCACTTTATAAAGTTTACGTTGTGAGCTGTTATTTTCAATACTCAGATCCTGTTGCCCCACACATACATAATCTTCGCCACGTTCTGCGGTCGCTTGCAGGCCGCAAAATAATCATTGGCGCCGACGTTAACGCGTCATCATCACTCTGGTATGGCAAAGTACGGTCCACTGATTTTGAACGCCGTTGTGCTGTCGAGGATTTCATCGCTGAGATGAACCTATCAATACACAATACCCCTGACGCACCACCTACTTTTTGTAGCCAAATGGGCGAGTCTTCTATTGACGTCACACTATCTAGTGCAGACGTTCGCTTGGACAGGTGGCGCGTCCTTCCGGACGCGTCGTGTAGTGATCACCGCCTGATCGTGTACGAATTTGTACCTAGATTGACACAAATTTATCAAAATATTGGATCAAATTTTAGATACAAATCTAAAGGGGCGAACTGGGATTTCTTTAGCTCGCTTTTTGCATCTCATGCCAAAGACTTCACTCGCGATGGGTTGTCAGCAGAAGAAAGTGCTAAAATCATGTCAGACACATTTACATACTGTGCTGATGTTGCTGTAGGTCGCGGATCAATAACCAACACTCGTAGATGTGATTGGTGGAATAGCTATTTAACTGAACAACGTAAACGTTTTCGCAGAGCGCGCAAAAAACTAAACAAGCTTAAAAAACAGCAAATCACGGGAGATATATTTATTGATACATTAAATAAATTCAGAATTGCCAGATCTAGTTATAGAGCCGCGGTGGCAAAATCGAAGGGAAATCTGTTACACAAGGTAGTGCAAACACTGGATAGGGAGGGTCCGTGGTCTCCTCTGTACCACGAGTTTAAAGCCAATAGATCAGTCGATCTTGCTTATATCCAAAATATTAAAATTAATAACATGCATACCACTGGTATTGAGGAGACCACGGAGGCTCTTCTCAATACTCTTATACCTGATGATCTACCTGGAAATGATAACGAGTATCATCAACAGATCAGATCATGGGCTGCTGAACCGCCGGAATCCCCAGCGTCTGACCTACCATCCACTGACGAATTCATAAACGTTGTCAATAAACTACCACTTAATAAAGCATCTGGAGAAGACAAAATATCGAATAGAATGATTAAAGAAGCTTGTAAAATATCGGGTGACTCTATACTGACCGTTTTTAATCGCTGCATTGCTGAAGGCATTTTCCCTCGTATATGGCGTTCCGGTTTTATACGCATAATACCAAAAAGTGGTGACAACCCCCCGGATGATCCTAAATCATACCGGCCTATAACTTTACTACCATCTTTAGGGAAACTTCTCGAGCGCCTTATAGTTCCACGTTTGCTGCCAGATGGACCGAAATTTCATAATAACCAATTCGGCTTCACAATAGGAAAATCTACTATTGACGCGGCAATCTCTGTCAGGAAAGTAGTAAATTCATCTGAACATAAGTACGTGATAGGCATCTTCCTTGATATCTCTGGTGCCTTCGACAACGCGTGGTGGCCAATGCTACTACTTAAAATGAAAGCCCGCGGTTGCTTCAGAAACATCTACACTCTCGTTTACTCATATTTTGCACACGGATCTGCAAAACTTAAACTTGGTCATTACGCTGTGTCAAAGGAACTCACGATGGGATGTCCTCAAGGATCCGTTATTAGTCCTTATCTATGGAACATGGGTTTCGATGATTTTCTAGCGATTCCATTACCATCCGGCTGTTCATTGACTGGTTACGCAGACGACGGCCTTCTGCTTATTCAGTCAAGTACAAGGGCGAGCCTTGAAAAATTGGCGGATATTTGTTTACGTTTAATCTCTGGTTGGGGCGAACGAAACCGCTTAATGTTTGCACCACAAAAAACCTTTCAACTAATTTTAAAAGGCAATCTTAAGACATCACCGAGCATTAAATTCAATAATGTTACCGTAAAAAGAAAGGAGTCCGTGTGCTACCTTGGTCTTGTATTGGAGAGAAATTTTTCATTCGTTGAACACATAAAATCTGTAGGCGAAAAAGCTAAAAGGAACTTTTATGCCCTGACAAGGATATCAACAGCTACATGGGGTCTTTCATTTAATACTTTGAAAACTATTTACAGCGCTACCTACTTAGGTTGTATTTGCTATGGTTCACCTGTGTGGGCCGATAGGGCTACTATCGGCGCGGCAAGACGTAAACTGCTCCAAAGCCAGCGCTTAGCGTTGATATTCTTGTGCAAGGCATATAGGACAGTAAGTACTGAAGCTCTGCCTGTGCTAGCAGGTGTTTTGCCAGTCGATCTTGAGATACAGCGACGTGCTACAATGTACTACTCAACTAGAGAAAACATGGACGCGGAATTTCTGCTACAACGCGATCGTGTTAGGATCTGCAGATTGTTTAAACCACAGACTGGTGTTTGGGAGGAACTCTTGGCCGAATGGCAATGCAGGTGGGACACGTCTATTAAGGGCCGTCACCTGTACCAGTACTTTCCATCCATTCGTGAGCGGCTGGCAAGTGCATGGTTGGAAGTTGATCATTGCGTGGCTCAATTTCTCACCGGTCATGGTAACTTTAAGAGTAAATTATTTAGCTTCAAGCTTGTTACCTCACCATTCTGCAAATGTTCAACACCGGACTGTGAATATGAACAGTCTGCACATCATATCCTGTGGGAGTGTATTCTTTGGCAAGATGAACGCAACATTATGTTTGACAGCATGCAAGTTACATCCGGGGTTGTTTACTATACAGACCTTGTTGCGACTAGGACGAATTTCCGTGCGTTCAAGTGTTTTTGCCATACCTACTATTGGAATCAGTCACAATAGCTCACAACATAGGACCCGTAAATAAAAAAATTGTACCCGTGGTGCTTGGCAACTGGGCTTAACCCTGTTGTAAACTCCCATTTATTGTGCATATTATGGCCTATCGTTTTTCTCTGTCTCCTGCTTGCTACGGAGGGAAGTGGAACGTATATTCTTTCCTACTCCTCCTTTTTCTTTTCTGATTAATTTCGGTGCGGGTTCCAAGACAGTTATTCATTTCTCTGGGACACACCGAGCTTCATTGATCGGTGTTCTTTTCGGTGGTCGCCATTGTAGATCCTGGCTTACAGGAGTTGCAGTGGTTGGGAATGTGTGGCGGGCTTGTCCCAAAAAAGGCTCCTTCTACCAGACCAGTGAAGGCGCGTCTCCAAGATGCTAAGTAGTTTCGGCACCGTGCGGTGCCAGCTATGAATAGCACCAACCAATGTCATCCCGAGGATGTCGTAAAAGGCGACTATAGGAATAGCTGGAGGATGGGCAGCAGTGTCCTTCGAGTACATTAACAACTCAACTGCGATCGCCAACCCACCCGCCAAGCGTAACGATTATGAAAATCCCCCCAATGAGCACACAACACACCGATGTTGATTGTTGTGGTAATCTTTGGGGAAGGCCTGTGTCCCGCAGTGGACTTAATTTGGCTGAAATGATGATGATGAGTTTCGCAGGTAAGGGAGGAATGGTCAATTTTCAGCTATTTTCTTATTTTAAAATCATAAAATAAATATATTTTAGACCCTTACAAAAAGCCGTTCCATTTGATATGGTACACGGTACAGTAGGCAAAACTTTATTCTTAAATTTACTATATTAAGGCCCAAAAGTGGCCCCTATGTTCTAAATTCGTCTATTTACGTTACACATCTATATTTAGGTCGTAGAAATGCACGTGTACTTAATTTGATTTCAATTTAATTAGTCCAGTAGATTCGGGGCCAATTGACTGTAACAAACGGACAGACAGACAGACACACGAGTAACCCTATAAGGGTTGGGGGTGTTTTTTCCTTCGGACGTTCGAAACCCTAAAAACTAAGTCGAAGATCATAAAATATAATTATATTAATTAATACAATTTCAGCTGTTGCCAAAGTTGCTATCAAATTCATTAGAGTTCTCACTAAAGTTTCGATTTTATTTCAGACCTAAATATACCTAATAATAATTCCCATCAGCCACTCATATCAGCATGACACTAGGTACTCCAGAAATCATGGCACCGTTTCCGGCTTCCGTTCTACCGCCCGCTTTTATGCATGCTCGTTTGCTGTCATAAAAACTACTATCTCCCCAATAACGATGCGGTCGACGATGAAGTAGGTACTGTACTAGCGTGTTGAGAGTGTTTTATAATGATGGCTCTTATGTTTGTTCAATCAATTTATATTTCAGACTAGCTGGGACCCGCGGTTTCACCCGCATTTAATTTAAAAGAAATTTAGAGTACTTCGACATAGACACTTGACATAGAATATATATACTGGATTTCAAGGGTTTCATTTTTTTCTAAAATAAAGGTAGCCTAAGTTATTCCTTATCACATCAGCTATCTGCCAGCGAAAGTCCCGTCAAAATCGGTCCAGCCGTTTCGGAGATTACCCGGAACAAACAGACAGACAGACGGACAGACAGACAGACAAAAATTTAAAAATTGTTTTTTTGTTATGTGTACCGTATATAATTTCATACGCATTCAGTAAAAGCTGTTATTTTGACATTACAAACAGACACTTCAATTTCATTTATTTGTATAGATACACAGAAACTAACTAACCGTAGATTCAACCGTCGGAATAATACAATTGACTGATTTACATATTGACATTACATATTGACATTTTATATAGAGCTTTTGTAGATACGTATAGATATCTTGATCAATGTTATTTATTTTTAATGAAATTTGTTTTTTTTTTATATATTGGAATTAATTGTTTTTAATCATTTGTAATCTTTTCATCAAGCCGTGTGGTGTCGGCTCAGAATGCCACCACCCCATCTCCTCCCATGGGTGTCGTAAAAGTCGACTAAGGGATGAGCCGGAGGATCCTTCGAGTACATTAACAACTCAACTGCGATCGCCAACCCGCCTGCCAAGCGTGGCGATTATGGCAAAACCCCCCAATGAGCACACAGCACATCCATATCGGTGGTTGTAGTGATCTTTGGGGGAGGCCTGTGTCCAGCAGTGGACTTCATTCGGCTGAAATGATGATAATGATGAACCTTTTCATTTTTTTATGAATTTGTAATTACTAATCAATCAATTTAAGTAATTTTTCATTGTATTGTATGTTTGGTTACCCGTTTTTACAAAATGTGACTCAACAACGGCCCAATGTTTGCAGTGCCCTAGCAGGGTTCATGTACTCCAATGTAATATTGTTTAATCTAAATGATCATGATTATATTTAATTGTTGATGTGCATGTTGGTAAATAAATAAATAATAATTCTTTTCGCGACATTAGTTCGCACGACAACCTTCAAGTAGAGTCATTTTCACAATACTTCTTATTTTAAATCTTCAGTCGAATAAAGTCCACCAGCCAACAACAGATCTGGGTGTATTGTGTACTCGTTAGGAGTCATAATCGCCATGCTTGGCAGGCGAGTTGGCAATCGGAATTGAGTTGTTAATATACTCGATGGACGCTGCTACCCATCGTCTGGAGAATCCCATAGTAGCCTTTTACGACACCTAGGGGATGAGATGGGTTAGTGCTATTCGTAGTCACATAGCATTTTATATGTATTAAGGAGGTTACCATAGTACTCTCGCCTAGGCCCTGAGCTATTAAATATTCACCGGCGACTTGAAGACTTCTAGATAGTAATTATCGGGAAACATACTCCAGCGAGAAGTTGTACTACTTAGCAGTACGTATTATAAACGTGGAAGCGAAGCCCTTCGGGCGTACTGATAATATATCTACCACGAAACGCGGCGCAAAGCCGTTAAACTTAGTTAATCCAAGATAAACTAAATGTTCAAAGACTCGAGTTATTTAGCTAATTCGGCCTGTCTGGAAGACTACCATAAATCAAAATGACGTGGACAATGCGGGGAGCAAGGTTGGGGCCATGCGTCCTGAAACGGGTGTTAACCCTTAGCGGAATAGGGTTGGCATCGGGAAAGGGTGCGATTTGAATATTAGTTGAATATTTTATTTCATTTTACTTACCCATGTTTTTGAAAATGTATTATGTGTGTTCAAATGGTAAAACGTGTTAAAGTTTTTTTTTAAACGTTGCCCCACACTAAGTTATCCCCTCTTGCGTGGGTACAGTAAACAGGCATACATCTCAAATACACAAACACCCAGATCCGAAACAACTATCTGTAGCGGGAATTGAACCCGCAACGATGGCTGATGAAGGTACATTCTTAGCCATAATTAATATATAATAATATTTTTTGAGTAAGAAAATATTTTACCAAAAAACACCACTACACTAAAATTTCCCTAAGCGTTATTCAGAGATGAGATTACGAACCAGTTACGCGTAGCACAGAAAACCAATCGCTTAGCCACTGTGCCAACAAATTATGACGAGGTTTGTCGAGCTATTATTATTGTGAGGAGTTTTCCATATGTATTTGTGAATTAATTTTCTAAAAGTCTTAAGTCATAATAATGTCTTAGGTTTTCGCGAGTATTTTTTCATTTCGGCCGTATGAAGTCCACTGCTGGACACAGGCCTCCCCCAAACTACACCATAATGACCGATATGGGTGTGTTGTGGGCTCATAGGGGGGTTTTGCCATAATCGTATTACACAGTATAATAAAACACTTTTAAACGGATTCTATCGCGTTTATTATAGATTCTTGTTTTTCCTGACGTTTCGAATGCTTTGCAGCATTCGTGGTCGCGGGATGACTAAGGTGACAGGCGTCGTTACAGATTTTAAAAAGTTATTTTATTTTATCTACCGTACAATTATAATCAAAAAATTAGTTTCGATGTCAGGTAAAACAAAAATCTATAATTCGTTTAAAAGAGTCTTAAGTCAGCTAACTCATTGCAGATGAAATAACTTAAAACCGTAACGTCACAAGTCATTCTAGTCATGCTGCGACCACGAACACTACAAAGTGTTCGAAACGTTGGGAAAATCCAAAATCTATAATATACGTGATCTATGTAATCCATTTAAAAGTGTTTTACTATTTTAACATATGATTCCGTTCATCATCATGTCAGTCATGGACGCCCCCCCATAGAAATTCACAACTGTGTCATCATTTTGGAGGGTATTTGCTAATACTCACCACGCTTGGTAGGCGGGTTAGTGAGCGCAGTATGGCTACCGTTTCACAGAAGGGACGCTGCTGCCCATCCCTCCGGTTTAGATTCCCTTAGTAGCCTTTTACGACATCCACGGGCGGAGATGGAGTGGTGCTATATTCTTAATTTGGACACCACACGGAAAAAGTCATTTTGTACGAGTCTGAAACAAAACATTTTTTTTTTCTTTCTTTCCTCACATTTGTTAATTATTTATATTAATCATTTGTTTTTGTATTGTATTTGCTTGTAATCTGGTGTTTGTGGCTGAATAAATGTTTCTAACTTAATCGTCTCAGTTGAGTCCCACACCGTGGTGGCCACATTCTCACAAACTTTAATCTTGAAATGTTAAAATACGGACAGCTGTAATAAAATATTTAATTGTAAATTATTCAGTATTCTCCGACCAATTTATAAAATCCTAATTAACCTCCACCTCCTAACTTCTAAACCTCCGAAATTCGAATCATAATATATCCATAATTAGCATAATTGCTAGCATGCTCTCATTGGATTAATGTTGTGTAATTAACCCGGTATTGGTAATTAGGCCAGTAATTACGTACCGAAGGTGGCCGCATGCGGTCACTGTGATCGCGTTAACGTCATATTGACATTTTGTGGTTATGCTTAAACGGATTAATCCATGTGGTGTCAGGATTAAGAATATAGCACTGTATAATTGCCATATCTTTCAAGAATATATAACAAAAATAAGAGTCACAACGCGCCAAAAAAATTTAAAAAGTCCGAACTCAATTTAAAATACCGACCTAATCTACTGAATTCACTGCAAGATCATAACGTTACTAACTAACTTACATAAGTTAAGTCGTTCAGTGAATTACTCAAATGAAGACTCCAAATCGATATGAACGCCCCTAATATCAATTATCACAATAACAATATTGTATAAAGGTTATTAAGGGTGGAGACATAACGAGGTGACCCCTACTCAAACACAATAAAATGCTAATTTTAATTTTCAAACTAAAACTATGTATGTCCGAGTATGTTCGTAACTAAATTATTTTGGGACCGATTAAAGTTTCCATAGAGGCCTGTTGTAATGTTATTTATTTATGTGATTAGCCTTATTGAGATAAAGTTACAAATAAATATTCAATTGTGAAGTCACACTAAAACTATGAAGTGCTACTGTTTCCACAACGACGATGGATATAATTAACATTAACTTTTAGATTTTAAATTGCCCTATTGGTTCGTACAGTTCCAATTCAATTCCATTTTTAGTTTAATAGCTCCATCGGTTTGTCGATGATTCTGCCAATGTGAAGGTTGGATAAAACAAAAATGTATTCCTAAGAAAGACCAAAATATTAAACAGCCCTTGACTAACTTAACTTAACTTAACTGATCTGGTTAGAATTTAGAAGAGCAAAAACTTATTTTATGTAATGACGTGCTTTTGGCCTATCGAGATCCAGGTGGAAACGGGTGCATAAGTCTATGATCAGACAGGCTCCTTCTACCAGACCAGTGAAGGCGCGTCTCCAAGATGCTAAGTAGTTTCGGCACCGTGCGGTGCCAGCTATGAATAGCACCAACCAATGTCATCCCGAGGATGTCGTAAAAGGCGACTATAGGAATAGCTGGAGGATGGGCAGCAGTGTCCTTCGAGTACATTAACAACTCAACTGCGATCGCCAACCCACCCGCCAAGCGTAACGATTATGAAAATCCCCCCAATGAGCACACAACACACCGATGTTGATTGTTGTGGTAATCTTTGGGGAAGGCCTGTGTCCCGCAGTGGACTTAATTTGGCTGAAATGATGATGATGAGTTTCACAGGTAAGGGAGGAATGGTCAATTTTCAGCTATTTTCTTATTTTAAAATCATAAAATAAATATATTTTAGACCCTTACAAAAAGCCGTTCCATTTGATATGGTACACGGTACAGTAGGCAAAACTTTATTCTTAAATTTACTATATTAAGGCCCAAAAGTGGCCCCTATGTTCTAAATTCGTCTATTTACGTTACACATCTATATTTAGGTCGTAGAAATGCACGTGTACTTAATTTGATTTCAATTTAATTAGTCCAGTAGATTCGGGGCCAATTGACTGTAACAAACGGACAGACAGACAGACACACGAGTAACCCTATAAGGGTTGGGGGTGTTTTTTCCTTCGGACGTTCGAAACCCTAAAAACTAAGTCGAAGATCATAAAATATAATTATATTAATTAATACAATTTCAGCTGTTGCCAAAGTTGCTATCAAATTCATTAGAGTTCTCACTAAAGTTTCGATTTTATTTCAGACCTAAATATACCTAATAATAATTCCCATCAGCCACTCATATCAGCATGACACTAGGTACTCCAGAAATCATGGCACCGTTTCCGGCTTCCGTTCTACCGCCCGCTTTTATGCATGCTCGTTTGCTGTCATAAAAACTACTATCTCCCCAATAACGATGCGGTCGACGATGAAGTAGGTACTGTACTAGCGTGTTGAGAGTGTTTTATAATGATGGCTCTTATGTTTGTTCAATCAATTTATATTTCAGACTAGCTGGGACCCGCGGTTTCACCCGCATTTAATTTAAAAGAAATTTAGAGTACTTCGACATAGACACTTGACATAGAATATATATACTGGATTTCAAGGGTTTCATTTTTTTCTAAAATAAAGGTAGCCTAAGTTATTCCTTATCACATCAGCTATCTGCCAGCGAAAGTCCCGTCAAAATCGGTCCAGCCGTTTCGGAGATTACCCGGAACAAACAGACAGACAGACGGACAGACAGACAGACAAAAATTTAAAAATTGTTTTTTTGTTATGTGTACCGTATATAATTTCATACGCATTCAGTAAAAGCTGTTATTTTGACATTACAAACAGACACTTCAATTTCTGTTATTTGTATAGATACACAGAAACTAACTAACCGTAGATTCAACCGTCGGAATAATACAATTGACTGATTTACATATTGACATTACATATTGACATTTTATATAGAGCTTTTGTAGATACGTATAGATATCTTGATCAATGTTATTTATTTTTAATGAAATTTGTTTTTTTTATGTATTTGGATTTTTTTTTTAATAATTTGTAATCTTTTCATCAAGCCGTGTGGTGCCGGCTCAGAATGCCACCACCCCATCTCCTCCCATGGGTGTCGTAAAAGTCGACTAAGAGTCCTTCGAGTACATTAACAACTCAACTGCGATCGCCAACCCCCCTGCCAAGCGTGGCGATTATGGCAAAACCCCCCAATGAGCACACAACACATCCATATCGGTGGTTGTGGTGATCTTTGGGGGAGGCCTGTGTCCAGCAGTGGACTTCATTCGGCTGAAATGATGATAATGATGAACCTTTTCATTTTTTTATGAATTTGTAATTACTAATCAATCAATTTAAGTAATTTTTCATTGTATTGTATGTTTGGTTACCCGTTTTTACAAAATGTGACTCAACAACGGCCCAATGTTTGCAGTGCCCTAGCAGGGTTCATGTACTCCAATGTAATATTGTTTAATCTAAATGATCATGATTATATTTAATTGTTGATGTGCATGTTGGTAAATAAATAAATAATAATTCTTTTCGCGACATTAGTTCGCATGACAACCTTCAAGTAGAGTCATTTTCACAATACTTCTTATTTTAAATCTTCAGTCGAATAAAGTCCACCAGCCAACTACAGATCTGGGTGTATTGTGTACTCGTTAGGAGTCATAATCGCCACGCTTGGCAGGCGAGTTGGCAATCGGAATTGAGTTGTTAATATACTCGATGGACGCTGCTACCCATCGTCTGGATAATCCCATAGTAGCCTTTTACGACACCTAGGGGATGAGATGGGTTAGTGCTATTCGTAGTCACATAGCATTTTATATGTATTAAGGAGGTTACCATAGTACTCTCGCCTAGGCCCTGAGCTATTAAATATTCACCGGCGACTTGAAGACTTCTAGATAGTAATTATCGGGAAACATACTCCAGCGAGAAGTTGTACTACTTAGCAGTACGTATTATAAACGTGGAAGCGAAGCCCTTCGGGCGTACTGATAATATATCTACCACGAAACGCGGCGCAAAGCCGTTAAATTTAGTTAATCCAAGATAAACTAAATGTTCAAAGACTCGAGTTATTTAGCTAATTCGGCCTGTCTGGAAGACTACCATAAATCAAAATGACGTGGACAATGCGGGGAGCAAGGTTGGGGCCATGCGTCCTGGAACGGGTGTTAACCCTTAGCGGAATAGGGTTGGCATCGGGAAAGGGTGCGATTTGAATATTAGTTGAATATTTTATTTCATTTTACTTACCCATGTTTTTGAAAATGTATTATGTGTGTTCAAATGGTAAAACGTGTTAAAGTTTTTTTTTAAACGTTGCCCCACACTAAGTTATCCCCTCTTGCGTGGGTACAGTAAACAGGCATACATCTCAAATACACAAACACCCAGATCCGAAACAACTATCTGTAGCGGGAATTGAACCCGGAACGATGGCTGATGAAGGTACATTCTTAGCCATAATTAATATATAATAATATTTTTTGAGTAAGAAAATATTTTACCAAAAAACACCACTACACTAAAATTTCCCTAAGCGTTATTCAGAGATGAGATTACGAACCAGTTACGCGTAGCACAGAAAACCAATCGCTTAGCCACTGTGCCGACAAATTATGACGAGGTTTGTCGAGCTATTATTATTGTGAGGAGTTATCCATATGTATTTGTGAATTAATTTTCTAAAAGTCTTAAGTCATAATAATGTCTTAGGTTTTCGCGAGTATTTTTTCATTTCGGCCGTATGAAGTCCACTGCTGGACACAGGCCTCCCCCAAACTACACCATAATGACCGATATGGGTATGTTGTGGGCTCATAGGGGGGTTTTGCCATAATCGTATTACACAGTATAATAAAACACTTTTAAACGGATTCTATCGCGTTTATTATAGATTCTTGTTTTTCCTGACGTTTCGAATGCTTTGCAGCATTCGTGGTCGCGGGATGACTAAGGTGACAGGCGTCGTTACAGATTTTAAAAAGTTATTTTATTTTATCTACCGTACAATTATAATCAAAAAATTAGTTTCGATGTCAGGTAAAACAAAAATCTAATATATACGCGATAGAATTCGTTTGAAAGAGTCTTAAGTCAGCCAACTCATTGCAGATGAAATAACTTAAAACCGTAACGTCACAAGTCATTCTAGTCATGCTGCGACCACGAACACTACAAAGTGTTCGAAACGTTGGGAAAATCTAAAATCTATAATATACGTGATCTATGTAATCCATTTAAAAGTGTTTTACTATTTTAACATATGATTCCGTTCATCATCATGTCAGTCATGGACGCCCCCCCATAGAAATTCACAACTGTGTCATCATTTTGGGGGGTATTTGCTAATACTCACCACGCTTGGTAGGCGGGTTGGTGAGCGCAGTATGGCTACCGTTTCACAGAAGGGACGCTGCTGCCCATCCCTCTGGTTTAGATTCCCTTAGTAGCCTTTTACGACATCCACGGGAGGAGATAGAGTGGTGCTATATTCTTAATCCGGACACCACACGGAAAAAGTCATTTTGTACGAGTCTAAAATAAAACATTTTTTATTTTTTTCTTTCTTTCCACACATTTGTTAATTATTTATATTAATCATTTATTTTTGTATTGTATTTGCTTGTAATCTGGTGTTTGTGGCTGAATAAATGTTTCTAACTTAATCGTCTCAGTTGAGTCCCACACCGTGGTGGGCACATTCTCACAAACTTTAATCTTGAAATGTTACAATAATGTAATAAAATATTTAATTATAAATTATTCAGTATTCTCCGACCAATATACAAAATCCTAATTAACCTCCACCTCCTAACTTCTAAACCTCCGAAATTCGAATCATAATATATCCATAATTAGCATAATTGCTAGCATGCTCTTATTGGATTAATGTTGTGTAATTAACCCGGTATTGGTAATTAGGCCAGTAATTACGTACCGAAGGTGGCCGCATGCGGTCACTGTGATCGCGTTAACGTCATATTGACATTTTGTGGTTATGCTTAAACGGATTAATCCATGTGGTGTCAGGATTAAGAATATAGCACTCCATCTCGTCCGTCGTAAAAGTCCACTAAGGGACTCTAAACCAGAAGGATGGACAGCAACATCTCTTCTTTGGAACAGTAGCTACACTGCGCTCACCATTCTGCCTGCCAAGTGTGACGAGTATTAGCAAATTCCCTCTAAATTGATAGCACAAATATGGAATTCTATGAGCTACGTTTGGCAGGCGGGTTGGCGATCGCATAACCCCCAAATGAGAACACAACATAAACCCAGACCAGACCTTGAAGCGATCTGTGGCCTATGATTTGTAGTGGACAGTTTTTGGCAGAGATGATGATGATGATTGACGTTAACAGTTCCTAAACAAAAATAAATTGCGGAGTATTACAATAATGAAGATGAGAAGAAAGATATGATGATAATACAAATTAATGGGAATGGGTAGGCATATTCATTCATAAATACCGCAAATACTTTTCTATTATAGGTAAGTCATCATCATCATCATTTCGGTCGAATGAAGTCCACTGCTGGATACAGGCCTCCCTCAAAGAACACCACAACGACCGACATCGGTGTGTTGTGTGCTCATTTGGGGGTTTTGCCATAATCGCTACGCTTGGCAGGCGGGTTAGCGATCGCAGTTGAGTTGTTAATGTACTCGAAGGATGCTGCTGCCTATCCTCCGGCTAATCCCTTAGTCGAATTTTACGACACCCACGGGAGGACATGGGGTGGTGGTATTCTGAGCCGGCACCACACGGCAAATTGGTAGACATACTCAATCATAAATACCGCGAATACTTTTCTATTATAGATAAGTATTGCATCAAATCTGTCGATATTTTTCCGCCTAAACGCAAAAAACAAGCGCCTCAATAGATAATTCGTAATTCCATAATCCTTTAACAGCGTTACTTCGGCCACGGCGGGCGGCGATGTCACCAAGTTTCCTAATTTCCTTACCTTTGGCCCGGTTTTAAAGATATTCCACTGAAGGGAAAGGGTGTATTAACGATAATTTTACTTTATAGGGCTGCCTCATCTCCTATTTTACCGGAATTTGGCAGGATTTTTTTGATTACAATACGATTAAGCGCCGTCTTTCGAATCAACTTAAATTTTTTCGCTTTCGATTCATAATTTTATTTTGTATTGACGGCACGTTTGGTGCTGTGGCTTCTTGTTTGTCTTTGTAGACTACGAGTTACGGGTTCAATCTCCGCACGTAGTATAAACTCGTATAGTGTACGTATCGTTGTTCCGGGTCTCGGTGTTTGAGCATGTAAGATTTGTGTCTGTATATTAAACCCACGAGTGACACATGAAAAATCTCTGTAGATCCTAGTGGTACCGCACCGCTTTGGCATGGAGAAGGGGCCGTACAGTTTATAAAAAAAAACTGGTCAAGTGCGAGTTGAACTCGCGTGGAGAGGGTTCCGAAATTGCTGAATATATTGTCTACTAGCTGGGACCCGCGGTTTCACCCGCGTTTTATTTAAAGGAAACTTAGAGTACTTCGACATAGACACTTGACATAGAATACATATATTGGAATTCAAGGGTTTTTTATTTTTTGCGCGAAACTCTAATGATGTTTCTAAAATAAAAGTAGCCTAAGTTATTCCTTATAACATCAGCTATCTGCCAGTGGAAGTCCCGTCAAAATCGGTCCAGCCGTTTCGGAGATTACCCGGAACAAACAGACAGACAGACAGACAGACAAAAAATTTAAAATTGTTTTTTTTTGTTATAGATGGCGTATATACTTTCATATGCATTTAGTAAAAAGCTGTTATTTTGACATTACAAACAGACACTTCAATTTTATTTATTTTTATGTATAGATTGGTGGATTCGGTCTTGTACTAATAACTTATCCCAAGAACAAACTTAACATCGTAGTTGAAAAACACGCTTTCCCATACATTCCAAGTGCAAACGAAAGTTCGTACGCACAATATTGTAAGATTTGCCGTGATATTTTAAGACCATAGACTTAGATTTTCCTGTAATCTATAGGTAAAAAGCTATTACCTATTTATATTTTCAGAATTTTAGGCTCAGTAGTTTTGGAGATAAGGGCGAGAATGGTAAATGTTCCTATATATTCTTAAATTACTTTAAAACTATATAATTTAAAATTATAAAATAAATACGTTGGAGACCCTCACAAAAAGCCCTTCCATGTCAGATGTTACAGTTCGCAAAACTATATTCTTAAATTTTCTACTCTAAAAAAAGACCCCTTTATTCAAAATTCATTTATTTACGTTACAAGTACGTGTTTGGTTCACAGAAATCCATACATGTACCAAATTGCAACTTAATCAGTCCAGTAGATTCGGAGCAAATTGGCTGTGACAGACGGAGAGACAGACAAACACACGAGTGATCTATATCTTTGTATATATCCTATTCCACCGTTTTTTTCTTTCGGACGTTTGGGACCCTAAAATGGTTAAAGGTCTAAGTCAGGGTACAGATATACCATATTTTGAATGTCATATGTGCTTTCTTAGTTCATCTTGATTTAGTTTAGATTCCAATGCACCACTGATTTTAGGCGGTCTGACATCACCAACAAGCAGCGAACAAGCGTGGTGATCAATGCTCAAGAATTTGCCCTACAGTGGGATAGTTACAGGCTGATAAATTTTGTGAAGATAAACAGAACGGTTATAATTTTAGAGTAAAAAGGGCCAACCCTACTAGAAGTTCAGATATAGTTACCAAAACTTAATCCTTTCTCTAACTTTATATAATAGCTGGTAGTGCGGACAGTTTCAGTTTATATAAGCCCACCGCTGGGCAGTGGGCTACCGCGCTCGTATAAATAAATTGGATGGGATCCTATAACCGAGTTCGAGTGTTTGAAGTTGGTTCACGATGTTAGTTCCACTGAATTTATTAGGTAGCTAGCTGGGACCCGCGGTTTAACCTGCCGTTTAATTTAAAAGAAATTGAGTTATTTGTAAATCATTTAGAGTACTTCGGCATAGACACTTGACCGAGTATATATCATCACACATCAGCTATCTGACAGCGTCTCGTAGAAATCGGTCCAGCCATTTCGGAGACCAGCGGGAACAAACAGACAGACAGACAGACCAAAAAAACTATTATAAATTATAATAGTTTTTTTGGTCTGTCTGTATGACTGTTTGTTCCTATATAGATTGGATTTCATGGGGTTTAATTTTTTGCGCGGAATCCTAATTGATTTTCTAAAATAAAAGTAGTCTAAATTATTCCTTATGACATCAGCTATCTGACAGCGTCTCGTAGAAATCGGTTCAGCCATTTCGGAGACCAGCGGGAACAAACAGACATACAGACAGACCAAAAAAACTATTATAATTTTTAATAGTTTTTGTTGTTGTAGTTACCGTATATACTTTCATATGTATTTTGTAAGAAACTGTTATATTGACATTACAAACAGACACTTCAATTCTATTTATTTGTAAAGATTTGAGTACCTATTAGGTTTTTAGTGGTTCTTTGACTCGCAAAGTGAGTGGTAAATGATGATGTTTCTTTGTTTTCTTGACTAGAGGTGACTATAAATAAATACCTTTTTGCAACCTGACGTTTGCCGTGTGGTGCGGGCTCAGAATACCGCCACCCCATCTCCTCCCGTGGGTGTCGTAAAAGTCATCTAAGGGATTAGCCGGAGGATGGGCAGCAGCGTCCTTCGAATACATTAACAACTCAACTGCGATCGCCAACCCGTCTGCCAAGCATGGCAATTATGGCAAAATCCCCCAATGAGCCCACAACACAACCACATCGGTCATTGTGGTGATCTTTGGGGGCGACCTGTGTCCAGCAGTGGATTTCATTCGGCCGAAAAAAACAGATGACCCTGACGTTCAGCATCAGCCGAGACTTATCGCAGCTATTTATTTCTTTAATTAATTATGCACACTTAGAAATTATGTCATGTCTCGAGGTGAAGAACAGAGTGTGGTGCCACGCAGAACTAGTTCCGGGGAACCCACACGAAACTACAAAATCATTACTCATTTCTTTAAAAAGAACTCTTCTATGTGACGTTTTATTGTCACTGAATTGCTAATACTTATGCATCGTCCAACGTCCCTGAAGAGAGAGGTGCAGGGTACGTTAGACTCATACTAGCTATAGCCACCTGGGCAGTCATCTTTGGCACCAAAGATGTTCGATGTATACTGACTCCGGAATCTCGAGAAAACCGTCCAGAGCCGCACATTAGTGTCACGCTTATAGTTGGCACGTCTTGGAGGGGGTGACACAGCCTGAGCCTGGCCCATCTCGCGGGTATCATCTTGTTTCTCGGGGGTAATTGTAAGTGGTCCCCCGAAACTTCCCCAAGCGTATAAGTGGCAAGCTCAAAGGGGTGTATGTATCAATGTATCGGGGGAGAATGGCTACGCCTGAGACGAGCTGCGGAGCAGCGCTATACGCCAGTGCATTCAATTAGAAATGGTACCGTCCACTTCAAATTATTTCAATCAAATTCTGGTGCTCCTTCGTATGTCCTTTTTTTTTTTTTTTTTTTTTTTTTTTTTTTTTTTTTTTTATTGATCCGGTGGAAATACCTCATGTACTTCCTTCACCCCGGGAAAGGGCGAAGGGGCATGCCGGACTCCTACCGGCTAAAACCACCGGAGTGATCATCGTCGGCACCGAAGGGAGGCTCCAGGAACTCGAAAGATCTCCATCTAGAGCCACCCATTGGTGCCACGCCTTTAGGCACATCTCGGAGGGGATGACTGTAAAGTGGTCATCCCCTCTAGTGGAGGGAAGGCGACTGTAAAGAGGCCACCCCCCAGGCATCTCTCGAGGGGATTGTAAAAGATTCCCCCGAGGCCTCACTATGCGCTGTGCTGCGCACACAGCGGTACGTGACCACATGCGCACCGCTGTCTTCCCGGGGGTCGCTCGGTATGAGCACGCAAATTTCCCAATAAGCGCGCTCGCGACCCCCAAGGCCCCCCGCCATATAAAGACGACAGGGGGCTCAGGCGTGTTGGACACGGGCACCGCGGCGGTTGTTACCCCGGCCCCGTGTCCTCCTCCTCCGAGCGGGATCGGCCCTCTCCCGATCCCGCTCTGCGACCTCCTTCTGGAGCATTACGTTCTCACAGAAGGAGACCACAGCACTCCAATTTTCATGCTCTGCCAGCATAGCCGATACTACTGCTGGCAAAGAGAGATCTTGCCCGATCCGATCGACCAGGATCCGCCGCTCGGCAGTCCACGCAGGGCACTCTCCGAGCGTGTGCTGTGCGGTATCCTGATCGTCTCCACAGTGGTGGCACTGTGCCGTGACCTCGCGTCCTATCCTGTGCAAGTACGCACCGAAACAACCGTGTCCGGTGAATACCTGCGTCAGGCGGAATGTGACGCGCTCGCTCCTTTGAAGCCAGGCTTCGAAGAGCGGCAAGACAGCCTCGACGACGCGCTTTTGCGCGTACTGTGGCAGCATAAGCCGCTCGCGCCATAACTCGAGGGCACGCCGCCGAGCCTGCCGCCTCAATATTTCGAGCGCCCCTGAAGGCACGCCTTCGCCGCTCTGGCGGAGGGAGCGTGTTTGGTGATACACCCACGCATCCATCTCCGCCAAGATATCAAAAGGCGGAAAGCGCGCCAACAGAGTTGCCGCCTCAAAGGCCTTCGTATGTCCTGCAGATGGCCATCGTGGCGTTATATGGCACGCCCCTTCGCTCTTGCATTTCCATGAAGATTTTTTCTCGTATGACAAAAATGCGTGCTATTCCGCGTAGATTCAGAAATACGATGTTTAATAGATTTTAAAAACCGATTCAGTGCGTGTCAGATACGCCCCTAGACTTCTTAGCTGAGTAACATCCATAGAGCAATTGAGTATATATGGTTTAATATACCTATTCAAGTTACCGACGCAAGGCAACTATAACAGTTTTAAACGGTGTAGCAATATTTCATGTTTCAAAAATAACAGAACGGGAATTTTCTGTGACATGCGGACGAACACACAGACATGAAAATACTGTAGACCTGAAAATTTATTGTGTTACTAATAACCAGCTACAAGCTTTTCAGCTACACAGAGACTGCAAAGACATCTACGATAGAAAGCAATCATACCCTTTGAAACAATATCTTTCACTTCACCAACATCAAACCTCCTCTGGTCAACCAAGCCGTAACACCAAATTAATTCAATTTTACATCAACCTTGGGCTCCTTGGTCAAGTTCTCTTAAGAGAATTACAAGATGTTTCGCTCCATTAATTACTGCTTCCATAATTATCGTATCCCTTTGACGATGTCTTCTGACCCGACACCGCGCGGTATAAGCTTTCACTGGATATTATTGTGTCCTGTGGCTAAGATTAAAGAGCGCCTGAGGTCGCCCGATGAAAGGTCAACGGTTTACTTTCATGTACTTATTCTACCTTTGCACTATATAGAGCTATTCGGTGTTTAAACTGTAGTCACTTATTTTTTCATTAATAACCATTTCATTATCATGCAAAAAGTTTCGGTGACGAATTTGCAACCAAAAGACAGTAAGCACGAAATCTAGTATTAACGTCAAACTTAACCATTTTTTGCCGTGTGGTGCCGGCTCAGAATGCCACCACCCCATTTCCTCCCATGGGTGTCGTAAAAGTCGACTAAGGGATTAGCCGGAGGATGGGCAGCAGCGTCCTTCGAGTACATTAACAACTCAACTGCGACCGCCAACCCGCCTGCCAAGCGTGGCGATTATGGCAAAACCCCCCAATGTGCTCACAACACATCCATATCGGTGGTTGTGGTGATCTTTGGGGGAGGCCTGTGTCCAGCAGTGGACTTCATTCGGCCGAAATGATTGATAACCATTTTTTTCTTTTCAATGTCAAAATCAACTGTTTTTATTTCAAATAAACGAATTACCGGCATTTTAGATTTAGTACTGATGAAACATCAGAATATATGGATAGAACTGCAATTTTTTCATCAAAACATTGATTAAAAAAATGCAGCTATGCAATATAAATTGTCCTTTAGATATATTTTGTTTCCATGGGAGCCACATTTGCAAAAAAGAGCTTACGCCATATGTCCCTATCGCCAATATAGTGTTTGATCCTACAGTAGGATTTTTTATGAGAATTGTTCCACCATATGATTTAAACTCCCCGACTGTGAGATCACTAACTGCTTAAGGTATCTCGGTTGTACCCCGAGAAGACGGGCTCTTCTACGGCGACTTTTTTATAGTCGCCTTCCCTCCACTAGAGAGGTTGACCGCTTTACAGTCATCCCCTCCGAGGACTGTGTAAAGGCGTGGTATCAATGGGCGGCTAGTGTAATGTTATGAAGACCTGGAGCGAAATTCAGTGCCGAAAATGACCACTCAGTGGTCTTAGCCGATAGGAGTCCCCGCGTTTCCCCGAAGCGAAGGAAGTTCATGGAGAATTGCCACAGGCACCATTAAAAAAGGGATAACTTGATGTAAAATCCAATAAATAAAGTAAAATCTAATACATAACTTCCCAGGGAAGAACATTTTCCTCCATGTGTATCTCACGTTGTCTATAGATAGTTTACCAACTTCAAAAAATCTAACATTTTCCCTAATCCCACATGCTTGAGCATAAAAAGACTCTCGTATAGGACCAAACAATTACGTCATAATAGTACCTAGTCTTACAACATATCGTCCCGACATCAAATAAAACATGGCCGCCTATAAGTTAAAGTTATACGCGCTATATCTGCTCGCCGGATATAAAAGGATTTTCTGTACCACCGCGAACGCGCGTGACCCAAGTACGGATTGGACTAAAGAGGCGCATTAGGTGGAAATATAGGGGATTGTTAATTGTGGCCGGAATGCGGCGGTTTTGTGTCGCGAAAAGTTAGGAGCATTGTGGGAAACTTTCTAGAACACAAAACCCATTAACGAGTCAAACTGACTACAGTTGCCATTTTATTTGATGTTTAGTTCACTTACCTGAGATCATCAGCCAAAGGATGTCCACTGATGCACAAAGACCTCGCCTATAGATTTCCACAAGGACCAGTCACATGCCGCCCGCATCCAACAATTCCCAACGACCTTCACCAGATCGTCTGTCCATCTCGTTGGAGGTCGTCCCACACTGCGTTTTCCGGTTTCCATTCTACGAGTTATGTATGGCGCCCATTGCCACTGCAACTTACTAATACTTTCAGCTATCTCCTCACCTGGGATGCAACTGCCTAATTAGCTCAGGCTGAGTTACTGGCTACCTTCCGTGCCAAGTTGAAGCCTGTAATTATCAAGACACTACATTATGACTTCTGAAATCAACCGACCAACCAACAAAACTACACACACCGGCCCGTAAACGTCCACTGCTGAACATTGGTATCATAATGATCATTGCAATGAGTGGCCATAGAAGATGGCCATAATCACCGCGCTTGGCAGGTAGATTGGTAATCGCAGTATGGAAGATGCTGCAAGCAATCCTCTTATGTCCATGTGCGGAGAGGGGTGGTCTATTATTTGCCGAAAACTACACGAAGCATACAACATTGTCATATACACCTTATATAATTTTTATATAGTGTAGTTATCCGCATATTTTAAAAAGATTATACAAAAAAATATTTTTTATTTATTGCCATAGTCACCCCTTTTGGCGGCGGATTTGTGATCGCAGTATGTTGTTATTAGCAAACAGGAGGATACTGCTGCCCATCCTCTGGATATCAACTCAATCACATTTTACGACTCCCATAGTTGGTGTGTACGTGTGGTACCCGGATTAAAAATTTACCACTACTCCATCTCCTCCCGTGGATGTCGTAAAAGGCGACGAAGGTACTCTTAACCAGAGGGATGGGCAGCAGCGTCCCTTCTGGGAAACGATAGCCATACTGCGCTCACCAATCCGCCTGCCAAGCGTGGTGAGCGTGGGAGGCCTTTGTTCAGCAGTAGACATATAAATGGCTGATATGAATAGTTGGCGAGGGGCGGTCTATTTACTGTCGGGAATTATACAGAACTCTACATAACGAAATAAAATTTCTACATTCATCTTTCTATTTTGTCTACCCCGCACAGGGTCTCTTTCCCGTATGTCTTACCATGAGGTTTGAAAGCACTCGCGGCAACGGGCACTCGTGTGGGTCCACTCCGCGCAGGCCCATGAACTGATCGCACCCATTCACCCGCTAAGTAACCGCGTGATTTAAAGAATCGATGAAAGGAGTTCACATTTTGTGTGCGAACAAAATGATCCTTTGGAAATGTAGCGGTCAGAGATATAGGGGTTAAATTTTGTAGAGTTATATGGGAGGGTTTTAAATTAAGATGGCCGATTTTTTAGAATTTTATTTGTTAAATCTTTATGTATTTTAATCGGTCGCACCACACAGCTAATGATCCAAAATCAATAATTGATGATTATTATTCTGTTTCGCATTAAGTATCTTAGGTGAGGTTATCTACGAAAGTGTGTATACGGCGTAAAGTTGCCGACTTAGCTGATAGATTAGTATACTGAAGTGGCAAAGGGCGGGGCACATTGCTCGTAGAACTGATGGCCGTTGGAGTTAAAAGGTTCTCGAGGGGAGACCGCGTACTGAAACGCAGCGTGGGGCGCTAGGATCCAATAGATGGCGCTACCTAGTGGAAAGTCCAGAACAACGTCCGCCCCACCAGCTAGTTACTTACATTATTCAAGGTCCGTTTGGTGTCCGAGTTAAGAACATATCACCACTATCTCCTCCAGTGGATGCCGTAAAAGGTGACTAAGGGTACAACCACACACAATACTTATAGCATGGACGACCAGCGATTTTGCGGATGCATCGATGCTGCATTGTGTTTTGCTGACATGCGCTTTGAGCGTGGTATTACAATCACATGTTGAAGCGATTCTATAGAAGCTGCAGCGGCTGGCGGAGAGCTGATTCGAGGGGGAAACCAGGCGAGATAGCAGCACGTGCTTTTGCTGACTGTTTAATTGAACGTAGAAAATGACCATGAAACATAATGTCACTGCATTTAGCTTTAGAAACGAATGATCAAATGTGCGGAGTTGTGAGTTCAATCATAGCATTGTGCTTCCAAAACCAGCGAAGTGGACAGCAACGTACTTTTTGTGGAATAGAGGCCATTTTGCGCTCACCAACCCGCCTGCCGAGCGCGGTGTAGTACTGGCAAATTCCGCCCATAACTATGACACACGGCATATAGCCGGTCGCTTATGAGGGAAGTCTTTGTTCGCAGTATTTGGGCTGATATGATGATTCATGATGTTAAGGCAAGGTGACGTATCGTATTCTGAAATATAACTAATCAAAATATATATTTATCAAGTCTATTACTGTTTTACATACTTTGTCAATGAAATAAGATACTGTTACAGCGCCGTAATAACTAAAGTAAAAATAAGAATATTTAAATATGTCTAAAATCTTTATCAACCATTGTCCATCGACCTGCCCAAATGGCCGTCATTATAAACCATGCGCCGAAAACACCAAAATATCATGCTCAAATAAATCATCACTATAAGAGAATCATCTTGCCATGCTAAAGACCTCAAAACCCTTGCAACGTCCAGACGCCGCAAGCCTCCGTCGCTTAGGGATGTAATCGTGCGACATCTCCGTCCCTTCGAGGGACACAAACTTGCTTTGCGGCTTAAACAACTGTCTATGTTATCTGTGACAACCACGCCTACACGAGCTTACATAATATTGTGGCTATTTAAAACAGCAATGTTATCGTTTGACACTTTCCAGACGCGTGTCAGATATTATTTTGAAGGGTACGATAATATAGTGGCATTTTGTTTAGTTTAGAACTTTTTTGTTACTCTCCATACATGGGTGTTGTAAAAGGCGGCTAGTAGATGATATCAAGAAGATGGGCAGCAGCATCACCCATGTGCAAATATACTGCGATCATTAACCCCCCTGCTAAACTTGGTGATTATGGCAACGTTGCCCCACACTATAATTTCTCCTGTGTCGTGGGTGCGTTTACAGACATGAATTCCACATACAATACACCCAGACCCGGAACAACTACCTGCGGATCATACAAATATTTGTTCCGTGCGGGAATCGAACCCACGACCCTGAGCGCAGCAGCCGACTGTATCAGCCACTACACCAACCGGGCCGTCCTCTATGACCGCACATTGTAGTAATCATTGGGAGGCCGTTAATAAAGTGAAGCGATACTTCATACCTAGATAGCTTATTAATCTACACACAGCACAAGTTTGATCTCATATGGAGTATTGCAGCCATTTATGGGATGGCTTAGCTAAGTACCAGCATACTGCACCCGATTCGGTGACAGCGAGGCGGTTTTACGAAGTCACGGTCTAGCGCAACAGCGATCGTCTGATCAAAGGAATTTCACGGTAATATCTTAGCTTTTCGTGATTATTATTTATTATAATAAACCACTCTATGACAGATTACTCCGCGTATATGATAGACGCTTTACTATCATCCCTGGCACGTGTCTCACAAAAAATGCGTCAATTTTATTGTGAGACAAATTTGTATGCGGAATTTGTTTGTTTTTCATACTATGCTGACTAACCGAGCAAGTCAATAGTAACAATAATAATAAATTATAATGTGCAATGTGCGGTAATTTGTTTTCTTATCTTATCATATTCTTGTTTGTATTACTATGTTGTTCACATTTCTCTTATAGATTACTAATTTTTTATACGTGAAGACTTTTAATTGGCTGTCAGTTTAACGTACTGTTATTATTTTGTTTTGTTTAGCTGTTTGACGGCACGGTTGGTGCAGTGGCTGATACAGTCGGCTGCTGCGCACCGGGTCGTGGGTTCGATTCCCGCACGGAAAAAATATTTGTACGATCTGCAGGTAGTTGTTCCGGGTCTGGGTGTATTGTGTGTGGAATTTGTGTCTGTAAATGCACCCACGGCACAGGAGAAATCCTAGTGTGGGGCAACGTTTTTAAAACAAACAATAAAACAAAAAAGCTGTAAGTCTTCCAAAGAAGTTAAATAAATTAATTAAAAAGTCATTTGGCATTCGATTCTTCTATTCTGGATTTCATCCTTCAGGTAAGTTGATCCTTCAAGCTCCAAAAGCATAGCGCTCTCCATATCTCGCTGAGCAACCAAAAAATGTGTAGACTGATGGTACTGTTAATGGCAGACGCTGAAACACCCGAAAAACATTTTCAAAGTTCTGTTTAAAAGAAATAAACTGTTTAATTCAGATAAAACATCCATATCATTGTTAGTGAAGGCTTAAAGTATTCATTTCGGCCGAATGAAGTCCACTGCTGGACACAGGCCTCCCCCAAAGATCACCACAATGACCGATATGGATGTGTTGTGGGCTCATTGGGGGGTTTTGCCATAATAGCCACGCTTGGCAGGCGGGTTGGCGATCGCAGTTGAGTTGTTAATGTACTCAAAGGATGTTGCTGCCCATCCTCCGGCTAATCTCTTAGTCGACTTTTACGATACCCATGGGAGGAGATGGGGTGGTGGTATTCTGAGCCGGCACCACACGGCAAATTATAACAATATCAAATACAATCTGGAGACATATATAAACAATCTAAATATAATGGATACATTGAAAATTATACCAGCAAGAAGTTTAAACCACAAACATATTAAAAATGATATACAATAGAGACGACGTATTATCTGACAGATGACAGGACCTTAGGACTTAAAGTATGTTAGTAACAAAAATAAATACCATACAAAACAAAACAAAAGTAACGTACAGTCACAGTCACCGTGAATACATGGACAGTCACGTCGCGTCGCGCTAAGATAAAAATATTGATACAACAAAAGAAAAAAATAAGTTAAAAAATAATCACAGAGATAATATAAACAATCGGCACATGAATCCGAAAAGTCAGAGGTGTGGACCGGGATGGAACTCAAACCCCTGTATGGAAGGCAAGCTTTCAACAACTAGGCTATCACTGCTGGTTGGCATGGGCTGATGATCAAAAGTTAAAATGATGAATGATCAAATGTTGTATAAGTATTCCAGGTAACCAACTATGTAGCTGGAATTGGAATCCAGTTATTAAAATAATAAAGTCCCATACAAGATACCGCACTAAGAAACATCAAGACACTGTGAGTGATTACTGCGTGCATCGAAACTAATTTTTTGATTAAAATTGTACGGTAGATAAAATAAAATAACTTTTTAAAATCTGTAACGACGCCTGTCACCTTAGTCATCCTGCGACCACGAATGCTGCAAAGTATTCGAAACGTCAGGAAAATCAAAAATCAAAATATACGCGATAGAATCCGTTTAAAAGTGTTTTATTATAATGTGTAATAATCGCGAAAATCTAAGACATTACTATGTAGCTGCGATTACGCAAAAAGTAAGTAAGCTCGGTAAGAAGTTTTGAGCAGTTAATTCGCCTGATATAGAACAATTTCCTCAGCTACTTCAACTTTGAAGTTAAAAGCATGTTACTGGTTTAAAACTTAAATAGCACAGTAATGAGCGAAGGATTGAAACTAGACTAATTAAACTTGTAGACAAGACAGCCACGACAATGCAACTTTTTTAATTTTGGCTGTAGGGTTTAAGATATCCCTCACGTGGAAAAGACTGGTCCTGTTCCTATTTCATCAAATATGTTCAATTGGTGTTAGTATGCGTTTAAATATAGTGACGCTAAATATAGTGTCATGTTAGAGCGCATACAAAACAAATTCACAAGATACATATACCTAAGACTTTACGGAGTATATCCCTTGTACCCATTGATGTATCCAACTTTGTTTGTTTTAGGCATGGTTGCACACAACAAGTTGGAAACAAGGAGAGATCTAGCACTGGCATTTTATCTTTTCAAAGTGTTCTGGGGTAACATAAGTAATCCGGATGTACTGCAGTGGATAGGCTTGTTTGTACCCGATGGGTATATGCAACGAAGACGACGACCGAGCTTTGCCACGCGGTAGAACTAAGTTATTGGACAATACCCCTCTCACGCGAACAATGCACACACTTAATTTAGTTGCTAATAAATTAGATTTATTGTCATGTTCACTGAGCGAGTTTGCAAGAGTAACATTACATATATTATATTATTTGTAACATGGTACATAAGGTTATTGCTATATTTTATTTGTCGTAAATGTTGATTGTTACCTATTTTATTTCATTGTTATTTAAGTTAGTAACTACACTATCGTATTAGGATTTTCCTGTAATGGTAGCTGTATGTGTCTAAATGTAAATAAATAAAGAAATAAAATTGTTGGTAACTCATCGGTACCAATGAACACCTCCACAGTATGAAACTGAGCTCAGTGTTATATATAGTTTCTGCAGGGGAGAAATAGAGTCAATGTTACACATATTGTGTGACTGTGAACTGTAAGCCAGGATCTACAATGGCGACCACTGAAAGGAACACCGATCAATAAAGCTCGGTGTGTCCCAGATAAATGAATAACTGTCTTGGAACCTGCATCGAAATTAATCAGAAAAGAAAAAGAAGGAGTAGGAAAGAATATACGTTGCACTTCCCTCCGTAGCAAGCAGGAGACAGAGAAAAACGATAGGTCAGCGTGTGAAGCTCTTGCTAGGCGTAGGGCGAATCCCCTGGGAACAGCTTATCTTATACCAGATGATTACGTGCAGTTCCATGCTGGCACTATCACAAGGCACCTACAAGAACTCATCGATGTGCCAGAACAAAAGCTCCGCAAAGATTGAAAAGCTTTTCGGTGACAGCTGAGCCCAAACTATAGGCGACAAATAGATACAATGAAATACATCTAAAACACACAGCTTATGCAAGTGCATCTAGAAGCATGAAATGTTCCGGGTATTGTGTGTGGAATTTATGCCTGTAAACGCACCCACGACACAGGAGAAAACCTAGAGTGGTGCAAGGTATAAAAATTGGGAGGTATTTGCCAATACTCATCACGCTTGGCAGGCGGGTTGGTGAGCGTAGCAGAGTTCAGAAGGTATGTTACATAAGGCAGGTGAGTGCAAAAACGTTATTAAAATTTTCATCCCCTAAGGGTCTTAAATGAGGGTTACATTAGACAAGCGGCTAATAAAATAATAAATTAAAATCGAATCTAAGAACCGCTATCACTTTATCAATTGAACGGATAGAACTTTTAAGAGGTTTAGACTTTACTACGTTTAATGTAGGAACATTGTCTTTATATAACCTGCATTTTTGAGAACAGTGTACTCATAAATATTGCAACATGATTTTAAAAGAATTTTGACGGCACGGTTGGTGCAGTGGCTGATACAGTCGGCTGCTGCGCTCCGGGTCGTGGGTTCGATTCCCACACGGGACAAATATTTGTATGATCTGCAGGTAGTTGTTCCGGGTCTGGGTGTATTGAATGTGGAATTCATGTCTGTAAAACGCACCCACGACACAGGAGAAATCCCAGTGTGGGGCAACGTTTTAAAAAAAAAAAAAAAAGAATAACCATGGAGTTTCTTGCCCGTTCTTCTCCATAGGAAATCTACATCTTGGAACGTGGTAACTAAAGTCTCGACAATTCATAAGTGCTATTAATGGTTTAAAGGAATAAAAATCTTTTTATCTTTATCTTATTTAACAATATAATATTTTTCAAGCTTCGAATAATAAAGTCAACTTCTACGCACAAAAATAAAATACATAATATAATACAGTAACGAACGCACATGCACAGTAAAGTTGAAACTCAGTAAACGAACTTGTACGGTAAAACAATAGGTATTATACGAAGTTCATACACCGCCGCCACCAGGCTGACTTTGTAATTAAAAACTGGCTAATTAGCAGGTATTAAATGAGAACAAAACAATTAACACTAATTAAAAGTTATACGTAGGGTGAGATTTTAGGGGGCTGTGCGGCCTCGGTTATTTTATCTGAATCACATTTTATGAATCCACAGGTAAATAGCAGACGCGAGCAAAACATTGTTTAAAAATGATTTATTAAACGTATAATAATAGAATAATACAAGATAATAAAACAATTTTAAACGGATTAAATCGCGTGTATTATTGATTTTTGTTTTTTCCTGACGTTTCGAACACTTTGCAGGGTTCGTGGTCGCAGGATGACTAAGGTGACAAGCGTCGTTACAGATTTAAAAAGTTACTTTATCTATCGTACAAAACTAGTCACAATTTTTTTCGATGCACGCAGTAATCACTCACAGTGTCTTGATGTTTTTTTAGTGTGGTGTGTTGTTTGGGATTTTATTAATTTAATAACCGGATTCCAAACAAACCTGCCATTTTGAAATCTGTAACGACGCTTGTCACCTAAGTCATCCTGCAACCACGAACCCTGCAGTGTTCGAAACGTCAGGAAAAACCAAAATCAATAATACACGCGATTAAATCCGTTTAAAATTGTTTTGTTATAATGTGTAATAACCGCGGAAACCTAAGACAATACTATAATACAAGATATTACTAGAAATTCAAAGTTCTTTTCATTCGAGCAATATTAAATTATAGGACGCGATGCATCCTCACAAATAAACTTTACTGTGATATTGTGAACGATATTGGTTTATCTGCTCATGTAAAAAAGATGAAATTACTTGGTCTACTGATACTACTGTCTCAGTACACCTGTTCAGTGGCTGTCGAGAAGTTGCCGCCGATACCGGAGCGAACATTAGCAGAAGGGGAGCTCTTAATACGTGTGGAAGGATTCCCCAGGGAATGATTCTGTCTCCTTCACTAGGATAAAGAGGCTTGCTGGATGTGTATTTATATATTAGTATTACTTTACAGGAATTTCCTTTCTTGGGATCGTGGCAATACAGTCACTGCCCAGATCAATTGATTTACGAGAGTAAACAGCTCTTGTCAAGGTCAGGCCTTGTTGTTGTGTTCAACATTCTGAAAATCCTCGGTGTCTCGGGGAGCACGATAAGCTTCAGTTCTGGTTGCCGTACAAATAGGAATGGAATTCCCATTGGCACTGGCACCGTGGCCAATAGGAATGGCCCTCATTATGGACCAGCATCTCTTAAATCAGATAACTGGTCTAACTTTGACTAAACTGATGGCTGTTAGGACAAAAGGATTCTCGAGTGGAGACCGCAGCGTGGAATGGCCTTCAACGAGATTGACGAACGACTTGGTGAAGGCCACTGGGAGTCAATGAATGCGGGCGGCATGTAATCGGCTGTTGTAGATATCTACGTGGGAGGCCTTTGTTCAGCAGTGAACATCCTTTGGCTGATATGATGATGATTAAGAAATATGGCTCGGCATATTATTATTTTTTAAAAGGTTGCCCCACACTAGGGTTTCTCCTGTGTCGTGGGTGCGTTTACAGACATGAATTCTACATACAATACACACCCAGACCCAGAACAATATGCTGCAGATCATAAAAATATTTGTTCCGTGCGGGAATCGAACCCACAACCCGGAGCGCAGCAGCCGACTGTGTCAGCCACTGCACCAATCGTGCCGCCCTTAATATTCAATTTATTAAATAAATAATTATATTCACATCTAGTATTTTCCAACATCATGCATCGGTAACCCAACCTCACACAGCCCGCGGCCACAGAACAATGATTATATCAGAGCCGACCCAGCGACATTTTAACTCCCCGGCCACACGCAGGTAGGTACGAACACATCTGTGTTTGTATGTTTAACAAATAATTGTCATAGTATTATGGATAAAATATTTACTGGTAATGCGGATGTCAGTATCAGCGTTGATTTAGTTTTAGATTACCATGGCGTATGACTGAATGTTGTGGCGCAAGTTGGGGGATTAATATGTCCTGTGGTAGTAGACCAAGTTCTTTTTTTTATTATTGAATAGGCCTCACTCGGTTAAGCGGTGATGCAGACGATAAAAAATTACATGAATATATAGCAAAAAGACATTTCTCATTTGTTATGATTACATTTTCAAATATTTTAAAAAGAATAGGCGGCACGTTTGGTGCTGTGCCTGACACAGACGGCTGCTGCGCTCCGGATCACGGGTACGAATCCCGCACGGAACAAATATTTGTATGATCTGCAGGTTGTTGTATTTATTTATTTATTCATAACAATTTTCATTGTGTTTGATTTAAGTAGTTACATCATATTGTTTACATGCACAATTTAATATAAAATAACTATATCTAATAAAAACATAAGTATTATAACTCAATGTAAAAAAATATTTATATAAGAAGGAAAATAAAATTATTATACAAACATAATTCACTAATTAATTATTATTCCTATTATTTAATTACTACTATATTATGTCAACAACAAAATTGATTTTAGAGATACGAAATAAGGTGTCATATCGCTTTAAATATAACTTCTAAATGTCACGAACAACTAATCATTTAATATAGGTAATTAAAATGTATGTCAATTGTCTAGATACTTAATTAAATTCATTTATTATCATTCGACATTATTTCAAACACTGAGTATAAACATCTTTCTAATAGGAAGGCTTTAAGTTTGGCTTTGAATAGATTAACGTTATAAATTAAATTATAGTAATTAAATTGTTCCGGGTCTGGGTGTATTGTGTGTGGAATTTGTCTGTAAACGGACCCACGACACAGGAGAAATCCTATTGTGGAGCAACCTTTTTTTTTAAAAACTACCAAAAAAGAATTGTCTGAGGTTTCTTCATAGGACCAGTTTACAGATTTCATATCTCAGAAAAACAGGTGAAATTAATATGAGAAATTGTAAAATGCAATTCTCAATACCTTAACAGTTGAGTAAACCACAATCGTGGTGGGCCATGTAATTAAACATCAGTCACATGCCATTATCATTGCGATGTTGCGTTCTGTAACCGAACATGTGTGTTATTGCATTGTTTCAATGCCAATACGTGTCGCATGCCAGGTGTCAATATTGTTAGCACACAATCCGTTTATTCCACTTACCTAAAGCATTGACCTGTCCAATTGCATGTTACTGACAGATTTTTGAGTTTTTATGGTTCCGTACGTCTTAATGAAAAGCTAAACCCTTGCAGGATAACTTGTGTGTCCGCCTGTCACAGCCAATTTGCTCAGAAGTTGAAATTTGATACACATTTTTATGAATTTTCGTGACCTAAATAGTCCGTGCAACGTGTTTTTTTAATATGGGAGTAACTTTTGGGGGCCAAATTAAAATATTAAGAAAATGGGTTTACAAACTACACTTCGTCACATATCAAGTGAAAGGGCTTGTAGTGCGGGTCTCTTTTTGGTAATTTCGAAAGAAACAGTTTCAAAGTTATTTTAGAAAAGAGATGAACAAGGACCATTCCCTTCCTTTTCTCCGAAACTACTGAGCTTATTTTTCTTAATCTATTGTGTATTTGTTCTTTACTTATCATCATCTTCATCATCATATCAGCCAAAGGACGTCCACTGCTGCACAAAGACCTCCCCCACAGATTTCCTCAAAGTCCGGTCAGGTCCGGTCTTTACTTATAGATAACAGGAAAACCTGTAAGAAGTCTATGGTCTTAAAATAACATATTCAATCTTTCAATATTGTGAGTACAAATTTACGTTTGCAGTTCGAATGTATGGGAGAACGTGTATTTCAACGTAACGATGTAACCTACATTATTACCTAGTTTGAGAGCAGTCTGACCGTACATAGCTATTAAGAACCCTTCTGACTGTACATATCTATTAAGGACCGTTTGTTTATTTGTTACTGGTATTGAAATAAATTATTTCTTATCTATATTATCCTGTACAAGGAGCACTCTGTCTTTTGATAGGTTTACGCGGCAACATCATTCCAACATGCAAAGGCCTTAGAGAGAATTGTCATCTATACAAATAAATAAAATTGAAGTGTCTGTTTGTAATGTCAAAATAACAGCTTTTTACTAAATGCATATGAAAGTATGTACGTTACATATAACAAAAAAACTATTATTTTTTTTGTCTGTCTGTCTTTCTGTCTGTCTTTCTGTTTGTTCCAGGTAATCTCAGAAACGGCTGAACCGATTTTGACGGGACTTTCACTGGCAGATAGCTGATGTTATAAGGAATAACTTAGGCTACTTTAATTTCAGAAAAATAATTAGGGTTCCGCGTAAAAAAAATAAAACCCTTGAAATCCAATATATTTATTCTATGTCAAGTATCTATGTCGAAATACTCTAAATTTCTTTCAAATTAAACGCGGGTGAAACCGCGGGTCCCAGCTAGTCTGAAATATAATGTGATACTAACCAGGGACTCTCCATGGCTGCACTATAGAAATACAGTCATAAATTCTCCGATAATGTAGGACTATTGTATGAAATGTAACCTACAATGATACGGTCCATTGCAATGGGTGTTATATAGACGGAAAACTTTGACCTAACAGAAACTATACGTACGTCTACTTTTCCACCTTTTTATTAAAACCTTTGGGTGATCGTTACGTTCAACACTTACAA
Source organism: Diloba caeruleocephala (assembly GCA_947459985.1). NCBI lineage: Eukaryota > Metazoa > Arthropoda > Insecta > Lepidoptera > Noctuidae > Diloba > Diloba caeruleocephala. The sequence goes on along the minus strand of OX381611.1, from coordinate 1,531,727 downwards.
GATGCCCCCCCTAAATAGTTACCGCTATAGGTGATAGGGGACAACACCAGCGTGAGCGTGGGGTTATCGAGAGGTGCGGCACTGGTTTCATCATCCCGCGTCTCGACGACTCGGAGTGGATTTTCCCGGTATTACACTGTTACACACTTCCACCTCAGAGTATATATCACTGGCAGCCCCCCTCTGACCGGTCAACTAAGGCAAGCCAGAGTTGAGAGTACTGCGGGCACTCACTGGGTCCACTCCAGCCAGCCAGTAAAGGCACGCAGTCAGGTAAGCAGTTCAGGTATGCAATGTCGCCACTCACATGCAGTTTGTGCGGTGTGTATACTTCTTAATAGATCTGCTTTAGATATCGTTTTTTATAATAAAAGGATGAGGTTATTAGTTTAATCTGCCCTCCAGGACGGCCAGGATGTTGCCCAAAGGGGTTTTTTTAAATAACGTTGTTTCACACTAGGATTTCTCCTGTGTCGTGGGTAAACTTACAGACATAAATTCCACACACAATACACCCAGACCCGGAACAACTGTAGGTGCAGATCGTACAAATATTTGTTTCGTACGGGATCGATTTCCGGCTGATCGATACCCAGCGCAGCAGTGACTCTGAGCGCAGCAGCCGACTGTATCAGCCAGTTCACTAACCGTGCCGTCATTGGATTCTCATGTGTACTTACTGTTCATTCAGCCTGAAGGTATTGATTTTAGCCCCCAAATATTTGCTTAATTTATTATTAATTAGCACCCATAACACGTACAAACCAATCTACGGTAATTATTGATCAGTTTCTGGATAAAACCAATGTAGTTTATACTCGCAAATTAGAGCCAATATATTGGGATCGTGCTTGGATGGGGGTAATGTTTCGGGGAAAACATACCGTTTAAGGTGAACCGTGAAGCAAATATTATAATAATGATGTGAACTTTGTTTCAACATTATTTCTAGGCATATACTGTAAGTCTTTATTAAAAAGAAAAAGACGAAGCGCAAAGGCATTTACATAAAGTTGAAATCATGTTATCATCACAGATACCGTGGCAGCAGCTGGCTCTTTATGTTTTAAAGAACCACATTTTTATTATTATTTGTTGTACTGTGTATAGAGTGGTTCTCCGTCAAAGCTTATTCTATTAATGAGGTCGAATATAATTTATAATTAGGCCATGTGTTTGTTTGCTGCCTTAGTAGCACAAATATACGCGATACTATCGCATACATTTACATAATTTCCACTTGATTATATTACCGAGTTCTCTAATTTTCGCATTTATGACGTCATTTGCGTCCAGGTATACATACTCAACGACCCTTGTCCTTTTTGTGAGTGACTGAAGGGCGAGAGGTCTTTGCTTATTTCCCTTTCTGTCCCGCCACTAGTAGCTCATACATATTTCATTCGATTATGGCTCTTCTATTAGTAATACTTTACCTTTATTTTATCTATCTTCACTAGGAAACAGGAAATGCTGTTTGTACATACAGTTAAAATGAGGTCTTGTATCTCTTCTGAAATATCAAATTATGAACTATCTAGTAAGCATACATATAGTTTGAGAAAAAGAAAAACATTATAAGTTATTGAGAATAAGACAGGGAGAACGTTGTAACACCTGATAAGACACCATCTTTAATAAAGATTATTATAGAAGGTAAGATGGAAAACGCAAGAGAGGAATACCGAGATGAATTTTTGACAAATACTGGAAAAATATATGCCGTGTGGTGCCGGCTAAGAATACCACCACCCCATCTCATCCCGTGGGTGTCGTAAAAGGCGGCTATGGGATTAGCCGAAGGATGGGGAGCAGCGTCCTTCAAGTACTTTAATAACTCAACTGCGATCGCCAACCCGTCTGCCAAGCGTGGCGATTATAGCAATATCCCCTAATGAGCACACAACAGAAACCCATACCGGTCGTTGTAGCAATCTTTCTTAATCTTTTCAATACCTACCTGCAGATCAGAAAAATATTTGTTCCGTGCGGGAATCGAACTTACGACCCGGAGCGCAGCAGCCGACTGTATCAGCCACTGCACCAACCGTGCCGTCATACATAATCTAGATGCATTTACTGATGGTTCCGTATGGTTAACGCTAAAGAAAACGCGACCGCTCTCCAGCCATGGGTGTCACAAAAGCCGACTAAGGGTCGATATCAAGACCTGTTGACCCGACTGACCATGACAGATGTGCAGCAGCATCATCCCGTGTGCTAATAACATGCTGAAAGAAAGAAAGAAATAATTCTCAATTCGATCACCAATCCGCATGCCAAGCGTTATAATTATGGAAATATCACATTGTAGTGAATGAAATGCCCAGAATTAAAAGCGGACCCGAAACCCGTTAGGCTGATGTTTGTGCATTTATTGCACAAGATTTGATAATATTGTCAGTCAAAGAAACTGTTAGAAGGTACGCAATCAAGCGAGGATAGTGTGGTAGTGAGAAGAGTTGTAGACAATATTGCTGAGGTAAGCAAAAATCATCTCCTCCCATGGGTGTCGTAAAAGTCGACTAAGGGACTAGCCGGAGGATGGGTAGCAGCGTCCTTCGAGTACATTAACAACTCAACTGTGATCGCCAACCCGCCTGCCAAGCGTGGCGATTATGGCAAAACCCCCCAATGAGCCCACAACACATCCATATCGGTGGTTGTAGTGATCTTTGGGGGAGGCCTATGTCCAGCAGTGGACTTCATTTGGCCGAAATGATGAAGCAAACTAACAAAGATAAAAAAGAACACTTTTAAATGTCATTACTGATGGACAGCGGTGTGGTGCCGGCTGAGAATAATACCACCCCATCTCATTCCATGGGCGTCGTAAAAGGCGACTATGGGATAAGAAGGAGGATAGCAGCAGCGTCCTTCGAGTACATAAATTACAACTCAATTGCAATCGCCAACTTGCCAAGCGTGGTGATTATGGCAATACCCTCCGAAATAAGCACATATCACTAACCCAGACCAGTCTTTGTGGCGATCTTTGGGGAGGCCTACGTCAAGCTTAGGACGTTATTTTTGGTAGAAAAACTTCGTAGAACCTTGAAAAAGTAAAGATTTTCACTTAAATCACTAATAAAATCTAATGATTTTTCCCAGGGTTGGGAATCCACTCAGTATTACCAAACGGGCCTACATCAGTCAATAAATATTTCCAACTCAATTAATTTCCGATACAAACACGTGAAAGTAATTATATTTCCCGGTAGAATCCTTAAAACGTGGGTGATTTCATTAAATATTGGAGTGTGGTTAGGAACGAACAAATACTGGATAAGCCTTCTGATTTTATACGTATGAAACTATATTATTTAAGTTTGATTTGTTTAATCGGAGTAGATTCTAGTGGGTGGGACCTACGTAAAAGGAAGTCGCCCTCTGAAAGCTTTTACATGATACCATGTGGTTTCGGGCAAGGAATAGACCAACCCATGGGTGTCGTAAAAGGCGACTAAGGGTTGATATCAAGAGGACGGGCAGCAGTTTCTTCCTGTGTGCTAATATCAACATACGACAGTCACACAAAATGTTTTTAAAATTTGCCTGCCCAAAGGACTTGTAATGCAGGCCAAATTAATAACAAAACTAAAAATATAGAATTAGCAGTAAGAAAAAATTCCGTAGAAAAAAAAAATTTAACTTCGAATAAAAAACTCTTTGGAAATATGCAAATATACATTGAATTCAAATGTCATTTATTTTAACAAACGGCAATTTATAAAGTGCATGTCGTGCTTCATGCTTTTGTAAGCTTTTAGTGTGTCTTCCGTACTCCTATCATCAATCTACCTGCCAAGGGTGGTAATTATGACATCCACTCATTTTAGTGATCATTAGGAGTGCAATGTTCAGGTAGCGGTATTCGGTAGCGGCTTACGGGCTTGTGAGTGTGTGTTTTAATTAAACGCTTGCGAAAAAGCCATTTCCCTGTTCCCTCAATATATGCCAACAACTAATGATATTATATATTAAAAGAAGTGGATATGTTACATGCGCGTCAAACGTAAGAAACAAAACTTCCCCACTTGTAGCACTTCGAAATCAGTTCGTCCAAGACAGGACATCTAGCACACACTAGCACAATCTGTATTGTTTTATTAACTAAGTAATAACAATGCCGTCGTGCGTATAGAAAATGCACAAACTATCAAGCAAAAATAAATAAAGAACAAGGGATCTCATATCACACGTGAGTAAAATAATGTGGTCCTTCGGTACTGAAAGATCACATTAGAACCACCCATCAGTGTCACGCCTTTAAGCGCATCTTGGAGGGGGTGTCAGTAAAGCGGTCACCCCCTATAGTGGCGGGGAGGTGACTATAAAGAGGCCGCCCCCAGGAACATATTGGGGAATCCCCCAACATGTTCCTAGGGGCGTAAAGGGGCCAAAGGGATTAGAAGCCCCACTGTATACTGTACTGCGCACAATGAAAAAAAGGTTTATTTTTACAGTTGAGAAGATATTTGTCAATCGGTTTTGAATAGGTTCACATTTTAGTCCCACTACGTCTTTTGGGACCTTTTCCACGCTCTGACTTATCGGTTGCTCACAAAGTATTTGTGAAAGTAGTTCTTTTGATCAGCTGGCACACATATACAAATTGCCAAGTTATTTATCTGATTCTTATCCATATTACAGTAATCGTCGTCACGCATTTGTGAGCCGTAGCCGAATCATTCCGATTCGAGTTTATCACCGAATCAATTTGTAATCTTAACGTTTGATGACAACACCGATACGCACAGACAGTCTCTACATGTTTGATGTAAAGTTTATAGCAAACACCTAACAAACTGTTTATTTCCGATTCAATATTAGTGCAGAATGCGTTCATAATATTACAAATTAATGTAACAGTAAACAAATCATCTAATATGTAAGAGAGATTAGTCATTGATGATAAATTAGGCTTCATCTATAAATTATATGTTATGGTCACATGATATTACGTATAATATAAATCTGCATTAGGTGCGACACACGCGGTACGAGCAAATAAGAATTCCTCTTGCAAGTCTTCTTGTGGCGTATACAAAGTTTTCTCTAACAAACTTTTTCCAACTAGGAAGGTACCACTGCAGTGCCAGATATTCACCGCCAAGCAGTAGTAACCTTAGTCATAGCTGTGTTCCGATTTGAAAGCCGATGTTGTGAAATTACTGAGTATAAGAGCTAAATTACTAGTGTTTCGAGGTGACAAGCACAGTGTGGTGCCCCGACACTAGTCACTGGACTAGTCCTGAGTAGCATCGCAATTGTTATGGGCATTACGCTTACAAACGGGTGAATGACATGCCCCGTTTCATCGCCAGGTTGTACGAAAAAAGTTGTTCAGATCACGTGTAGTCTTCGTCACGTGTCTGTGGAACGATCAAGTCATGTCTGTGTCACCTTAACGTCAGATTTGTGACGCGTCTTCTCCGCATCCTGGGGGCCAGATTAAAGTAGCTGCTTGTATTCTTCCTACCTTCTGATATAATAAAGGTACATCATAAGAAAAAAAAAGTATATTAAGTAGCTTACAGAACGCAGGTGAGTTTGTGGTGAGCTGAATGTGAGTGGCGACACTGCGTACCCGAATGCTCCAGAGAGTCGGTCAGGACCTCGTCTCCGGCTTGCCTTTATTGGTTGGTTGGAGTGGTACCCCATGAGTGCCCGTAGGATTTTCAACTTTGGCTTGCCTTAGTTGGCCGATCAGAGGGGGGCCGCCAGAGCTATATGCTCAGGGGTGGAAGTGTCTAATGGCGTAATAACGGGGAAACCCACTCCGAGTCTTCAAGACGCGCGATGGTGTAACCGATGCCGCACCTCTCTACACCCCTAGCCGCTCACACCGGTGTTGCTCCTTATCGCCTGTAGTCACCGTCTGCCACAGAATTTCACTTTAAAGTTTGAAAGGCAGACGCCGTTTTTTCCGTTTTTCTTAGTATTAAATCCATTTAGCACCCATTACAATAGACCTTATACTTGTAGTTTCCATTTCATACAATATTTTTATACCTCCGGGGACAATCCGAGACTGCATTTTATAGTGCAGCCATGGAGAGCCCCGGTTAGTGTCCCTGTTGCGAACTGGCAGCTAAAGTTTTACTGGCAGCTAAGGTTTTATTTTATTTTTATATTTTTTGACAAATGTTTTAAAAAGCATTTGTCTGTCAGCTTTGTCTTCTACTTCAGCTTTTTTCCTTGTAATGGTTTCTTGTTTGTTTCCTTAAATTTTAATATAGTTTTACATATAAAACTTGCGTTTACAGTCCACTAACATCCCAGTTACTAATATTTTTGGTCCATTCTTGCCGTCTCTAAATTAGTATAATAACATTCAAAATTGTAAAGATTTAAAATGGTGCGAACAAGAGCCCAAATCTGTGCATCCAAGGACAATGAATCGAGTGCTTCAGGTATTGCTCAGGAACGTCCTAAAAATTCAAAAGCTGTAAGTGAGGATCAAGGTCCGTCCCAAGGTAGTGTAGGTAATATGCATACTATTTCACGTGTGTCTACAACTTCGCACCATACGTCGTCTTCATCAAAGACGGTGCGAATGATCGCCCTGCAGGCGGAATACGCGCGTCGCCTTGCGGACCAGGCAGCCGAAAGAGACCAACAGGCAGCCGAAAGAGACCAACAGGCAGCCGAAAGAGACCGACAGGCAGCTGAGAGAGAAAAACATGTAGCTGATCTCGAACTGCAGGCAAAATTAGCCGCAATTGAGGCTGGGAATGAAGGTGTGCGAGGGAGTCACACGTCATACTGTTCCAGTCATCGAAGTTCAGTTACTTCTCAAAGAAGTCGAGAGGTACAAAACTGGTTAGACAGTAATGTGGTTTCTTTAAATGCTAAATGTGCTTCGCAGGTATCTGTTGAAAGGACCCGTTCTGTGGGTGCAACCGTTGGCTTCCCTGCCGAAATGACCGCTACGGCGTTCGTGTCGGTGCCAACGTGTGTGCCAATGCCCACAGCTTCGCTTTGCCCGTCCGCCTCGGCTAAATTGCCTAGCGGCTTCCTGGACGTGCAGAGTGCGGATCGTCAGAAGCCTAAAGCTACTTTACATACATGTACATTAGGCACACCACACGATAATAATTGTCACAACAATAAAGAATCCAAGTTTAAACCTATACAAAACAATGACATACAAGACCTGGCCTGTGCGATTGTGGGTCTATCAAAGAAGAACCAAAGGGTGAGTCAAATTAATTTGCCCTTTTTTGATGGTAAGGTTTCCGAATGGCTCATCTTTAAGCGGTTGTACGATGACACCAAGTCTTTCTTCTCCGCCTCCGAAAACCTGGTGAGGCTAAGCGCAGCTTTACGCGGTGTGGCCCGCGAAGCTGTAGCAGTGCTTTTAGTTGCTGCTCAAGATCCAGACCAGGTTATCGGTGCTCTGCATCAAAGGTTCGGGCAGGTTGATAGGATTATACTACAGGAAGTGTCTAGAATAAAGTCCCTTCCCAAGATTAGCAGTGCAGAGTCATCTATGGAGCTGACTGATTTAGTTTCGTACGAAAATGCCAAACCAATGCTTCTCATTGGTATAGATAACTGGCATCTTTTTGTTCCGAAAGAAATTCGAAAGGGTTCACGCTCGCAACCCGTCGCTTGTCGTACTGCAATTGGTTGGGTAATCTTTGGATTTGCTCATAGTAAGACCAATGTAGTTCAGTTCGTGAACCATTGTGTTAGCTCTAAGCTTGATGAAATTGACTCCATGATTAACGAATACTACAAACTAGACTCTATTGGTATTACTAAAAGGGAGCTTCATTCGGCTGATGTCGATCGCGCTATGGGTATTTTGGATCATACTACCCGTCGTCTTCCAAATGGCCATTATGAAGTAGGTTTACTGTGGCAAGCTGATGCCATGGAGTTTCCAAAGTCTAGTTACAAATTAGCCAGGAATAGGTTGACAACTTTAGAGAAGAAGTTTTCTAAAGATCCCAAATACGCGGAACAATACAGATGTAATGTTCAAGCTACAATCGAGAAGGGTTATGCCGAAACGTGCCCCTCAATAGCAGGAAAACATGTTACGTGGTATTTGCCACACTTCGGTGTGATGAATCCCAACAAGCCAGGGAAACTAAGGGTTGTTCATGATGCGGCAGCCAAGTGCGACGGAGTTAGTTTGAACTCAATGTTATTACCTGGTCCAGACTTACTTGTATCCCTTTTTGACATATTAATAAGATTCCGGGAGGGGAGGGTTGCCCTTTCTGCTGATATTCGGGAAATGTTTCCTCAAATAAAAATTAGGATGGAAGATAGGGATGCCCAACGTTTTCTGTGGCGTAAGTCTCCAGAGTCTCCTGTAACGACGTACCGAATGTCATCCATGATTTTCGGTGCAGCCTCGAGTCCGTTCACTGCACTATATATTAAAAATAAAAATGCACTAGAATACCAAAGTCAGTATCCTGAAGCAGTGCAAGCTATTTTAAATAACCATTATATGGACGACTATCTGGGTAGCCTAGACAGTGTCGAAGCTGCAGCAAAGATTGCTCGTGAAATCGTTCATGTCCATCAGCAAGCAGGTTTTGAAATGCGAGCCTGGGTGTCTAACGCCGCCGCAGCATTGGAGCTTTTGGCCCCTCACCTGCGTTTGGCACAGGGGTCTGAGATTGGCTTGGGGAATTTCTCTGGTAGCGTTCGAACTTTAGGTTTAATTTGGCACCCTCTTACTGATATGATAGGTTTCAATATTAGTTCTTCTTGTCCTATTCCGCAAAAACTCACTAAACGAACAGTTTTATCACAGCTTATGCGTGTTTTTGACCCCTTAGGTATATTATCACCATTGACCATAAGAGGTCGTATGCTATTTCAGGAAGCGTGGCGAACGGGTCTGAATTGGGATGAGGAGGTTTCTAAAGAGGATAATGCTAAGTGGAAGCAGTGGTTTGCAGATATTTCTTCTGTAGTTTCACTAAAAATTCCGCGTTGGTATTTCCAAACATATTCATCTGACGTAAAGCGGGAGCTACATGTGTTTTGTGATGCAAGTCAGCATGCATTTGCGGCTGTTGCATATTGGCGCTTTGTTTTCCCTAGTGGCGAAGTTCAGATTTCTTTGATATGTAGCAAGGCTCGTGTAGCTCCCCTCAAACCCGTTTCTATTCCACGATTGGAGCTGCAAGGAGCTTTAATCGCAGCGCGTCTTGCAGCTACAGTATGTTGTGCGGTAACCCATAAACCTCATCAGCGCTACTTCTGGTGCGATTCCAGAAACGTACTCGCTTGGTTACGCAACGACGCGCGAAATTTCAAGCCATATGTCGCTCACAGGGTTGGAGAGATTAGTGAAATTTCTTCACCCGACGAGTGGCATTGGGTTCCGACCTTATCAAACGTCGCTGACATTGCTACTCGATTCGGGTCAGGAAGTTTATCCTACAGCGACAGATGGTTTCAAGGTCCAAAATTTCTTCGTTCTTCTCCAAACGAATGGCCAAAAGAGATAGATCTCGCTAAGCCATTCCCTATCGACGAGTTAAAAAAAGCAACAAAATATTTCAATTCGGCTAGTATTTTTTATAATGAAGCTTTAAGTAAAAGCTGTCTCGTGGCAGAGGCCAGTAGATTCAGCTCTTGGTTAAAGTTTGTGCGTTCTACAGCAATGGCGCATAAATACATACGAATTTTAAGATTTCGAGCAATTCGTAGAAAGAGATTAGACATAAATAATTTAGAATGGTTACCGGGTTTTATAACTACGTTTCGGTTAAATTCTTCTTCCTCTTGCACCCGCACCTTCTTCAGTAGCTCTTTAACGTCAGAAGATCTTCATCTTGCACAGCTGCACATCTTTCGGGTCACGCAGTTAGAATCCTTCACACACGAATTAAGGTGTCTATATGCTACAAAGCCACTTTCTCGAGACTCCAAGCTAAAGAATTGCCAAGTTTTTTTGGATGACGACGGCCTTATACGTTTAGTTGGACGTATTGGATCGATTCAAGCTGTTGAAGAAATAGTAAAAACACCCATAGTGCTAGATGGAAATCACCGAGTTACACATCTACTTATAACCCATTATCACAAGAAGGCAGCTCATGCAAATAATGAAACAGTATTGAACGAAATGCGTCAGAAATTCTTCATATTTCGTTTGAGGAGCGTAATTAGAAAGGTTACTCATGACTGCCAATACTGCAAAAACCGAAAAGCAATGGTATGTAATCCACCGTTTGGAAATCTTCCCCAAGCTCGTCTGGCACATCATCATCGCGCTTTTTCCTACGCTGGTTTAGATTATTTCGGACCTGTTGCAGTAAGCGTCGGAAGACGGTCTGAGAAGAGGTACGTGGCCCTATTCACATGCCTTACCACAAGAGCCATTCACTTAGAAGTGGTACACAGCCTTTCAGCAGATTCTGCAGTTATGGCTTTACGTCGTTTCACGGCTAGACGTGGCACGCCAACCGAAATTTGGAGCGATAACGGAACCGCCCTTGTCGGTGCAGTTAAAGAACTAAGACAGCTGTATGATACTCCAGTTAAGGACTTCGCTACAAATTCTAGCATTGCTTGGCGCTTCATTCCTCCAGCGGCACCATTTATGGGAGGTGCTTGGGAAAGGCTAGTCAGGTCTGTTAAAGTGGCTCTTAGAGTAACGCTTAACGAGAAGAAGCCGCGAGATGAGCTGTTGGTGACACTCCTAGCAGAAGCAGAAGCACTCATTAATAGTCGTCCACTGACTTATGTAGCTACCGACTCTACTGAGGAGACACTCACGCCGAACTATTTTCTTTTAGGTTCGTCCTCTGGAGCCATCATCCAGTAATGCAAACGTGTCTACGCTCCCCAACGGGCCACTGACTGTTACGGCAATGATTTTAAGTAAAGGCCTCAGCGGCCATGAAGGCGAGTTAGAAGACGAAGACATGTGTGCAACTACTTCTTGACCTTCCTCGGATGCCAAAGTTGAGGGAGGAAGCTCGGATAAATTCGAATGAGTGTCTAAAATGTTATTAGTATGCGACAACTCAATGTGGAGCAATTTATGATGCTTCTTGTTGCAATCATGTTCTGTGCATATATTTTTAGGTTTACAAAACCTATACGAGTGGTTACCTTTTTTTAAACATTTATGACAAACCTTCGATTCTTTTGCCCAACACCATCTATCATTTACTTTGAGATCTAAAAACACAGGACAAGAATCAATTATATGTTTTGTAGACTGACAGTATTTACACTCATCTAAAATCGAAGTTTTATCACTAGATGTTGGTTTTCGTTTTTTGAAAGAGGTTTTAATCAACGTAATATTATTAGAACTGGTGGTTGTGTGGACTTTGTCTTTACCTCTGACATAAGTTTGACTGTTGGTGTCAACGATAAAGCCGAACCGATTCCTAACCTCGGCTTCATGATCTAAAAAGCATGATAATAAGTCCAGCTTATAACCGGAATTAGCCCTATCAAAGGCAAAATGAGCCCATCAATATTAGTAACTGGGATGTTAGTGGACTGTAAACGCAAGTTTTATATGTAAAAATATATTAAAATTTAAGGAAACAAACAAGAAACTATTACAAGGAAAAAAGCTGAAGTAGAAGACAAAGCTGACAGACAAATGCTTTTTAAAACATTTGTCAAAAAATATAAAAATAAAATAAAACCTTAGCTGCCAGTAAAACTTTAGCTGCCAGTTCGCAACACTCTCCCCTCCAGTGGGAAGACTATACTAATTACAACATAATATAACATTTTGAAAGTAACAGAACTTAATAGGTAACATAGTAATAAAGTTTACATGCATAGGTAAGTAAATGAAAAGTATCATGCACATACATACAAAGTAAAAATAATAAAAACAATATTTTTTGCAATTAAAATAACTTATCTAATCATTAATTCCTACAGGCAACCGCACCAACTTCTTTGCCGGTCTTCGAAGTGTCCCTCCGGCAGTTACTACCTCTGCTACCCGCACCGAACCATCTTTTCCAGGGTATATAGCAGACACTCGTCCTTTGGGCCAAGTACCCCGAGGAAGGTTTCCATCTACAATTACTACAATGTCCCCTACCTCGAGATTTCGTTGGTTGGTTGGACTGGGCTGTTTAGGTATGAGTGTTGGCAGATATTCGCGAAGCCAGCGTTGCCAAAAATGGTCAGATAAACGGATGACTTTTTTCCAATTTGACCGGCCAACGAGATCTAGGTCAGTCAGTGAAATAGATGCCGGCGCTCCAGAGGACGAACCTAAAAGAAAATGGTTCGGCGTGAGTGTCTCCTCAGTAGAGTCGGTAGCTACATAAGTCAGTGGACGACTATTAATGAGTGCTTCTGCTTCTGCTAGGAGTGTCACCAACAGCTCATCTCGCGGCTTCTTCTCGTTAAGCGTTACTCTAAGAGCCACTTTAACAGACCTGACTAGCCTTTCCCAAGCACCTCCCATAAATGGTGCCGCTGGAGGAATGAAGCGCCAAGCAATGCTAGAATTTGTAGCGAAGTCCTTAACTGGAGTATCATACAGCTGTCTTAGTTCTTTAACTGCACCGACAAAGGCGGTTCCATTATCGCTCCAAATTTCGGTTGGCGTGCCACGTCTAGCCGTGAAACGACGTAAAGCCATAACTGCAGAATCTGCTGAAAGGCTGTGTACCACTTCTAGGTGAATGGCTCTTGTGGTAAGGCATGTGAATAGGGCCACGTACCTCTTCTCAGACCGTCTTCCGACGCTTACTGCAACAGGTCCGAAATAATCTAAACCAGCGTAGGAAAAAGCGCGATGATGATGTGCCAGACGAGCTTGGGGAAGATTTCCAAACGGTGGATTACATACCATTGCTTTTCGGTTTTTGCAGTATTGGCAGTCATGAGTAACCTTTCTAATTACGCTCCTTAAACGAAATATGAAGAATTTCTGACGCATTTCGTTCAATACTGTTTCATTATTTGCATGAGCTGCCTTCTTGTGATAATGGGTTATAAGTAGATGTGTAACTCGGTGATTTCCATCTAGCACTATGGGTGTTTTTACTATTTCTTCAACAGCTTGAATCGATCCAATACGTCCAACTAAACGCATAAGGCCGTCGTCATCCAAAAAAACTTGGCAATTCTTTAGCTTGGAGTCTCGAGAAAGTGGCTTTGTAGCATATAGACACCTTAATTCGTGTGTAAAGGATTCTAACTGCGTGGCCCGAAAGATGTGCAGCTGTGCAAGATGAAGATCTTCTGACGTTAAAGAGCTACTGAAGAAGGTGCGGGTGCAAGAGGAAGAAGAATTTAACCGAAAAGTAGTTTTAAAACCCGGTAACCATTCTAAATTATTTATGTCTAATCTCTTTCTACGAATTGCTCGAAATCTTAAAATTCGTATGTATTTATGCGCCATTGCTGTAGAACGCACAAACTTTAACCAAGAACTGAATCTACTGGCCTCTGCCACGAGACAGCTTTTACTTAAAGTTTCATTATAAAAAATACTAGCCGAATTGAAATATTTTGTTGCTTTTTTTAACTCGTCGATAGGGAATGGCTTAGCGAGATCTATCTCTTTTCTAGTTATTTTAATTGCAAAAAATATTGTTTTTATTATTTTTACTTTGTATGTATGTGCATGATACTTTTCATTTTTCTTACCTATGCATGTAAACTTTATTACTATGTTACCTATTAAGTTCTGTAACTTTCAAAATGTTATATTATGTTGTAATTAGTATAGTCTTCCCACGGGAGGGGAGAGTGTTGCGAACTGGCAGCTAAAGTTTTACTGGCAGCTAAGGTTTTATTTTATTTTTATATTTTTTGACAAATGTTTTAAAAAGCATTTGTCTGTCAGCTTTGTCTTCTACTTCAGCTTTTTTCCTTGTAATGGTTTCTTGTTTGTTTCCTTAAATTTTAATATAGTTTTACATATAAAACTTGCGTTTACAGTCCACTAACATCCCAGTTACTAATAGTCCCATTACATTTTAGATTAAAATTCTCTATAGGGCCTCTGAGTGTCGGACCCATGTCCCCGCGTAAGCCTATCAAAAGACCAGGTTCCCCCTTACAGGGGATATAAAACCGTGTAATAGAGAAAAAACAAAGTTTGAATTTTGTTTTTATGACCTCTTTAAACAGTAATCCCGCGAATTGTAACTGTTAGCCTCTCCTTTATCAAGTGGCCGAAGTTCTTCTTACATACTTAATTTACTTCCAATCCCCAAATTAGCGCGCAACGAACATAACTATATCAAAATAAGATCAACCGGAAGAAGCTACGCTCAACATTTTTCAAGGTAAGCAAATTTCCTTTCGCAATTCAAAGTACATAATCAAGGCAGTATGTATAGGGATTACCTACTTTGATAGGCACGAGTCCCGGGATTATGTTAAAAACGACTTTGAACACTCGCACAATGTGGGTCGAAGTGTTTTAATTTGCTCCACGTTTCTTTCGGATCGAAACGTTCGCAGAATGTGACACCTGCCACGGTGAATGTGATGGACAGTAAGGCTATGTGGATTTTGGAGTACGACACTGTTTTTTTGTGTTTTCCTGTTTTGATGATAGGATTTGGCCGATGTATGTGTACCTAATGTTTTATGAAATTTCTTAAGCAAATAAGCTGAGAGTGTATATGTAGGTTTATGTCTATTTTTATTATTTCAGTGTGTACATAAATTAAATAAATGTTTGGCCGTGTGGTGTCCACCAATCAACTCCACTCGTGGTGTACATCATATCATCATCATCATCGTCATATCAGCCACAGGACGTCCACTGCTGAACAAAGGCCTCCTTAGATTTCCACAACGAGCGGTTACAAGCCGCCCTTACCCAACGACTCCCAGCGACCTTCACCAGGTCGTCTGTCCACCTCGTTGAAGGTCGTCCCGCGCTGCGTTTTCCGGTGCACGGTCTCCATTCTAGAATCTTTGTGCCCCAGCGGCCATCAGTTCTACGAGCAATGTGCCCTGCCCATTGCCACTTCAGTTTACTAATCATTTCAGCTATGTCGACAACTTTAGTTCTTCTACGGATCTCCTCATTTCTGTATGAGTGACACCGATGAACTAGGTATGTACATAAATAATAACGCGAAGAAATCCGTAAGCTTATCTAAACCAGAGGAATGAACAGCAAAGTCCTTTTTGTGGAACACTAGCCATACTGCACTGATGATGAATTAATTCTATGCTGGAGGCCTTTGTTCAGTAGTGGGCATCCTTTGGCTGATATGGCGATAAATGTTTGATCCGTGCGAGGACAAATCCTCAACCCGTAATGCTGAAAGCAAAGCGTTTAGCCACCACGCCAATAAAATTAACAAATTACAACGATGAGTATATGATATGATATGATATGATATGATATATGTTTAGCAATATCTGAAACAACTTTTCTTTTTGTTACAGGTTTGCTGATTGGTAGCAGCTGCACGGAGTACTCGAAGTTGTCGGTCCGTCGATTCCAGGTAATATTTTAATTATATCATCTTTTTTCAGTTCTAGTTCACAAAATGTAGCTAGATAGCGTTGTACGTACAATCTGAATGGCGATATGGTTTCGTTACCTCGAAACTATGAGTATTGATTAACATTTTATTAAATTGTCTTCGTTTTGGAAACCTGGTTTTCTTCATTTTTATTCACATATGATATTTTAAATTGTAGTGGCACTGTTTACAGAAATAGTACACAAGTCTGCGCATTAACTACTAAGACCCATTTGTAGTGTTGAGTAGGACACGATTTAAAAATGAGTTTGTAAGAGTGTAGCCTCTTTTTTGTACTGCGCCAGTACAATGTCCCACTTCAAATGAGGCGAGGCGTCATGACGTGATGACGCCTCGCCTCATATGCAGCTTCATGAAGCTTGGCGGTACATTTGAAAGAACGAGTATTTCATGTACTGTTGCTGTATTTGTACTGCTCTGTCTTACAAAGTAACTACTAACGTACTTTACTAGAGTGTCATCCTTGCGAGACCTCGGCGTTACGTTAGACTCTAAGCTTCATTTTAATATCCACGTAGACAATGTTATCAATAAAGCTTTTAGAATGTACGGTTTTGTTATGCGTAATAGTAAAGATTTCAAGGGTTCAACTACTATATACTTATATATATCGCTTATCAGACCATGTCTGGAGTTTGCAACCATGATTTGGAATCCATACTATAGGAAATATATTGATTTAATCGAAAACGTTCAGCGTAAATTCCTGCGCGCCCTACATTACAGATGCTGCCACAGTTTCCATCCTTCATATGACTATTTACTTCATTGTTATAATCTATTGTCGCTAGAAAACAGGAGAATACTTCTCGGAAGTATGTTCCTGCATGGTATAGTACACAATAAGTATGATTGCCCAGATATAACCAAACAACTTTGTTACATTGTTCCCAGAACGTTTGTGCGTAGACAAGTGCGTCCTTACCGCTTATTATCCATAAATACTGCCAATGTATGTAAATCTAACGCTGGCTTTCGCGCCCCTCTGCGCCAACTCGTGGATTCTTATAATTGCAGATTTGAGAGCATTGATGTATTTAATCTACCAACTACAGCATACAGGAAATGTGTGATCGAGTGTCTAAAACTCCCATAGTTTAGTTCATAATACTTTGTTTTTTTTTGTTTGTCTTTTATCTTTTTGTAACACGTAGCATGCTGAATAGTACTAAGTGGATAATAATGTTAGTAGTATGATAAGTAAACTTAAGTAATTAGTATTAAGCCGTGTAATAACAAACATTGTACTGCTGTTCTTTATCCCAAATAAATAAAATAAAATAAAATAAAGTGTGATTGAGGTAATACTTAAAGCAAAGTAATAAAAAGCGATTGATTTTAGACGAATGACGATTGTATCGACGTTTCTACTTATTAGCCACTGTAGCATTATTGTGCAAGCGACTTATTTGTAAAACATGATTTTGATTTAAAATATACCTAATACACAGGACATAAACAAGCAAAACAAATAGGTATTTAACAGACATTCATGAAATCATATTTTTCTAAAACTGTCGCGTCTCGTACTTTGTACTAGTACATTTGTAGTAGAGTGAATAAAAGCATCATGTTGTCTCTTGCAGTCGCGATAATGTCCGTTGAATAAAAAGACGTGCTTTTGAAGCATGTGCCTCATTCTCTCTCTCTCTCACCCTACAGTACACATGCGAAGAGTAAAGTAACGCGACATAAAATTTGAAGTGGTACATGTTATAATGTTGAGCCGCTCTTACAATACTGTGTCATGTACGGGACAAATGTACCGCCTCTTGTATGTCCTACTCAACACTACCCATTTGCTTGTAGCTCTACAATTTCAGAACACGTCCTTTAACAATAGTAACAGTATTGGGATCCTTGTTGGCAACATTTCCAGCCGCGTCCAGTTCCGCAGTCACTTATTAGATCAAGCTGGCATCCAAAAAACTCGGGCAAGGCGGTACATCTCATGGGGGCAAAGGCTACAACTACATAAGGCGCAAGTCCAGCCCCATATGACAACTGTTGCCATTTATGGGCTGGAGCACCTGGACACCAAGCTTGGACCTTCGACTCGGTACAGAAACATACAGTTAGGATTGTCGACGATCCCACGCTCACAAGTGGTCTAGTCAAGTGAGACAGTCTTTTACTGCTTGTACAATGACTACTTTTTGCCATAGCACCTCTCGCCATCGGTGGGAAGTTCACCTGCATACCCTAGAGCCAAGTGGTCTCGTACGGCATAGTTTCAGAGGAACTTCGTCCCGCGCACGCGCAGGTTGTGGAATCAGCTCCCTACCGAGGTTTTCCCAAGAGTCTACAGCATAGGGCTCTTTAATAAGTACGTGAAAAGGTTTTTAGAGGGTCAGCAAATGATACCTCTGGTACAAGCGTTCCTAGGTAACGGTATCCACTTACCACCAGGTGGGCCGTATGCTTGTTTGCCACCTTAGTGGTATAAAACGTAACATTTTATAAAGACACCTGAACATTCTTGTGAACCTTCTGTATGAGTCACATGGTGTTTCTTTCAAAAAGAGTCTCAGTTCAGATATTAATAATAGTCATCTGATGCATGTGGTAAAATAGTTGAATCGCCCCCGGTGACTTGTTTAATGGTCTCTAGCAATACATAAATTGCCCGAATGAACGAATCACGTCCGATCCCATTCGCTGTGAACGAATGAATGTATGATTTATTCACGTTGTTTATGTAACAGCTCGAGCGTGCTGATTGTAATCGCTAGAGATATTCATTTTTGTGATTTTTCTATTATTTATTGGGTTTATGTAGTTGTTTTCTTATATGAATCTTGGCAGCGTAATAAAGTATTGGGCTTAGAGGGTAATACTATCTTTATAAATATATTTTGTCATCTTTATTGGAGTTATATCATACCAATAAATATTTACACTAAAATATGAAAACTATTTGCTATCAGAATTGTAGTATTTTATTTTCGAAAAAAAACTGTTATATTTTACAATCTTCTTTAGATGGAAAGGTTTACCAAAGCATTATTTTAGTATAAATAAACAAATAACTGTCATTTATGGAACGTCAGAATCTAAGTTATACGATTTCAAATAGTTGATCCTGTGGAGAAGAGCTGGCCAGAAACTACATAGATACACTTTAATTGAGATTACAATGTTGATTGATACAAATTATGTCAAAAAATATAACAAGAAAATGTAGGATAATGTGTAAAAATGGAACATACTACAGTAATATAATAATAACTTATTAGCGGCCGGCCATCCCCGACGTATGGCACCCGTGTACGAGCATGATGCATGCAGCTCTCAAACATATTGTAGAATCGAATCTAATCCTTAGAAACAATTAATTAAGTAAAAAGTTACAAATTACTTCATCCTGACCATAATGCTAGCCAAAGGAAGGACAAACTACGGACGGACTCCCCCGTAGATTTCCACAACGATTAGTTACATGCTGCCCACTTCCAACGACTCCCAGCGACCTTCACCAGGACGACTGTTCACCTCATTGAGACTGTCCTACGCTGCATTTTTTGGTGCGGAACTAGAGAACCATTCTGTAAAAATTAATTTCTTCACAATCTCACAAATATTGCCATTTTTCCGTCAATTGCGACAGAAGTGCTGTCTAATCCTATCTAAATATCTACATAAAATAATAAACGAATTTCCGAATCTCGCTAGAGGTAGTTATCGAATTTCTCGAGTACAATAACCCCACTTCAGTAGTAACTCCCTAAATTCGGCTGTGTTAAGGAATATAGAGGATCCTTGTATCAATTAATATCCCGGTTGGATGTCAAGATAGAGCTTTGGGAATCGTCAATCCATTGTCGAATTGCACACAAACTCGGAGCTTTAAGGACGAAGGTCAATTATCTTGTCATGATACGTTCTGAAGCCGTAATTCGATCGTAACAGTTGACTCGAAACAATTTAGTTACAAGGGTAACGAACCATGTAAGTGCTTAGAATTGTGCTGAAGAAATTATTCAGAAATATAAAATATTCGTTGTATAAAATTGGTATTCCATGTAACATCCGAATTGAGAATATGGCACCACGATCTCCTCCCATGGATGTCCTAAAACGATAATGAACTCTAAGCTGGAGGGATGGGAAACAGTGTTCCGTTTGTGGAACAGACTCGGCATAAATTCCGTCTAAAATGACAACTCAACTGCGAAAATCTTTGGGGGATGAATAGCTTATGTTCACTGTTTGTCCTTTGGTGGAGATGATGAAAATCGGCTCTATCAAACACGCTTGGATATTGTACATTCCTGTGGATAATCATAAATTATAGATAAGACTTGTGCCATTTTAATACTTTTTACCAACAAGTTACAATACCTCAGGAGTACGAAGGCTGGTGGTAGTTCTCTTATTGCAAGCATCCGGCTAGATAGGTGCCATCGCACGACAAGGTTTTGCTGCCAAGCAGTAGTGTTAGTTTAGACATTAAGTAATGTCGCAAAGTGACGAGTGCAGTGTGTTATCACGCAGAACTAGTTCTGCGTAGCTTCACAATTATTAGAGGCAGGTTTGACGCTTATTAACAGGTAAATGACTTGTGCGAAATATGTGCGGAAGGCCATCATTTGTTATTGGAAGTTTTTGTATATTAGTGTACAAATCTTTGTGCAAATGTGAGTGACCGGGGGCAGACCAACTTTCGTTTATTTTCGTGTGGATGATTGTATGTGTAAATTAGTGTAATTTTTTTACAGTGTAAAATTAAGATTATGAATGAAGGTTATTATTAATCGTTCGAAGAGTTTTATTAATATTTTAACATAACATAATTAAAACAACAATATACATTCTAACCGTGTGGTGTCCGGATCAAAAATATAGCACCACTTCACCTCCTCCCGTGGATGTCGTAAAAGGCGACTAAGGGAATCTAAACCAGAGGGATGGGCAGCAGCGTCCCTTCTGATAAACGGTAGCCATACTGCGCTCACTAATCCGCCTGCCAAGCGTGGTGAGTATTAGCAAATACCCCCCAAAATTATGACACAGTTGGGAAAATCTATGGGGGAGGCCTTTGTTCAGCAGTGGACGTATAAATGTCCGATAAGATACATTATATGTAACTAAACTAACAATGTAATAATATGAATAAAACTAAGAAAAAGGGCTCAATGGCGTCAAAGAACTCCTCATCGTCGCTGTCAACTGGTAACGTTCCCAGAAGACTGGCAGCATTACCACGTTGAATGGCAATGCTAATTACTTGTTAAAATAAAAAATAAAAAAGTTAAAATAAAAAAATAGGCCAGCCCTCTGCTCACGCGAAGGGTCGACCAAACGTCTGACAATATCTTTAAAAAGCAGACTTGTACTCGGGCTCCATGACCCAAGTGTTTGGACCCCAAACGGCTCAAACTCATAACTTCCAACGAGGTTATAGTATTTGAGCCGTTTGAGAGTCTCTGCATCGGCAGCAGCAGCGACAGCACAGCCCGCTGAGCTTGAAAGATGGGATGGAGCAAGGGGTCAACAGGTTGCATCCCACACCAGAGGCCTACCCAACTTCCATAGCAATGGTGACATACCATCTGGTCCCTACCGTCATCACGTGCCAAACCACTGGTTTTTAATACAGCTAACACACCGGAAGGGATAAGAGCTCGATAAATAGTGTTATAATAAATTCTGTCTCTGACAACTTACGATCAAAGACAGACGCACTATACTTTTTATCCCAGGATTATGAAGAATGAACATGAATTACATTCAAAATCCAATCTCATTCGTATGATAACTTCATTCGTATGATCCTAGAATAAAAAGGATTTAGATTCGAGCAACGAGCCATGTTCGAAGTTTGTGCAAAGAATAACTTCTTTCAAGTTATTTAATTTTGAAATAAAGACAGCAATAGAAACTTCGAGATCGTCGACCTGTTTTTGCTTGCAAGTGACATTTGCAAAAACAGCGATGCTCTGTTTCTTTTTCATAAAAATATCTACCGTTCCGCGATACGGACTCCTTCGTTGTTGATATATAATAGTTTTTAAGTTATCCAGACGGACCGTCGTACATACGTTTTAAATCACTTAAAATATCATATGAATCTCATTAGCTCGTATTATATAAAGTTATCATTAGGATAAATTATTGGTTAGTATAGAGCTGTACAAGGCGATTGGAATTGATACATTGCAGCCGATGAGTCATCCGAACTAAGTCTAGTATCCCGATGTGAATCACGTACTTTGAAGGACGCGCAATTGGAAGGTTTTCTACGTATTTGCGGAAAAAATATAAATTAGAAATTACTAACGGGCACGTGATTAGGCGTGAAATATTTTCGCATAAATTTCTCATCTGGACAAATCGTTTTTAAAAGACATTTATTACTCAGTTTTTCGTTTATAGAAACCTTATTCTCTCACAAAGAAGAGACGGTTCTCTAATATTGAGACTAATAAAAAAATCTTCTTTTATATATATATTTATGAGGCGGGGACCTCTTGGTTCACGGGTGGGTAGCTTGGGGAATATGCATGCCCACACCAAGCGACCCAAGAGAAGACGGTAGTGCGCATGTGGTCACGTGCTGCCGTGGGACACTTTGGGCGATCATTTACAATCCCCCCGGGGGAGTGACCACTTTACAATCTCCGAGATGTGCCTATAGGCGTGGCACCAGTAAGTGGCTCTAGTGTGATCATACGAGGACCTGGAGCCTCTCTTAGGTGCCGAAGATGACCGCTCCAGTGGTTTCAGCCGTTAAGAGTCCGGCATACCCCGTTGCCCTTCCCCGGGGTGAGGTGAGTTAATAAAGAATTTTCAATGGGTACCAATAAAAATAAATAAAATATACGACGACCATGACCAGGCATAAGGTTGTAAAAAAGCGTTTTTCAAACATTAGAAGGCTTTTGCTGCTTACTATATCATCTGGTAACTGATTTTACATACGCAGATGTACCTTCCTATCGTTTTCTTTTCCCATAGTTGGTTCTGTGCTTGCTCATTGTAGTTTGCTACGTTGGCTGGTATGGGGCATATGCTGGATTTGACTTTCTTTAAAATTCGAACTATGTGTGTACTTGTTTGTTTTATGTGTAATGTTTTTTTTTTATGATACTAAGTAGTTTTGTGTTACCGTGTATCTTACTGACAGTGTTTAAAATTCGTGGTTGCATATTACTTTTATTTTATTTTGGATAATTTGTAACTTTTTTTTTGTTTATTTTGTATAGATTTACAGAACAATAAACACAACATGCCCGTACTAATATTGTGTCCCATTATACATTTCCAGGAAAAACAGCAACATTTCAATCCCGATCTAAAAATTTGAATAATAAAACACAAAAGGAAATATAAATGATGCCCATTTACTTATTAAATGATCAACTCGCCGAATACAAGGCGCCATTAGATAAACCAACGGTGGCCATAATCCAGGGAGAACAGTGCAGAATCTCCAAATTACGCCATTTATGTCTTTCTCAAAACCTCTTCAAAGAATATTGCGAATATTTACATGCAAAAAGGTAGATTAAATTTCGTCCAGGCCACGTGGAAACCGCGTGACTTAGTGCCCTTGTAACGATGACAGACTTGCTAATGGCGGTTTATAGGACAACAGAATGTCTAATGTACAGCGATACTAAAATGGTTGGAAACTAGGCAACTAATCGTGGCGTACAGCTTAATGTTCGCGCTAAGCTTATGTGAGTTTTAAGTTACCAGATTTCATTAGACATGTTGGTACTTATTCAAACGCGCGTTTTGAGACAAATCCAACCAGATTCATCATCTTTATTAATGCGCACATTTAATAATCAGACGCTCAACGCCGCTACATAATTTTTAACGTGTATATATTTCATTCCATGATTTTATGATGTAGATATTTCAGACCACAGTTTTATCATGCTGATCACCCGAGGGCCTAGTGTGAGTTTCTATTCACAATCGAAAAGTAAACGAGTTAGACCCATTTACGTCGTTCAGCAGTGCGATTGGCCCGCCCCCATTCAACCTATTGGAGCTTTGACACAAAAAAAACCTAGTTTCTTCCTAGTCTCTTGTTCATTAATATCTCAGCAATGACTGTCTTGTTTGTGCAGCGTACATAAAATGAATTAAAATGTCAAAATTGGATCCATTAATATACTCTGAACAAATACTACTACACAACATCATAACATAAATTCACCCCCTGTCCATACAACCTACTCGCCGGCCCAACCATTCACCCCCGAACTCTCACCCTTCCCCATATGCACATTCTTCACACACACTACACACACCCACAGACGCGCGCGCACACCCACGCACACTCTTACACACAAACACACACCCACCCACACACACGCGCACACACACTCACAAAACCCGCGGGCACACAAACGTACCCACATATACACATTTAAGATTTTTAAGAATGATGTCATGTATTTAATTCAATACCTTTATGCTACTTCTATTATAAGTTCAATGTGTCAACCTATTTGTTACAAATAATTAAGAATACTTTCTTCACCTTGTATGTCACGGACGAAAGGACACTGACTCCCAAAATACAGGTTTTACCTAGTTTGGGAGGCAGCGATTTCAAACGAAATTGTAAAAGTATTATTTCCAGCTTGTACATAGTATTAAGAAGAACCCGATGTAATAATCTGCTGGTATTGAAATAAATTATTATTTTCCTTTATTTTGAATATATAAATACAAATTACATTTCTAAAAACATATAAAAAACAATACATATTTAAAAATATAAAAAAATAGAAGTCCACCGGCATCGGGAACAAGGTCCAAGCTACCGGTGGTTAGGGCTCCAGAGAGAGGAACCTCCTAACAATACGAGCCATGTCCAGGAGTAACGCTTTCTGTATCAAGCCCTTGATCCGGCTGCCTAACGAAAGCCTCTTAAAGTGTTGGTCGAGGCTATAAATTATTATTATTAATTACTGACATATTTTTCGTTTGGTTTGTGGCCAACCTTATGTTAGAGTTTTTCAAGTTACCCAAAGACCTCTAGCTTGGCTTAACGACTGCCGTCTAATGTCAAACACTGGGACCGAGACTTTGCATCACCTCTGAAGCACAGAGACGCTCGATTCAAATACCACTAGGCGGTCATCCATCCGTAGAACGAACGCGCCGGCGCGGCTTTGCTAATCAGTGAGTGTAACAAGCCATAAACACCTCAAAGTTCACTTACTAATAATTATAGACTGGGAATTTCTTGAACTTGTATTATAGAATAAAAAAACAGAACTCTTATATGATCTTTTATTGTCTGTCTGTCAGTCTGGCAAAACCCTGTTTCATGGCAATGGCTAAAGGTATTAAGTCGGACGGAGTCAATGATAGACCCTCCGTAGACATGCGCGAGTCATAAGAGGCTTGTGACAGTTGGCCCCAAGTTTATACACCGTTTTAGCAACACACAGACAGAATTGCACGCCTCGAACGCGAAACAGAGAGGTTGTGCTCTGTAATCACAAAATATCTCCAGTTTTAGTCAGCTAGGGCTATTTAGAGCTATTTAAAATCAGCGAAGATGATTTACATCTTCGCTGATTTTAAATAGCTCTTAAAAAATACTGATGACAAGAGGAAATTCCATCGAAAAGTCTTGTCAGTTGTTGAGTGAATAAAGTAGATTGGAATTTAAAAAATTTGACGTCAGTTGGTCTGTACGTTGGCATATGTACGTAAAAACGGTATGTCTCGAAACATGTAATGGATTGAGTAATTTATTTTTATTCCATTTTAGTTTGTCTATTCCCTTTCGATTTTCACGACTGTAGTCTTTACGTATTTTTTTAATAATTAACTAAAAAAGATGACCGATGACACGTTTGTATATATAATTTTCTATAATCCCATCGTCAATTATTAAGAAAAGTAAAGAATCAATATCCTTCAAAATATGACATGTTTGATTGGGGTGTGCACTTATGGAATTTCCATTTATTTATTGTCACGTGCTTAATATCCTGTACCTACATAATAAAACCACGTAAACCACCGCCACAATAAAAAGTACGATTTTCTATCTAAAATATGCACAGAACTTGTAACACAAACCGGCACTTATCCCACATCCCGGCTGAAGGCGATTTTTGCAAATAACTCTTACAAAATGTTGCCTATTTCAAACAAATGCTCAAGGGGCATCACTCGCACGGATCCTAAACCTTTCGTCCCACTTAAACCTTTACTCAGAAATTGCTTTAGAAACTTTGACACTTAAAAATATCCTCCAGACGTCTCGACCGAACGAAAATATCAATGTAAATTCCATTTGATACCGTTTTCGGATACCAATTCTGCGAAAGATAGTTCAGAAAAATGTGAAGAGTTGCAGCCCTGGCTGGAATTGTTCAGTTTTATTGATCTTTTGCAGTTCAAATATACAGCGTGTTTAATTTTCGCTTGAAGATTTCGTTGATAATGTCTACCAAGCATTGCAGTTTGAAGAGTTTTTTTTAGTTTATTTGTTTGCAAAGTGACAAAGTAAAGCTTTTCTTGCACAAGCTTTAGAAGATTACTGCTGATTTGTTAGCACGAATCTTTTCTATTGAAGCCATAATTGAATATAAAGTGTGTAAATACATTGAAATTCGTTGTGCACTCAACAGGGCAAAGGCGGGTATTCATTATATTCCCAGCATAATAATTATTACCCACCTAGCAAACACATGAGTATCAAAAACTGAAACAAATAGTTAGCTCTTCGTCACCCTATAGTTGACTGGTAGAGAATGCCTAGGGCATTAAGTCCGCCTATGTACTGTTACTTCATAAGGTTTAAATAAACAAATAAAGTTTAAATATATAAATAAGACAGGCAGCGCCATGTTGTACCCAGTGGGCCGTCAGTCTGTCAAAACACTGGTCAATAGTATTAAATTTATGTTGTGTTTCAGTAACTAATTTCCGCGAAAAATTACCGAGTGTTTCGTAAAAATAATAATCTTGATGAGTAAAACAAATTGTACTAAATTTGTATTGTGTCGATGTATTATTTAATTACAGGTCCTATGTTGTGAGCTATTGTGACAGGTTATAATAGTAACTGAATTACCTGATATACTGATTTGAACAAAAACATGAACTATACCGCTGCACCTCAGTTTCAAAAATACAGCTGTGAGCATCGCGTCGACTCGCCACTCGCCCGTATTTCAATTCATTCAATTCGTGCCGCAAACCAAATTAGCGAATCGATAACTCTGATTTTACTCTTATTTTGCAACGCTCTCAACTTTTGACTGCTAAATAAACTTGGGCTGAGTTATGTTTCGATGAACGGCATGGTTGGCGCAGTGGCTAAGCAATTGCTTTTTGTGTTACGCTACGCTTTGATCCCTGCTCGGAACAAATATTTGATCTACAGATAGTCGTTTTGGATCTGATTGTTTGTGCAGTTACGTGTACGTAAAGCGTACCCATGACACAAGGAAAATCACAGTGTGCTTGCAGCAGCTTGCTTTTTAAACGATGGGGCATCAACGGTCACCCCCTCTCGTGGAGATAGTGTGACTATAAAAAGACACCACAGCACCACCCTATCTGCTCCCAAGTTTCTCGTAAAAGGCAACTAGGGGATTATTCGAAGGATGGGCAGCAGCATCCTTCGAATACACTAACAATTCAACTGCGATCGCCAACCCGCTTGCCAAGCGTAGCGATTATGGCAAAATCCCCCCGTAAGCACACAACACAAACACAGACAGGTTGTTGTATTGGTCTTTGATCCAGCAGTGGGCGTGTTTTAGTAGAAATTATGTTGATGAAAGTTATAGCTGTTTCCTTTATTATGTTTCTTGATTCCCGAACTAGTCGGCATTTACTAATTGAATCACATTTTGAGCTTAAGGTAAACCAGTCAAATAGCTCCTTTATTTTAACAAGTTTTACTTACTTTAAAGGAACCTGTTGAGTTAGCCAAATTGTTTGGTCTTAGTTTTGTATGAATCAATGCCGTACCGTACCGTGCCGTTTGTTCCAAAATGTATTAAAAACCGCTCGTGTATAGTAAATATCACTCTGTCTACAGTATATACTTACCTAGATTAAGACCATTATTGAGAATAAAATAGATTATTGTTAATTAAAGCTCAATATTAGAATCATTATAAAAGAAACTCTTTAAACAAAATTCAGACTAAACTTAACTCGCATGTCATTGTCATGTTCCGTAATAAAATATTTCGTGTACAATGACTATTAAATTGATATCTAATTAATGAATAAATAAATAGACACACCTTGAATCGTCCCAATTTGTGTGGTAAGACGCTTGATAAGAACCACTTCCTATCATTCCCACAAAAAGATCTTGTAACAGCAAGTCACTAAATTAAGTTATAAAATATTCCAAACTTACAGAAAGTTCGATCAAATAATCGAAGCCGTAAAACTCCAGGTCTTAGTAGACCTTGAAACAGAATAATGCCTACAGTAACATCTGTAGTGTAATGGATTGTACTCGTGTGCGATTTGAATCATGAAACGCTTTGACCCTTTGATAAAAATCTTCAATACATACATACATCAATGGCGATCTTATATCGGCACACATCATACGGTCTCTCGCTCGCCTGCCCAGAACTATAACTAATAGTAACCTAATTCCTCGATTATGGCCAGCTAGTGCTTAAATGATTGCCGTGTGGTGCCGTTTACGGATAGCACCACCCCATCTCATCCCGTGGGTGTCATAAAAAGACGATGGGATTAACCGGAGGATGGGTAGCAGCGTTCTTCGAATACATTAACAACTCAACTGCGATCGCCAACCCGCCTGTCAAGCGTGGCGATTATAATATAATAAAACACACAGTCCAACGGTTGCAAACAGACTAAATTTTATTTCTAATAAAGATGTACAGATAATACAGTACTTGAATAGTACACCTTTTTATCACTAGGTGGACGTGAATAGTATTTATTCTAATTATTTTGATATACATATTTTAACATCACCACTTATCAAAATAATCTATATACTGCTTTAATATCTGTAATCTAATTTTAACAACATTACTGCATATACATATTTAAGTAATATCACGAATTCCTAATTTATCAATAAAACAATTATGTTTTACAGAGTTTAAACTTTTCGTTAAGATATCAGCAGGCATCTCAGATGTTGACAGATATACTACTTTTATAATCTTGTTAGAAACTGCTTCTCTTATAAAATGATATCGGACATCAATATGCTTAGTTCGTTTGTGGAATAAAGGATTTTCTGTTAACTTCTGAGCTCCTTGATTATCATTATATATTGTAACAGTAGAGTCGAAGTTGACAATTTCAGACAATAAACCTTTTAAATACATAGCTTCTTTACATGCCTCTGCGATGGCCATGTATTCTGCTTCAGTACTGGATAATGCTATGGTTTGCTGTTTTTTGCACTCATAGGACACTACACAGCCGAACAATTTGAAAAAAAATCCTGTGTAGGACTTCCTATCTATAGTATTAGATGCCCAGTCTGCATCCACAAAGCCCTCCAAATCACAATTATCCTTTTTATACATCAAGCCATATGATTTAGTTTTTTGTAAGTATTTTAAAATTCTTTTAAGATGATGCCAATGAATAGAGTTGAAACAATTATTAAATTGACTTAAGTAACTAACGCTATATGAAATGTCTGGACGTGTTAGAACTGACAAGTACATAAGACTTCCTATAAGTTGCTGATAGGGAAATTTCTTGTCAACACATTCTGCCCTTTCTAATTTTAAATTAAATTCCATTGGAGTATCTTTAGTATTACAATTATTCATACAAAATTTCTTAAGAATTTTGTTTACAAATTGTTCCTGATCAATGGATACACAGTTATTTTCATATATTTTTACTCGCATACCCAAACATTGTCTCAACTGGCCTAAGTCTTTTGTTTTAAATTTTGACATAAGTTTTTTCTTCAAATCATTAGTCATCTCTTTACTATCCGAAAAAATGAAGAAATCATCAACAAATATTGCAATTAAAACCTGCCCTTCTTTACATTTTTTACTATAAAGACATGGTTCTGATTTTGACTTTATATAATCTATTTCAATTAAATAATCATTTATCTTCGCATTCCATGCTCTGGCAGACTGTTTTAGTCCATAAATTGCCTTTTTTAACTTAAGAACACAATTACTTGGACAGTTTAAACAAGGTGGGGCCTGCATGTACACATTTTCATTTAGTGAACCATTTAAGAAAGCTGTAACTACATCAAGATGAGTTATTTCAAAGTTAAGTTTAACACTAATAGCAAACAGTAGTCTTAGTGTTGAGTACCTGAGGACTGGTGAATATGTCTCTTTAAAGTCAATACCCTCCCGCTGAGTAAAACCTTTTGCCACAAGTCTTGCCCTATATCTGGTACTGTTATCTTTTTCCAGCTTTTTTTTGAACACCCATCTGCATTGTATTACTCTGTCTGCTTCATTACGGTTTATAATCTCCCACGCTTGGTTTTCTTCAAATGCCTGAATTTCATTTGACATGGCCTGTTGCCATTTATCCTTTTCAGTACCTTCTGTTGCTTCTTTATAGGTAATCTCTTCATTACACAACTCCTGTTCATCTGAAACACACAAATTCATATGGCCATACCTGTCAGGCGGTTTCCTCGAACGTTTTTCTGGTAATTGAAGTATGTCATCGGGTATAGGACATCTGTTCTGTTCTTCTTCAGATAATGTGCGATAAGAATTATCATCATCTGAACTGGTACTCAATTCTGATTCACATATATATGTAGAATCATTCTGATCTGTGTATGTTCTTTTACTTTCTGTTGCAGAACTTTCCTCCTGGACTAATTGATGATTTTCCTTTTTTAAATCATTTATTTCCACCTGAGCAGTGTTGTCACTTCTCTCCATTATAACTACATCTCTACTTGTACAGATTTTTCTGGTTTCTGGGTTATAGAGTCTGTAACCTTTGGTATTTTCAGAATACCCTACAAGTATGAGTTTGATTGCTTTCTTATCCCATTTTAATCTCTTATTTTTAGGAATATGCATCATCGCAGGACTACCAAATACTCGAACATGACTGAGGTCAGGTTTTTGTCCTGTCCATACCTCAATCGGTGATTTTTGTCTTAAACCTGAGGCCGGCGACCTGTTTTTTAGATATACTGCCGTGTTAACTGCCTCCGCCCAAAAATGCTTCTCCATGTTAGCATCAAAAAGAAGACATCTAGCACGTTCAACAATTGTTCTATTGAATCGCTCACTAAGACCATTCTGCTCTGGAGTATAAGGATTTGTTTTTTGATGGATTATTCCAGATTCTTTCAGGTGTTTCTCCATCACATCTGAACAGAATTCCCCTCCATTGTCGGTTCTCAATACTTTAATATTTGTCCCTTTTTGATTCACAACCATACTTTGAAATTCCTTGAAACATTGTAGGACCTGATTTTTCTCTTTTAGGAAGTAAACAAATGCCATCTTGCTAGCATCATCAACAAATAACAGAAAATATCTTGCTTGTCCAAGAGATCGAACCTCCATAGGTCCACACAGATCTGAATGAACCAAATCTAGCACTTTCTGACTTCGATGATTTGATAGTTGAAATGGTAAACGAGACTGTTTACCCTCACAGCATACTTCACAATTAGATTTCTGAATATCAGCCTTCATATCATAAGAAATTCCTCCTACAATGCCATTTTTCATTATCTGTAAGTCACGACTATTGATATGTCCCAGCCTTCTATGCCATTGCTTGGCATCCACTGATTGAACTGCTGCTGCGAACACCTTCTC
This sequence comes from Diloba caeruleocephala, assembly GCA_947459985.1. NCBI lineage: Eukaryota > Metazoa > Arthropoda > Insecta > Lepidoptera > Noctuidae > Diloba > Diloba caeruleocephala. The sequence goes on along the minus strand of OX381611.1, from coordinate 1,500,469 downwards.
TGACTTAATTGTATCCAGTTTGTACACACCATTTTTTAAGTTAGCTACTCCAATAAGCTCATCCTGTCGATTATGAATATAACAAGTATCTGTTTTAAATATAACTTTGTTTCCATTTGCTATCAACTGGCTTACCGATAGTAGGTTGGTCGTTAGGTTAGGTATATACAAAATGTCTTTTACTTTTATGTCAAACTGAGACTTGTGTACCTTTGTAGTGATCTGTGTATCTCCGGCACATGAAACTGGCACAGTCATGTTGTTAGCAACTATAATTTCCTTTATATCGTGTACTCGTCGAATGTTCAATAAGCTTATCTTGTTAGATGTCATATGAGCGCTTGCCCCTGAATCTATATACCAGTCATCGCTATTAAATTTACAATTGAAAAAAGCAGCACTAAAAACATTTACTTGTTTTTCTTTTAGTTCAGGACACTGGTTTTTATAATGTCCAATTTTCTTACATTTGTAACATTTTATTATTTTCTTGACAGATGACGTTGATGTATTGCTCATATTTAACAGTTGACCTTTTACATGGCTGCCGGCTTTATTTTTATGTTTAGACCATAAAGCGACTTCACTGTCAATGGTGCCAACTTCAGAACTCATATCAAGTAGCTTAGTTTTTATGACGTCAGAACTAATGGAAATTCCGGAATGTTCTATTGCCATAATCATGGGCGCAAATTTTTCTGGAAGCCCCGCCAATAACAATGATCCGATCCATTCTTCATTTATTTCAAAGCCTGTACCTTTTAATCTTTGCGCAGTTTCCACTATTTGACTCACATAACTTGTCATGGTTTCACAATTATCCAATCGAATTGAAATTAACGTTCGAAGTAAACTGATTTTTCTCGTGAACCCACTGTCATCAAATAACCTTTTGAGTTTCTGCCAAAGATCATTGACTTTAGTTTCATTTTTAATATGGACATATAACTTCGGATCGATAGTCATGACTAACTTCGCTTTTGCTTTTCTGTCTTCTAATTCACTTATGTCGACTGGAATGGCGTCTATGTCAATCCCTTCCAACACAAGAAAATTTCTTGCAGCAAAGGCCCAATCATCATAGTTTTCTCGACCTTTTAATTTTGGCACGTTTACTATGTAACTGCCCGACGACATTTTCTGCACTTTGTTACAAATACACGATATAAAAATTCTGATTTTATTCTGGGCCCATAACCTAATAAAACACACAGTCCAACGGTTGCAAACAGACTAAATTTTATTTCTAATAAAGATGTACAGATAATACAGTACTTGAATAGTACACCTTTTTATCACTAGGTGGACGTGAATAGTATTTATTCTAATTATTTTGATATACATATTTTAACATAAAACCCCTTAATGAGCACACAACGCATCCAGACTAATCAGTGACGGCACGGACCAAATTTTTGTACGATCTGCAGGTGGTTGTTCCGGGTCTGGGTCTATTGTGTGTGGAATTTGTGTCTGTAAACGCACCCACGACACAGGAGAAATCAAAGAGCGGGGCAACGTTTAAAAAATAACGTTCCGATCTTGTTTGTGTCAAGCAGTGGACTCTATTTGGCTGAAACGACAAGTGACTGAATTAAGTAGTTTCTATATTATAAATGATACTGCTCTCTCCCGTCCTCCCATCATAATATCAGCCAAGGGACGTCCATTGCTGAACAGAGGCATCCCTCATTTCCATAATGCAACATGGGATGGCCTCCGACGTGATGGACAGATGACCTGGTGAAGGTAGCCAGGAGTAGTCGCTACGAGCGCTATAAAACCCTCTCATACATCGTACGAAAACAGGATTCTAAGTCTTTGTTTATTTAGTTTTTAAAGCCATTTAAAGGCCTCCAACTTTGACGACTGCCTTTTAAAGACAACCAGTGCCGTAGGTTTTGACGTGCCCTTTGAAGGACGGAGGCGCTCAACTGAAGTACTACTATGCGGTCACCCATCCCTAGACTAACCGCGCTAAACGTTGCTTATCTCCACTGATCATTGTACGGCGGGCTGATTAGCTAAAAACAGCAACAGCAGCCGCGATAGCAGCTATCGCGCAGCCAAGGATCCACCAGTGGCAAAGCGTCAAAAAAATTGGTATTACGTAAGGCATCGCCCGGCTGTCACTATTGTTGAAGATGCGTAGTTACTAGCGCCAGTAGCCACCAGTGGAACTAAAAAGAATGAACGTTTTTAGTTCATTGATTGTCCGATAGAGGCACGCGATCTTCGCCTGTTTAGTCGCTATCGGCAAATAGGTAATACCAAATTGACGTTTGACAGCGGCGTTGGAGCAATTTACGCCTGTTGCAAAGCGTCTGCGACTTAGGTAATCAGCCCGCCGATCAGTGAGTGCAACTAGCAATGAGCACTTCATTAGTAATAACCATAAATGTACATTGTCTATTATTAAATATCAATAGTTATATCATAAGCTTCAGACAAAAGAATGCCCGACAAGTCGTAAGTGCGCGTTCACCAATACATTCTGACTGTGAAACTATGCCTTAGGGAAGCGGCTACTTATCGGGTCGGGCATAAAAAACTTAACGTCGCCCGAAAGATTTATGGAATTGAATGTTCCAGCAATGTCCTTACTCCGATTGGATTTTCCATTCGTTGTATAGGTTTTCGTATTCGTATATTTGTACAGGTCTGTGAATAATGCTTTGTTTTAGATAAAAATCGGGTTTGATACATCTCTAATGTGAATGAGCTTACAACATAGCCAACCGCAATTTAGGCACGTGGGCTATTTAGTCGTTCTATTGATCTGTAAAGTAAAGCTGTACACGTCCACTGCTGAACAAAGGCCTCTCTCATTTAACAATCGGTTACATGCCACGTGTCGTCAGTTTGGGTACTCACTACGGTTTACGGTTTGGTTTACCAGTGATGACATATGGAACAGAGACGTGGTCACTCACAATGGGCCTCATAAGAAAGCTCAAGGTCACTCGGTGAGCTATGGAGATAGCTATTCTTGGTATTTCTCTACGAGATTGGATTAGAAATGAGGAGATTCATAGAAGAACTAAAGTTGCCGACATAGCTGAAAGGATTAGTAAACTGAAGTGGCAATGGGCGGGGCAAATAACTCGTAAAACTGATGGCTGTTGGGGCATAAGGTTCTTGAGTGGAGACCGCGCACCGAAAACGCACCGTAGGGCGACCGAGGTGGACAGACAACCTGGTGACGGTCACTGGGAGTCATTGGATGAGAGTGGCATGTAACCGCTCGTTTAGGAAATCGAAGGGGAAGGCCTTTGTTCAGCAGTTGACGTCCTGTGGCTGATATGATGATGACTCACTACGCTTGGCAAGTGACTGGGTAAGCGCAGAATCGCTGCTGTTCTACAGAAGGGATGCTGCTGCCCACCCTTCTGGTTTAGTCCATAAGTCACCTTTAACAACACCCACGGGGGGAAATGGAGTGGTGTTATATTTTTAATCCGGAAACCACATGAATAAAGCAAATCTGCACTTGCCGTGACCACCATTAACCACCAACACAAGCATATCCAAGGTGTCAGGCAGACGGCTGACTGTAATACCCTTTTGCCAAAACCTTTGCAATATGATAACAGATTGCGTCGAGCCAAAGTAACTTGGGCCCAGGTCTGGAAGATGATGACTTCCTGTGACCATTTTTTGGATGGATGACCGTTCATTATTTACTGTATCAAATGGCTGGCTGAGGTTAAACGGCAGTTTCTTCGTATAAAGCACTGATATTCAGCGGTTAACGTTAGGCTAATATTATTTCAAAGATCAGCTGCGGTTTGTCACTTATCAACAGCGGACGTTTGTTTCATTTTTTACTAGCTTTACCCTGCCACGCGTTGCTGTGGCTAAATGCACGTAATGACAACACGATTTTGATTCTGAACAAAAAAAACACAACCCCTCGCCCGTTAGACGTCAAAAACGAAATACCGTCAAGCGTCAAGGTAAACGCACAGACACGCGAGCATTTTATCGCCGTGCGTTTGAACTAAGATTTCACAATATTTTAATGTGGAACATATATAAAGAGGTTACCTTAAAATGACCGCAAGGACATTATCTATCCGATTATATAACTTTTATTTCAATCGGCTGAAAAACAAAATTGCTAAAAATTGCGATTGCCTATACTTTAGGAACTTTTTCACTTTATTTTGAAGAAAAATCGTTACAGCTCGTTATGTATTGCATAAGCACACTATAAAAAATGTTATATACAATATTTGTTATATTATTTACAAGAATAAATCATTAAAATACATTAATGTATGTAGTATAATTTTATATAAATAATTTAAATCAGCCCCGCGGTGGTGGTGTCCTATTACCTACTTGCGTTTAACCTGAGATCTCTCAACATTTTAATATGGAACATATATGAAGAGATTACCTTAAAATGATCGCAAGGACATTATCTATCCGATTATATAACTTTCATATCAATCGGCTGAAATATAAAATTGCTAAAAATTGCGATTGCCCATACTTTAGGAACTTTTTCACTATATTTTGAAGAAAAATCGTTATATCTCATTATGTAACGCATCAAGACACAATCAAAAATATTATATACAATATTCGTTATATTATTTACAAGATTAAATCATTAAAATACATGTATATAAGTAATTAATATTTTACATAAATAACATAAATAAGACTCGCGGCGGCGCGTCGTATTATATACTGTTTACCTACTGCCGTTGACCTAAGTAAGTAGATAAATTACTGTGGAACCTATATGAAGTGGTTACTGATAAATAATCGTAAAGATACTCCCTATCTGATTATCTAATTTTCATATCATTTAAAATTATGTAAAAATTATAAAAAATAGGTCTTGGAAGTACTCACGATCCGGAGCACGCGTCGTCCAAATATACCTATTCAACTGTTTTACAATGTCAACACTATACCACAAGCTACACAATATTCCACTTAAACTCAATAATTCATTATCATTCTAGTTGTTATAACAATAAAACAACAACACAATGAAAACGCACAATACATTGTTCGAAAATTTCACCAACGACTGACTTTTAAAAATTCTGACACGAAAACCTAACCTTTTTCTTGCTGTGAATATAGACTATATAAGTGTTTTTTTTTTCTTTAAATGTTCAGAGTATCAAATACGACCTATCTGTAGCATTTCTGCCAGTATCGGGCTTTAAACAGACACAAGTCCTTTCATCCGGATGCCGGATATCGTCAAATGTCCGTTCTTTAATTTTATCCGGGGATCGGATGGCATCGCGCGAAGGGTCTCGATGTGTAAAAATATCAAAAATTATCGGTAAAGAATTTAAGGAGATTTGCGATTTTTAAACAAACGAACGTTAAATTTATGTATATGTAGATGAGTCTCCTAATATAATAAAACATGCGCGTATATGCAACGATGTGTAAACATTTCAAAACTATCGGTAAAGGTCTGTAGGAGAATTGTGATTTTGAACAAACGAACATTACATTTATATATACACATACGTAGATTATGAGTCTCCTGTTATAATATAAAACTTAAAAAAAAAAAACCGACTTCAAAAACCCTATACGATATAACAATATTCATCATCATCATATCAGCCACAGGTCGTCCAATGCTGAACAAAGGCCTCCCCCTTAGATCTCCACAACGAACGGTCACATGCCGCTCTCATCCAACGACTCCCAGCGAACCTCACCAGGTCGTCTGTCCACCTCGTTGGAGGTCGTCGCACGCTGCGTTTTCCGGTGCACGGTCTCCATTCGAGAACCTTTTTGCCCCAACGGCCATCAGTTCTACGAGCAATGTGCCCTGCCCATTACCACTTTAGTTTACTAATCCTTGCAGCTATGTCGATAACTTTAGTTCTTCTACGGATCTCCTCATTTCTGATTCGATCTCGTAGAGAATTGATACCAAGCATAGCTCTCTCCATAGCTCGCTGAGTGACCTTGAGCTTTCTTATGAGGCCCATTCAGGCCTATTCAGAGAAAACTCACTGTTCATACATTACAGTCTGAGACAGCTCAATAACCTTACCAAAGTGTTTGGTGAGGCCATTGAACGTGCTCGTATTCGGATGGTAATTTCATCCAAAACTAATGTTAATATAGGCAGTTGTTATAGAACGTTTAAACTATTGAGGAACTGTGGGCAATACAGCAGTGCATTTTTGAGTCAGTGAAACATTTTACAATGAAACTTAATATACGAGAGGTTGATATGTCTTTGTCAGCTATAATTCATTTCTATTACAAAATGCGTTTAGATAAATCGCCAATATTAGGTGTATCAAAGCCATAGCATACACATTTTATTAGATCAGCGAGTTTATTGTTATATCACGATGTTGTCTGCAGCGAAAGTCGGCATTCATGGGGTGCAAGATGATAACCGGGTTATAAAGGACAAAATCAACCAGTATCGGGGCCTGATAAAGTTATAGCAACGTATTGAAGAGTATTCATCAAGAGAACTTTAACAATAGGAAACAACTTGACAGAGTCACATACACGAAGAAGAACAAAATGGAAAATCAATAAATGGCACAGTTCATGAAAAAAACAAAAAGGCTTCAACCTAGCTTAGGCACCAGTCTCCCTCAGTACATTTGAATATTAGGTGTTAAATTAACAGACCGTATTCAAAACACTATGCTGCTCTCCAAAATACAAATCACCGATTTAGCTCAAAAAGCCGCACGGTTAAAGTGGGATTTGGTTGGCCACGTTTGCATTTTCAATAGGAATTCATTCACTAGGTACTAACTTGAATGAAACTCCGGAACAACTAGTAGAATTGTTATTTTCATACAACTGGTGTCTAACTATATTTACAAATTATGGGTCTAAAGTAGTGCATGCCTTAACCTATGCCTATATATTACACATCAAATAATATGAACTAATTAATTCTCGCGGCGGCCGACGCGGGCGTCGTCATCGCTGATACCACGGTGCGGCTTCAGATGGGGCTCATTTTCCTCTAACAATCTGTAACCAGTAATTCAGTTGAGTCGGGTAACAGTGGCTAACAGAGTAGCCAGCGTAACAAAAAGTTGCCAAATGAAATTAAGGAATATAACCGCACCCGTATTAGCTAAAAACAGCGACAGCAGACGCGACAGCAACTATCGCGCAGCCAAGGATTCCCAGTAGAAAAGAGCTTGAAATTGAAAGCCGAGGATGTAATTTTTTGTTCATTGATCGTCCAACAGACGTGCAACAGAAGTGCGTCAGCGATCATCGCCTGCTTAATCGCTATCGGCAAATACGTAATACCAAAATGACGTTTAAGAACGGCGTCTGCGCGATTTACGCCTGCCGCAAAGCGTCTGCGACTTACGTAATCAGCCCGCCGGCCGGCGTTTTATTATTCGGCGAAAGATTTTCTGCAAAATATATTTCGGTCTTCCAACAGAGAAACCATCAAACCTTCCACTTATATATTCTTTATTATTAAGGCCACCGTAACTATTATACATCTACGTATACTGTCACACATTGAACACAGGTTGGCACATTGTTACAGTATTTTTGATTACATTATTCTCAAAATAAATAATGTGAGGACAATGTAGCAGAAAAAAGTAAACTTCTTAAAAAGTCCACACTAAACAAGCCTGATGTTTATAAAAAAATATGATTAAATTGTCATGGCAGCATTAAGCTGACCAATCCCAACAGACAGCACTCGTTCACGAGCATGACGCATGCATCAGCGTCGCTCGGCTCAACCATATTGTAGGGCAACTAAGCGACCCGATACACGACGCCACCATCTGCAGGACACTTGAGTGAGCATGACATACCTAAACTGCCAGACAACTATCACGTCAGTTAAACATAATGAATTAATAATCCACATCGCACTTACAGTTTCAAATATAAGTGAAGTGAATATATAAAAATACAAAAACAACCAAGTGATTGGTGTCATTTAAACAAATTGTGGATAAGCTTAAGGGTTACCAAATTTTGCAATGAAATATGTAACGGCAGGTCCTAACATTGCCAGCTCTAGTGTGATCATACGAGGACCTGGAGCCTCCCTTACGTGCCGAAGATGACCGCTCCAGTGGTTTTAGCCGGTAGGAGACCGGCATACCCCTTCGCCCTTCCCCGGGGCGAAGGAAGTTCATGAAGAATTTGCTCTGGGCACCAATAAAAAAAAAAATAGGTCCTAACATTGCCAATCTAATCACCAATTCCTTTGAAACTCCGTGATCAGATCGACTTTATGTGATACGACCTGCTACTAAATATGTATGCAGTATTACCATACCGATCTTGTTGCTTAAGGAAATGTAAAGACGAGTAACTGGGAATACAACGATAGAACGTCGGGATGTGTCATATTGTAAGAAGCTAGCAGCAAAGGGAAAATACCCATTAAATGCCTGAAATAAACAGAAACTACCAATACTCCTAAATTCTATTTAGAATACAATATGAGTATTAAGTTATACCAAAGTTAATATAACTAGGGAAAAAGTCAAACAATTATTGTAGTAATTAATTCATCATCATTTCGGCCGAATGAAGTCCACTGCTGGTCACAGGCCTCCCCCAAAGATCACCACAACGACCTTATAACGTAACTAATTCGATTGTCGTCTAATAAAGTTATCAAGGGCCTTGAATGATTGATTTATAATAAATCATACATATTTGACATTACTTCCTTTTTTTTATTGATCCGGTGGAAATTCCTCATGCACTTTCTTCGCCCCGGGAAAGCTGAAACCACCGGAGTGATCATCGTCGGCACCGAAGGGAGGCTGCAGGAACTCGATTAATTTGCATCTAGAGCCACCCGTTGGTGCCACGCCTTTAGGCACATCTCGGAGGGGATGACTGTAAAGCGGTTATCTGCCCCAGGCATCTCTCGAGGGGATTGTAAAAGATTCCCCTGAAGCCTCACTATGCGCTGTGCGCACACAGCGGTACGTGACCACATGCACACCGCTGTCTTCCCGGGGGTCGCTCGATATGAGCACGCTGATTTCCCAATAAGCGCGCTCGCGACCCCCAAGGCTCCCCGCCATATAAAGACGACAGGGGGCTCAGGCGTGTTGGACACGGGCGCCGCGGCGGTGACATTACTTCTTAGACTAGCTTTTGTAAATCTAATCACCTAAGCATGCCAATATTAATAAAATGATTTTTTTTAAACTACAAAAGATAGGTTATATCTTAGGCTGTAAGGAGCACATGTCCTTTGCCTTACTGGCAATTTTGCATTACCATATTACATTTCATTTTTCACTCGATCACTTCATTTCATTAATTGTTTTGCGTTAGCCACTTGAGTTTCGGATTGCCTTTTCTGAATGTTTCTTTGTTGTTTAATATTTGTTTCATCATCATCATATCAGCCACAGGTCGTCCACTGCTGAACAAAGGCCTCCCCCTTAGATCTCCACAACGAACGGTCATATGCCGCTCTCATCCAACGACTCTCAGCGACCTTACCAGGTCGTTTGTTCACTATCGTTGGAGGTCACCCCACACTGCGTTTTCCTGTGTGCGGTCTCCATTCGAGAACCTTTTGCCCCAACCGCCATCAGTTCTACGAGCAATGTGCCCCACCCATTGCCACTTCAGTTTACTAATCCTTTCAGCTATGTCGACAACTGTAGTTCTTCTACGGATCTCCTCATTTCTGATTCGATATCGTAGAGAAATACCAAGCATACCTCGATGAGTGACTTTGCGCTTTCTTATGAGGCCCATTGTGAGTAACCACGTCTCTGTTCAATATCGTCACTGGTAACATGTATTTGCTCAGTAAAATTTAACAGTTTTAAACAGGGTTTTCCCTAGTTTTCAGATGGTAACGAAATTGTAATGGTCCTTCGATTTGAAGTAAAATTTCGTGTATAATTCACTCATTTTTGTTCATCATAGGCTTTTTTTTGTATGGTAAATATCCATCTTCCCATTGTTAATATGTTTACGCCACTTACGATATATGTGAAATGCAGTATGGTGGTACCGCTGGAACTCTTTCAATGTCGTTGTTTCAGATACCAATCTCACAGACACACACATTCAAACTCAGAACAAAATAATATGTATGTAAAGGGTTTCGCGATTACCTATTATATATAAAACACTTTTTATCGGATTACATTGCGTAGGCATTTAGTAGATTTTTGTTTCCTTATATTAGAAACATTTTGCAGCGTTCGTGATATATTTTGAAAGTTCTTTTTATCAAACCGCACAATTCTAATCGAAAATTATTTCGACGTACGCAATAATCACTCACTTGGTCTTGATGTTTTTCGGTGCGTACTGACAAGTTCCCCGCAAAATGACGACACTATTGTGGAAATCAACGGGGGAGAGAGAGAGGGGAGAGAGTGGGCCTTTGTTTAGCAGTGGACGTTCTTTGTGTGATATGATAACGACGCGTAGGAACCGAAACACAGGAGGTTCATCATCATTTCGGCCGAATGACGTCCACTGCTGGACACAGGCCTCCCCCAAAGATCACCACAATGACCGATATGGCTGTGCTGTGGGCTCAATGGGGGGTTTTGCCATAATTGCCACGCTTGGCAGACGGGTTGGCGATCGCAGTGGAGTTGTTAATGTATTCGAAGGACGCTGCTGCCCGTCCTCCGGCTAATCCCTCAGTCGACATTTACGACACCCACTGGAGGAGATGGGGTGGTGGTATTCTGAGCCGGCACCGCACGGCAATGTGGTTTAAAGGAGGAGAAGAGAAGTCAAAGGAGGTTCAACTGAAATGTAATTATGCTCAACTCAGAACCATTTCTTCACAAATATAAGTAAGCTAATGACTTTTAAAAACACATAAATGAGGCATTTAGAATATCAATCTTGCCAATTACATTTGGGTTCAAAATTTTAGCCAAGGTGATTTAACGTTGGCAATTACAATTTGGCTTCAGTTGCCAACTTTGATAATTTGGGAGATTAATTATTTTTATTACCGTTCAAAACGTAAGTCGATGAACAAAATAATATTATTGGTAAATGGTGTTATTTATTTAAGATGTTTTATATGAAAAATTCGCATATTCACAGAGTGAGAGACAGAGATTTATATATATTTCTAGCTGCCCGCCCAAGCTTTACACAGGCAGGTACATGCAAACCGATTGCAGCGTCACCTACCGGGTCCAATTGTGAATTTAAACCATCCAACCAGTCAAAATACATAAAAAATCATCAAAATTTTAAATACCATTTTAAGAATTTACTAATGAAAGAACAATTATCCATACCGCATTAATAACTTGTACTTATAATAGTTTTCAACTGTACCTTGTGGGTCATAGTCTGCAGTTCTAGGCTCGGAATTTTCCAACTGCATGGGGCAACGGTACGTCACCAGCTGGAGGCCGTCTGCAATCAATTTTCAATAAATTATAGCTAATCTTATTCAATTTTTTAATATAACTTAATAGTATTAGTATTATTATTCTTTAATCCTCAATTTATTTCACATTAATTTAGTATTAGCATAACATAACAATAATCGCATTAGAAAAGTTTACACATCTCGTACCTGGTCTGCTATTACATATTTCCAAGAACCTCTGTATTCTGCGCATCTCTGTTATATTTATCTTCGTAAGATGCGTGTTTTACAATTTACATACGGCGGGCAAACAACCACAAATATACGCACTGGAGTCTGGACATAACACTAAACAGAACTGAACTTTTACAAACTCAGATATTTATGTTTATAAAAACTGACATCAGTCATTAGATAACTACATTATTATTGGAATTCCTTTCGCAGACATAATTCAATTATGTAATCAATTCGACAAAGTGTCAACAGTATTGAGCTGCGCTAGCGCCTGGTTGTCAGTATTAGTGTATAGTCTATGCGCCTGGTCGACCAGCGGCGACTGGCGGCGACGCGGCCTAATGTTGCCAATAATTTACATTATATATTTTTTGTATTTGTTTGTATTTTTATTTTATTTTAACTGCTGTTTTCATATTGCTTTTTATATTTTATATACACTATACACTATTATATCATTAAACACAATAGATATATTATTCTTGAGTATCTTCATGTTATACGCACGTGTTGTTTTATATTGGATTGACTGCACCGAGTGACGTCACTCTCGACGCAGGCTGTCGCAGAATATCAGCGCTGTGGGGATGCCTCTCCACAGTAGTATGCTGAGCGACAACCATTTTGCATGGATATGGCGCATATCTTCCCAACAGGATTTTTATTTCATTGTTTTAATCAAATTGTTTTTATTTTTGTCTTTGTTGTAGGTATGTGCCTTATAGTGCAAATAAAATACTTTTCTTTCTTTCTTTCTTTTCTTTCAATATTGGTCCAGCCGTTTCGTAGGAGTGACAAACACACGTACAGAAGAATTATATACATATAAGATATATTTGCAGATTTAGATTATCCGTGTGGTGTCCAGATTAAGAATACAGCACCACTCCATGTCCATGTCCATGTGCGACTAAGGGACTCTAAGCCAGAGGGATGGGCAGCAGCGTCCTTTCTGTAGAACAGCAGCCATTCTGCGCTCATCAACCCGCCTGCCAAGCGTGGTGAGGACTGGCAAATTCCCCCTAATACTATGACATAGTTGTGGAAATCTATGGGGGAGGCCTTTGTTCAGTAGTGGACGTTGTATGGCCGATATGATTGAGGATTGATATTTGCAGAAACCTTGTGGTGTCCGGATTTAGAATAAGAATAATAGCACCATTCCATGTCCTCCCGTTGATGACGTAAAAGGCGACTAATGGACTCTAAGGCAGAGGGATGGGCAGCAGCGTCTCTTCTGTGGAACACCAGCTATAATGCGTTCACCAACCCAACCCAACGCCAAGCGTGGTGAGTACTGTCAAATGAAGACACGCGACAACAACCGTTAATTTATGGGAGATGTCTTTGTTCAGCGGTGAACATGTTTTGACGGATGTATTATTTTTGTCTATTTCATCATCATCATTTCAGCCGAATCGTGTCCACTGCTGGACACGAGCCTCTCCAAAAGATCGCCACGGCGACCGGTCTGGATGGTGGTGTGGTCATAGGGAAAATCGCTACGCATAGCAGGCGGGTTAGCGATCGCAGTAGAGTTGTTAATGTACTTGAAGGAAGCTGCTGCCCATCCTCCGGCTAATCGCATATTCGCCTTTTACGACACCCACGGGATGAGATGGGTTGGTGGCATCACCTTGGTGCTATTCGTAGCCGGCACCACACGCCTATTTGTCTGTTTAGAAAACAAACGAATTATAACATATAAATCATAAATTTGGACTATCTAGTGAAGCTTTTGATATATTCGCTGTTTTCAGCTCATCTAGAAAGCAATCCAGTGACCAACCGTTGATTAATCTAGACAATTAAATAAAATTTAAGTGACTGTTTGTAAACAAACAAACAGTCACTTCAATTTTATTTATTTGTGTGTGTGTAAACAGCTTTTTACTAAATGCATATATATGAAAGTAATGATAATAATAATAATATATTTATATATAATAATAAAGTATACACGATACATGTAACAAAAAATTAATTTTAAATAATTAACTTAAATTAAGAAAAATAATTAGGTTTCCGCGTAAAAAAAAAAAACTCTTGAAATCCAATATATATATTCTATGTCAAGTGTCTATGTCGAAATACTTTACATTTCTTTTAAATTAAACGCGGGTGAAACTGCGGGTCCCGGCTAGTCCTAATTGAGATGAAGTACATTTTCTGTATTATATATGTTAACACCGGTCACAGTAGTGACCACGTACCGACAATCGCAGCGTGCTCCGACCTGAAAGGTAATGCACAGATGACCTGGTGAAGGTCGCTGTGAGTCGTTGGATGCGGGTGCCATGTAACCAGTCAAAGTGAAATTGTTTTTATTCATGTAAGCTATTTTCTGGCACTTATGAATAGTCAGAATTTAAATGGTTGCACGGTTCCAAGTCGTTGGTCCTATGAAGAAGAACCGGCAAGAAACTCCATGGATTATACTCTTTTAAAAGGATAAGTCCTCAATATACTCGCATTCAATAACTATCGTCGTTATGGAAATCTATGGGGGAGGCATTTGTTCAGCAGTGGACGTCCTTCGGCTTAAATGAAGATCATGACTAACTGACACAGGTAGAAGGTGGAGATTAAACGTTAGTGCAGTCGCCATGTTAAAAAAACTAATATGCTACTTGTGAATGCCGTACTTATGCCGCTGTGGGTCGCGGGTTTGATCGCCATAAGGACTAAATATAAGTTTAGCCTACAGATATATGATCGGTTCTGGGTATCGATTTTACCCGCGAAATAGCATAAGTCAAAAAGTAGGCAATGGTTTAACAAAAGTTGAGTGAATGAGCTCAATGCAGCCGCTTCTTCGACAAAACACAGTCATGCTATATTATGGTTATATTGTCTTATTTCCAAAAATATACTGCATGAATATGTGATGAGGTGTATCTAGTAAGAATATTTTATAGTATTTACCATATATTGTCACATCTAGTAGAATAAACTCGATTACACAGAGTATGTGCACTTGAGATAACTGAATCGATTAAGTAAGTTATTCTCAAATAAAAGTCAATTATTCGCGTGCAAGAATCATACTTTGAATAGAACTATCTCAGTGCTACGCCAAACATCGAGTGCCAAAATTCAATTTGCTTCTAAAACTAAAACAATCCACTACGAGTACTTATTATTTAAACACTCGAATTTCTGTTTGTCTGCCAGACAGCCAGGACCAAAAGTATGCATTGGTATAAAACCTGTAGAGTATATTTGGTTCTGAACTTTATATATCATATCAACCAAAACGTCCACAGCTGAGCAAAGGCCTCCCCATACACGACCGGTTATATGTAGTGGTGGTTAATATAGCGTCTAGCGTGATTAAATAGCGCGCTATATTCACGGAAAATTCAGCGCATGCTATGCTGTCTCCAACTTGACAATATCAAAAGCGCGCCATTAAAAATAACGAGTAGCGAGGATAACAGCGCGAGCAAAGGCATAGCGCGGGCGTGGCGAGCCGGGCGGCAGTCATCGTGTGAATTCGCGCGCAAGTGGTCGTTGTCTAACGCGTTGATTATAATATTTAATTATTTTAGGAACGCCAACAATGTACGAACATTAAAATTTCGTACAATGAAAATATACAACGTACATGACATTTTATTGACGTCAATAATAAGCATACACAACATCAACAATTTCGTTCCGTGAGAACTGCTATAAGAAATTAATAATAAAATAAATATAACCCTATCCTGTATTAATTAGTACACAAAAATCTATCATGCCAAGCCTGGAAAGTATGAGGATTTTGTTCATTAACTTTTCTTTCCTGCTCCATTTTATTTATTATACGTATCGAATATATTATATCGTATTCAAAATGAAGAATATAACTAAAACAGCGCGCTGTACATATAAAGCGCACTGTCTTAACACAGCGCGCTATCTGTCCAACGATATTTAGCGTGATTCGAGAATATTCACCGCGCTTTTATCGCGTCGTTCGTTATAATTTTAACGTGTAAAATAGCGCGCTATTTTCCTATAACAAATAGTCTGTAGCGCGCTATTGTTTTTGTATTGTAGTAACACCACTAGTTACATGTCATTTGACGTAATTTTGAGGGGAATTTGCCAGTATTCACCACGCTTTACAAGCAGATTGGTGAGTACAGAATGGCTGCTCTTCCACAAAAGGAATGCTAAATGGCCATTTACGACATCCACGAGAAGAGATGGAGTGGTGCTATATTCTTAATCTTGTTACCACACAGTTCAACATATTTGATAAAGATAAATAAATGTATGAAGCTTCGACTGCATTTTGTCTTATTTATTGTAAGTAATTAAAAAAAAAATGTGTTCAACTTCCAAAAATATATTTGCAAAATATCGAGTCCTGAATATATTTTTTGAGGCTTTAAACTGAGTACACAACCTGTAGAATTTTCACCATTTATACTTGAGACACGTACTAAGTAATAACTTCTTCGAAATATATTCTTGGCCAAAAATTTGAGGTTAGCTTAAAGTTTGGCATAGACTGCGAGAGAAATTGAATATTTCATGCGCAAATATTCATGAATAGATTTATGAATATTTTTGTGGCCTATAAGCGATTTTTTAGGAGACACCAACACACATCACAAAAAGTTTGATATCACAATATAATTCTCGAATAACTTTGAATGAATCTTAAATCTAAAATAAATATAAAACCAAAGTAAATATAAAATACCTATGAACGGACGGCTACCCACGTGGCGTCGTTTTCTGAAAGATTTAACCCATACATGGCATTGTAATATCAGCTAAAGCATGTCCATTGCTGAACAAAGGACTCCTCCATAGATTTCCACAATTGTGTCATCATTTTGGGGGGAATTTATCAGTAATCACCACGCTTGGCAAGCGATTCGGTGAGTGAAGAAGCTACTGTTCCACAGAAAGCACGCTACTGCTCCTCTGGTTTAGAAGTCCTCAGTCGACTTTTACGACACCCACGGAAGGAAATGGAGTGGTGCTAAATTCTTAATCCGGACACCACTAAAATTTGGCATTAATTCATCAAAACTATCTTCTATTACTTATAGTTCTGATACGCAATTTGCGTCGATATTATAGGTAGTACTAAGAAACTGTAACCATTTTTAGGGTTCCGAGCGTCCGAAGGAAAAAACGGCTATATAACTTATAGGATCACCCGTGTGTGTGTCTCTCTGTACGTCTGTCACAGCCAATTTTCTCCAAATCTACTAGACCAATTAAGTTAAAATTTGGTACACATATAAGTCCTTTTTTTAAATACAGTAATCTGTATACTTTTCTACCGAAAATATATTTTACCAAAATTTATTTTATCATTTTATATACAGGACGAAATGGGGTGGTGGCATTCTGAGCCGGCACCACACGGCAATATGTATATATATAAATTTAGTTTAGTAGTTCCTATTCATATATAAAAATGAATGGCTTGGCTGTAGCCCGAATGTATATATATGTATACATTCGGGCTACAGCCAAGCGAATCTTAGGTAACACATTCATTTTAAAAACCATAGTCGGAGATAGATGTGTAATCTCAATCATAAGTTCCGATGTTTCTCTTTCCGAGTGAAAACGGGCATCTTACCTTAGGAGTGCATCTTCTGATATATTTGGATCTAAAGTGGATCAGCACGTAAATTAGGGTCCGATATAAATTTCAGTGGTGGGCAGGAGAGGTGGATGATAAACAGGCTGGGTCGCGCCGTCCTAACTACCGCCATTTGCAAATTGTCAAAACATGAACCGTGATGTCAGGGGCCATATACTATGTTTCAATTACTCTATTGTTTTTTTTTTTGCCAAACCATAGTATATCATTTTACAATCTGAGTGCTGCATATATAGATATAATGTTACAGGTACAGCTCAAAGATCTCAAACTTTAATATATTGACTGAAACACATGGCAAAAGGGAATGAAATATTACAATTATAAATCATGTCCACTGCTAAACATGATGACTACTACAATGATCAATCATCAGTCATTAATATATCAGAAGGCGGATTGGTGACAGTAGAATGTTTGTTGGCAGTAACTTCCTTCGTGTGCTTGTGTGCACGCTGCTGCCCGCTTAATAGATCTTATGACACAATTTCCGGTCCAATTTCTTTCTTTACAGGAAACACAGATATTGAAATGTGTAGCGAAACTGGTCACCGCTGCAACAGAGGATACCTTCAAGCTACTGGAGTGGAAAGGATTCGGCATTAACATCAGTGGTGAGTATATCACTCACCTTCGATTTGCCGACGACATCGTAGTCATGGCAGAATTGGTACAGCTCAGAGGGCCAATTCTCGTAATTTAAAAACGTTCAAAATATAGTTCCGATCTAGTCTCAGTGTCATAAATGTCACAAATGGTATTCTCCTAAACTAACAAACAACGTCAAACGTGAACTTACACTGTGATGAGATCGAAAGTTGATCAAAGTCAAAACGGTATTCTGCTAACATTTAGCACTATCACATGTACTAAATTGTCATTGAATAAACGTCAAAACTGAGATTGAAATGAGACTAGATCGAGATTATACTGAAATTCGACTGAACTTTAAGAGTAGCAGAATACCATTTTTTCGGTCAATTCGTAATTTAATCTCAGTTCGGTCAAGTTTCAGTCACAGTGTAAATTAATTACGAGAATTGGCCCTCAGCACAATGCTCGACGATCTCAACAGAGTTTCTCAACAGGTGGGCCTTAAGTTGAACATGGACAATACGAAACCATGTCAAATGCCCAAGTCGTGCCCATCCCAATATCCGTTGGGAGCTCTGTTCTCGAAGTTGTTGACGAGTATGTATACCGGAGATAACCTGTTCAGTTAGGTTAGAAGAGGACCAACTTCAAGAAAGAGGTCATTCGTCGAATCCGACTCGACTGGGTAGAGTTCGGGAAACATCACAACGTCTTTTCGTCAACAGTACCGCAATGTATCAAGACAAAAGTCTTTAACTAGTATGTGTTACGAGTGATGATATATGGAACAGGGACGTGCCACTTACGATGGGCCTCATAAGAAATCTCAAGGTCGCTCAGCGAGCTATAGAGAGAGCTATGCTTGGTATTTCTCTACGAAATCGGATTAAATATGAGGATATCCGTAAAAAACCTAAAGTTGCCGATATAGCTGAAAGGATTAGTAAACTGAAGTGGCAATGGGCGGGGCACATTGCTCGTAAAAAGGTTCTCGAGTGGAGACCGCGCACCGGGAAACACTGCGTGGGACGAGCTCCAACGAGGTGGTCGTCAGTCCACCTGTCGACGATTATCACTGGGAGTCATTCGATGCGGATGGCATGTGACCACTAGTTGTGTGGGAGGCCTTTGTTCATCAGTGGACGTCATTTGGCTGATATGATGATGATGACGATGACACGATAGCGAAATAATTTGGTCCAATATTTTCTGGTCAATTTTTTCTATTTTTTATTATTTAGATGATCCATAGATTGCTTGCTTGATAAACCGCTTGTTGCAGCAATTCCAGACACGGATCAATGCTTAAGTAGACAAGTGGTTAAATCAGTGCTATAACTGTGCTATAAAACGTTGACATATTTATGATGTTATTAAATATTCGCGATTTTTACATGTTATAAAAATACTGAATTCCTGGACTACGCCATACAGTTTCGAATTACAGTACAAAACAATAATCAAGCACCTACTTTATTTTTTTATTAGTCTCCAGTGGAAATTCAACAACTGGAGTGGTCAACTTCGGCACCGAAGAAGGCCTCCAGTTACTCGCCTTTAAATCATCACGGAGGGGATGACTATAAAGCAGTCACCCCCTCTAACGGAGCTTCTGTACTATTCTCCTAAGGTTCGGCGTTTTAAAAATTGCCTATTTCTAATTAATTAACACATACTATATGGCCGCACCCTCACCACAAACCCTGTTAATTCGCATTTTTCTCCGATAAATCCCTGTGCGGTAAATTTTGACGGGCGATAAATGTAAATCAATTTACGGGGGTTCAATACCCCCAAATTAAATTCGTATTGATATACAGCGAAGTAACGAAATACCTATATGGTCCACATATTGAACTTCTAATGAATTTGTGTTTATGCTACAGTGAAAACGGGTTTTTAGTTTAAACGCATTTTGTCTAGTTAAAAGTAGTTAGTTTCTACTGAATGCCTTCAGTAAAACTAGAATTTACTGCTAATAAAAAATGAACGTCACTTAAAACTGATTTTAAATTTAAATTATAAGGAGACGAAATGCAGGCAAGCAAGAGATTCCAAGGTAAAAAACCGGACAAGTGCGAGTTGAACTCGCAGGTTCCGAAATTGCTGAATATATTATCTATTGTTGAATTCTGTCTCGTACTAATAATTTATCCCAAGAACGAACTTAATATGTAGTTGAAAAAAATGTCACCGATACATTACAACTGCAAACTTAAGTTTGTACCCACAATATTGAAAGATTTATTGTTATGTGTTGTTATTTCAAGCCATGTTATTTCAAAACTTCTTTTAGATTTTCCTTTAATCAATAAGTATAAAGCAATTTTTCATATATTTTTCACAATTTTATGCTTAGTAGTTTCGGAGATAAGGGAGAAGGAGTGGTCAATGTTCACCTATTTCTTAAATAACTTTAAAAATGTTATAAACTAAATATTAACGAAACGTCAGAAAAAACAAAAATCAATAATACATGCGATTTAATCCGGTTACAATTGTTTTATTATAATGTGTAATAATCGCGAAAACTTAAGACATTACTAAATTAAATACAGTACCTGGATGACCGAGCTTTGCTCGGTATTTTCGTGTTACTTAACAACGCCATCTGCTGTTGTGTCGTTAAAGCAATCAGTTGCTCACAAAAAATAGTATTATTATTCGCCAATAGATGTCAGGAAGAGTCATATTTTTCAGTTGAGACTACTCAAACGCCTATAAAATGACATTTTCTAAAAATGATTCCTAGCTAGATCGATTTATCGCCCCCGAAACCCCCTATATACAAAATTTTATGAAAATCGTTGGAGCCGATTCCGAGATTCCAATTATATATATACAAGAATTGCTCATTTAAAGATATAAGATAAGATTTAAGACCTTCACAATAAGCCCTTTAATTAAATAGGTTACACGGTATGCAAAACTATATTCTTGAATTTTCTGTATAACTCCCCAAAAGTGACACTCATATTCAAAATGTATATATTTACGTTACGCGTCCATATTTGGGTCTCAGAAATCCATATGGTTACCAAATTTCAACTTAATCGGTCCAGTAGATTCGGAGAAAATTGGCTGTGACAGACAGACAGACATACGAGTGATCATATAAGGGTTCCACCGTTTTTTCCTTCGGGCGTTCGGAACCCTAAAAATATAACCCCAAAGGGTAAGGTAGACCTAATCTTCTCAGTTAGCCTGATCTACCTTCGAAGATTGAATGTCGAAAACGCTTTTTGCCTACTAAAACCAGTTTTAACAGTTTGCCATAACATATTTTTCCAATAATTTGAAAGCTTATAAGTTATGCCTCTTAGCCAATAGGCTGTACTAAATTGAAGTTAGAGTAATGAAACAGCGAGAACCATTGTTTGTGTTTGGAGATGTAATTATGCCAAGGTAGCCTTAGTCTTCTCACCTGGCCTGTCGGAGTCAGATCGGCCTTCAAAAATGTATTGCTGAAAACGCGTTTTGTTTACTTAAATCAGATTTCACTGTTTACCATAACATATTATTTACCAATAATTGCGAAGGCTAATAATTTACGTCTCTATATTGGCTGTACTAAATTGAAATTAGACTAATGAAATAGCGACAATAATTGTTTGTACTTAGAGATGTAATAACATTATTTGTTTATAATAATGAACAGTGTAGATAGATTTTTCGATTGTGACAAAATGATGATCGTTAGGGAAATAAACTCTTAAGTAAGAATATTTTTTTTATCCAACAACACCAGAGACAGTTTATGTCTACTTTACAGTTACAGTTTATGATTACTTGTTTAATTAGTTGTTTGTGGTAACTCCTTATTCATTCCTAGCATCCTATCAGACGATAGATTTTAGTAACTGGAGTTTCATATCACTCCACTTGATTCCGAGAATTTTATTTATTATGTTAAAAAGAGAAACGTAACGTTTTAAAACATTGCTAACAAGGATTGACATACATGAATATGAACAATGTAAAAAACGCCTGAAGTCTCTCGTTGCATAGACACTACTTTTCTTTGTGTACATTGTGTGATTTGACTTACATGTTTCTCTATTACACGGGTTCCCCTGTAAGGTCCTCGGTCTCCGGACCCGGTCTTTTGATAGGCTTACGCGGGGACATGGGTCCAACACGCAGAGGCCCTTTAGAGAATTTTAATCTAAAATGTAATGGGACACTAACCGGGGACTCTCCATGGCTGCACTAATGCAGTCTCGGATTGTCCCCGGAGGTATTAAACTATTGTATGAAGTGGAAACTACAAGTATAAGGTCAATTGCAATGGGTGCTAAATGGATTTAATACTAAGAAAAACGGAAAAAAGGCGTCTACCTTTCAACCTTTAAAGTGAAATTCTATGGCAGACGGTGACTCGCCACTCACAAGATGGGCCCCCTAAATGGCCACCACTACAGGCGACAAGGAGCAATACCGGTGTGAGCGGTGATTTTACTTTATTGTTAACCTTTTCCCACTGCACGGTCTGCCACATTTCTGATCTACAACAAAGTATTTTTCTATACCGATATACTTAATTGCGTTTCTTCCAACCGATTGATGCTAAAACATAAAGACCCAGCCACTGCCGTTGCTGCCGCGGTATATGTGATAATAACATGATTTTAACTTTATGTAAATGGCTCTGCCTTTCGTCTTTTTTTAATATACCAAATACTGTAAATGCCTAGAAATAATGTTCAAACAAAGTTCACATCTACATCATCATATTTGCTTCACGATTCACCTTCATACCTAAAGATACGGTACAATTTCCCCGAAACATTACCCCCATATACGCACGATCTGTACGATCCCAATATATTCGCACTAACTTGCGAGTATAAACTACATTGGTATTATCCAAAAACTGATCAATAATTACCGTAGATTGGTTTGTATGTGTTTTGGGTGCCAATTAACAATAAATTAAGCAAATATTTGGGGGCTAAAAGCAATATCTACAGGCTGAATGAACAGTAAGTAAATACGAGAATCAATTAAGCCATTTTGAAATGAAGAGCAGACTTTGTTACACTATTTATGTAATCTTTACGCTCAATATCAACCTGGCATTGATCTGATCCAACTTAAGAATGTAGCATCACTCCATCTTCTCCCGTGGACTTCGTGAAAGGCAACGTAAAAGGCGACTAAGGAACTTTAAACCAGTGCGATAGGCACAACACACTTGCAGAAACCTATGGGGGTGGCCTTTGTTCAGTAATTGACATCTGTAGACCATTGTGAAGAAGGTCTATGTTGATTATTTGCCTTAAAAAAAATTCATCATCATCATCATCATTTCGGCCGAATGAAGTCCACTGCTGGACACAGCCCCCCCCCAAAGATCACCACAAGGACCGCTATGGGTGTGTTGTGTGCTCATTGGGGGGTCTTGCCATAATCGCCACGCTTGGCAGACGGGTTGGCGATCGCAGTTGAGTTGATAATGTACTCGAAGGACGCTGCTGCCCATCCTCCGGTTAATCCCTTAGTCGACTTTTACGACACCCATGGGATAAAATGGGGTGGTGGCATTCATTCATTCACCACACGGCTAACATTAAAATTATGTATTTAAAAAAAAAATTGATCCTCACAACAAGCCTGTCGATTTAATATGTTACGCGGTACAGTTTGGAAAACGTTTTATTAAAATTTTATATTTTGCCCCAAAAGTGGTCCATATATTTAAAATTTATTTATTTACGTTACACGTCCGTGTTTGGGTCGCAGACATTCATGTGTGTATCAAGTTTTAACTTAATCAGTCTAGTACATTCGTAGACGGACAGACAGACACACGAGTGATCCTATGAGGGTGCCACCGTTTTTCATTCGGATGTACGGAACCCTAAAAATAAAGCAGCTAGAAATAAAGATCTCTTTTCAACGGAAATTAGAAAGCTAAGTGATATTACAGCCGAATAAATGGAATGTCAGTCATGGTGGTAGATCGACAGCTGTGAGGCAATAAACATCCGCTGTAACGACGATATCAGAAATTCATAACGAAATGTGAATACTGTTTTGAGTACTGTAAAGAGATTGGTTAAAATCGAGAGTAAATAAAATTCTTAAGATGCAATCGATTATGTTTTTAGTCTCTCAACCGCTTGCCGAAGCGCAATAGTTGAGTGTCGAGTTGCGGCCAGGGGTGCAATTCTCTAAGCTCGAACATCCATACATCCTTGAATACAGAATTTAAATAATGTTGATAACCCGATTTGGTATTCGCTAAGACTGGTCCTCATGGCTTACCTTCTGCAACTTGTCCTTGAATAGCTTCAATCATGTGTGGCATGATGACACTTGCGTTGGACCTAAGATTTCTCGATATTTTACTTTATCGAACCTGCATGATGTGGTTACTGATTTTATCTATATTAATTTTTAGAATACGATCTAATTAAATAAATAATTTAGTTAGCCCGTACACTATACGAGGGTCGTTTTAAGAAAATTTAAATGGATAGATTTAAGGAACCTGTGAATATTTGTATTGTTTTTCGAAGTAGTCTCCGTTACTTTCTAAGCACCGTCGCATGCGATGGACCTATTGACTGAAGCAGTGCGCTCACTCCTTTTTACGGACATTCTATGTTTTTTCGAATGAATTATTGCCGCCAATTTGTAAAAACAAATGAAATAATTATGAATCATCTACAGCTGCCCAAAAAGTGCGTTGTTCGAAATTTAAATAAATTTTTCATCGGCACCTTTTCTTATTGGCCAATTTTAAAAACATTCAGTGTGACCCTCGTATTGTCCTCTATTCTAATCACAGATGATTTCACTTACAACAAAAGATTTTTCCGTTACAAAGGTCTGATTGTTTGAGAGCCGTATCTAGCATGCAAGCAACATACCTCTCACCAAGCACGCAAGTGGTTTTAGGGTTTTTTTTTTACCACGACCGTCTAAGTGAAGCGAAAGTGAAGCGGAGCTAACATAACATATGCGAGTAAGAACTGCCATAAGAAGATTATAAGATTGATTAGTGACAATGACAATGGAATAAGTTAGTTAGTAAACAGCAGTACAACAACAAAGCAAGCAACAGTAGACAGCACACGGAATTTCAACACAACTACTCTTATTAATTTATACATAAAGAACCAAACTGTGGAAGTGAAACTGACTCTATAAACATCCACCAATCCCCTCAGGTATCACACTAATGATCAAGTCCTACGATGCATCCTTATAAAGATAATTTCCTGCTTGTAGACCAATATAGACGTCTGAACGTTTCCTTGTGATCGCTTCCCAGGACTCTAACTCAGCTCTATTACGTAGAACATGGCTCCCGGGCACCGATAAACTCGATAACGGCTCTATAATAGGCGATCCTCGCGAGACTCGCTGTAGAGTTGAACATTTTTATAAAACTCTATTCTCACATTAGTTTTCGATTATAGCGTAAGCAGGATTTATAGACTCTACGGTTAACGATTTGGCGTGCGTTAAAGACTATATGCGGCTATCAGTTCTAAGATATATATAATACGAAGGTTTCTGTTTATACGATGGTTAAAATTTACCTAATATATCTATTTCAAATTTATGTTCGATGTTTGTCACTCTATCACGTCGCTAACAGCTAAACCGATTTGGATGATGATATATTTGCTACAGAGTCAGCGAAGGCTTTTCTTATTCTACAAGGTGCAGCTGCAAGTACATAGGAAGAAAGGAATAACTTTATTTTGAACGCACACTACAAAAAAATCAACATGTTATTATAAATAACACGAACAATTACAAACATGTAATTGTAAATATTAATGAAGCATTGATATACTCGTAGATATAAACGTAAATTATAAGCTTTTGTGAAGGTCTTTGCTGTAGTAAGAAATAAACTAATTTAAGTACTGCATGTATAATACGGAGGTTTGCATTTCTCAGTACCGATATCCCTTTGATAGCGCACCAATACAAAATTCCCCAAGTCTTATTTCCGAATAAAAAATTTAGAAAACATTATAAAAGGATTATATTTTTGTTACTGTCCTAAATAAATGAAAATTTTGATTAAGATTATTAATATTTTGTTTCACAAATATTGTGCGCGTAAGCACATAACATTTGTGAGACCATAGACAGGAGCAATAGGTATTTCTTTTCTTTTTATGTTTATATTAGACACCACCCCTTATAATTGTGAGTTCGCTTTTCACGTTGTTACCCCTTTCCAATAAGACATGTAAATCGGCTTCGAATGAGGTTTTACTGTTCGATAGCATGGTTCTTTCACAAGGTTAAGGTAAGGTATGTGACCACCTCCTCCACCACCCGCTGTGCGGTATCTTGGTTGCTTCCACAAGAGTGGCACTGTGCGGTGACCTCGTATCCTATTCTGTGCAGGTCACACCTAAACAACCGTGACCGGTAAACACCTGCGTCAGGCAGCAGGTCACGTGCTCGCTGAGCCAGGCTCCGAAGAGTGGCAGGATGGCTTCGACGATGCACTTGGTCGTGAACTATTAAAATACTTGGTCGTGAATTGTTGTTACAATAAGAGTAGATATGTTCATTTCATCATCGTCATATCAGCCATTTATACGTCCACTGCTGAACAAAGGCCTCCCCCATAGACTTCCACAATTGTATCATCATTTTGGGGGGAACTTGCCAATACTCACCACGCTTGGCAAGCGGGTTGGTGAGCGCAGTATACCGTTTCACAGAAGGGACGCTGCTGCCCGTCCCTCTGGTTTAGATTCCCTTAGTCGCCTTTTACGACATCCACGGGATGAGATGGAGTGGTGCTATATTCTTAATCCGGACACCACACGGACTTTTCTTTTTATATTACAGTACGTTCATTTGCTCGTAGAACTGATGGCCGTTGGGGCACAAAGGTTCTCGAATGGAGACCGCGCACCGGAAAACGCAGCGTGGGACGACCTCCAACGAGGTGGACAGACGATCTGGTGAAGGTCGCTGGGAGTCGTTGGATGAGAGCGGCATGTGACCGCTCGCTGTGGAAATCTAAGGGGGAGGCCTTTGTTCAGCAGTGGACGTTCTGTGGCTGATATGATGATGATGATGATGACGTTCATTTACTTACTGTAATATAAAAAGAAAAAGAGAAAACTATTCAGATACTTTATTGAAGAGCTAACAGGGTTGGAAAGTATCTCACAATGACTTCAAATGATACAAAAATAAAGGAACGGGTATAGTTAAACGTCCTCCAACAAGTTAGAGAAGATAACTGAGATAAATGAAAGGCCTTGTGTCGTACGCAGACTATCTATCACTGGATTTAGGCGACTAGGGTTCGTAAACACAGAACGGGTCCGGGAGAGGGCCGATCCCGTACGGAGAAGGACGAGACGGCGCCGGGGCAACAACCGTCTCGGCTCCCAAGTCCAACACGCCTGAGCCCCCTGCCGTCATAACATGGTGGGGGGCCTCGGGGGTCGCGGGTGCGCAGATTGGGGAATCTGCGTGCTCACACCGAGTGACAACTGGGAAGACGGTGGTGCGCATGTGGTCACTCGCCGCCGTGTGCGCAGCGCACAGCGAGGCTTGGGGGATCCTTTACAATCCTCCCCGTGAAGTGCCTGGGGGGGCGACTTTTTTACAGTCGCCTTCCCTCCGCTAGAGGGGGTGACCGCTTTACAGTCATCCCCTCTGAGATGTGCCCAAAGGCGTGGCACCAATGGGCGGCTCTAGTGTGATCTTACTAGGACCTGGAGCCCCCCTTCGGTACCGAAGATCACTGCTTCAGTGGTTTTAGCCGGTAGGAGTCCGGCTTCCCCGGGGCGAAGGAAGTTCCATGTAGAATTTCCACTGTACATCAATAAATAAAAAAAGGGTTCGTAATCAGTATTGATCACACAGCGCTCGTCACTACGACATTGACGAGCGCTGTATGGTGTCACGCAGGTCCAGTCCTGGGTAGCATTACAATTGTTATGGGGAGGCGTGACGCTTACCACCAGGCGAAAGACGTGCTCGTCTCGTAACAAGGCTGTATAATAATTGACGACTTGACCTACTTGACTACCATCTGAACTCCTCAAACCACCTAACGGTTCAGATGCCCACGTTCTAACACAAACCTATTCAAAAAGTAAAATAACTTGCAAAAATTGCAGATGACCGGATTTACCTTTCGTACCCGGATCAACCTATTTCTGGCATAAAAAGAATCATTGCTTTGTGTACGCTCATACCTTGTTACTCATTCAAACGCTGAAAACCTCCCCATTCCCGCTAACCTCGCTACATACAAAAGGAACCAACTCTTTTAACAAAGTTGCTAGTACATTTTTAGGGTTCCGTACCTCGTAACAGAAAAACGGAAGCCTTATAGGATCACTTTTGTAGTCCGTCTGCCTGACCGTATGTCGAGGCCCTTTTTCTAAGAAACGGCTTGAGGTATCTTTTTGTTATTTATATTAAATCCTGAAGTCTATAGCCTCAAATTGCTGACGATAATCAAGTTTGTAGTTTAACGCAATGAAAAGATATGTTCTTTCAAAGCGTTGTTTCATAGTAAGTTCCCAACACTGACTGATTTATAAGAACCTATAGGGTGCGCCCCGGTGACCTACAGTCTTGAAAATTGCCACGAAGGGAGGACTATTGGGACAAATGAGGAAATAATTTCAAAGGCAATGTAGAATTATTACGTCATAAACATATCATCATATTAGCCGTGGGACATCCACTACTGAACAAAGGCCTCCCCCATATATTTCTTAAAAAAAAAATCATTTCATTTCGGCCGAATGAAGTCCACTGCTGGACACAGGCCTCCCCCAAAGATCACCACATATGGGTGTGTAGTAGACTTATTGGGGGGTTTTGCCATAATCGCCACGCTTGGCAGACGGGTTGAGTTGAGTTATTAATGTACTCGAAGGACGCTGCTGGCCGTCCTCCGGCTAATCCCTTAGTCGACTTTTACAACACCCACGGGAGGAGATGGGGTGGTGGTATTCTGAGCCGGCACCACACAGCAACTTAATATTTCTTCAACGACCGGTTATATTAGGGAGCGGTTATTTGTTTGTGAGGTCATTGTAGAGGGAATTTACCGGTACTCAGCACGCTTAGCAGGCAGAATCACTGCTGTCCCATAGAAGGGATGCTGCTGCGGTTACGGTTACGGTTGGGTACCCCTGGTGCGATTCCCTTAGTCGACTTTTACAACATCCGCGGGAAGAAATGGAGTGGTGCAATATTCTAAATTCGGACACTACACTGACAAACACAAACTTATACTTGAGGTAAATTTCATACAGTGTGTAGCCGAGCTGTCGCAAAATAAAAGTTGTCACTACATCATCATCACCATGTCAGCCGAACAAAATCTACTGCTGGACACAGGCCTCCCCCAAAGACTGCCACAACAACCGGCCTGGGGGTGTTGTGTGCTCACGCTTAGCAAGCGGGCGATCGCAGTTGGGTTGTTAATGTACTCGAAGGACACTACTGCCCTTCCACCGGCTAATCACTAAGTCGCCCTTTAAAGATACCCACGTGACGAGATGGGTTGGCGCTATTCATATCCGGCACCACACAGCTAATGCACATACAATGTGTAAATCATGTAATGGATAAATCCTCTCAGGGCACAAGCCCCTCTCGCACTTGACAGCATTTTTATTTAACTTTAGATTTTGTCTAAATTCAGTCCAGACTGTGTACTCAGTACATCAAGCGCTTTTAGCTTGATTAAAAGATAAGAAATGTTTCCGTCCTCCTGTTATATTGCTTAGTTGGAATTTGGGGCATCGTGTCTGGTTTAACCGCTGTGGTTGGGTTAAATGAGCTTTGTGGTCGCGTATTTATAGTCACAAACCACGGATACATTTTATCAAGCAAATAGGTTTTCCCTGTGACATCATGTAAGTATTGTAGGTAGTGTAACCTAACATTTTACATTCTCCCCATAATTTATTTTCACTCAACTTCTTGTCGATCCTTTATTTTTATTGGTGTCCAGTGGAAATTCTACATGGAACTTTCTTAGCCCCGGGGAAGGGCGAAGGGGTATACCGGGACTCTACCGGCTAAAACCACTGGAGCGGTCATCTTCGGAACCGAAGGGAGGCTCCAGGTTCTCGTAAGATCACACTAGACCACCCATTGGTGCCATGCCTTTAGGCACATCACGGAGTGGATGACTGTAAAGCGGTCAACCCCTCTAGCGGAGGGAAGGCGACTGTAAAAAGGTCGCCCCCCCCCTAGGCCCTTCTCGGGAGGATTGCAAAGGATCCCCCCAAGCCTCGCTTCTTGTCCATCCTAAGGTTGACTAGAAAATACGCTTTTAGCGATAAGATCACCCATTGTACATTTTATATGTATATACATTAATTTACATATTATGTTTCCAGAATGTGTACTGTAAAGCGTATTTTATTCTATTCTGTATGGCGAGGGGCCTCAGGGATCGCGGACGTGCAGATTGCAGCATGCAGGCTCCGCGGTCTGCATGGTCAAACCAGGCGCCCCAGTGGAGACGGCGTGGTGTGCTCGAGATCATGTACCGCCGTGTGCGTAGCAGTCGTGTTGGCCGCCCCCAAGTTGTGCCTGGGTCGGCCTTTTTATAGTCACCTCTCTCCACTAGAAGGGGTGACCGCTTTACAGTCATTCCCTGCGAGTGAATGACTGTAAAGATGTGTCTGTCACCAATGGGCGGCTTCAGTGTGATCTTACCGAGGACCTAGACTCCTTCTTCGGTGCTGAAGCTGAGCGCTCCGATGGTTTTGGCCAGTAGGAGGCTACTCATCTACGGGGTGGAGTAAGTACGTAGTGTATTTTCAATAGCTAAAATAAAAAATTAATAAGTACCTAACCTGTACAAGGAGACTGCGCTCACGCGCGACTTTCGTACCGCTAAAATTTCCTTTGATCAACGGCTAAAGAGCGGCCCCGCAAAGACGCCCCGTAAGCCTTGAGAACTTTTTGATTGAATCTTTGATGCATTGGAGGCAAAATAATACTTAGTTTTTCGCGATTATTACTCGTTATAACAAAACACTTTTAAACGGATTATATCGCGTCTATTATGGATGTTTTCATCCTGCGAGCACGAATGCTGCAAAGTGTTGGAAACTTCAGGAAAAACAAAATATCTATAATATACTTAGGCTTCCGTTTTAAAGTATTTTATTATCAACATAATGCTAGCACAGCGATCGTCGTTCCAATAGTTTTATTCAAATATTATTTATTTCCAAAGTGTAAATGACTTTGACATTAATTCCTAAATAATAATAACATTTTCTCCTTATGTAACAAAATATATCGGCCTTGCTCACGAAGCTGCCAGCATCACCATCATAGCAGCCAAATGACATCAACTGCTCACTCGGCACGGTTGGCATATTTGCTGAGCAATTAGCTTGCTGCGCAGTGTGTCACGTGTTCGATCCCCGCACGGAACAAATATTTGTATGATCTACAGATAATTGTTTTGGTTCGAAATGTTTGTGCGTGCGAGATTTAAGTCTGTAAATTAGCTGCCAGCATCACCATCATAGCAGCCAAAGGACATCAACTGCTCGGTCGGTACGGTTGGCGTAGTTGCTGAGCAATCAGCTTGCTGCGTAGTGTGTCACGTGTTCGATCCCCGCACGGAACAAATATTTGTATGATTGTAGATAATTGTTTTGGTTCGAAATGCGAGATTTATGTCTAAAAACTGTTTCCACGACACAGAAGAAATACTAGTATGCGACAAGGTTTTAAAAAAACCTTCCCCATAGTCAAAGTCAACATTCATTAATCCGGTCGTTGTATCAGTGATCGGTTCCTATAGCGAAGAGCTTCGACGATTATTTTAAAAAGTTCAACATCATCAGCCTATACTCCACTGCTGGACGTAGGCCTCTTCCAGCGTGCGCTACAACACCCGTTCATATTAGCTCTCCGCATCCAGCCGGACTCAGCAACCTTCTTATGTTGAAATGATGTCCCTTAATAAATAGCTAGGTGGGTTTGATACAGAAAGCAGTAGTTTTAGACACTGTGTGCATGGTGAGCCGATTTCTCACTCTGGATCCCTCAGCGCGTTTGACTGGGTTTGTCCACCTTCACTCCTTAGTGGCGGAGTACTGTTTTAAGACATATTTGGTAATGATTTTAATAGAGTAGAAGGTTTTACATATAGAACCGACTGGTCCCGCTCTTTGTTAACGTGATTTTTCGTTTAATACTTAATCTACATAGTGTACATTTGGTAACAGTAAAAATGAGTTTAACTATGCTCTTATAGAGAATGTGAACAAAGGTAAAGTTCTTTCTTCCATACCGACTGAAATACAAACATATCCTCGTGTTTCAAAATCCAATAAAATACTTATAAACTATCGTTAAATTAATCAATCGTAAAGGAGCTGAATTGTTCACTGCACAGAAGCAGTAGTGCGCAGATGGTAGCAGTTATGCACTGAAACTATTTCAGGCCCATTGCCATTGAGTATTAAGTTAATGGAGTGAGAATCGCTTGCGTATCACAAGTTACGTTTGCACAGATTCTGCGCTTGCAGTGACGTCAGCAATCCTCCACTATAATTTCATCTACCGCAACCTGCACCTGTCAAATTGAAGTTTTATTATAGAACAAGCATGTTTGTCTGCACGGGTGGTGCAGTGGTTAAGCGACTGGCTTTCTAAGGCTTCGTGTCGTGTATTCTATTCCCGTACGCAACAGTTATTTGTAAAGCCTACAGATTTGTGTCGGGGTATTTGTGTATATGAGATTTAAACTGTCTGTAAACTGAACCCACGATACAGGAGAAATCTGAGTATGAGCAATACATTAAAAACACGTCGTGACAGGAAAATAATAAACCACCCGCCTTTTTCCTATGGGTGCGGTACGAGTCCACTCAGAGATTGTGGTGGTAGAATCATGATTGCGCCTAATTCGTGCGCATTGCAATAAAGAAAGAAGTGGAAGAAATATGAGTGTAACATTCCATATTCTTACTGTTCCGTGTCCATTCCCGAAGCCGAGTGCAATGTATATGCAGTATTCGTGCGGTGATGCGGAAGGAACCACAACTTTGTGGTCAGGTAAGGTGCTTAATTGAGATTTTTTATTAAATGTTTGATCGTGCTGTTGAGAGCATTTAATTATAACTTTAGTCACTGGCACTTGCTTTTATTT
Organism: Diloba caeruleocephala; assembly: GCA_947459985.1. Classification (NCBI taxonomy): domain Eukaryota; kingdom Metazoa; phylum Arthropoda; class Insecta; order Lepidoptera; family Noctuidae; genus Diloba; species Diloba caeruleocephala. Next base: position 1,467,538 of record OX381611.1, on the reverse strand, counting down.
AACATTAATGAATCCAGCGACCACGACATGTCCGGAACGACATGAAAAAAAAAGATCTATGTAATCCGTTAAAAGTATTTTTATTACAGTGAGTAATAACTTAAGAATAAATATATTTTTATTGATCCGGTGGAAATACCTCATGTACTTCCTTCGCCCTGGGAAAGTGCGAAGGGGCATGCCGGACTCCTACCAGCTACAAACACCGGAGTGATCATCGTCGGCACCGAAGGGAGGCTCCAGAAACTCGAAAGATCTCCATCTAGAGCCACCGATTGGTGCCACGCCTTAAGGCACATCTCGAAGGGGATGACTGTAAAGCGGTCACCCTCCCCAGGCATCTCTCGAGGGGATTGTAAGATTCCCCCGAAGGCTCACTATGCGCTGTGCTGCGCACACAGCGGTACGTGACCACATGCATACCGCTGTCTTCCCGGGGGTCGCTCGGTATGAGCACACAGATTTCCCAATAAGCGTGCGCGCGAGGCCACCTGCCATATAAAGACGACAGGGGACGTCATGCGACCTACCGTTTGACTTACCAAGCCAAGTGTCTATCATCCTGTGGCATATCATCATCAAATTAATCGTTCGTCTTTTGAACAGAATATCACTTACCTACAATAAAGTACATATTATTATTCAAAGCTAGCGCATGCAAACCTATTTCCTGATTCCATCCAGAGACAGCCAATTAGGATTACCGACGATCCCAAGCTCACAAGCAGTATAGAATCCCTAAGTATTAGAAGAGACTGCCGCTTGTGTGTTCTACCGCTTGTACAACAGACAGTTTCTTACTGCCCTAAGAAATCATTCGATATGATGCCAACGGCTACTTCATATCATCGCACCTCTCGCCATCGGTGGAGGGTTCATCCACATACCCTAGAGCCAAATTGGTTTCGTACCCAGTGGTTTCAGAGGAAGTTACTCCCGCCCTAACTCAAGTCGTGGAATCAGCTCCCTACAGGTTTTCCCGAGTGACTACAGCATGGAACTCTTCAATATTCGATTTAACAACAACAACAAGCGTTCATAGTTTAGGGTAACAGATTACCACTACGCAGGCCACAAGTATGTTTGCCACCTTAATGATTTAAAGAAACCGGAGTTCTGCCTTTGTTCCGTTTTCAGTGTTCAGCTTGCAATCCACTTGCTTTTAACTCAGTAAATCAATCAGAACGGAATCGTAAGTAGAATTAATCCGTAAATGCAATTATGAGTACAATGGTCTCTATGGTAAATGTCTGAACCTATATGAAATCACTCTGCCCAAGTTTATTCATCATAATTCTCATTACCGCCTCTAAATTCAGCCACAAACCAACACAAAACTCATTCATTACCGCAGCTTACAAAGCATTGCAAATACAAATATTTCGCCTGTTAAGCGGAGTGCATATCTCTCGAGGCCGGCTCGTTCGCACTACCAAATGAATCGTCAATGCTTCCTCCATGTTTACATTCTTGGCAAGTCTGTAACCGGTTTACATATGTTATATTAGTATGGGTGTACTGTATTGTAGCGCTGTCTATTATTTTGTCAATTAGCTAAGCAAAAATATATTCTACGCCGGTAGGTAATGAGCAATGGCCTTGCCGTGTGGTGCCGGCTCAGAATGCCACCACCCCATCTCCTCCCATGGGTGTCGTAAAAGACGACTAAGGGATTAGCCGGAGGATGCGCAGCAGCGTCCTTCGAGTACATTAACAACTCAACTGCGATCGCCAACCCGTCTGCCAAGCGTGGCGATTATGGTAAAACCCCCCAATGAGCCCACAACACATCCATATCGGTCGTTGTGGTGATCTTTGGGGGAGGCCTGTGTCCAGCAGTGGACTTAATTCAGCCGAAATGATGATTATTTTGTTAAATAAACCCGTTTTTTTCGGTCAAGGCAATGAAGATTTTTTTACAACGTCCTCCCCGATGATACCTTAGTAGCAAGCGTACCTATGGACATCAGCTATTTAATAATTAATAATGTGTTGCCTACCTTAGATGAGAACTTAGATGACATTAAAATGGAATGCCTAATATTCCAGTAAATTTTCTGGCTGGTACTCTTTACCTAAATACAATACGCCTACACATAGCTGTTATGACAGATGAAATAGGTAAAACCTCTCAACCTTTTGAATTAATCCGTAAGTCAGACACATTGACGGGAATAAAAGGGTGGCCAATTCTTTATCAGGGATAAGTTTTCCATTTTACCCTTCCCGAAATATTTAATCAAATTTAGTTTTTCACATATTGTAAAGCACTGCATTTTGTGAACATCGTTGCATAAAGTGGAGCGCTTTCACAATAAGTTACGAGGCGGCGATGTTCGTATTGTGAACTCGTGGCCGCCGATCTCAAATGCTCACAATACATTCGATCACTGGAAAACTATATTTACAAAACAATGAATTTTGTAAAATGTACTACCAGCAATATTAATTAAATTTTGGTAACGACCTACTATAAGTTTGTTTCAAGCTAGTCATACAAGCCGTTAATACAACATTTTGGCTTTCTGAATTATTCATATAACTAATTATAATAAAACGCGTATAGTATAGACTTTTAGCGGGATAGTCATCCTGTGACCACGGATGCTGCAAAGTGCTCGATACGCCAGGAAAATCGCGATGTAATCCATTTAAAAGTGTATTATTATTAATGAGTAATAAACGCGAAACCCAAGGCATTACTATGATATTCTTTAGTTAGTAAACATTCTTGTCAGTAAAAGAAAACCTCCAAGGAGGAATGCAAAAATAAAATAAAGCATGTTTTAAAGAATTTGAAAAGTGTGAGAGCTTGAAAAGACCAAACGAAAAAATGTATCCATAAAATTTTACGTAAAATAGTCTCTTAAATTTTTTGGCTACCCTCAAAACTAACTGAGTTTGGGAGGCAAGGGATAGTTATTTTAAATCGTACTTATAAAAATAATATTTATTCAGACACTGTTATTTATGTAAAAGAGTACTCTAACATAAATCTGTATCAGCAAAACCGATCACAGTGTTTAAGTTGTAATATATGTCTGTAAACGCACCCACGACACAGGAGAAATCCTAGTGTGGGGCAACGTTATAAAAAATAAAAATAAAAGTTGATTAAAAATATAAATTATTATTGTTTCCTACAATCAGACACATCTTAAACTTAAAATTTTCAGTTGAATCACATAGTACTACGGAAGTGAACACTGTAATTGTTGGAACAGGTTTACGTGAGACGGAGTCGTGGGGGGACTAGGGACTCGCTCCAAAGGGGGATTATTGTTCGAACCTTGGAGCTTCGGAGTGAACACTTGGTTCACACGTGGAAACTGTGGGTGAACGGTGATGGATCGTAATTATTATAACTACATATTTTGCTATAATTAATACACGTGTCTTTAGGCAAAACCGCACTTACATGCATGCACACGACTGCTTAAGAAAGATCCTTCCAAATAATCGTGTGTGATTTCGTAATCCGATCGATATTTTGAGGATTTAGACATAAAGACGAGTCCAAGTTTATAGATACATACTACGGCTATTTGGCCGCATTGTACGCATTAGTCATCATTTCGGCGAATGAAGTCCACTGCTGGACACAGGCCTCCCCTAAAGATCACCACAACGACCGATATGGGTGTGTTGTGGGCACATTGGGGGGTTTGCCATAATCGCCACGCTTGGCAGGCGGGTTGGCGATCGCAGTTGAGTTGTTAATGTACTCGAAGGACGCTTCTGCCCATTCTCCGGTTAATCCTTAGTCGAATTTTACCACACCCACGGGAGGAAATGTGGTGGTGGTATTCTGAATAAATAAAATAATATGGAACTTCATTTAATCACAAATAATTTATCTTATTCGGATTCTCCATATACTCTGTGACTGAATAATATGATTTTCCACAAGTAGAGCGTGCAACCTCTTTTTAAACAAACTGAAGCTACTTTCATCACACACATACCTACGAGAAATCAGCCTGCTTTATCTACATGTATGTTTTTTGTTCGGATTACATTTATTTACACTAACTTGTTACAAAAAATTCATGTTATAGTACCTATTGTATGAATATACCAGCTTTTTACTTCAAATACCAGCTTTTTGTGAAGTTTGCTCCAAGATCATCGGGGAACTATCTACCATCACTGTGCCTTATAAACTGCGACATATCTCGCGAGCATGCCTTGATCACACGGCCCAAATGTTATATATAAATAGTTCACGAACACATAAAGCGACTTAACGTTACGAGGCATTCTTGGCAAGTGTGCTTGCAGCCTTATTATGTTCATTAAGGTTTGCTTTACTGCATTCGTTTATACGAAATGGATTTATTTATTTAAGCCTTATTATAAGAGAATGTAACAGACATTTATCATTGCCAAAGAGATAAGCAGAAGTGTATTAGCGAAATAATTAAAGGTTGTGAAATAAATGCACATCGTACTGCTGAAGAATGCAGGCTTGACTAGTTTTTTATACCATTCGTTGACGAGACGAGCAAGTCATTTGCCTGGTGGTTAGCATAATGCCTGCTTTAAACAACTAGAATGCTACCCAGTGCTCGTCCTGGCACCACACTGCGCGACACCTCGAGACGTGAAGTTATTTAGTCTCTTATGCCCAGTAATTTTACTAGCTGCAGTGCCCTTCTAACCAGAGCGCAATAAGTTTCTACCTGCATCAGGTAATAGTAATTGATAATGTAATAATTATTATACCATTTTATAATGTTAGTAATCTGTATATCCTTGTTAGCTTGACGGCACGGTCGGTGCAGTGGCTGATACAGTCGGCTGCTGCGCTCTAGGTCGTGGGTTCGATTCCCGCACGGAATAAACGTTTTTATGATCTGCTGGTAGTTGTTCCGGGTCTGGGTGTGTATTGTGTGTGGAATTTGTGATTGTAAATGCACCCACGACACAAGAAACGAGTGTGGGGCAACGTTTAAAAAAAAATTGCAACTACCATCATAGTACTAGCTAGAGAAAGAAGATAATAAGAGACATTTCTCTGTATTTATGTCCACTGGTAAACAAAGGCCTACCCCGTAAATCATCAGTTACGTGCCGTGTCCCGACATTTTGGGGGGAATATGTCAGCATTCACCACTCTTGGTAAGGGGATCAGTGAGTGCGGAACTGCTGTTCCACAGAAGGGACGTTGCTGCCCAACCCACTGGTTTATCCTTAGCTACATTTTAGGGCAATATTTTTATCCGGATTATGTATAAATATATGGGTGCATAATGATGTACGTTGTAAATAAAGAGTATTAATTGATTTACAACTGTTCAATGTACAATGTTTTTAAATTATAACAGCTTTGCAACACTGTAATCCTCAGGCTAGTCCCTTAGTCGCCTTCTACGACACCCACAGTATGAGATGGGTTAGTGCTATTCATAGCTGGCACCACACGGACCGAAGACGAAGGAATGGGAACTAATTCAAATTAAAAATGGTATTTACAATTCATTTATTCTGATGTTCAGCTGGTCAAACCCTCGTGCAAATATATATCAGACCACAAAGATTTGCGTAGAATAAAAACGGGACCAAGGCTATGAGACCACAGCTATATGTACAACATAGGCATTAAACCTAAAACCTTGCAGTGAATGGGGTCAAAATGCGTGCCCTCTGAAATATGCGCGGAGTCACTCGCAGACCGCATAACAAATGAAGAGGTGAGAGCACGGGTAGGGACTTTTCGAGGGTCAAGATGATAATATAAACAGAGAATTAACACGTTCGGCCTCGATAAGTATTGAAGAATTTGTGGACTTTTCTGCAAGCCAATTTATTTTTATATCTTCTTTGGGCTTGATACGAGTAGTATTTCAAGGTCAAAATTGAATGAAACTTTTTAGATGTAACGTTTTTGAGGCTAAAAGTACGGAAAATAGGTAATTGACCAGAAAGAGACGTTGTACTATGTATTTAGAAATAGACATGGTGTGGGCACATACGCGGGCATTAGGGAGAGAGACTGATCTGTGTGCGTGTAATTCAACAGTGTATAACATTGCTAATTAATATTTATTGATTAATTCATAATTGTTTCTATACGAGTAGTTACTTCACAGTGAGTTATATTTTTGTTAAGTATTAATAGTTCAGTGTTCAACTCCACGTGGTGTCCAGATTAAGAATATATCATACTCTATATCCAACCATGGATATCGTAAAAGGCGACTGAGGGACTCTAAACTAGATGGATGGGTACATAGCGCCCCTTCTGTAGAACAGTAGCCATATTGCGCTCAAATATACGGAGGAGGCCTTTGTTTAGCATTGGACTTCCTTTGGTAGTAGTCCTTCCTTTCCTTTGGACATACTATCATATCGGCCTCCACTGCTGAATAAAGGCCTCCCCCATAGATTTCCACAACTGTATCATCATTTTGGGGGGAATTTGCCAATACTCACCACACTTGGCAGGCGGGTTGGTAAGCGCAGTATGGCTACCATTTCACAGAAGGGACGCTGCTGCCCATCCCTCTGGTTTAGATTCCCTTAGTCGCCTTTTACGACATCCACGGGATAAGTTGGAGTGGTGTTATATTCTTAATCCGGACACCACACGGACTTCTTAATCCGGACACCACACGGACTATCCGGACACCACATACTACCTATGGTGATTGTTTATTTTAATTTTATTTTATAAGTATATAAATGAAGTCAGGATACTTAAGAACTTGAAAAAGAAAAGAAGGCAAAAAAACCCGTGCCATACTATCTTGCTAATGAATTGCATTAAAGGTTTTGCACATTACCGTTAAAAACACTATTGAATTAAAATACGTCAAAGTTGATTAATTATGAATTCAAACGTGTACAAATTGAAATTAAAATTGTTTCCAAACTAAACTCGGTGTCCTGAAGCAAAGAAGTTTTACTTACATAACGTGTACACACACGCGTACGTATAAATGTGTAGCCACATATCAAGCTATAAATACCAGTATACGCTGACCCCTCATTATACAGAAAGCCTACAAAATGCGAGATCAGCGTATACTGGAACTCTGCTTAATAGGCCCGTTAAACCCAGTTTGTTATATTTATTTATTTGACACTAAATGAATACATAATTTTATGAAAGCTCTGATCCCTGAACTAGGCTATAATATATGTCTAACGGCTTAGAACACAGTAAAATCAGCTACGTTATTTCGGCCAAAACTTTACTTGGTATATTTCCCACTAGCTGGGACCCGCGGTTTCACCCGCGTTTAATTTAAAAGAAATTTAGAGTACTTCGACACTTTACATAGAATAAATATATAGGATTTCAAGGGTTTTATTATTTTTACGCGGAACCCTAATTATGTTTTTAAAATAAATGTAGCCTAAGTTATTCCTTATAACATCAGCTATCTACCAGTGAAGGTCCCGTCAAAATCTGTACAGCCGTTTCGAAGATTACCCGGAACAAACAGACAGACAGACAGACCAAAAAGTTTAAAATAGTTTTTTTGTTATATGTAACGTACATACTTTCAAATGTATTAAGTAAAAAGCTGTTATTTTGACATTACAAACAGACACTTCAATTTTATTTATTTGTATAGATGAGTGCAATAGTTAAATAGCGCTCTAAAAAGTTGGATTTTTCACTTAACAGATTTTGCAGGCGCAGTGACGATGTGTAGCTTAGTATGTGCGTACTGAGTTGCGCACGCTCTTATTTTTTAATGGCAGATTTTTCTAATGGGCAAAGTAAAGCAACCACTCATAAATGAGTAACCTGCTGATTACTGAGACATCGCCGACTTAACCGGTTTCCGGGTGTTCCCGGAAACTAAAATGAGCAGTCAGAGAGGATATAGCCAAAACCACAGGCAGATTGGTGATCGGAATATGATTCTATTAGAATACGTGAGAATCCTTCTGTTCATCCTCTTGATATGAGCCCTTAGTCGCCTTTTAGGATACCCATGCATAGAGTGTGGTATCCAGAAAAGAATTGACTAACTCTCTTCATTCAAAGAAGTCGTAAAAGGTGACTAAGGGCTCATATCAAGAGATGCGCAGCAGGATCCTCACGATGACATTTTGTACATATAACATACGAAATATTTACTTCGTCTGGTTCCTGTAAAAGAAAAGGCTAACCGTTCTCTTGCTGTGGGTGTCTTAAAAGGCAAGTATGAAGCCATTTACACGTTTCTAGTATTTATTCGAGTATATGCAATATGAGTGTCATTAGTCTTTAGTAAGTAGTCAATTTTCTCGGAAAATGAACCTCTCTCGCTTTATTGTTTCCCTAATAAAACTTACTTCTTCTTCCCCTCTGATCCCAAGTCACTTGGAGTCAGAGCAATATGCTAGTTAAATTGGAAAGATTTTGGCAAAAGGGTCTTACAGTCGGCCGCCTGCCTCACACCATCCCTTCTTAGATATGCTCGTGTGGTGGTTCACAAGCCACGTGCTGGTAAAAGTGCTTAATGGTACGTACGGGGTTTCAAACTGCCTTAACTGCCTTTTACGATACCCACATGATGAGATGGAGTGTCCCTATTTGTGACCTGAGCTACACGGCATCCCTAATAAAACATACTGAAAACTCAAATGTATTTGTGAATTTGGTCTTCGGTTTCATATATCATATTCAAATATATAAATGACACTAAAGGATTGTGATGGTTGCATACTTCAGCATCATTACAACGTTAGGCGATGGGCAATCCGAGTTCAAATTGATTGTTTGATGATATAAAAATCCTCTCGTCTGATCTAGTAGTCAATCTATTTTAAGACCTTGTAAAGTTGTGACGCAGATACGTGAAGCACCTGAAACAATTAAATGTAATTCAATCAATTCTATTGCTACCACCCCATTTCTGGTTTGGTCCCGCGGATGTCTTAAATGGTGACTAAGGAAATCTAAACCAGAGAGATGGGCAGCAGCGTCCCTTCTGTGAAACAGTAGCCATACTCCGCTCCCCGACCCGTGCCAAGCGTGGTGTGTACTGGCAAATTCCCCTAAAAATGGTTGTCACCATTTTGAAAGTCTATGTCGGTCCGTGGGGTAGGCCTTATTCAGCAGTGGGCGTCCTTTCGATTGATAATGATGATTTTCTCTTATATATTTTGTGATAAAATAAAAGAGATACAAAAGTATCCATGCAAAGAAATCTCGTAAAAATTGTAAATTCTTAACAAAAACCTCTCACTTATGTACATCGATACAGCGCGAGCGCCAACAAAGTTCTCAACTCATACATTTATTCATTACTAACAATAAACAGCAGAATATTAACGAGCTACTTATAACTAACACTTTAACAACTAGATCTACATTATTGTAAACAATATAATAGCCACTCGTGAAGTACGAACCACGAAATATAAAAATACAGTTCGATGAATTTATGAATTTACCCCATAGTATTGGGGATAAAACCCCTACTTGTTGGCAACCTTTCGTTGCTTTTACAGCTACTCTATCTCGTAATAGATTATACAGGTTGTCCAGTAAATAGCACGACATACTGCAGGGGGTGAGAGCTTGGGTCGGTATTACAGTAGTACAAAATTTCAATAAGAAAATTGTACTGCGAGAATTTAAATAAAAATTGTATTTCTTGAAAACATTTTAGTTTTTAATAGAATAAAGACTAATCAATGAGTAAAGTAACTAGTCACAGATAATTTGAGGTATAAAAAAAACTAGAAAAGGAATTTTTCGTTACGAGATGCTTAAAAACCTGTGTCAAGGTAGAGATTTTTCGATATTTCGGAAAATTTTGTACTACTGTAAATCCGTAAGATTTTGCTGAACATATATTGTGTTTTCTTGGTAGGTATTGACCCAAGCTCTCACCCCCTGAAGTATGTCGTGCTACTTACTGGGCACCCTGTATATATTAGTACGTAGTTGGTTTAATGTTTAATGTGTTTTTGTTTGAGTATATCGTCGCGTTAGTCCTGCAACATGAACAACAAAGTATTGGTAGTCATAGTTTGATAAGTGGTAGTGTTTTTCAAAATCAGCAATACATATGGTCAAAAGACAAAAAGCTAGCTGTTAGAGTAAAAAGGTAGACATAAAACCATTACTAGTTGTAATAGTCAAAATCCGTCGTATTATCTCGGTAAAAATCGAAAGGTACGTAAAATTTGCGGAACTAGGAAAGAACAAGGGCCATCCAAAACTAATATTTTATTATACATGTATTATTTCACTTTAACTATTATATCACCGACACCGTTCACTCTGTTTACCTGGACTTAATTCGAAATGATGAACATGTAAAATCGTTGTTTTATAAGGAAAGCCCAAAAATACATATTAATTTGCATATTTGTTTTAAGAAACACGTTTCAGCGTAAGGTTGCGGGTTCAAAACCTGGCGTTTCAAGGTTATTTACAATTTCTCAATAACACCGTTCGAATGCTCTGAAATTGCCAACACGCAGTGACCAAGCGTGGTGATGAATCCTCGTTTCTTCTCTGTGTGAGAAGATGCATTTGCGTTACTGTGGGGAAGTTACAGACAGACCTTATGTATTATTTATTGTGTAATATAAAAAGAAGAAACAAATCTTTGTTTGGACAGACATTAATATCTTTATGTAATATAAAAAGTTCAAAACAAATCTTTGTTTGAATATTTGAAAATAGAACTCCGAACCTAATATTACTGCATTAGGCGTACTTAGAACTAGCACGGGCGGAACTATTGATCGGGCGGGTGGCGTGGGCTGGCGGCCGGCCAAGCGCTTGACGCGACCGACGGGCCGCCACGCGTTCGACACGCCGCACGCCACACTTCTGTAGCAGCCCTACCACGTTCTTTTGGGACGTGTTGTCGCGGGTAGGCATCGCTATTAAGGGTATATTAAATAAAAGATGGTTAAGAATCAACCAATAATATTAGCTATAAAAGTTACAGCTAGGGTTAGGTAATACACCCGAGGTTTGTATGATACAGAAAATAACTAAGCAACATAACTTATAATACATTTTATGCGAAGTACAATGATCAAGCATAATTTGTATTAAAATGAACATAATTATTAAGTTTTAAGAACAGTACATTAGAACATAGACTATACACTTAATACTGACATAGATGCGCAACTCTAAGACCACAATTATCAAATATGCGACCTTGACTACCAGATGGCGCTACGTTTTCATTTAGTACCGAAACAATCCTGCAGGTGGCGTGCGTCTCCAGAAGTATTTTTAATAAAATTTGTTCATTGTATGAAAAAATCACTAGATCGATTAAATTGCGCCACAGACCATAATATAATATATTGAAAAAAGTTTTGCAATTTAAATTGACCTAATAATTTCTCGAAACTAAAATAGTTCTACAAAAAAGAAACTAGGGAAACGTTTCAGTGTTTTTTATTTTTTTTTTCGTATAACAATCATAAGGTTACCAAAACTAGGTCATTTTTATCATATTAAGAAAATGTTACATTCAAAGTTATATTCACTTCTTTATACCGTGGATTATAAAATTCAGTGCGAGATTATTCAAAAATTACAAGAAATTCAACGTAAAATGATCACACTCGTAAAATAATCTAATCCAATAGCAAACACGTAAACACCAGCTAATTTAAGTTTACAAACTTGTAAAAGGTATCTTTTCTCTTTGACAATTTGTGAAGTGATGATATTTTAATGATAAACATATTATTGTTTGTCGACATTAAATAAACGAAATCGTGTTTATTTAGTATCACAAAAAAAGTGATTATAATTTAATAACGTATTACCAAAAAACAACATTAAATAAATTTATTTTGGGTACTTCCGGTAAGGTACTACTGCCATCTAGTCACATTTTGAATAAAACTTAATATGAAATGTGCCGACTGTAGGCAGGAGATGGCGCTACTTTCGATGCAACTTTTCGTACTCACTATTTGTATGAGTTTCACCCCCCCTGCATTAGAACAAGTGGGTAAGCGAAAAGCCGTTAGCGACATAAGACTACACTATAGAATTGTCTTACAACACTTACCCAGTCTGGGGTTCTTTGCACATACACTAGTATTACTTTCGTACTTAGTTATAAGGATACAAAATCACGGCAACACAAGTAGTCTAGTTCGACTAGCACGAATTGTGTTATCATCCACAACGTTCTTAAGTCGCTGTAAGCAATGGTGTGATGTACGGCGCGGCGCAGTGGGTAGGTGCGACGAGAAAAATGATCGTGGACTGGATATGACTCACGGCTCGCATGACATACAATGTCAACGATAGTAAGGTGAATACGTGTACTTGCAGATTGAAGAGAATTTTCTTTATGATTAATTTAGAAGTGTTACAGTGTGTACACCTTCTACAACGACATTAAATTAAAGAATGCGAATTCTTTTTTAAACTCGCTGCTGTGTCGTTGTTGTGCTCGTCACGAGCGGTCCCTGTATGTGAACCATATGATGCATGTAGACATTGTTTTACAAGGACAAGCCAGGTTATTTAAATATATCACGCATTCTAGAGTTTTTAGTAGAGCGTATAACTATTTGACTCTACCTGCCGATCTTCCTGACATGAAAATTGAATTGAACTGGAACTTTCGTTTTTCACTTTATTCAAACAATAATAGTAATAGTAAATAGTAATGATAGTCTAGTGGTTCAACGCTTCCATACAGGAGGGTTTGAGTTCGATCCCAGCCCGCACCTCTGACTTTTAGGATTCATGTGCAGATCGGAATTTGATTATCACTTGCATTAACGGTGACAAAACATTCTCAATGGTGTATGTAGTCCGCCAACCCGCACCAGGCCAGCATGTTAGACTAAGGCCTAACGTTTCTCACCATGAGAAAAGGCCCGTACCTAGCAGTGGGACAGTAATGGGCTGATTATGTAAACAATAGTAACTGAAATGTTTTATAATAATAAGTAATAATCGCGCAAACCTAAGAACATACTGTAAAATATTGTTCTCATGTAAGAACTTTTATTTTTTGACTGAGAAATAAAGAACTTTAAACCGTTTACTGAGCCTTATTTTATTCGTGGACTCATACTATCCATCTCTAGATTCTCATCATCTAGATTTTTTATGTCACCCTGAAAAACGTAAAACCCCCAAATACATTTGCGCAGCTAAATCTTTCAACCCCCAAACGGCTGCACTAGTTCGTGTCGACCGACCGATTAATCTGCCGCTTGTAGCTCGCGGAGGTGAGCCGGGCTAAGTAAATGAGATTGTTCCTAAATAAATGTACTCTTTACCGTAAATTGCTGGAGCTTTTAGGTGAAGAAGTATAGGTTTTATTCGCCGAAAGAGCGGGTATTTATTAGTACAAGGACTATATGAGATTAAGGAATAATAGAGCAAATAGAAAGGACTATTTACAACCTTTTAGCCCAAGAGTTAATAGGTTGTAAATAGTCTGTGTGGTGCCGGCTCAGAATACCACCACCCCATTTCCTCCCGTGGGTGTCGTAAAAGTCGACTAAGAGATTAGCCGGAGGATGGGCAGCAGCGTCCTTCGAGTGCATTAACGTCAAGCGCGGCGATTGTAGCAAACCCCCCAATGAGCCCACAACAAACCCATATCGATCGTTGTGACGATCTTTCGGGGAGGCCTGTGTCCAGCAGTGAACTTCGTTCGGCCGAAATGATGAAATAGTCCGGTTTGTGTCAAAATTCTACAACAACTAACTCGCGAGATTAATATAAGAACTAAGTCATTGGAGACGCTGTAAATCAATCGAGAAGGAGTTGTTCCTCTTAATAATACCGTAATCTTTAACGTTATGTTTATGCAGTGGTTAATCGCTCGTCTTTCTTCGCTACGCATCGCAGGTTCGATCCTCACACGGCTCAAATGTTTGTATGGTTTACAGATAACTATGTTCCGGTACTAGGTATTTCTGCGTTCTGCGTGCCCACACCGAGTGACCCAAGAGAAGACGGTAGCACGCATATGGTCACGCGCTGCCGTGGGACGCTTTGGGGGATCCTTTACAATCCCCTCGAGGGGGTGACCGCTTTACAGTCACCCTCTCAGGGATGTGCCTATAGGCGTGGCACCAGTGGGCGGCTTTAGTGTGATCATTCGAAGACCTGGAGCCTCCCTTAGGTGCCGAAGATGACCGCTCCAGTGGTTTCAGCCGGTAGGAGTCCGGCATACCCCTTCGCCCTTCCCCGGGGCGAAGGAAGTTCATGAAGAATTTCCACTGGGCACCAATAAAAAATAAAAAAAAGTTATTTCTGCGTACCTTTCGCAGTGTTGCAATTTATATCTTAATATTAAACTTTACCCACAAAACAGGAGAAATCCCACCGTGGGGCATATCTTTAAGGTTAAAATAATATTTATTCCCAAAGAACATTACATTCCTATATAAAACATTATAAATTGTCATCTAGTAACGAAACAAGCAGAGCCAGATAAAGCATATGGACAAACCAAAGCGAAATTAATGTAAAAATATGTAGGTGTCTAATTAATTAATTAATCGTAGATATCACAACAATAACTTGCAACAGAACTGGCCATTTATCCTCAATAAAGCTTGTATTTTTTTTTTACTTAAGAATACGAAACGTCTGTTGTCTATACCCATTAAACATGAGAAATCCTAGCGTCGGGCATTTATATCTTAAAAGGAAAGTACAAAAGGAGATAGACAATTCCAAACTACGGGCGGACAGAAGCACCGGACAGATAATATTATTAACAGAAAAACTGATTCACTGGCCGACCTGGACCCCAGGAACCGAACCTAGAATCTCATGCTCCATAGCCGCGCATGCGGTTACTATACGAATAAGGTAGTGGAACATGTTGTTGTCGGTTTTTAGATTATTTATAATCGTGGCTAACTCCTGGCTATTCCAGAGATTAGCGCGTTCATACAAAAACAAACAAACTCTTCAACTTTATTATATTAAGTATAGATAGGCCTCAGAATTCGATAACTGGCACACATAACACAGACGATAACGCTCATGACGTAGACGAACCACGACGTATGAAACAGACACTTTACTCATTACATCACGAGATTTCAAGGTGAGATTACGCGCTAAACATCGTCGGGAAGTTTTCGTGTGACATGTCTCTTAGCGATTACGGGCCATAAAATAGGGATTTTCGTATTATTGTACTCTACCAATCAAATGTCAACTATATTTCATTGTGAATAAGGTGTGTTTCAGAAGCGGGAGGTTTAATTCAACGCTAGATCGCTGCGGTTCTACGAAGTTTATATTTACGCTATGCCGTAGATTATAGTTGTACTCAAATAATCTTTAACTAAATGGTGTAATGAATAATGCGGTTAGTGTTGTGCGGTTATTAAATATGGAGGCTTTTCTGGTACTCAATTTTGGCACACACAGACACAGCCTGAAAACACCCACTGCTGAGCATACCTAAATACCCTGAATTCTATAATAAACGTGAAAACATACAAACCAAAATTATACTTCGACACAAAAATAGATTAAATCTACCAACTTCTCGACTAGCTATGCACTCCTCGGGTCCCTTGGTGATGTCTATAAAAATATATAACAAGCTACCAAATGTCATAAAAACTGAAAACAAATTTAATATTTTTGTAGTTAACTAAAAAAAATATTTGCTTAGCAAAAGCTACTATAGCGTCAAAGAATTCATGGACGATACATTTTAATTACGATTTATTATTAATACTCTTCCTCTCTCCTAATTAACTATGCTGTGCCCAACGGGGTCCATAATTGGTCTATAGATATAAACCTACCATCTGTTTTTTTAAATAATTTACTTATGGACTGCAATAAAGAATTGAATTGAATTGAATTGAATACCTCCCAATAAGTGGTCATGAGGATATTGCCATAATCAGCACGCTTGGCAGGATTAGTGATCGCAGCATGTTGTTATTAGCACACTAGAATGTTGCTGCCTCTCCTCAAGAACATTATCGATAAGAAGTCTTTCAGTCATGATTTAAACGATGCTGTTTCTTTAAAAAAAGCTATATACTACGATTTCTCCTGTATTGTGGGTACAATTTACAGACATCTCACATGCACAAACACCCAGACCCAAAACAGCTATCTGTATATCATACAAAAATGTTGTTACGTGCCGGGATCGAACCCGCGACACTTAGCGGAGAAAGCCAATCGCTTAGCCACTGATCCAGCATGTCGTAATAAAATAAAAACAGAAAATGTCCCTAATTCTAAAATATATCGTAAATCTTTGAGACTGAATGTGGTGCTTATATAAGCTTCACACAAGACCGACTTCCACGTGTACAAATGAGTCGGTAACAAAATCAATGTAAAGAAAATTACTAACAACATGTTCCAACGTGATTGCGGTCGGATTTTGAGGCCTATTTGCAATTTTCTTTGCCGAATCGTGTCAAGCGATACGTTAAATCAATGACAATCATATCATTCCGTTGCCGTAGACGGAAAAGTAAAACATCACTCTTAATAGAAATTCGTTAGATGTAGTTGTATTGTTTCGTGCCGAAATCGTATCATCGTGCATACCTAATTGTAAATATTGAGGTGCTCAGAACCGATCGCTCTCACTTATCGGAAATCGATCGGTGAAATTAAACAAGTTAGGAACTGGTTGGGTGTCCGCGTAGTATTGTTTGAACTGAATGTCTCCGTGCTTTGGAGGGTTCGTGAAACCATCAGTCACGGTTGTTTTCCTGTAAAGGACAGATGGAGCCCTTTAGGCAGCTTCAAGGACTCTGATACAATGTTGGCCACAAATCAAACCAAAGAATCAAAGATTTTTTTGAATACACATTCATAGTAATAACGGAGAGTTGCGCCGACCAACGCGTCTCGCAGCAAACTAACTTTATGACACAGTATATTTATATGAATATCTGTTACTCGATTGTACCCTACTTTTATTGATATGCACACAATACTTATTTTAATTGCAATTTAATTTTATGTTTGATCTTTTTTGTTTTTATTATACATATATATATATGTTTTTGTAAATGATGAAATATTTTAAGTGAAATTATAAATTAATTAAGATTTAATTTTAAATAACATTAATTTAATGGAATAATTATGTAAAAGTCTACTGTTCTACGGTCCTATCTGAAAATCAGCGTTGCAACACTTTGTGTTGTAGCATGTGCTGAGATAGGGTCAATTTTTGGTTTCGGAAAGCAATGTTTACCTTGTACAACTGTTTACTGATTTTCTTATTTAATTGTTTTTTTTTTGTTTTTTTTTATTTTGAAATAAAAATATTTTCTTTCTTTCTTTCTTCTATTGCCATCGAAAATAGCAGGGACTCGTACCCTGGAGTCCGTCAAACAGTGACGAGCATAACCTGCCAGCGTGGGGTCTAATGCTGACAACGCGAACGCCTTACCCCCAGCGAGGTAAGTGGAAGAACACCGTGGAGTTTTAGCTAGTAACAGTCAAGCATGTCCTTCCGCCCTTCCAAGGTGAAGAAAGTCCATGAGGATTTATTTCACCACGACAAAAAAGGACTCGTAACTTGCAAGTATAAAAAACGATTGAACGAACGAAGAAACGACAGCCAATTAACTATTTCCGCACACACCTGCGACAGAAAATCGAATACTTGATGAGACTTAGTCTTTAGATAGTGAAAATATCTAAGAGAATCCGTCGCCAAGCACTCAAAGTTTAAATATGGTTTGAGCGTCCTATAGTCGTCTCTCTTCTTTTAAAATTAAACAGTGCTAATGGCTTTTACTTAATTATGCATCCGTCTATTTTATTAACAACATCTAATCGATACTCCGTCGATTATATTATCTAAATTATTTTTGTGTTGAGGTAATTTATTTTATGTTTATACTTTTGAAGTGGTTGTTAACTTTATTAAATCTGAACCACTTACTATACTTTGGTTCTAATGTGGATACGAATTTAAGTAATTAAATAAAAGCAAAGCAAAACTTATAAATTTGATATATTAATATATTACAAGCGTAGCGATCAAGCGAATGAAGCAGAATGTCTTTTACAAATTAAGAATGCGATATTTATACTAATAACTAATTAATAATAATAACGGTTCGCACTTGACACATTATGCGCGGGAGTGAACACGCCCTCGCGCAACATGGCTGCGACCGCAAACAATAGAAATGCAGTAGCCATCTTGCACTACAGTGCATTCCAAACGGTAGGCGTAGGTGGCCATCTTCAAATGGGCGTAGCTAAGTATGTGTCATACGTTTGGCATGCGGCGATCACGCCATATGACGTAGGGTGGCGTGATGTTGGTGCTGCGTTCAAGCGTACGAGTGTACTTGCTTGCTCGCTACACAACTCCCCCGGTGAGACCGTGACTACGGGCGAAAGTAATCCGGAAATCTGACAGTGCGCCCGCTTCTCGTCTTCCTGACAGTGGTCTGGTTTTCTTCAGGTTCATGATCAGCACTTATGATTGGGGGCTCTCTTGCCATAAATGCTGGCTTTAGACGGTCGACTGTTACTCTCCGTGTCTTTCCTTCTACCTCGATGTCGAACGTCTTCTGGTCTCGGTGGATAACCTTATAAGGACCCAGGTAAGGAGCTTGGAGTGATCTCTTAGCTGGACCCTGGCGCAGGAAGACGTGAGTTGCATTGTTCAAAGCTTTGGGCACATAAAATAGTCGACTAGGACTAGTGTGCCAGGACGTGGGTTGCGGTGTCAGCTTGTTCATATGGGAACGGAGTCTGCTGATCATGCTGGTCATGTCCACTGCTTCCTCTGAGTTGGTGACGAAGAACTGTCCAGGCAAACGAAGTGGTTCGCCGTAGACCAGTTCTGCTGTTGATGCCTGAAGGTCTTCTTTCCAAGCACTACGGATACCGAGGAGTACCCACGGCAGCACTTCAGTCCATTTCGACGTAGCGTGGCAGGTGATGGCGGCCTTCAGTTGACGGTGTAGCCTTTCTACTAGGCCGTTAGCTGCAGGATGGTAAGCATTGGTTAGGTGATGAGATGCGCCGACCAGTGCTGCGAGTTCTTTGAAGGTGTGTGACTCGAATTGGCGGCCGCGGTCGGTTGTGATGTGTTCAGGACAGCCGAACCGCGCGATCCATCCTGTGGTTAGAGTGGTCGCACAGGTTTCTGCGGTGATGTCCTGAAGTGGGTACGCCTCAGGCCAACGCGTAACACGGTCGACGATAGTGAGGCAGTACCTGAAGCCAGAACATAAGGGTAAGGGACCTACTAAATCTAGGTGAATATGGCGAAAACGTGCTGAAGGCGT
Source organism: Diloba caeruleocephala (assembly GCA_947459985.1). NCBI lineage: Eukaryota > Metazoa > Arthropoda > Insecta > Lepidoptera > Noctuidae > Diloba > Diloba caeruleocephala. Next base: position 1,448,320 of record OX381611.1, on the reverse strand, counting down.
CTGAAATGCTACTAATGGAGCTGATGTATGCCTAGACACTTTACTTCTCTGGCATGGTTGGCACTCCTTAGCCCAATTTCGACAGTCCCTTCTAACACCAGGCCAAACAAACCTTTCCGTGACCAAGCGAACTGTTGCTTTTGCACCAGGATGACTCAGGTTATGGAGGGTATCGAAGATTTGCTTGCGAAACGACCTAGTAACATATGGTCGTGGAACCACTGTGACGTCGCAGTATACTTCGATACCTGATTCTGGTAACTTGATTTTCTCCAGCTTTAGACTAGAGCCAGTTTGAATCAGGTTGTGCAGCTCTGCATCCGTTTCTTGGTCGCAAGCCAGGGACTGGTAATCTAAGGGCAAATTAACCTCATTAATACGTGACAAGGCATCAGCTACAATGTTGTCCTTGCCAGCCACAAATCTTATGTCAGTAGTAAACTGACCGATATAGTCAAAATATCTAAATTGGCGAGGGGAACAGTTTTCACGAGGTGTTGAAAAGGAAAATGTCAGCGGCTTATGATCGGTCATTATGGAGAATGTTCTTGCTTCAACCATAAATCTAAAGTGCCGGATTGCCTCGTATATAGCCAAGAGTTCTCTGTCGTATGGACTGTATTTCTTCTGCGATGGGCTCAGCTTCCTGGAGAAAAACGCTAAAGGTAGCCACTCTTGTCCTTTTCTTTGCTGCAAGACAGCTCCAATAGCTGTATCCGAGGCATCGGTTTGTATTGCTAGCTCCACCTGGGTATCTGGATGCACTAAAAGAGTTGCCTGTGAAAGACTATTTTTACATTTGTTAAACGCTTCTAGCAGGTCTGGCGTCATCACGATTGGCTGTGAACCTTTGATTTTTGGACCTGCTAAAAGATTATTGAGTGGTGCCTGCAAAGAAGCTGCGACAGGAATAAACCGACGGTAAAAATTTATCATCCCCAGAAATCGTCTGAGTTCCTTTGCGTTCTTCGGTACTGGGAAGTCCTGGATGGCTTGGACCTTGGACTCAAGAGGCTGGATACCAGTTGCCGAAACTTTGTATCCAAGAAAGTTCACCTCTGATTGACCAAATGAGCACTTGTTAGTATTAATAAGGATTCCATATTCCGCTAATCTTTTAAAAAGTTGTTTGAGTTGCTGCTGATGCTGGATGCTGTTGGTACTGGATATCAAAATATCATCCAGATAGCAATAGCAAAAATCTAACCCTCGGAGGACCTCATCCATAAATCGTTGAAAGGTTTGAGCGGCGTTACGAAGTCCGAACGTCATGAACGGAAATTCGAACAGTCCGAAGGGCGTTGTGATTGCGGTCTTCAGTATGTCCTCCTTAAAAACCGGTATCTGATTGTATGCCTTCACTAGGTCAACCGTTGAGTAGATGGCACTACCTGCTAGTTGCTGTGCAAAGTCCTGCACATGTCTGACAGGATACCGGTCTGGAATTGTACGTGCGTTCAATGCCCGGTAATCTCCACAAGGTCGCCAACCATCGTTCTTCTTGCGTGCTAGATGAAGTGGTGAAGACCAAGCGCTCTCGGATCTGCGCGCGGTGCCATTCAGTAGCATTTCCTCAAACTCTTTTTTAGCTATTTTGAGCCGTTCAGGATCTAAGCGACGAGGGCGACTGCATACGGGTGGTCCTGGAGTAGTGCGAATATGATGCACTGTGTTGTGCTTGGGAATACCCGGTTTACCAGCAGGGCGCGTAATATCAGGAAATTCCCGCAATAGCTGATGATAATTAGTGCTATCATTGGTCGTGCGGACTGAAGAAATTGCTTCCGAAGATTCTTGACGAGGCACGGTGACTGTGAGTGCAGTAATACCGTCAATTAAGCGCTGGTTGCGGCAGTCGACAAGCAGATTATAATTAACTAGAAAGTCGACGCCTATAATAGGTTTCGAGACGTCTGCTACTATAAAACGCCATGAGAATGCACGACGAAGGCCTAAATCTAGGGTAAGCGCTAAATATCCGTAAGTTGCGATGATTGTCCCATTAGCAGCAAACAGCTCATATTTGGTCTTGATGCGTGGCTCCCGAACAGCGGAACGCGGAAATACACACAGGTCTGAACCCGTATCTATAAGATATTGTATCTTTGTTTTGCGATCCGTGATGAACAGGCGGCTAGGTGTAGCAAGGCAGTCGTTTTCCGCCACTAATGGCTGCCTTGGTAGTTTAACGGCTTTTTATTATAGCTGCAAGGTTGTGTGCATTTTGTTGCCCGGTCACCGAATCGGTAATGATACCAGCAGTACGGGTGGTCATTTGGCCGGGACCGCGAACGGGAATGGCGTGTTGATCCTCGCTGGGAGCCTCTGGACCACGAGCGTTCGCGTCCGCGTAACTCCATGCTCATTGCTTCCAATTTACGACCCAACTCTGCTACTGTCTGAGTTAGCAGATCAATAGCGGCACTCGAAGGATCTGAAGTTACTGGCATGGGAGTACTTGTGCTAGCTACTTGCCCTGTTACTGGAACGATGTCGTTGATCCGATCCGCTAGCTCAGCTAGGTCTTCCAGACTCATATTGACCTGTGACGCGACTATGGTTTGCAGGTTGGTGGGAAGTCTACTTGCCCAGATTGTTCGGATGAAATCGGAAGGGACCGTCGGACCGGCTAAATGCTGCAGATGGCGGAGAAACTGCGACGGTTTTCTATCGCCAAGCTCTTCATGCATTATCAACTGCTTGATCTTACGCTCTTGTGATGCTGACAGACGTTTAATCAGCTCAGACTTCAACTTTTCGTATTTACCCGCCACTGGTGGAGAAACTATCAGGTCCCTGACCTCTGCTGTATGTTGCGGTTCCAGCTGCGACAGCACGAAATAGAACTTTGTGGAGTCTGTTGTCATATTGGAGATGGCAAACTGACCTTCTAGTTGAGCAAACCATAGCACCGGATCGTCAGGGTTAAACGTTGGCGTCCTTACACCAACTCTGTAGGCCTCCATAAATACGTTCTTACCCGGTTCACTATTTTCAGGGTCTGGCATCACAGTAAATGAGCGTGGTCGGGGTCACCAATGAAGTGGTTGTTAACTTTATTAAATCTGAACCACTTACTATACTTTGGTTCTAATGTGGATACGAATTTAAGTAATTAAATAAAAGCAAAGCAAAACTTATAAATTTGATATATTAATATATTACAAGCGTAGCGATCAAGCGAATGAAGCAGAATGTCTTTTACGTGCAGCGCTACGTCTGCGCGCCCCGTTAGGGGCGCGAGGAATCGGTGCCTGGGCTTTGGGGCCCTCTCCCGAAGTATGGGGTTCGCGGCCCATAAAATTATGGGTCGGTAGTTGGGTTGTTGCGCAGTAAACGCAAACATGAAAATGGAAATTAAATTTCCGCTATAACAGTGCGTGTTACCGCACTGTTGTGGTTTATTGGTAGTGTTTCATAATAGGAGCGCCCGAAGTTTTTCACGAAAATCGTGCGAGCGGGCCCTACCGGGTGAGACACCCGGTTACCCGGGTGAAGCCCAGCAGATGCCCACCCAGCGAACGATTTTCGACTTTGGTGGCGCCCCCTATCGTAAGTTACCCCACAATCTACGACGCTTTCAGAGCGAGCCGATCACGCCGCAGACTATGGGGCGTAGTAGTGGGTATTGGGCGACTTGTGTTGTGTGCCGTCGCCCAATGTATACGTTTCACATGTGCGCCCGCCCGCAACACATGTTCCACGGGTGAGTAATCCTGCATGTGGAGTAGTGTGCAAGAGTGTTTACTGTATTTGTTGCGCCTATATGAACTTAGTAGCAACTCATACAGTAGTGAGTTTTGTGTATGTGGAGTCATTGTGTATGGGTAAGTTGCGTGTAGTGTGTAAAACAACTCACCCAATCGTCATATCCGGGGGGGGGGCAGGGTCGTCGGCAACCAGGTCGCGCGGGTATCGCTTGCGGTCCGGGGGACGCGCGTGCCACGGCGCCAAATCCTGGATATGGGGCCAGTTGGAGGCGGCGGCACGCGCGAACATACCGCTTGCCAAGCGCGCCGTAAAGGCGTCCAGGCTCTCCATCCTCAGGTCCTTTGCCAACCTATCATTTCGCATGTAGCGCGGAGCGTTGGTGATGGTGCGCAGTGTCAGATTTTGCTGCGCACGTAGAATTTTTTTATTTGTTTCGCTTACGAGGGCGAACCACGCAGGGGAAGCGTATGTTAGTTGGGGGCGTATATATACTTTATACACCCCCAACTTCACAGATAAAGGGAGGCGGGATGTGAGCACTGGACGTAGTAACGAGCGGGTGACTCGCGCCCGCGCGACTATTTTGCCGACGTGCTGCGACATGCAGAGCCGACGATCGAGCGTGACGCCTAGGTACTTTATCGTACTGGTCCACTCGATGTCGGCCCCTGTAAGCGTCAGTTTGGGGGGGAGGGCAAGGCCCCGGCCCGTAATAATGATGGCCTGTGTCTTACTCACGTTCACCGACATACGCCATTTACGGAGCCAGTGAGGAAGTTGATCTAGCGCGCGCTGCATTTTGACGGCCGCGTGTTTCGCCGATAGCGAGGTAGTGATTAACGCGGCATCGTCTGCATACAGCGCGAGCGTGGAGTCGGGCGTGGCAGGGAAATCGTCGGTGTAACGTGAGTATAACACAGGCGATAGGCAGCTGCCCTGCGGGACGCCGGCGACGGCCGGGTGGGCGTCCGAATGGGCATCCTCCACTGCCACTGAAAAAGTCCGGTGTTCCAGGAAGGAGGAGACCACCCTAACCAAGCGGCGGGGCGCCGTAGACGTTGTGAGCTTGTAAATAAGACCGGCATGCCAGACGCGGTCGAATGCCTTTTCCATGTCAAGGAGTACTGCAGCGGCGTATTCCCGTTTGTTGACGGCCGCCGTTAATGTGTGCAGTACCCTTGACAGTTGGAGCGTCGTACTGTGCTCGGACCGGAACCCATATTGTTCTGGTCTGGGAACTAGGTGAGGGGTGAGGCGTCGCAGCAGGAGTGCCTCAAAAATCTTGGAGATCGTAGAAAGCAGCGTAATAGGCCGATAGCTTTCCGGCTTCAATTGGTATTTCCCTGGCTTGGGTATCATTATCACGCGCCCTTCTTTCCATATAAGGGGATACGTGCCGGTGCGGAGGATTCCGGTGTAGAGCCTTGCCAGGGCTGCTATAGCCCTTTCCGGCAGGTGGCGTAGTGCGGCATTGGTGATACCATCCGCACCGGGGGCCTTCCTGGGCTTGGCGCGTGATATAACGGCCTTGACCTGGCCAGGGGAAATAATTTCAGGGTCCTCTTCGGGGGCTATCGGCCTTGCGAAGTAGATGGCGTTGTGCTGTTCTACTGCTGCGACGTGGTCCGAGTCATCAGTCGGGTTCGGGTAGAACTGACGCTCCAAGTGGCTTGCAAAAATTCTTGCCCGGTCTGGCGCCGAGAATTTCAGCGCCCCGTCACTGTTCAACAGTGGGCGTACCGGAGCTGGGGTATTCTTGAGGCGGCGACACAATTTGTGGACCGATGGCCAGTCCTCGGCGTGGTCTATTGTGGACTCCCAGCTCTCGGTAGCATGAGCCTGTAGCTCTGTCTTCACCTTCGCCGTGAGCCGCTGGAGTTGTGCTTTTTGGATGGGGCAGCGTGTAAACTGCCACCGCTTGCGCAATCGGCGTTTTTCCCCAATCATCCTTCTGATGTGTACTGGGATAGGTGGTATACGTCCAGGGGGCGTGGTCGAGGTCGCCGCTTTTATGGCCTCTTGCATGCAAGCGGTGAGCTCGCTTGCCAGTGCCTCTACGTCGGCGGCCACGGCGATAGGTCTAGTAGGTGTGGTGGTCTCCATCCTTTGGGTGAAGTCCGTCCAATTGGTACGTTGACGTGGCGCTGGTGGGGATCTCTTAGAGTAGTCGGCCTCTAGGACGACGAGCACCGGCTGATGGTCTGACAGCAGTTCGTCGTCCAGTACCGTCTGTACGATCTGGCCCTTTATTCCTTGGTACACCGCGATGTCCAGCACGTCCGGTGAGTGCCGAGGATGATCCGGGTAAATCGTCGGCGTCTCAGGGCCGGACACGGTGTACCGTTTAAGCTCCGCATCGGCGAAGAGTCGTTTACCTGACCTGTTGGTGGTAGATGAATTCCACGCTGGGTGTTTGGAGTTTAAATCCCCTGCGATTAAAGTTGGAGTGTTATTGTATGCAGTGTTGAGTAAGATGTTAATATCTGCGATGTTAATAAGTGTCGCCGGCGGTTTGTAAGCTGCAAACACCCGCAGTTGTTCGCCGTCGACATGCAGCAATACACCCAGCGCTTGCATGGAAGTCAGTACCGGTATGGGCAATTCCTCATGTACGACTCTCCGCCTGACCAGTATCGCCAGACCGCGAATACTTATACCGGAGGTCGACCGCTCATCCTTCCTGTAAACGAGGAAGCCCGGGAATTTAATTTTCTCTGCAGGTCCCAGGCGCGTCTCGCTTATGAGCGCCACGTCTATGTCCTGTTCCTGCAGTAGAGGGCGGAAAGTGGTGACCTTATGCCTTAGGCCGCGCGCGTTCCAATGGATTATTTTAAGAGGCATTTAGATTTATTAACATTTGCATCCCTCTTATGACTGCCGCGAGGGGGTCTTCACGCCTGAGAAGGGCGTTGAGCACTTCTTGGAGTACCCCTATCGCGGCCCGCACAACCTCCTCTTTAAAAGAGTAAGGGTAGGAATGTCTTTTACAAATTAAGAATGCGATATTTATACTAATAACTAATTAATAATAATAACGGTTCGCACTTGACACATTATGCGCGGGAGTGAACACGCCCTCGCGCAACATGGCTGCGACCGCAAACAATAGAAATGCAGTAGCCATCTTGCACTACAGTGCATTCCAAACGGTAGGCGTAGGTGGCCATCTTCAAATGGGCGTAGCTAAGTATGTGTCATACGTTTGGCATGCGGCGATCACGCCATATGACGTAGGGTGGCGTGATGTTGGTGCTGCGTTCAAGCGTACGAGTGTACTTGCTTGCTCGCTACAGTTTTTTGAACTCCCAGGAGCCAACGATAGGCACTGTTGCGGGATCAATATGGAAATTTAATTGTTCATTTAAAATATGTTTTAGCAAGTACTGTGTGTTTAAAAGCTGATCTGGCGATAACGGTGAGAAGCGAAGCCAACATAAGATATTATTTGATAGTCAAAGTCAAAGTCAAATATTTTTATTTCAAATAAACCAAATATTGGCACTTATGAAACGTCAGAATCTAAGTTGCACGGTTCCAAATAGTTGATCTATGGAGAAGAGCCGGCAAGAAACTCCATAGATACTCTTTTAAAATAATGTCATTAGTCTTTCCACTGTAATAAGTTAGCCCGCCGCTTTGCACGGTGTACAGCACAGGTGAAGGTGACGCTGTTTAAGGCTTCCTGCCAATCCTTTTTCACGTACAGCCTGTGGGTGGACTACACGGAGCGGTCATACAGCGATCTGCACGCTCAACAATTCGTTTAGGGTGTTGTTGGGACCGCCACGTTTCTGCAATGCTTCGGGTATGTTCGCGGGCGCGCACATTGACGGCTTCCATACTATCATCTGTCAATGGTGCACGTCACTGCTCGGCTACTGGCCTACAAGTGGGACAGCCCGATGTTCACCCACTGGATGCGACTCCGGTTATGCCGTGTGGTGCTGGCTCAGAATACCACCCCATTTCCTCCCATGGGTGTTGTAAAAGTCGACTAAGGGATTAGCCGGAGGATAGGCAGCAGCGTCCTTCGAGTACATTAACAATTCAACTGCGATCGCCAACCCGTCTGCCAAGCGTGGCGATTATGGCAAAACCCCCCAATGAGCCCGCAACACACCCATATCGATCGTTGTGGTGATATTTGCGGGAGGCCTGTGTTCAGTAGTGGACTTCATTCGGCCGAAATGATGATGCGACTCCACATCATAAATATCGATAAAATAAAATAATCATAAATGTCATGGGTACACAGACATAAATCTCACATGCACAAACACCCAGACCTGAAAAAACTATTTGTATATCATACAAATATTTGTTCCGTGCCGGGATCGAACCCGCGGGAGTGGTAGAGAAAGCCAATCGCTTAGCCACTGTGCCAACCGTAATATGCATTTCACGGGTGATTATTCCTTGCATCTCCTCACTGGCACATCTATTGCACCGCAGCCACCATCAATGCCATGGCCTTCAGAATAAATCTAGTGGTTTTTGGACTTGCCGCGGTCTTCGCGCTATCTTGCAGAACATAGCCTTCTGCTAGAGGCACCTTAGTAGCACACAACTTGTCAACTCTTATTACAGTGCTGATGATGATGGAGAAGTACAGCATGCATTCACTCTTTAATCCCCAAATATCTGAGCTGCCCTTGAAGGCTTTTTCCAAATAAAAGACATCAATACATATCCATAATGGCCGCTTTGGGATCGTACGCATCCTGTATTAAACAATAAATCTGCTGATTTAGTCTGAGATGTAACTATTCTGTAATCCTTACGTAGCATGAGTTTCCGTGACGTCACAGTAACGAATATAACCAAAGTGGATGACTCGGCGGATCGCTAATGCAACCAAACTGCCAGGAACCAGCGCGAACTAATGCGAACTAGTGACGTGTCGCTCCAATCGGACGACAGCAGCTGTTCCAACTTATAATTAATAGTTCCCAACTGGAACCGAACCGGTACCAACATAGTTCAGTAGTATGTTATTTGAGCTGCAGTAATGGAAGCGTCAAGGAATTCAAAAATAAACTTCGAAGAAAATATGTGGGAAATTAGGAATAATTAAGGCAAATACTAACTTGACATCTAAACTACGAGAAGACTAATTATAAACAAATGGCCTGAAATAATAACCAATCAAATTCAAATCTTTAGATTTCGGATTATTGACTTATCTGTTTTTTGTTTTTAATGTGATCTTAATACAAAAAAGGATGAATTTCAAAATCTTAGATCTAAAGATTTCTGATTAGATTAGACGACCAGATGACCCACGGTAAGAATTAGTTATTTGCCGGGAATAATATGGCAATTAACAGTATATAAGTCTATATAATATAAGTCCGTATATAACTCTTAAGAGCTTCTTAAAACGAATGAAATTAATTACTACCGTTCTTAGATACAGGATTAAGCCATAAAACTAAGTAAAATTATTATACTCAAACAATAATTCTCACAAATATAGTTCTTAATTACAAGTACCTGGTATAATCAATGCCCTAACAATCAGCCCTTCACTGTACCAGTCCTGTGGTGGCACCAAGTTAAACCGCTGAGATCGATAACCTTGGTTGCTTAGGGATAACCCAAACAATAGAGCCGAGGTTTACTGGAGGTTGATCAATCTAGGCCAACTGAATGCTTAAGCGGATGAGTCACCACTTGCCCATGTGTTGACAATCCAGCCTTATCTTAGCATGATTTGTGCAACTTGAGGATTTAAAGGAGACCGCCCATATTTGGGCTCACGCGTTACATGAGTGTCAAATAGTGAGTTCTTTATCGTTAGATAATAATAAAAAAAGTGTATATGGCACACGAAAAAACTCAGATTTATAGTGGCCAAATGTAAAAAAATATCTTTTGAAATGTTTCTGTTGAGATGCACTACACCATCATCGTCAATTGGCTTAAAAGGCATTGTATTGGACCTAAAACAAATTACATTTAAAAGAAACAACTTATTTATTTAGTTATACTTTTATACAAAATTATGGTCCACAAGGCCAAATTATGCCACACTTAATGCCATGTGGCATTCTCTACACGTCAACCTTTGGGTTAAAAAGAAATGCATCGAAAAGAGGAACAAAAAAAGATTTATTACAAACATTTAATAATGAGTTATACATACATAAAAATCTACATATTATAGATACGGTCAAATACATAGGTTTAAAATATACTACATATAATACTTACTATTTTTCATTTTAATCATGCCCGTAATTGTCGATTAGGATTCCAGCGAATTCAAAAAGCATTCCCGAACTTGGCGTTTGAAAAAAATTTACTTGGTGCTTTATTAATACAAAGGGGAAGCTCGTTCCATATTTTGATTGTTGAGACAGCAAAGGATTTCGAAATTAAACCTGTACGGTGGGAAGGAAACTGAAGTATCAAATTCTCGGTATTACGCAGGCTATCCTAATAAATAAACTCTTCATTCGTTTTGTATATTGGTGATGTTTCTAACGACTGGCTGCATCCTGAGGCAGGGAATCTAACAGTTATATTTGTTGTGTTTGTGTTATTTAATTCTATATATTATCTTGATTATGCCACTGTCGATCAAACTAAACCTAAGATAAATTTTAGCTGAGATATTTATTTAATAAATGACACTAATTTGGAACTTATAACGCTGAAAGGGGTGGACTATTATTTTTGGGTACATGTGGCTTCGGTTTACATATCACGGAGATCTCTACTTCATCATGCCATAATATACGCTCACATCCAAAAATCTATAATTTGGGTATCAACCAATTTTCATAGCCGGCTGAAGCTAATAACTAATCCACTTAAAAAATCTTTAGTCAAGTTTCGAGATCAGCCTATTAAGGTTTCAGAAGCTCAACAAACACTCCAACATAAATTCGGTAAAAATACTTGAAAGCCTGACTGAGGTAGCTGAAAGTGCTAGCGGTCACGGCGACCAATCTTAGCACTCAATAAAAACTTAGCCCACTTTAATTGAAGCACTAAATCATGCAGATTTTTTGCTCTAAACGCCCTAATGCGACTTCTTTCTTTATTATCAGTAGAGGTAGTTAATATAACCGGGAGAACTTGTTTAAACTTGCTCGTTGCCTTCGGCTAGGGTGCGCAGCTTGTCGTGCAGTAAATCCGGACAAAAAGTGTCCAACAAGTTTTTCTTGCAATTGTTGCGAGACTGTTTACCGTCGAATTAGTTGGGTGAAATAAAAATGAGATGTATAGAAAAATGATGTCAAACTTTGTCTGAGCAGCGCTAAAGCCATTCGCTTTGTTAACGATGCTGATTTTCGTGCTTTTCGCATTTTATGCTTTAACGTAATATAAAATGTTTAGGTCATTTTCTAGTTAAAAGGAAGCCGACTGTCTGGTTGTTCCTGGTAGATCTCAGCAAAGAATTAACTCCTCTTTTTCACCCACCATGGGTCGTACAAGCCAACTTAGGATTAATATCAAGAGATTGGGCAGTAGCAACCTCCTATGAGCTAACAACAACATACTAAGATCACCAATCAGCCTGCCAAGTGTGGTGATTATGTCAATATCCCTTATGACAGTTCAAAGTCAAAGTATCTGGGCTACTTAAGGTGTGATTCTGGCGGTAGGTCTCATATTGCATATGTTGGCAGAGCGCGAAAACTGGAATGCAGTGAAAGAAAGAAAGAAATAAATAAAGAAAGAAAATGTTTATTTCTACGCGCAATTGACACACACAACACTTAAAACTAGACTTTCTTCAGCCAAAATAATAATATCATTATAAAAAAACAGAAACATAAAAAATTTTAGCACGGATTTTAAATAAAACTTCTCAGTCCGTAAGAAATTAGATCTCTGATAATCCAGTTTATAAAGTTCAATGGATCTGTATTACCTGTGGTTGTGGTTTCTCGATGTAATAAAAAAAGAAAAAAAGTAGTATGTCTAAGTAATCTGTGCAACCAAACATCAACAAATAGGTTACAGTTATACACAACAAATGAAATAAATTATTGATGTACAAAATTGTAGGTCGATATAATCGTGCGTCAGTTGTCTCCTTCTGTGAGAGCGTCATGCTCCAGAAGGGGACCGGGAGAGGGCCGATCCCGCTCGAAGAAGGAGGAGACGACGCCGAGGTGACAACCACCCTAGCGCCTAATTCTCATACGCCTGAAACCCCCTACCGTTGCTATAAGGCGGGGGACCTCTAGGTTTGTGGGTGCGTAGATTGGGGAATCTACGTGCCCACACCGAGCGACCCAAAAGAAGACGGTAGCACGCATGTGGTCACGCACTGCCGTGGGATACTTTGGGGGATCCTTTACAATCACCCGGGGGGGTGACCAATTTATAGTCACCCTCTGCGAGATGTGCCTATAGGCGTGGCACCAGTGGGTGGCTCTAGTGTGATCATACGAGGACCTGGAGCCTCCCTTAAACTTTAGAGATTACTACGAGTATACTCCGGTTTGAGCGGCATTGCAGGACTTGTTCCAATCGTTATGGGCAGGCATGTCGCTTACCATCAGACGTAAGACGTGCTTGTCTCGTCGCCAAGATGTAAAAAAAATGGTTTGTAAAAGAAACATTTTGTACAAAATAAGATGAAAATATGAAAAAGCTGCATGGCCACAGCACACAGCCCCGGCCGTCGCACTGAATGCAGATCACAGCCAATAATATTACTACAAGATACATCGCCTCAAAGAAACTCCGCCGGGTAAGTACATTATCTAAGAGCATTGGGTTCTGTGACACTAGATTATACATATTATGTTTAACTTTAACTCTTACAAGAATGTTACTTTTAACGAATTTCAAGAAATTTAGTACTCACATGTATTTAAAATACTGTTTCAGTTTGATGGGAAATTGAGTTATATTTTATATTGTAATATATTATCGCCTTTAAATTTTAATCATGTCTGACTTTATTATTTATGAAAACCATACTTTTATTACGCTAAACAACGCTAACACAGTCAGTCTATGGACGGTGGCCTCAGGGTTGGACATGCCTGTTTCGCCACTAACGAATCGAAATAAGAATAGAAAAAATATTCATGCATACTTAATCTTGCTAGGTACTAGTGGACCCCCGGGAAGACGGTGGCGCGCACGTGGTCACGTGCCACCGTGTGCGCAGCACAGCGCAAAGCGAGGCTTGGAGGGATCCTTTACAATCCTCCCCGAGAAGTGCCTAGGGGGCGACCATTTTACAGTCGCCTTCCCTCCGCTAGAGAGGGTGACCGCTCTACAGTCATCCCCTCCGTGATGTGCCTAAAGGCGTAGCACCAATGGGCGGCTCTAGTGTGATCTTACGAGGACCTGGAGCCCCCCTTCGGTGCCGAAGATGACCGCTCCAGTGGTTTTAGCCAGTAGGAGTCCGGCATACCCCTTCACCGGGGTGAAGGAAGTTCCATATTCGTGGAATCAATTCAATAGTGGGGTGGGTGGCGTTCGAACTTGGAACCTCTCGATCTGCAGTCCTTTGGATGAGATTGCCACATACTATTATTTTTAACTTTTGTATTAAATTATAATTTATAACTACTTTTCCGTGTGTTATTCAGATGAAACACATAAAGCCACTCCATGTTCTCTCGTGGATGACGTAAAAGGCAAATAAAGTACTCTAAACCAGAAGGATGGCCAGCAGTGACCCTTGAACAGTAGCCATTCTCGCTGAGCAACCGGCCTGTTAAGCGTGGTGTGTACTGGCAAATTCCCCCTGCAAAATGGCGTCACAATTGTGGAGATCTCTGGGGGAGCCCTTTGTTCAACAGTAGACGGACTTTGGCTGATATGATAATGATGATGAGTATGATGAGAAGTTTAACTAAATTTGCCGACATAGCTGTAAGCTGAAGTTGCAGTAGGCAGGGTACATAACTCGTAGAACTGATGGCTTTTGGGCAGAAAGGTTTTTGAGGGGAGACGCATCGGAAAACGCAGCGTGGAATGACGCCAACGTGATGGGCACACGACCTGGTGTTGTTAGCTGGGCGTCGTTCGGGCGGCATGTAACTAGTCATTGTGGAAATCTATAGCGCTTTTGCTCAGCAATAGACGCTCTTCGGCTGATAATGATGATGATTAAGGTAGTAAACAATTAAAACGTATGAAATATAAAGTTTCTTGCATTGTATTGTACTGAAGTGGTTAATGGGCGGAGCACATTGCTCTTAAAACTGATTGCTGTTGGAGCGAAAAGGTTTTCGAGTGGAGACCGCGTACCGGAAAACGCTGCGTGGGAAGACCTCCAATGAAATGGACGGACGACCTGATGAAGGTCACTGGGACTTGTGGATGAGAGCGGCATGTGACCACTTGTTGTGGAAATATTTGAGGAGGCCTTTGTTCAGCAGTGGACATCCTTTGACTGATACGATGATGACGATTGTAAGAATTTGAACAAAAATAAATAGAAAATCTCTTTATCTTTGTATTTACATAGAATGAACAGGACCGAAAATATATTAACAAAATAACCTGCTTAATATATGACGCTTAAGATCTTTTCAAATTAACACTCACGGCCTAATATTGAAACACCACTTAATATTTAAATTGTTATTTAATTATTGAGTGGCATTTCAATATTAGGCCGCAAATACTCCTGGTTTATTTTCGTTTCAGATCTGAAACGTGTAGATGAAATTTTTCTTTCTGCCCTTTCGAAATGCTTTTGGTTAACAATTTAAAGTCCATTTATTAAGGTTACGTGCACATCATCTTATCAGCCAAAAGAAGTCCACTGCAGAACAAAGGCCACCTCTATAATATATAACTGTGGGGCAGACAACAAACTCAAGCCTAATATTGTTTTTTTTTTTGTCTTGTTTATAACCCTATCCAAATTTTTATCGTGTTTTTTTTTAGTTTTATATTAAGTTTTATTACCGTTTGTGATGTCTCACTTTGCTGTCAAATAAAAAAATTCTTTCTTTCTTTCTTTCTTTCTATAAACAAACAGTTACATGCCTTGAGTCATCATTTTGGGGGAAATTTATCAATACTCGCCACGTGAGCGGCGGGGAGCGCAGAATGGCTACTATTCCACAGAAGGACGCCGCCGCCCATCCCTCTAGTTTAGACTACCTTAGATGCCTTTTACGACATCCACTGAGAGAGATGGAGTGATCCTATATTCTTAATGCTGACACCACACGGACAAGGTACATGCACATTTAGCTAAAGCAAACGTGAACCACCAATCCACAAATCGTACGAACGAGCAAGCGATGCAACAGGAAAAGAGATAAAAACGTACAAGTAAGAAATAAATAAAACTTTACATTCGCGACTTGCCACTGATTGCTGCAGATGTCAAGTCACACCGAACAGCGGTACTACTTTGTGGCCGTATTCCGAAAGTAGGTCTAATTTAATCTAAGACAAAAACATCTGAAAGTTCACATTCTAGTAATAAAGCAAATATAACAAGTGTACCTTCTTACCTACTACTCTTGAGATTTGGTAAGTCCGACATATATGAGATCAATTGAGCTGGCATAGATTGATTGAAGACTTATGCTCAACCTTACAACTAGTATCATTCATCATCATCATAATTTCAGCCAAAAATAAGTTCATTGCAGGACAGAAACCTCCCCCTGAGATTGCCATAACTATCGGTCTAATATTGTGTTTTGTGCTTACAGTGGGTTTTGCTGTAATCGCCACGCTTGACGGCCAGGTTTGCGATCGCAGTCGAGATGCAAATCTAGTCAAAATACGCTGCTTGGGATGAAATGGGATGATGCTCTTCTTTGCCTACCAAACATCAACACATGGCACTCACGATTGCTCTCTATCAAGCCAAAATTCTAAAACACCGGTCTGAAACGATATGTATATTTGAAGTTCCTTTATGGGCTTCAGATTTCCAAATCAACTATACAAATCTACTTGGCAAAGTTGGTTATAACGTGTCTTCCTTAATTCCACGCTATCCCTGCCTGTTAATCAATGGTCTTCGATACCGAACGAATCTGGGTAAAAATTTACTTATCAATACAAACCCCTATCGAGCTCCTCGGCAGACATCGACTTCTCTAATTATCTCATCATCATTATCATCATGTCAACCAAAGGACTTCCACTGCTGGAAAAAGGCTTCCCCCATCCCAGTGATATTCACCAGGTCGTCTGTTCACCTCGCTGGAGGTCATCACACGCTGCATTTTCTGGTGCGCAGTCTCCACTCAAAACCTTTATGCCCCATGGGCATCAGTTTTACGAGCAATGTGCTTCACCCAATGCCACTTCTGTTTTAGTCCTTTCAACTATGCCAGCAACTTTAGTTCTTCTACGGATCTCCTCATATCTAATTCGATCTCATAAATAAATACCTAGCACAGCTCTCTCGATAACTCGCTGAGCGACCTTGAGCTTTCCTATGAGACCCATAGTGAGCGACCACGTTTCTGTGCTATATCATCTATCTCTCTGCTTTCACTGGCAACACACTGGTTCAAGACTTTTTCTTTTCATTTTCATTGGCTCATGCAAAAAATTACGCTCGTTTGTCCTCAGCTTTAGAATAATATTACTTGCAGGTTCTTGTGCCCACGCCAGAAATAACGTAGCCAACTATTATATCTAGATACAGAAAATATATATATCAGTAATGCCATTCTAAATACTCATTGCTTTGTTAGAAGTTATATTAACTTCTCGAAACACATTCTGAATTACGCATGTGATAAGGGATGCTATTAGCAGCGACACGTTCCAAGAACCGATGACCTTTCCAATCGCAGGGTCAAGAGATCGAGGGTGACAATATTTGAACCCGAACCCTCAGAATTATTATGGTGAGCTAGTTCAGTACAAAGACGAGAACATTTTAAGTTAATAGAAGCATTAGCAGAGCTGTAAAAAAACTTATGATCCTCAAATGCCCCTCAGAGATATTTTTATCATTCCTTCAAAACTACTTAGTTTAGTCCATCAAAATTTCAATTGCCAAAAATATATCATAAAAGTTATTTGGCAGCCATTATCTTTCTAGATATCTATCTTTCTATCTTTCTAGAGATAATAATGTTGAATATCAACTGCATGAACTATGAACATTTGCTAACGTGCTTAATAGTAATCTGCGGTTATCAGCAACTTAAAAAACAAAACCCGATTTCAGGCGTCGCAAAGCTTCGTTATCGAGCGGATCATACCCACTAAGCTACCAGCGACCGCAAAGCAAACTGACTTGTCCATGTGAGTTTGGTGAAAATTCTGCCCAGCTCTGTTCATAAACTTGTCCTTGTAAGCTCTACGTTAAAAAGAGAGGCGTATATTCGTTTGGAAAATGCTCCGGTGTCCAAGTTTATAGTGGTCGGAATTTAAAGGGTATGTTTACTAAATCGTAGTGTCCGACAATTTTACACGTAAGCATTACCTTATCCGTAATTTTAACTAGGCACCTATGTGCATTGACATCGTTGACATTGTCGTTAATTTATGATGCAGTAAAGTAAGAGCTGTTGTCAAATACTGTGGTTTGTTCATATATCTGCATGCGTATCCAATTGAATGTACGATTGTGTCCTCTTAAGAAATCTGAAAAATATTTGGTCTAAAACATTAAAAGTGATTTAAAAAGGAAAAAAAACAAATATGCACTAATAGACAACGCAATTTTAAAGCGAAGCGCAGCCTAAGTTTAGAATTTGAACTATTCACATAAATATGCAGCTAAATGACTCAAAGTATTTTAAACAACCGATGCACAGAGATTATATATGGTTGTAACCAAAGGAAAGCTTGATCAGTATTAATAACACTAGACACACACACACCCATTGTTATGTGATATAGTTTACTCAACCAGTACCAGACTACGGGTTGCGTAGCCAGCGCTACGAAATTCGTAGCAGATTCCATAGACGCAGCCGTAATAAAACTTTAAGGTGTGTAAGTAAGCAACTGGTTATTTCATTCATCAGGTTCATTCTAGCCATTTATTGTAATAAGGTCGGCTACCAGAGTAACAAAATTAGACTAAATAACTATAATTACATTAATGAACATTTAATCAGAAATACACAATTAAAACCAAAAATGTACATTCTATACTATTATATAACTAAACTAACACAATATATATATAAATAAAACTGTAAGAAAAGGACCGCATATAGGCGTCATACTCCTCCTCATCGCTGTCAACCGGTAACGTTCCCAGAAGACTGGCAGCATTACCACGTTGAATGGCAATGCTAATTCTTTGTCCAAAAAATAGGCCAATCCTCTGCTCACGCGAAAAGACGACTAAACGTCTGGCAATATCATTAAAAAGCAGACGTGCACTCGGACTCCATGATCCAAGCATTTCGACCCCAAACGGCTCCAAAACGTAACTTCCAATGAGGTTATTATATTTACACCGTTTGAGAATCTCTGCAGCAACAGCGGCAGTGCCAGCACAGCCCGCTGAGCTTGAAAGATGGGATGGAGCAAGGGTGTCGACACAAGTTGCATCCAACACCAGAGACCTACCCAACTTCCATGGCGATAGTCACAAACCATCTGGTCTCTTCCCATCAGAACGTGCCAAGCCACTGGGTTCTTATATAACTTGCACGCCGGAGGTGACAAGAGCTCGACGTATAATGTCATTAATATTTGCATGTCGAGCTATGCGGCCCGCGCTCCTACTACAAAACAGGTCATGGTGACCGAGGCAGTCGACAGCTTCACGTACCTAAACGAGCCTAAAAACTAATAACAGTTTTCATACAGGCAGCATGCTACATGATTGATATGTGACGCCCCAAAAATGCCTTATACTCAGGGCACAGTTGACGCAGCGGCTAGTCGATTGGCTTTCTGCGCTACGTGTCGTGGGTTAGATCTCCGCACGAAACAAATATTTGATCGATCTACAGACAGATGTTTCGGGTCTGAGCGTTTGTGTATGTGAAATGTATGTATGTGTACTGTACCTACGACACAGGAGAAATCCTAGTGTCGAGCTTTGTAAAAGAATTGCTTACCCAGTGTATTGAACACTTTTATAGGGTACGTTTTCAGTACTGGGTAAAAAACGCTAATAGCTGAAAAACTTCGCTTTTACCCCACTCGGCTTTCAAACTTAAGACTTCTGAAGCACTAGCGATTCAAATGCCTTTTTAAGGACCAGTGAGGCGCGCTCAATAGAGTCTACACAGTAAACATACAAAATATATTGTGCAAAACCTTGCTACATTTAAATAGGTTTCCATGTATAAGTAACATGAAAGTGCCTATTTCAGCCAGTATCACCGAGAGGCCTGCGCTTTGTGGACGTTCGTATTTTACTATTTGATCTTGATTATGATTAGTAATAATGTATTAAGACACGTCATTGTACTTATGATATTTGCACACCGGTTTCCGATAGAGTATGACGGACTACTATGCTCACATTTCTTCGACCACTGTACTCATATTCTTAAATCGTTCTTATTCTTCTCATCCAAAACCAAATCAGAGAGGCCAGCACCAATCGAATCTAAGTCAGCAGTTCCGCAGAATCACCCGCCATTGTGGCAAACGTGTTCTTGCGCGGCGCTGCAAACGAAATATGGGACACCCTCAGGCTCATTGGCACGACCATCTTCGGTGGGTCTACGTTTATGAGGAACTACAAGTTGATGATGATGACAATGATGATAGAGCAGTCTATAAGCTAATGTTCATAGACGAGTTAAACTTATAGATAGAAACACACATTTTAACACATATATTTTAGTAAAGTTATTGCCGTGTGGTGCCGGCTACGAATAGCACCAACCCATCTCATCCTGTGGGTGTCGTAAAAGGCGACTAAGGGATTAGCTGAAGGATGGGCAGCAGCGTCCTTCGAATATATTAACAACTCAACTGCGATCGCCAACCCGCCTGCCAAGCGTGGTGATTTTGGCAAAACCCCCCAATGAGAACCCAACATACCAATGTTGGTCGTTGTGGTGATCTTTGAGGAGGCCTGTGCCCAGCAGTGGACTTTATTCGGCCGAAATGAATGATGATTAGTTATTATACAGTTTAATCACCTTTTCACTGAATTGTTTGCTGGAACGCTGACGCCTCTGACCTCTTGCAGATGGGTGTTAATAGCTACAACACAGTTATATAACTAATTGACAGTTATATATCTAACTCGACAGCACGGTTAGTGCCGTGGCTAAGCAACTGGCTCTGGGCTGCGTGTCTAGACCATAAACTGCTAACCTGTACAGTCACCTTGTGAAATGTTATTAACTTCTTTAAGCAAAACATTATGCCTATCAATATGGTCCTGTCCTGGTCTGATGATTTGAATATGTGTGGAAGAAGCTAAGGCAAGATCGTGGCACGTGGTGTACCGTCTTGCCTACCAGTATGAGAAAAAGGCGTGTATCTAGTAACTCTGTTTACATGGGACCTGTGTTTGAGCTTTTCATGCTTTACATCATCATCATTTCGGCTGAATGAAGTCCACTGCTGGACATAGGCCTCCCCTAAAGATCTCCACAACGACCGATATTGGGGGTTTTGCCATAATCACCATGCTTGGCAAACGGGTTGGCGATCGCAGTTAAGTTGTTAATGTACTCGAAGGACGCTGCTGCTCATTCTCCGGCTAATACTTTGAACAATTCCTGTTGGGAGCAATCTGGATAGGGGAAATGATACACGTAGATGCGTACTGACACAAGTATAATCACTGAGGAGATCTGACACCATAAGTACCTTCAACACTTTTATATCAATAATCTCAATTTACCCACAATAACTTATTACATACATAACACCTCCCCTCTTATTCTTAGAATATTTATATTCTTATAATTATAATATTTATGCCTTACATAGCTACATACACTTTTATGAATACCAGATACAATGCTTATACAATTAATCTATTTCAAATCGGACGACTGGTCTTCGTATTCGTTTGGTGTGGGTCACCGGTGGCGTCGGCTCAACATTACCATTAGTTGGTTCAGTGGGTGGCGATTTCGGAGGCATGACCATAACTTGAGGATCACTACAACTTTTACCTAACATGCTTTCCTCTGTTGTATCTTGCTGAACTTTACTCAAATGTCCTGCCTCCGATGCCTCCATCAGCCCATCAGCTTGTAACGGCACAACAGTCTCACTTCGGTCGCCTAATTCTGTGTTATCCTTATTTACTTGACAAGGCACATCGGACAGTCGAGAACGGCGCCTAATTTGATCAATGTGTCTTTTGAGAATTCGACCATCACCACTATCCACCACATACCTACGAGTACCTTCTACCTCTCGCACAGTTCCTTTCACCCACTTATCTGTCGCACCATACTGTCTCGCCCACACTGAATCACCTTCGCTCAAAGCTCGTGGCTCGAGTCCTTCGCTCTCTGCCTGGCGAGCCTGTACCTCACGCACCCTATTTTCTAATGACCGTTGTCCCCGTAACAAATCGAGCCGAGAGCGAAGTGAGCGCCTCTGTAGCAGTGACGCAGGTGTCTCGCCCGTAGTGCTGTGCACTGAATTACGGTAAGCTAACAGAAATGTTTGTAAAGCTGTATCCACATCAATATTGTCCCTATACGCCTTTTTTATGGCCCGCTTACAAAGTTTGACCGCGTTTTCTGCCGCACCATTAGATGCCGGGTGGTAGGCAGGTGAGAAGCTTTGACGTATACCATTTTGTTTTAAAAAGGAACTAAACTCCTGACTTGTGAACGGAGGGCCTTGATCTGAAACTAACTCTTCTGGAAGACCGAATCTAGCAAATGTAGCTCTTAAGACCTTAATGACGCTTAAAGCATTTGTGAGTTTCATTTCAAAAATTTCTATCCACTTCGAGCTAGAATCGACTAACACAAAAAATTTTGTACCCTGATATGGCCCCAAAAAATCTACATGCAACCTAGTCCACGGCTGTGCTGTATAGGGCCACGGCTGCGGCGGCGCCCGCGTCGGTGCGTCGGCCTCCGCGGCGCACGTCTCACACTGCTTACACATTGCTTCTATATCTGCGTCTATGTTGGGCCACCAAACATAACTTCGGGCTAGACTTTTCATTTTCACGATGCCCATATGACTACTGTGTAGCTGTCTTAAAACAAGATTTCTTAATTTTGTGGGTATTACCATTCTATATCCCCACATAAGGCACCCGAATTCCGAATATAATTCGCGACGCCTATAGAAATATGATTGTATTTCTGCCGTAGCCGGACACTCGTTTGGCCAACCAGACTGTACGTATGACATTATTCTGCATAACTCAATATCCTTTTGCGTAGCCTCCTTAACATCCCTATGCGTGATAGGTAAAAATTCTTCTACAAAATGTACATACGTACTGTCTTTCCTATCTGAATGTGAGTTTGTCATTTCAGGCAGACGGGACAATGCGCCCGCACAATTTTTCTTTGATACGACGTACTCTATGCTGTAGTTATATGCGGTCAACAGTACTGCCCATCTCTGTAAACGAGAAGCCGCCATAATTGGTATTCCTACTTTATTCCCGAAAATATAAGTTAATGGTTTATGGTCGGTTTTTAGTACAAACTTCCGACCATACAAATACTGATGATATTTTCTGACTCCGAAAACTATCGCCAGCGCTTCCCGATCAATCTGAGAATATGCTCGCTCAGCTACAGTAAGTGACCGCGAGGCAAAGGCTATCGGACGCTCGCCGCTCGGAGTGATATGAGACAACACGGCGCCGACGCCCACGCTGCTGGCGTCGGTAGTCAGCACGAGTGGCAACTCAGCCGAGTAGTGTGTAAGTACCTCACTGCTAGCTAACAACGTTTTAACCTTCACAAATGAATTCTTACATTCCTCGTTCCATTCATACTTTACTCCTAATTTCAATAAATTGTACAAAGGGGCTAAAATTGTACTAACGTTTTTTATAAACTTAGCATAATACATGACCATGCCTATAAACGCCCTCAGCTCCGATATGTTCGACGGTGCCGCCGTGTTTATAATGGCCTTGACCTTATCCGAACAAGTATGTACACCATCTTTACTGATGACATGCCCCAAGTAAACAACTGATTTAGCAAAGAATGCACATTTGTCCCTCTTCACTCGCAAACCATACTGTTCTAATCGGTCAAAAACTTTGCATAGATTACTCATGTGTTCGGAAACTGTGCGCCCCGTTATGATGACGTCATCAAGGAATACGCCTACCTGTGGCAAATCTGCAAACAACTGTTCTAAACGTCTCTGGAATATCGCCGGACTAGATGCCAGACCATACACCAATCTATTATATTGGAACAATCCCTTGTGCGTGTTAATCACCGTGTACTTCCGGGAATCATCCAGCTCAAATTGCGCGTAAGCTTGGGACAGGTCTACCTTACTGTAATGTTCGCCCCCATTTAACCGAATGAGTAAGTCTTCAAACCTAGGTAGTGGATAGCGATCGATCTCTATTACCTTATTCAATGTAAGCTTATAATCGGCGCATATTCTTATGCTGCCGTCCTTCTTTACGACAGGTACTATAGGCGTCGCCCAGTCGGAACGCTCGACCGGCGTGAGAATGTCGTCCCTTACCAACTGGTCCAGCGTGTGCTCCACCGGCTCGCGCAGCGCATACGCCAGCGGGCGAGCACGCATAAACACAGGCCGCGCGTCTGGCCGCAAGCAAATGCCAACCTTACCACCGGTGAATCGCCCCAAACCGTCCGCGAACACTTTAGAGTATCTGGAACTAAATATGTTTATATCAAAATTTGATTCCTTACAAATGTTATTGTTATTTACATATGTGTTATAATTCAATATTGGCAGCTGTATTTTTAACGATGCCATCCACTGTCTACCAAGTAGCATTGTTTTACCATTTTTTATGACGTATAAGTCTAAATGCATACATTTATCTTTATATTGGACAAGTGGTTTAATAACTCCCAGTGGTTTTACATACTCGCCCGTATAATACCTCAATACAATACTACTCTTTATAATTTTGAAGTTATTAAATAACTCTTTATATGTGTGTTCATTTATACATGAGACAGCACTACCTGTATCGCATTCAAATTTCATTATTTTCCCTTGAACCTCTAATGACACATAAACAGGTTTACACTGAATTACTGACAATTCATTAAGTTCAATTATTATTACCTCGTCACTATCTTCGCTGTTCACTACGTCCTCCTTGAACTTGGCTTCGACGGAGTAATGATGTGTCAATCGCGGACACATGCGTCGCAAATGGCCCGGTTGATTGCACACCCGGCACACGTAGTGCCCGAACTTGCAAGCGGCCACGTCATGTGGCCCACCGCACGCTCGACACTCTCGCTGTTGCCGCTCCCGCTCCACAGGTCCGGACGTAGGCGGTGGCGCCGCCGACCGGCCTGCCTGCGGTCGCCTGCGCATGTACTCGCCTGGCGACAAGCGGCCCACCGCGCGCCCTCTTCCTGAACCGCCGCCTCGTCGAGTATTCATCATCAGCTGACAATCTACTGTTCCCTTCGCCTCACTTGTTGCACTAACCGACACTACCGCCGCTGCATCTTTCTCCGCCGCCTCCATGCTTACGGCCAGATTATATGCCTTCATAAAATCTAATTTGTTCTCTGCAAACAGTCTTTGTCTAATGGTCTCGCTCTTAATCCCGCAAGCCAGTTGGTCTCTTAAACTTTCTTCGAGCCACGCCCCGAACTCACAAGTTTTTGACATTTTCTTTAAAACAGCCACATACGCCGAAATACTTTCACTGTTAATCTGTTTGCGATTTCGAAATTTGTAACGTTCAGCCAACTCACTCGGTTTTGGTTGCAGGTGTTTTTCCATAATAAGGGTAATCTGTTCCAACGTTTTTGTCTTCGGTTTCAGCGGAGTACATAAATTCACTAACAACTCGTAGCTAGCCGCACCCATAACGGTAATTAACGTTGGCACTTGTAACTCGCTTGATATTTTATTTACTAAAAAGTACTGCTCAAGACGTTCAACATATAACCTCCAATCGTCCTTCAGAATATCGAACTCAGCAATCTTGCCGACAGACATTTTTATTTTATTAATCCCGACAATCAACAAGCCTTATCTCGTAGTTTATCCTCGTCGCCACTGAACAATTCCTGTTGGGAGCAATCTGGATAGGGGAAATGATACACGTAGATGCGTACTGACACAAGTATAATCACTGAGGAGATCTGACACCATAAGTACCTTCAACACTTTTATATCAATAATCTCAATTTACCCACAATAACTTATTACATACATAACATACTTTAGTCTACTTTTACGACACCCACGGAAGGAGATGGGGTGGTTCTTATGCTTTACAAACTCTTTCATTTCATCATATCACCAAAGGACGTCCATTGCTGAATAAAGGCCTCCCCCATTGATTTTCACAACTGTGTCACCAGTTTGAGGGGGATTTCCCAGTTCTCACTACGCATTAGCAGGCGGCTTGGTAAGCGCAGAGTGGCTACTGTTCTGCAGAAGGGACGCTGTTGCCCATCCCTATGGTTCTGGGTCTTTGGTCGCCTTTTACGACATCGACGAGACGAGATGGAGTGGGGCGATATTTTTAATCCGGCCACGACACGGATTTCCAATTATTAACCAAAAAAGCTCAAAAGGTGTGTTGTTTACATCCAACTTTTCCTCAATAAAGCGTTTGTACTATAGTTAAAGTACAAGAAAGCCGCTGTCACCGAGGTTTTGTGCCATCATTTATATGCCTACAGGACCCCAATAAATAAATCGTACCTTTGTTTGACTTGTAAAGGCCGAACATCCAATTAAGCTCGAAACAAAGCTCCTCTTACAATCTCGTTATACAAAAAAAGTCGACCGAAAAAAGTCTCATTTAGCATTGTGAAAATGCTTATTCTAACTCCGTTAATTATCTGACGGGTCAATTGTGCGCATTTGTTTAATTAACACAGTTACCGCTGTTTTAGCGCTTGTGGTTGGGTATTTGCCCAGTTAAATATCGATGACTTTTGTTAACCGCTCACCGAATATGATCAAAATTAACATACAAAAAATACTTTTGAATTGAAACTAGCCACCTACGATAATTAGGAACTGCTAGAATTAAGCCGATTATACACCAAAAGGCCAGCAGCTGCTGCATATCTTTTGGCACTAATGATAATTTTACCATCGCCTGAAGATCGTTTCCAATTCCTATGAGTACTGTATTTTATTTATTTATCCATTATTATTATTCAACATACAACTTAAAGCCTAATGTGTCAGTAACAATGTAACTTATCCTATGTTAGTAGCTAATAACTAAAAGGAAGTTGGTCCGGTGGACTGGTGCCATACAAGCGGGTGGGGTTGGTGTTAGGGCTGCCACGCAGCCTACGCATTAGTGAGGAACTTTTTGCACCAGACAGCGTTAAAGCTATCAGTACACGCTTCAGCTAATATTTGCCGACGCTCTACTATATCGCGACATTCGTAACATACCCAGAGATCTGCTCATTATTATAAGCATGGTAATACTTTTGGAGATTACTGAACCACAGGGCCCCCGAGAACAGCAATGCGTTTAAGGTATACTGCCTAAAATAGTACGAGATTACTTTAACCGCACCGATACTGTTTATATATTGTACTATATTGCAATATTAGACGACTTCCGACAATTATAGTTGTAGTTTTTGGTGGCCGGTATTCCGTCTGGTGTCAGGTTAAGAATATAGCACCACTCCGTCTTCTCTAGTGGATGCCGGAAAAGGTGACTAAGGGACTCTATAACCAGAGGGATGGGCAGCAGCGTCCTGTTCTGTGGAACACTAGTCATACTGCGCTCACCAACCCACCTGCCAAGCGTAACAAGTACCGGCAAATCTCCCAAAAATAACGACACGATTGTAGAAAACTACAGAATGAAAGAAATGTTATTTTTACAGAAACAAACACAATTTAAACAACAATAAAATACAACCAAATTGGCCATACAGGTTTGTCCCAGCTACCTAGCTATATGGCTGCGCTGCGCTTTGATATCTCTCAAAGCATAGCATGGTGGTATAACGCAAAACATGCAAGCGTGCGATTGTATCGTGCGCATTGCACTACCCAGCTAGGGCAAATAGATAAAGAACAAAACGAATTAATAAAAATAAAAACCACATGTTCACTGGTGTTTACGTATACGGGAGTATGTGCACCACGTCTGTGCAATAAAAGGATGTAGCTCAGCATGAAGCTGCGATTTTGCGACGAGGCAACACCAACAGCGCTGGTTTTCAGTTATACACATTCGGTGCCATGTTGTCGTATTTCGGTACTGGCAGTGAAGTATATCGTATTATTGTTCACAGATCGCTATGGCGAATTAAACAATTAGTAAAAAAATGTGGGGGAGGCTTATGTTTAGCAGTGAACGTCTTTAGCTGATATGATGATGATGATGACCAGTTCATCTCCTCCCGTAAATGTCGTAAAAGGCAACTAAGAGACTTTAAACCAGAGGGATTGGAAGCACCTTTTGTGGAACCATAGCCATACTGCGCCCACAAACCCGCCTGCCAAGCGCAGGTACTAGTACTGCCAAATTCACTCCGAAATGTCAATTGTGAAAATCTATGGGGGAGGCTTTGTCCAGCAGTGGACGTCCTTTGGCTGATACGATGATGATGACGGTGCCCAAAGAAGTGTGATTGCAAAAAACAATACATGTTCAACAAAAATTCTGTGTGAAACCAAACACGCACTTTCACAGCATGTTTAGCCAACAATACTTACACATAAATCTAAATCACGGCCATTAGCGGCTAAAAGGAAACGTAAGAAAGGTCTCAATAAGTTTGAGTACCATAAGTAGTTACTGGCATGGACAGCGAGAAGTCGGGCGCAATTAGGAAGTTGGTCGGCCATCAATACCGGTTAGGGATACAGACAGAAACGGGACTTTGACTCGACAGATATTATTTTTATCTGGATTTTGTAGACGGAATATAGTTTCAACTTCTAGTAATTTTTTTACAACCTGATTTCGAGACTAGCGCGTTATTCGCCTGGTGGTAAGCGTGACGCCTGGACATCAAAATTATGAATGCTACCCAGGACTACTCCTTTTTTTAGTGGTTTTTTCCTAATAGGACCTTGGAATGTCCAGTGGAAATTCTACATGGAACTTCCTTCACCCCGGGGGAAGGATTGAGGGGTATGCCGGACTCCTACCGGCTAAAACCACTGGAGCGGTCATCTTCGGCACCGAAGGGGGGCTCCAGGTCCTCGTAAGATCACACTAGAGCCGCCCATTGGTGCCACGCCTTTAGGCACATTTTGGAAGGGATGACTGTAAAGCGGTCATCCGCTCTAGCCGAGGGAAGGCTACTGTAAAAAGGTCGCCCCCCAGGCACTTCTCGGGGAGGATTGTGAAGGATCCCCCCAAGCTTCCTAAGCGGACCTATCAAACCCATTGTACCATAACATTATTACATTAAACTCAATACAAATGATTAAAATTACTACCTAATATCATGCTACAACTAAACAATATCTATAGTTATTGAGAGAGTCGACGTATAGATTGTGGCGCAAGTTGGTATATGTAGTTGACTAGTCCTGCGTGGCACCACTTTCTTCACCCCAAGTTATTAGTTATTTTGTCTCTTGTGCCGAGTAACATCTCTAGCTACAGTACCATTCAACCGAAATACAGTAATGTTTCATCATCATCATTCATCATTTCGGCCACTGCTGGACACAGGCCTCCCCGAAAGATCACCACAATGACCGACATGGGTGTGTTGTGGGCTCATTGAGGGGTTTGCCATAATCGCCGTCTGCCAAGCGTGGTGATTATGGAAAAACCCACCAATGAACCCACAACACATCCATATTGATCGTTGTGGTATCTTTGGGGGAGGCCTGTGTCCAGGAGTGGACTTCATTCGGCCGAAATGAGAGACATAATAAATTAACTATTAGCTGCTACTCGTTACTTGTACAGTATGTGAACTAATTAAAATTCTCATAGGACTTTGTAGGTTTGGTTCTTTGTAACTAAATAAAACGCATTATTACGTATCAACATCTGTCTCTCTGCCAATTTTTACTTGAATCCGTTCAGCTTGACCATGATTAAGAGACAAAAGTCCAAACATATAAACTTTCAGAGTTATATAATTATTAAGATGTAGATTGACTAGTAGAGAATGCCTCATGTTATTAAGTCCGCTTTGTGTACCATCAATGTATGCAGAAGTTTAAATAAATAAATAATTGTGTGTATTGTGACAGCTTTCCTGCGCTCGATCGTCAGCAAGACGTTGCTACAAGTCAGCGCCACGCCACGCCGCTAACTGCGTTCGGCTTACAGTTTAAGTGACATCTTTTACGAACCATTGTAGTGGCTAAGAGAATTGTTTTCTGCGCCATGCGTCACTTGTTCGATTACTACACATATCTGGCATATTCTACAGCCACTTAGCCGACACTTTAATACCCTGTGACTACCCTGCAAATCCTATAAGTTTCCGCCATTTTTTCATTCGGACCAACGGAACCCTAAAAAGAGAATCCGATAAGGTTTAGCTAATTTTATTTTTGAAAATAACAAACATTGTTTGGCTTTTATTTTCTTTCTAATAGGTACTACCTAATTACGACAACAATACGACTACACTTACTAATAAGTCTGTTTTTCCGTATCCCATTACAAGACTGTTTTCTTATTTACAACCTTCTTTAAAGGTCCTAATTATTTCGAACTTACAAGAAATAAACACTTATCGGCAGGCACCCAGTGAATAATTAACTTGGATAAATTATTCACAAGTATTTGAGCAGTAACCAGATTATGTTAAAATTGAATTATTAATTTAATAATTAAAATATTGCGTTTCCTCCGTGATTTAATATGAAAACAGACTCGACTACGGGAAAATAAACTGATATTATATACACACCTGTTTTCCTCAAAGCGGTGCGTAGTTTTTTTTTAGGTATTTGATTGGTACTTCAAACGACTACTTGATAGTACATAGCAATGCAACGCATGGAAATAAGTGACCTAATGATTAATCGTGCGTTGCTGACCTTTTTTAATTCTCGTGGGGAAATATTCATGGACTTCTTCCGCCTTGGGAAGGGCGGAGGGGCATACCATACTCTTATCGGCTAAAACCCCACGGTGTCCTTCCACCTACCTCTGGCTGGGGGTGAGGTGTTAATCATTTCGGCTGAATGAATTCCACTGCTGGACACAGACCTCCCCCAAAAATCACCACAGCGACCGAATGGGTGTGTTGTGGGCACATTGGGGGGTTTTGTCATAATCGCCACGCTTGGCAGGTGGGTTGGCGCATATTGGGGGGTTTTGTCATAATCGCCACGCTTGGCAGGCGGGTTGGCGATTGCAGTTGAGTTGTTAATATACTCGAAGGACGCTGCTGCCCATCATCCGGCTAATTCCTTAGTCAACTTCTACGAGACCCACGGGAGGAGGTGGGGTGGTGGTATTCTGAGCCGGCACCACAGGGGCATAAATTGGCAATATTAACGTCCTAATCGTGATTTCTGTCATTAAATCAATTGTAAATTATATAATTAGTGTTAAAATAAGAATGTATTATTTTGATGAGGTGTTTATTCATTTTATATTATGAGATCGTTATTTGGGTAAATCGATTTGCAAAATTCTACTGGTTCATTGATTTACAATTTTATCGTTATCTGTTTTTCATGTAACACTATTTTTATAATAATAAACACTTTAAACATATAATCTTTACATATAATTCTTCTGTACGTGTGTATGTCACTGAACTACTCCTAATGGCTGGACCGATTTAGATGAAATCATGTGTGTATGTTTGAGTGGGTCTCTGGATGGTTTAGATTTATAATTGGACCCGGTAGGTAAGGACCTGTGCGAAGCTGGGGCGGGCAGCTGGTTTATTATATATTCCTATTACTATTGACTAAGCTATAATTATGTTCTGCCCTGAATAAATGTATTAATTTCTATCTCTCTTACGTGTATCGTGTTACAACCACGTTAGTTAAAAATACATCTCGTCAACGTCTGCGACGCACTTCTACATTTGCCCTTGGTTTTTACTAGAACAGTATCTGAGAATTGATGTAATCATATACTACTTGCTCGTAAAGTAATTGCAGCACAGACTTGACTCACCACGAGCGATGCTTCAAGCAAGATTACTACTGATAAGTGTGTACCATTCGTAACCAGCAATATGCATATACTATGAAAAATACAGTGATATTGATGATAAAATAATGAAAAATATTGGTCTAACGGTGCTTTACGTGGGAATTGTAAGTTAAGATAGATTATCGACGGTTTATCACTGATATCCAGAATTAAGAATAAAGCACCACTGCATGTCCTCCCGTGGACGTCGTAATAGGCGACTAATATACTCTAAGTCAGAGGGAGGGCCAGCAGTGTCCTTTATGTGGAACAGCAGCCATTCTGCGCTCCTCAAAATGAATTTTCACCTAATTTCCCCCAAAATTATTACATCATGATATCAGCCACGAGACATCCACTGCTGAACAAAGGCCTCCCCCATAGATATCCACAATTGTGTCGTAATTTTGGGGGGTCTCTGCCAGTACTCACCACGGTTGGCAGGCGGATTGTTGAGCACGGTATGGCTGCTGTTCAAAAGAAGAGACGCTGCTGCTCATCTCTCTGGTTACAAGTCCCTTAGTCACCTTTTACGATATACACGGGAGGAGATGGAGTGGTGCTATTCTTAATGCGGACACTACACGGACCGCTGAAATGGTGACACAATTGTGGAAATCTATGGCCTTTGTTCAGCAGTGGACTTCCTATGACTGATAATTAGATGATTATATTGGGGTAAGGAACAAGCCCAACAACAATAGATGGATTTTACTCCGCGTATTCAGAGCGTCTGCCACAAGACAACGAGTGAATAATGTGCAACATTCGTAACTTGCAGCGTGCACCTAGGAGCACACATTTTTCAGAAACAAGCAACAGTAAACTCGGAAATAGAGGAACGTAATTTATTGTGATTTGTCTTCCAGTTCTACTTAGAGTTTTATGCTTACCACACCAGACAAATGATGTCGAAACCTTAATAGCAACAATTTTATGGTATTTTTTTGTTTTGCTAATTCGTAGGTAACATTAAACAAAGTGATTATTGAACGGAATTTCAAGAGTTGCGTTGCTTGTTATCATTACTTATGAGATAAGAATACTTTTAACATATTGTGGTAAATTTTAACTATGATTCCTCATGTCGCTCTACTGCTTGTCATTCTAAGAGGGAGATGATCCTGTTGTCACCAAGCCAGTTGATTTCCACAGATATACCTCGACTCTAGCGCTCATGCTGGCAGTATTTATTAATAGATTGTACGATATGTTCGCTGTCTGTGTGTACCATCTCTAAGGCAGTTAAAAAACCGGACGAAGTGCGAGTTGAACTCGCGTAGAGAGGGTTCCGAAATTGCTGAAAATATTGTTTATTGTTGAATTCGGTCTTGTGTAACTTATCCCAAGAACAAACCTAACATCGTAGTTGAAAACTATGTTTTCTCATACATTCCAACCGCAATCGTAAGTTTGTACGTACTACAACGAAATATTTACGATGGTATCTTAAGACCACCACTTCTTACAGGTTTTCCTGTAATTAAAAAGTAGGTAAAGAGCTATTACCTATATTTTCAAAATTTAAGGCTCAGTAGTTCCGGAGACAAGGCTCAGAATAGTAAATTTTCGTCTATTTCCTTAAATAAATTTAAAACTATATATACATTTTAAGATTATATTCTTTCCTACTCCTCCTCCTTTTCCTTTTCTGATTAATTTCGGTGCGGGTTCCAAGACAGTTATTCATTTCTCTGGGACACACCGACCTTCATTGATCGGTGTTCTTTTCGGTGGTCGCCATTGTAGATCCTGGCATACAGGAGTTGCTGGGGTTAGGAACGTGTGGCGGGCTTGTCCCAATTAAAAAAATACATTTGAGACCCGCAATACCAGCCCTTTCATTTCATATGTTATTATATATATAATACGGTACAGTTTATTTATTTATTGTATTCTTTATTGTACACCAGTTATTAAAAAGTACAATAAAAAGTAACACTTTGAATATAGAGTAAAATGGGCGGCCTTATCGCACACGGCGATTGCAGTTTGTAAACATTTATTCATTAATTTTGTATATTACCCCCCAAAAGTGACCCCCATATTCAAAATTCATTTGTTTACGATACATGTCCGTGTTTGAGTGACCGAAATCCGAAATTTCAACTGAATCGGTCCAGGAGATTCCGAGTAAATTGGCTGTGACAGACGGACAGACAGACAGACACACGAGTGATCCTATAAGGGTTAAGCTGACAGTACCTACTACTGATAAGAAAAACGATTCGTTTTTAGATGTAAGCATAGAAACTATTGATTTACCGATCAGCTCATTCATAGGCCGCGCGGCTGATGAAGTAGTAAGTTAAGCACCGCTTACATGGAAAGCGACATAATGCCTACGCAAGCCTACTTTTTTGCGACTCCTACGCAAACCTTCTCTTCTGCGATGACGCCTACTTAGCCGACACTTTATAAGCATGCTTATATCAATATTTAATTTACTTCTTATTATAAATCTGTTGGACAAAAAATTCCGCTTCTAATGATGCGAAAAATGACAGTAGGTTTTCTCGAATAATGTCGCCGGGTTATCTTAAGTTGGTTGATTTATATTTTGAGGGATCAAGCTGTTACTTTTTTTTATGACAAGGCTTGCCCTCGTGGTTTACACCGCTATCCCACGAAATCTATATTTTTTTGGAATCAAAATTAGTATTTTTTTCTCTCAGGCCAATAAACTCTCTCTGTGCTAACAATCACAACGTTTCGTTGCTCCGTAGCTGCGTGAAAAAACGACAAACTAATATACCTACCCATTTTTGCATTTGTAATATTAGTAGGAATGAATATACCTAAATGAATACTTCAGAAAATCCAAATAACTTTGTTTGCAATTTGAGAAACGCATTGGATTAGTTCCGTACCACCGCTCACCATTCCCACGGTGAGCCGAGTTCTAAACCTAATTTTCTGTTCTATAGTTCTGTTATGTTCTCAGACCGATAACTATCTGTTGAGGATATTCACAAGACCGCTGAGACTTGTACAACTCTCCGAGTTCAACTTCATCTAATATTAAGATTATTTGTACTACATAGTAGTTTTACTTACTAAAATCTAAAGAACATGAATTTTGGTAGATAAAGTGTCAAATTTAAATTAATAATATCAAAATAAAATGTGAGAATAAAAATGTACCCAATAAAAACAAAACGGAGTTCTTTAAAAAATAAACTAAGTACTTTTACAGGTATTTTCTCCCTGATACTGACGAGAACTTTTATCAAGGTACATAGTTACGTACTTTAATTACTCAAACGTAAAGTTAGTTTTAGTCTAAAAGAAAATCATAAATTATATTTAAGAGAGAAGAAAATTAAAAACGTATAGACGCTAAATCAATATGAATTTATTGTTTTGACATCAACTTCGTAATCATATCATCCCGTTAGTATGGAATTCACACAGACCTCTAATTTATTGGTTTTTTATTAGTTTTTATTACTTTAGGAGGGTGAACTGGCGTGTTGCGTGTGTGGCTGGATTAAGAACATAGCACCACTCCATCTCCCGTGGACGTCGTGAATGGCGACTATGGGTCTGCAGATCAGAGGGATCTGAGCAGCAGCGTTCTATCTGTGGAACAGTAGCAATTCTGCGCTCACCATCTCGCTTACCAAGCGTGGTGAGTACTTGCAATTTCCCTCCAAAGTGACGACACATGACTTGTATCCGGCCGTCTTAAGGGTGAGGCTTATGTTCAGCGGTGTACGTTTTTTGGCTGACATGATGATAAAACAAGCGAGGTTACTCCCTGAATGATCACCGCCACCAATAAACATCCGCAACATGAGTCGCCGCTGTGTTAGATGGACAGCAGAATTCTCCAGTGTTCTCACTAATCTGCCTGCCAAGCGTGGTTATGGCAATGTTCCCCATGACTGCTCATTGTAGAGATCATCGGGAGGCCCATTAACAGAGTCGCTAGTGATGGTACAACCTCTGGTCTGACATTATATAAAGCAGTGCTTCGCTAAATCCGCGTTGAATATAGACTTATCGTCACCTGTCGTTGACACCAAGTTAAGTTTAATAAGAAATTATAAAAAATAATCGTTAAATATTGTTGAACATCATATCTCTACGATGTTTAATGTGTTAAATTCGAAACCAACCATTTATTATTATACTAGGTACTGTTACGCTGGGACAGGTACTACTAGGCTACGTCCAGCAGTGGACCGATGTAGACTGATGATTGATTCATAACCGGGATTATATTACGTAAATTGAGCACAATACGGAAATGATGCCAACCTGTTTATCTTGGAAAAACACGATTAGTGAAATAGATTATGATTTGATGATTTATGAATTATGAAAATAGATTTTACTTACTAGTTTAGATAATGAAACCATTTTTTGCAGTGTAATAACATATATAGTCTATATTTTTTTAAATTTAGTAAGTAGGTACAGTTCGAATTTCGAGCGGCACGGTTGGTGCAATGTCTAAGCAATTGGCTTTGTGCGCAATTGTGTAATAATTGTATGATGTACACACAGTTGTTTCGGGTCTGGATGTTTGTGCATGTCAAATTTATATCTGTAAACTGTACCCGCAAAACCGAAGAAATAATAGTGAGGCGCAGATTCATACAATACAAAAGTAATTAATGATATATCAATGAGGCTGAAAAAAGTACTCCAGAAAAAAACATTTCAGTTAAACAAATTGAAATCGTAACATACAAAGGAACCGTACGAACGATATGTGTTATAAAAACATTTCAATTTCACGTCACGAAAAATATTGTATTTTTAATAATACATATACAAACACGAGGGATTTGTTCGATTCCGCTTGGACTCTCGAAATCGGAGCAAACCGGTGCAGTGGTACGGAAGACAAATAAGGATGAAATGAGTGTTTAACCTAACCCTCGCACGCTCCGGTGGGCACGAGCCTCTGATTAGAGGCCGCTGGACCATCCTTTTATTTGGTCGACCCTCAACGTGGCCGGAGGCAGCCTGCAGCCAAACCTTTGATTACAGCCTTACGAACGACGGAACCTCTCGTGGCATTGAAGTATTACCTCAGTACGTGCATAAATTGGTACTTTGTCATAAAGTATTTCAAGAAAATTGGTTTGTGGAGTATAATTCTTTAAGCGCGCTAAAATTGGGAGCTGAGCGCCCATACCGTCATGAAATTCCTATAGTCAAACTATAGTTAGCCGTCAAATATGTTTAATGAGAGCAAATATATAGTATTACATGCGTATATGGATAGAGCCTATTAAGTTGAACAAATTTCCAGTTATAAAGACGTGTCATCCTAATGCGAGAATTACGTGTGATAAAAAGAGAAAGCACTAACCGTTCGCGCATGTCTTTAATCGTTGCGCGCCTACAGCTGTATTTACCTGAAACCATCTGGTTAACACACGACGTTACTTTTGTATGAAACGGTGACATTCGATTATTTTGCTGTAACAAATGCTATACACATCTCTTTCTTTCATATGATGTTGCGCATGTGCTCGTAAGAGGTGGTAATAGATTTTTTGTTTATGCTTAATACTATCCGTTTATAGACTGAGATTAGCATTGGGAGCTGCGCGCGCATACCAACATAAATATCAGAAAGTTTGGAGTACGTATGCAGTTGGCCGCCAAAGATATTTAAAAGTGCTTATTTACATATTTTACTAAATAATCATTGCTTTTTTTAAATATTTACTAGTTTATACCTAAATATTTATATTTGATACATTGCCGGTGCCGTGTGGTGCCGGCTACGAAAAGCACCAACCCATCTCATCCCGTGGGTGTCATCAAAGGCGACTAAGGGATTAGCCGGAGGATGGGCAGCAGCGTCCTTCGAATACATTGACAACTCAACTGCGAATGCCAACCCGCCTGCCAAGCGTGGCACGTGATAACGGCAAACCCCCAATGAGCCCACAACACACCGATGTCGGTCGTGATGGTGAACTTTGAGGGAGGCCTGTGTCCAGCAGTGGACTTTATTCGGCCCAAAAGATGAAATTTTTTACTGTATTAAAGTATATTATTCTGTGATTTTAAGATAGAATAGAAAACTTTTTTATTCAACACACGACATAGTTGACAGCACGTATAATTATAGATAACAAAACAAAAACAAAAATGAGTCTTCTAAAATTAGTGCGCTGACGCACATGCCCATGCCGAAGGGGTTACCAACTCAGCATGTGCTGGGCGGAACACCCAGCGCTGGTTTTCAATTGCCAACCCGCATTGACACACGGACGAAGGTAAGTAATAATTAATGATAAGTAAATAAATATTCTTGCTATAATATTAATAGTAATAATTTATAATGTAAATAAATACCAATATTGATATTTCATAAACATATATAATAATGTCTTAGGTTTTCGCGATTGTCACTCATAATAAAACACTTTTAAACGGATTATATTTTATACGAAATAAAAAAATATTATTCTAAACGTCAGGAATAACAAAAATCTATAATATACGCGATATAATCCGTTTAAAAGTGTTTTATTATAAACATATATAAATTAAGTCGCAACCACTAATAGATTGAGTATTCGTTTCCGGTACAGGCGACGTGAAGCGGTTGTCACTTATTATTTGTAATTTGTAATAATTTATTTCTTTTATACTTAGCCTAGGTTTACAATTTGATAACAAGTACATTTATTATGATGCGTTAAAAATAACAATTCTGTAATCAAACTATGGTAGGTATTTGTAATTTGTTGGCTAGTTTTATGACAAACATATTAGTCAACTACCCTCCGTACTAGTTGTAAACTGTATGACGGCAGAGTAGTGCGGCCATTGTTGTCGTCGCCTCACATAGTATAAGCAAACTAAACAGATAAACAGACTGCTGTGTTTATGATAACATTGTTTAGTTTAGGTGATATTATAACTTAATTACGGTTTTATTTCTCTGATTGTTATAATCGTTAATTACTCGATGTTAAATAATGTATAGTCATAAATATATATTTAACAGATGATATCTTGTTTAAATACTATAAGCTTGCAAACCAATAGGAAAGTAGGTATAATTATTAGATATTTGGAACTCAACACTTATAAACATTATACACTTTAAAGTACGAAAAATAAAACAGTTGCAAAATAGTAAAATATTCTTTAGAGTTCTTCAGTTTCAAACAACACTTATTAATAATTTCTCTGTTGAATCATAGTCCATATTTAGAAGATATTTATCTAATATTTTTTTGCATACAAAGTTATTGCATTTTGCTATAGATTCAGAGAGGTTAATTCGATTATATATAAAGGGTCCTAGGTAGGGAAAGAACTTTTGTGCAAAACTTGTTCTACAGAATGGAACAGTATAAACAGTAAATTTTCGTCTTTTGTTAAATAGTTGAATCGGTTTCGTGTGTTGTTTAAGTATCATTGTTTTAATAAATAATTGCCTTATAGTAAGTACCGAGTATTCTTTATACAAGTCTGTGGTAGGATACCTAAACTTTTTAAAATTAATTATTTTTATAATTGCTCGCTGTGCTCTTTCAACTTTAATTAGTTGAGTTTTTGGTCCACCTCCCCATGCAACTATACCATATGTTGCAATGGTTTGACACAATGCATAGTAAACTGACTTTACTGTATTACAATCTATATGCCTTATTTTTTTAAATAGTGTTGTTAATTTTCGTAAGCGTGTAGTAAGATTATTAATATGAACTTTCCAGTTAAGATTTTGATCAATTAAGATACCGAGATATTTTATTGAAGAGACAGAAGTAATCACATGACAACTACAGTTGGAGATGTTTGAGTCACATACATGTGCTTTTAAAGTAAGACTATTTTCCATAGGCTGGTCGTTATTTCTTATCGAAAAGGTTATAAATTTTGTCTTGGACAAGTTTAATGTTAAAGTATTTCTGTGTAACCATTCCATAATAGTTGATAATCCTCTGTCAGCAACATTTTTAACACTGTCCCATGTAGCACCACGAAATATAACCACTGTGTCATCTGCAAAAGTTATAATTTCTGCTCTTTTTAATTTTAGATTACACAGATCATTGATGTAGATAAGAAAGAGGCTTGGACCTAGTACGGAGCCCTGTGGCACGCCAAAGCAAATGGTGGCACTATCGCTTATTAGATCATCGATTTTTACTGCCTGACTTCTATTTGAAAGGTAATCAGTGAAAAGCTCAAGCGGTACACCTCTTATTCCCACATGCTCAAGCTTAATAAGCAGGTTAGGGACAGAGACAGTGTCAAAAGCTTTTGTCATATCTAGAAAGAGTCCTAAGCATTTGTGTTTTTTATCTAAGTTGTCACTTATATGGCTGACAAGATGTTCAATAGCATCAGATGTAGATTTTTTCTCTCTGAAACCATATTGATTACAAGACAGAAATTTTTGAGATTCTAGGTAATTAAGTAAGCGACTGTTAATCAATTTTTCTACTATTTTGGATAAACAGGGGAGTAGAGCGATTGGTCTATAATTGGAGACACTGTCTCTGTCACCTGATTTATAGACAGGAACAACTATTGCTTTCTTCAATACAGTCGGGAAAACTCCTCTTTCAAGACAGATATTACATATGTGAGTAACTGGTTTAATAAATATATCTATGGCCTGCTTCATAAACACAGACGAAATGCCATCCCATCCGGTTGAGGCTGAGTTTTTGAGTGAAAGTACAATTTTACGTATTTCTTGTTCGCAAGTTGGAAGGAGCATAAGAGATGATTGAGGAGCATTACTTGAACAAGATAACACAGGCTTATCTGAAACGATTGGATATTTACTCTGTATATTGTTAGCTAAATGTTGGCCTATATTAACAAAGTAGGTATTAATATAATTAAGAGATTCAAGTTGACTAGATTTAACGTTAAGTAGTTCATTTGGTTTTTTAGTATTGGTGTCTAGGTTACAAATATTCTTTATTATATTCCAGGTCTTTTTTATGTCTTTTTTGTTTTCATTAATCTGTTTCCTTTCAAACATCTGTTTAAGTTTTTTTAGTAATCCGTTACAATAATTTCTATATCTATGATATGATATTTTAAGGGCTTGATCGTCTGTTTTTTGTCTGAGCTGTTTATGCAACTTGTCTCTAAATTTGATGCACCGTAACATACCAGGAGTTACCCATGGTTTAATGGTTCGTTTTCGATTAGGCACTTTATGTTTAGTAGTAAATGTATCAAGTGTATTTTTTACTGTAGTTAAAAAATTATACGTTGCTGAATTAGGATCATTATCACATGTGATTCCACTCCAGTCAATATTATTCAATACAAATAAAGCTCCCTTATAATCAGTACGTTTAAAGTACTTGTTTTGCGATGTCTTAAAAGAAGTGGAATCAAATACAGATATTACAAGGGTACAATGATCTGTAACTGTAGTTTTGCAAACAATACAATTGCTTTTAAGTGTTGATTTGGCAAAGAAATGGTCCAAAGAGTTGTCTCCACGAGTAGGATACGTATGGCCTGCTAGAAGTCCATGCATTGCTAATAGATTTAAATAATTATTTGATTTCTGATCATCGTTCCCCTCTGTAATATCAATATTAATATCACCAGTTAGAATAATGTCTTTGTATTTTTTAAGATCTGACAACAGTTTATCAAGAGATGTAATAAAATTTTCAATAGATGAGAAAGACGGTGATCTATAAATACAGAGTATGGCATGTTCTTTATTTATATCGACAACCAAACAGTCGGCGTCATCCAAAAGGGGTTCATGGACAGTTAGGTTTAGAGTATTTTTTGCATAAACAGTGACACCACTATTTTGGTTAATGTGATTCTGAGTTTGATAGCTGGTATAATCCCGTAGGATAGGAAGTCCAGATACATTAGGTAACCAACATTCAGTCAGAATAATAAGATCGAAATCTATTTTCAGTCTAGATAAAAGTATTTCAAAATCTTCAAAATTCTTGTTGAGACTTCTAATATTTTGCACAATCATTTTAATTCCCATTTGAGAAGCATTAAGAAGTTTTTTACAGTTTTCCGGATTATCAACCAAGCATGAAACGCCCACGTTGATTTTTTCGTCAACGTCGGCAATAATGTGATCCAAATTATCAACCATGGTCATCGCTAGTATTTAAGCCATTGAATTTGAATATACTTGGTTGATATCGATAAGGTAACGATGCAAAATAAAACCCCGTGTTGGAAAAGATCAACGAAATAGTGTTGTGTTCGATGTAAACTCTAAAGAATGTAAAAGTTAAATAAAAAGGGAACAAAAGCGTTAAGCATAAATCAGAGCTGAATAGCTCAATAGAACAACATAAAACAGGATACATAATATATATATCTCTAACGCACAAATTGATAAAAAATTTCGATACCAAAGACATGCAGTAAAGGAATAATAAAGTAATCAATTGTAGTCATGCCTTAGTAAAATTAGATATAAGTTGATCAAGCTGGAAGTGAGTTTTGACATGTATAGCTGACTGCCCATCTTTTTCGCGCAGCAGAATTTTACCCTCAGAAATCCAAACATATTTGTATTTACCAGATTTTACTTGTTGTCTTGCGGAGAAGTATAATTTTCTACTTGCAGCTGTTAATGAATCAGAAACATAAATGGGTATTTTTTCAGTTCCAAGTTTCAGCAGTTCACAATTTATCTTATCTGGCGAATGTTTATTGAAATCTTTCACTGCGTTTAGAACTTTCTTCTTCAAATCAGATTCTTTATATTCAACAATTATTTTATTTAATCCAAATTTAGCTTTGTAGATTTTTTTAATATAGCTCTGGTCAAAGGGCACTTTGACAGCATTATGTAGGTTTTTTACTACTTCTTCAATTTTTTTATTTGATGATTCAGGAACATTGCTGATTTCCATAATGTTCATGCGCTGAATTCTATTAATCTCTTCCAATTCTTTTTCCAAGAGATCAATTCTTTTAGATGCTTCAGATTGAGCCACTATCAAAGTATCCTGCTTTACTTTCAATTCATCGATTCGTTTCGTACTGTCCTGCAGGAGATTTTTAATTTCCTCGCCCTGTTTCTTTGATTCCAAAATTGTAGCAATCAGTTCCTTATGTTTGGTATCTTGTTGTTCAGTCCACAATGCAAACATATTCATTAAATCAGATTGTAGTTCAGAATAGTCATGAGTCTGTTTACGTTTCCTCGTCGATATGAAATTCAAGGATTCTTCAGTTAAATTCGGCTGAGAAGAACTCTTTCCCGTAGGTGAAGACATCTTAAGATCTCTTTTTCTTGCGTATACTATGCAATTTTTGTGACGTTAGCGTAGGTTTCCAGTTGATGTTATCTTTCCGCTGAGGTGAAAACAGTTTTAAAATCAAGGAGTTAAAGTGTATTTTTGTTTATAAATGAGTTTATTAAAATCGTAGATTTTATTATATTAACCAATAACACGTCCGTTCTCAACAGCGACTTGCGAAAGTATCATTTGTGATTTGACTACTACAGGTTTGTTCGTACTTGGTTTTCTTCCCAACTTACTAAGTAACATTCATATTGTGTATTGTCGTCAAATGTTCAAATTCAATAGATCATATCGAATTGTGGATGAAATATAGATATACAGATATACAACGCAGGGGCTTATGCAGTAAACAGCGTACCTACCCACTACCAGACAAAGGATTATCTGTATAATAAATTAAATTAAGTATTAATTAGATAAATTATTAAATCAATAAATTAGGCATTAATAGATTTTAAACAATAAAATAATAATAAATATAATTATATAAATATTTGTCAGGATTCATCATTTCGGCCGAATGAAACTGCTCTGCTGTCCACTGCTGGACACAGGCCTCCCGCAAAGATCACCACAACGACCGATATGGATGTGTTGCGGGTTCACTGGGGGGCCTTGGCATAATCGCCACGCTTGGCAGACGGGTTGGCGATCGCAGTTGATTAAGTTAATGTACTCGAAGGACGCAGCTGCCATCCTCCGGCTAATCCCTTAGTCGACTTTTACGACACCCACGGGAGGAGATGGGGTGGTGGTATTCTGAGCCGGCACCACACGGCAATATTAATTGTCAGTATTAATATTATCAAATTCAATTTGAGAGGTAAGAATAAATATTTTCAACTTGGTTCGAAATGCTTTTAAATATTTAGCTTTTGGATAGTATCGTGGCTATTCGCGCACTGATTATTTTTGTTTTTTATTTATAAAAGCGTCGCCCCACGCTGGAATGTCTCCTGTGTCGTGGGGGGGTTTACAGACATGAATTCCACATACAATAAACCCAGACCCGGAACAAATACCTGCAGATCATACAAAATATTTGTTCCGTGTGGGACCCACCCACGACCCGGAGCGCAGCAGCCGACTGTATCAGCCACTGCACCAACCGTGCTGCCAATATCAATAAAGCATTGACCGTGCTCACGTGACCGTATATACTATAATTATAAATATATGTGCTACTATTATTTTAATACAATTTTGTTCATAATCAAACATTTATTAATTGACTTTAATATCTTTCTTCGAACATTTTGTCGTTTTTCTTACTTACATAAAATACAGGCATGCGTAACAATAATAAAAAAAATACGGGTTGCACTCCGGGAGCGCCGACAGAAGTAAAAAACTTATTTTTTTTTATCTAGACGCGTTCGCAGTTTGCTATATGCACACACTATAGCTGCGTCTCGTAACGGTGTCGCGAGTCCAGAGATTTTATCTCATCTAAAAACATGCGTACCGCGCTAAAAGATTTCACTTCAAAAATAGTTACCCCAAGGAAGTATAACTTCTAACGTGTATACGTAAGTACACAAATCGTTGGCAAAGAAATACAATGTAAGTATATGTTACAAATAAAATATATAAACAATATAACTAAAGATAAAACTTATATATACATATAAATAAAAAACATACACAAAATGTATGCCCTAAATAACTAACAATAAATAAAAACCCTAAAAAAAGGAGACATTTGGTCAAAGTACTCCTCCCTATCGCTGTCAGCCGGTAATGTTCCCAGAAGACTGGCAGCATTGCCACGTTGAATGGCAATGCTTATTCTTTCGCCAAAGAAAAGGCCAGCCCTCTGATCACGCAGTGACCAACCGTCTAGCTATGTCTTTGAAAAGTAGTATATGTTTATTATACGTTAAAAATTCAGTACGTCGAGTATACGAGATCACGAAAGCTCCTTGATAAGAGGATCCTTACTATCCTTTTATTTGGATGACCCTTAAGCGTTGCCTGGGGCGATCTGTTAAAGAGGCTGATTGCGGAGCAAAAAGTTCATGGAACGTGTGACCGAAGACGACGATGCTCTCAATATTGGTCATCTTTTC
The DNA here is from genome assembly GCA_947459985.1 of Diloba caeruleocephala. Taxonomy (NCBI): domain Eukaryota; kingdom Metazoa; phylum Arthropoda; class Insecta; order Lepidoptera; family Noctuidae; genus Diloba; species Diloba caeruleocephala. The sequence goes on along the minus strand of OX381611.1, from coordinate 1,404,152 downwards.
CTACTAAAATGAAGACTCAGATACACAATTTTGTTCGTACTATAATTTAATTAACGCTGAAAATGTTGACCGTGTGTGGTTGAGATTGGACGGGAAGAATAGCCACTATTATGGATTAGCCAGAAGATAGGCCGCAGCGTCACATTTACAACTCAACTGCGATCGCCAACCTGTCAAGCGTAGCAATGATGGGAAAACCCCGAAATAAGATTAGTACACAAAACAAACCCAAACTGTTCGTCATTCGTTATTTTGCGGAGACATGTCCAGCAGTGGACGTCATTCGGCTGAAATAGTGGAATAGTTAGCAGATAGATCCATCGACCACAGATGAAAAGTGTCCAAAAGTATTTGAAATGATTATACCTGGTTTTATTTATAGCGTTGTTTTGAATAAATATTTTTGTTATATTACTAGCTGTACCCCGTGGTTTCACCCTCCGTTCAATTAAAAAATACGTGTGGCACTCGGGGACTGCCGCGGTAAAGCTATTGCATAGCATTTTGTATCAACCTATGCAATTATAATTATTTATTTATTTTATTTATGCAGTATTTCTTTTTCTTTGATATTAATTCAAGTTACACTTTTTGAGCGTGGTGACCGATAAGAAAACAATTTTTTTTCTTTTATTAAATGTAGCTCTTTACGCTTTTCTTCTCTATAAAACGAAAATATCTAGGTATAAATAATAGGTATAAATAATTAGGTATAAATAGTGTAATGACACACCAAAACAAAATTATTCATTTAAAAAAAAATAACGATATTAAGAAGTGATTATCGAATTTCGCGCGATGTACATTTGTATAGATATAATATCATATATACTTTCTCTGCGCGGCATTCATGTGCATTATCTATACACCAAAAACAAAGGTACTGAATAGTACACGTGCTTGGTTCGATGGCTTCTGTTATATACATAATGAAGAAGGAATTTATTTATATATATATATATATATATACATTTTTTTTCGTTACGGAATTTCTGGATTCGGTCCCCGCGCTCAAGGCCCTCGATAGAAGCTATGCAATAGCTTAAAAAGAAATCAGATTATTTATTAATAACTTAGTGTACTTCGCCAAAATGCTTAATCATATTTTCGTGTGGAATCAATGGTTTTTGGTATATACTGGTTTTTGCTGCGTCACAGTTTGAATCTTCTCGGTAATTCTCGATTCTTTTCGGGCGCGTCGTATTACCCGCCCCCGCTATATACGCTCCTAAGTATTAAAGCGTGATATTAAATGATAGTGATATAACCATCCTCAAGAAAGGGGCTATCAAACAAAAAAAATGTTTCTAATCCAAGATAGTTCCAGAAATATCCGCGTTCAAATAAAACACTTCTACAGATTTATTATATAGATAACTAAGTACTGTTTCGACTCCAGCATAACAATACAAACGCCGCAACCACTTCGTAATTAATAAAGATAAAATAAACTGAAGCGGCAGAAGTCTAGACGGCTCGAATTCCTATAGTATCGGCATTATACATGCCCAAAGCGTCGTGTGCCAGCGGCTGGACTAATTACAAGGCCAGTAATTGACTGCCTATAGACACTGGCACTTGTCTGTTATCTACCCACTTCAGACGGAGTTTAGGTTTATATAGCTCTCTGAATATCTGAAAGTATTTCTGGATTACTTATTGACCGAGCTTAAATTGTAAGTCTACCTTCTTATCTATCATTACAATATCTGTATCCGTAACTCAACAGGCAATGAGTGGGGCACAAAGCATAGAAAACCATAGAAAACTAATGGCCGTTAGGGCAGAAAGGTTTTCGAGTGGAGATCACGCACCAGAAAATGCAGCGTGGGACGACCTCTAATGAGATGGACAGATGACGTGGTGAAGGTCACTGGGAGTCGTTAAATGCGGGTGGCATATAACCGGTCGTTGTGAATATCAGAGGCCTTTGTTCAGCAGTGGACGTCCTTTGTCCGATATGATGTAACTCGTATTTTTGGTTAGTGATAAAGAAAAAGATATTTATATACGGTTTGTTAATGTTACTATGAATTTTAATTATGAAATATCTACAGACTACAAGTAACTAGTATGCATATATAAACTTATGATATAACTTGTGTAGTATTTGTGAGGTAGCGGAAAGGTTTTCCTAATGAATGCAGACATCATAAATCAGTGTCACCACTCCAGGTCGCCCTCGCCAAGTTATTTACTTTTACACTAGACTTATTTTAAATCTTTTGGGAGCACTTAGAGAAGTGCTCGCAAAGTTTAGGAAATAAGGACAGCATAAAATAAATTGAAGAACGTAAACTAATACCAAACAGTCAGTTAATAGAGCTGTAAATGATTATGATAATTCTTGGTCTTCTTTTGTATGGTTAGTGGCCAACACAAGGTTGGTCAGAGTTGTTCAAACCGCCCAACGCCTCCGACTTGGCTTAACGACTGCCGCCTAACGACAACAAGTGGAATTGACGATATTTTGTGTCCTTCGAACGACGGAGACGCTCAGTTCAAATACGCGGTAACTCATCCATAGACTGGCCGCTCCAAGCGTTGCTTAATCTCACAGATCGCGTACCGATCAATGAGTGTAATTATCTAGGAGCACCTCTTATGATTTTCACTATGCTCTACAAGACTCATTTGATAAAGATTTTGATGTTAGGTGAAGCACGTTTACGCAAAGCAAATCCTAGTCGATAGAATGGCAAAACAAGTTATGTCTAAAGAAGAGCTTTGTATATTAATTTTATGTGATTGATGCGAAAAACTGTGTTGTATTGTCAAGTATATCCAATGTATTCAATTTCCTATCGCAAACGTCAACGTGATATTCGGTATAAAACTAAAATTATATGTTTATTATAAAGATACGTTTGAAAAACTAAAACCCGGCCAAGGAAAAGCACATAAGATTCCTCTTAGTCGAAGGTCGAGAATCTTTACTATTTTGCTTCTTGTATCACGGTCGGGCCTTCGACTACGAGACCCGTGCCCAGCAGTGGGACAGTAATTGACTGATTATATAAGTGTATATGTGAGGGAATACAGATTGAAACCCCAAGGCATCAGCTAGTACAACAGGGTGGTAGGTAGTGGTACGTAGACGGAGGCTTATTTATTTATTTATTTAAACTTTTATGTACATTGAGTATACATAAGGCGGACTTAATGCCATGAGGCATTCTCGACCAGTCAACCTTTGGGTTAAACAAAGCACTTCGAAAGAAGTATAAAAGCAAAGCTATATTTAATGTTAAAAAAGACTGAACTAAAAATAGGAATACATACATATACTAATATAAAAATAGATACTATATTATATTACATAATTATAAATAGTTAAATAGAATACATATAAATATCTGATATAAATATTAACTCAATGAATGCTTATGAACCCGGAATGAGGGCCATTTTATCGAATTCACATTCAATTACATAACTTTTGAATTTTCATCATATAGTTTTAATTGGAGAACGAAATTATGTGCGCATTGTATTTATATTGTTATATCAAAGAGTTTTCAGGAGAGAAAATATGAAGTCTTAGTTAAAATTACGTTGATTTTGATGACTTGATTTTTCTGGACATGTGGCTTCCCTGGAACCTTATTGACATTTTATTCATCATCTTTTTTTTTTATTTCGGCCAAATTAAATCCACTGCTGGACACAGACCTCCCCCAAAGATCACCACAAGGACTGATATGGTGTGTTGTGTGCTCATTGAGGGGTCCTGCCATAATCGCCACGCTTGGCAGATGGGTTGGCGATCGCAGTTGAGTTGTTAATGTACTTGAAGGACGCTGCTGCCCATCCTCCAGTTAATCCCTTAGTCCACTGTTACGACACCCACGGCATGAAATGGAGTGGTGGCATTCTGAGCCGGCACCACACAGCAAGTTTATCTATTAATTAATCTAAATTACTATGAATGTCGGTACAATGCTTGTTAGAATTTATAACTATTTATAAATATATGTTAAATATGTCATTTTTGACATGTTAATGTATTGAGTTTGACATTGTTTATAGTTTTTGTGGCTATAATTTCCTACATTGTGATAATTTAAGAACTTGTTGACTTGTATCAGTGTAACTGTTCTCAATTTCCGATTGTGTATTACAGAAGTAATCGTGTGTTTATTATTGTGTATATGTATTTCACGTATAGTCCATTTTGTTTTCACTATCCTGCCGTGTTAAAATGTTATATCACTTTTTTTAAATGGCGTCTATGGATATTTTTTAGCTCTTCTCCATAGCACTGACTTTTCCGAACCATGTATCTTAACTGTGGACTTTTATTAAGTGGCTTTTAGGGTTTATGACATAAAAACTTTGAGTTTGAGCTTAAACTCGTGAGCTTGTTGATATTCACTGCTAAACATGAGCCTCTCAATGGCAACTACACTAAACGATCTTAGGGGGGGATACTGCCGTAATCACCACGCTTGGTAGCGGGCTGGTGATTTTTTATTAGTACGGGGAGTTATGCTGCTGCCGATCCTCTTGATATCAGGCATTAATCGCCTTTTCAATAACTATGAGTGGTGAAAGGAGATCTATTTTCGTTCTAGTTTATTCTATTGAATAAATCATTAGTGATCACACACATGATCTCACCTTATTTTAATGGCACTGTTGGCGCAGAGGCTTAGCGATTGGCTTTCTTCTCTAAGTGTTGCGAGTCCTATCCCCGCACAGAACAAATATTAGTATAATCTACAAATAGTTATTTTGTGCGTGTTAGATTTATGTCTGTAAGCTGTAACCACGATATATTAACGAGAGAATGGTTCATAAAAATAATACATTGAACAATGATGCGGTCTCGATGATGCACGCTTGTCGGGAACAAACATGTTCACTCGTGACTTATTATACTTCATTATTACATCATGTAATCCGATAACATCCGATGGGTTAAACCTGGTACCTTAGACGTCACTACAAACAAATTCAACTACCTATTTACTAAAGAAAAGATAAACATTAGGTATACAGTCCATGCTTTGCCACCAGCAAAATTTTATCTCACTCCGTCACAGAGATACGCTGAGACAGCGACTAAGCGTTCGGATCGCAAACGAAATTCACTTCAGCAGTTTTATTTGTATGTATGGGACGCTGACGAATGCATTTGTATAAGTGAAAATGCGGTGTTTTATTCAGTTGTAATTTAATTATGACTGTGTAGGCACTCGTAAGTAACCTCATGGTCACTCAGCTATACTTAGTATTTCTTTACGAGATCAAATTAGAAATTAGGAGATCCGTAGAAGAACCAAAGTTTCCGACATAGTTGAAAACATTAGTAAGCTAAAGTGTTAATGGACGGGCACATTGCTCCTAGAACTGATGGCTATTGGGGCCACAGGGTTCCCAAGTGGAGACGACGCGCCGGAAAATGAAGCGTGAGATGGCCTCCAATGAGATGGATGGACGACCTGGTGAGGGTCACTAGAAGTTGTTGCGAGCCGTTGTAGAAATCTATGGGGGAGCCCTTCGTTCAGCAGTGGACGTCCTTTGGCTGGCTGATATGATGACGATGATGATGATGATGATGGTTGGCATAGTAGTTAAACGGTTCGTTTTCTGTGCTGCTCGTGGGTTCAATCGGTGATCTGATCTAATCTAGTGGTATTCCTATTATGCCGAAAAAAATAATATCCCGCCTTTTTTATGCCATGCAGAAATCAGCGTCACTATATCAGCCAAAAGACTGCTGAACATAGGGCTCCCCGTAGATTTCGATCGTTTACATCGCCCGGCAACGGTCGGCGGGAGAAGCGACCGTCGCGCCATTCATAATAATTGAAATGCTACGCGTTCACAGGCGTAATGAACCAGCGGCGGTTTCATAAAACTGTGTAGAGAAAAATAAATCAATTTTCTTTCTTCTTTCAGATGTGACGAGTGTGATGTGGTTTGTGACTGATTTTGAAAATTCGTTAAATAATGATATTTCGCGGGGAAATTGCCAGCTTACCACACTTTGCAGGCAAGTTGGTGGGCGTAAAATAACTACGTTAACTTAGAAGGGACGCTGCTGGTCATCCTTGCGGTTTAGATTTCCTTAGTCGCCTTTAACAACATCCACGGGGGAGTGGATGTCATAAAGGGTGACTGTGAGTGGTGCTATATTCTTAATCCGACCAGCTCACGTATAATTGAAAGATAACGGTAGTACATTATTAAAATTTTACAATCTTAATTTAAATATTAATAGTTTACATATTTATATCTGTAATCTCACACATACAAACACCCGGACCTGGAACAACTGTAGGACATACAAATATTTTGTTCCTTGCGGGGATCAAACCCGCGACACGTAGCGGAGAAAGCCAATCGCTTAACCACTGCGCCAACCATGAAGTCTTTATACGACAATTATATTGTAATTCCAAACCACCAAGCATACAATAATAAAAGATACAAACGTCAACAAAACTCTGTATTATTAAGCTGCGGCGTTGAATTTCGTGTGATTTATTAAAATTAACTCGTTATACGACGCGGACGTCCTCGGAATAAAAAACATATAAATGGCGGCCGATTAATCAGCTCCCTTTTGGTATTACATCTGAATTTGTAATAACCACCCGGTTGTTGTAAATGTTCCCGCAAAACTGTTAATTAGAATATAAAGTTTAATATTAACTTTATTTATTCATCTGGGAAACGAACGGTGAATATCAATGCTTTGAATTAACAGCTAGTTGGAATTTAAGGGATAATCAATTTTTAGAGGCCTCTAGTTTGAATTTTCTCTGTATTTCCTTTGCTGGTTATGTAGTTTTGGGTCATAAACTTATAATAAAACATTATAATATACGTTAACGTGCTGTTTTAAATGAAATGTATCAGTACCCCTAGTACAAGTTTCTTTTTAAGATCGAAACTTAATAGTAAAGTACACCTTTACCGCGCTCTGCGCTGCGATTGGCCCGATCCAAACTCTTCAACTAATCGTAGCGCCGAACGCGGAAAACGGGCAGTTTACTATTACGTTAAGATTTCAAAAAGAAACTCGTACTAGAGGTAAAGAATGCAAATTGAGTTAAAAAAATAATCTTATAAACGTTGCCCAATATTAGGATTTCTCCTGTATCGTACACATAAATTCTACACACAATACACTTAGACTCAGAACAACTACCTGCAGATCATACAAAAATATGCTCCGTGCGGGAAACGAACCGGAGCGCGGCAGCCGACTGTATCAGCCACTGCACCAACCATTCCGTCAAATCACTCTGTTAAGTTCGATTTATCAGTGTGGTTCCCGGCAAAGAATAGGCCTCCCCTATCCAACCACGGGTATCAGGTGACTAAGGGTTGATATCAAGTGGCGGGGCAAAAGTATCATCCCTTGTGCTAATAAAAACAAACTGTGACTACCAATCCATCTGCCAAGTTTTTTTCTATGAGGTTATACGAGCATGAAGACAGACTACCTGCTGAAGGTCGCTGGGAGTCATTGGATGCGGGCTGCATGTTACCGCTCGTTGTGGAAATCTGAGGGGAGGTCTTTGTTCAGCTGCCTGACGCCAATTCTCGTTGGATATTGAGGGTGTCAAAAATATCTTCAATAAAATCACACCGAATAAAAATTATTATGTTCAAATACGTCAGTATAATTATCTAAAATCCTTCTCTGTTTGTGCGCTAATTGGTATCGACAGGATCCCGATAATTGAATCTGGGTGACAAATTAGGTGGGATGAAAACGTGCGGGGAGGACCTCGCTCGCCCGCCAACGGGCGGCGGGGGACGCGACCGTCGCGCCATTCATAATTATTGAAATGCTACGCGGTCATAAGCGTAGCGAATCAGCGGTGGTTTCATCAAATTTGTAGTATTTACCGATTTATTTATTTATATTTATTAGCCGTGTGGTGCCGGCTACGAATAGCACCAACCCATCTCATCCCGTGGATGTCGTAAAAGGCGACTATGGGATTAGCCGGAGGATGTCCTTTGAGTACATTAACAACTCAATTGACGACCGCCAACCCGCCTGCCAAGCGTAGCGATTATGGCGAAACCCCCCAATGATTACACAAATCCAGATAGCTCGGTGTGGTGATCTTTGGGGGAGGCCTGTGTTAAGCAGTGAACTTTATTCGGCCGACATGATGATGATGATGACATTTATATTTATATACACTTTATTGTACAGCAAAAAAAGTTTAGAATTAAGTAAAATTACAATATGCGGCTTTATCACTATCTGTATCACTTCCAGGCAACCTTAGGATGGAAAATGGTAGATAGAAGTATATGATGAAAGGGACTATGCCAGTGATGGACAGAAAAAGTGAAATATTGGCCGATAAGCAGTACCTTATTTATTTTATTTATGCCCAGTGGAAATTATTAATGAACTTCCACTTCATGAAAATCCACTGGATTGGTCATCGAAGGGGAGCTCCAGGTCGTCGTAAGATACTACAGCCACCCATTGATGCCACGCCTTTAGGCACATCTCCGCTAAGCAGTACCTAGTATTTAAAGTTAAGATAGACATTACTTTACCGGTTAGCAGGGCGCTGTAGCTAGTGGAATTACTGAGCGTGAGAGACTAAATATCTTATGTGTACTCTAAGGGTGACGAACATAGTGTAGAGCATCCAGGACTAAACCTAGGTAGCATTAGAATCATTATGGGCACCCGTGGAACTAACAGATGTGAAGAGTTTGATGTGAAGTAGCAATACCACATTGTCAGTAAATTGTTGATATTATTACATTATTAAGTTTGACTTTACCTTGGATACAAGTTCAATTATAACAGTTAGTTATAGTTTTTCGTGTGGTGTCCGGATTAAGAATATAGCACCACTCCATCTCCTGCCGTGGATGTCGTAAAAAGCTAAGCTAAGGGAATCTAAACCAGAGGGATGGGCAGCAGCGTAACTTCTGTGAAACGGTAGCCATACTGTGCTCACCAACCCGCCTGCCAAGCGTGGTGAGTATTGGCAAATACCCCCCAAAATGATGACACAGTTGTGAACATCTATGGGGGAGGCCTTTGTTCAGTAGTGGACGTATAAATGGCCGATATGATGATAGCTTTTCGCATCATTTAACAAATGATTAATAAATTTATTAAATTCGAGTTTACCGTAACCTTGTGCCCGTGAACGCTTGCAACACCGGCAGTACTTATCAGTCAGGCATTACCGACGCTGGAAGAATCTCCTCACGCTCTTTCTGAAAACCTCGGTGGGGAGCTGATTCTATAAACTTAGCATGCGTGGGAGGAAGTTCCTCTGAAACCGTTCGGTTCGAGACCATTTTACCTCTAGAGTATTCGGATGAACTCGCCGCCGATGGTGAGAGGTGCCATGATAGAAAGTAGTCGTTACATCGAACTATTCTTTGAAACGCTGTCCTTCTTTGGTGCAAGCGGCAAAGTTTCTCTTTAGACCCCCTAAGTTAGAATACTTGTGAACTTGGGATCGTCAACAATCCTAACTGCACGTCACCGGTATCCATCTTGATATAACATTTCCTGATACAGATCGTGAAACATTAAAAAATAACTATGATGGATTAAAACTATTCAGTAATGAAGTTTCACTATACACCTTGTTTACACCCCTTACTGTTGAAACACGTGTAACGTAATAGTTTTCTAATAAATATTCTATTAATAACTCAGCACAAATACCTATAAGCCGAAAACAAACAATTGGTTTGGGCTAATTTCGTGAACAATTGACGCGAACATTTGGCACGAGGCGACAAAAAGTCGCCGCTATCTCCGGTGGCCGACTGTTTTTGCTGAGCAGCTACTTACCGCCTTTGTTAGCCGCCCATCGGATGGAAGCCCGCGATAAATGCCGCCTAAGAAAAATATGCGCCGGTTTTTGTGGCTCGGCGAATGGATCTGGGTAATGCGACGCCGAATCGCAGATATCATCTTTTTTGTGAAGACGCACCTGGGATATCTGGTTTTTTGTCTGAATAGGGATGGGGAGTCCCGTTGATTGATGGTGTGAGGACCGACGTCAAATGTGTGCGTACTTATTTACGTATTACGGCTTGAGAGGAATAAATTGCTGGAAAGAATCGTAGCGATATAATAGTAATTTACAGATTTTTATGTTATTGCGGTTGCGTAAATTTTCAGTTACAGTTTTTCCGGCGCTCGTAACTAGTGACGATAAGCAATGCCGCGGTAAGTTTATGGGTGGGTAACTGCAGAGTGGTATTTGAACTGAGAATTTCCATGCTTCGGAGGGCACGTAAAATCGTCGGGCCCAGTTGTTGTCATTAGACGGCAGTCGTTAAGACAAGTCGGAGGCGTTTGGTTGTTGAACAGCTCTGACACAAGGTTGGCCACTGACCACACGGAAAGAAGAAGATTGCAGTTTAGTGCAAGTTACTATTTTGTTATAGTATTAGATAGTTGACCAGAAGTGAGGAGATCCGTAGAAGAACTAAAGTTGTCGACATAGCTGAAGGGATTAGTAAACTGAAGTGGCAATGGGCAGGGCACATTGCTCGTAGAACGAATGGCCGCTGGGGCACAAAGGTTCTAGAATGGAGACCGCGCACCGGAAAACGCGGCGTGGGACGACCTCCAACGAGGTGGACAGACGACTTGGTGAAGGTCGCAGGGAGTCGTTGGATGCGGGTGACATGTGACCGCTCGTTGTGGAAATCTATGGGGGAGGCCTTTGTTCAGCAGTGGACGTCCTTTGGCTGATATGATGATGACGACTAGCTGGTCAGACAAACTGAACCTCAGAATAAATAATATATCCGTGTGATGTCCAGATTAAGAATATAGCATCAATCGATCTCCACCCGCCTATGTTGAAAAAGGCGACTAAATGACTCTTAACCAGGGGGATGTGCAGCAACGTCCCTTTTGTAGAACATCAGCTATACTGCACTACCAACCTGCCTACAAGCCTGGTGAGTACTGGCAAATACCCCTAAAATGACGACACATTTGCTGTGGAAAAATGGGAGGGATTTCTTCAGCAATGGACGTCCTTGGTCCTTTAACTTATGATGATGATGAACTAAAATATCTTCTGAACTGCAAATAACCTTACAACTAGGAGCAGAACCAATAGGGATTAAAAAATAATAATCGATGATAAGTGGTGTCCGTTGAACGATAGAAAAGTTTTGTGTTACTGTTTCTACTGCTTCAACGCATATACGGTTTATAGTCTACCGATTTTCTAGTTGAATATTGAACGGCACACATTAGTGCATAGAGAATAGATGACGACGTCAAACTATGAATCGTCCGGTGAACGACGACAACTAGGAACGCTGTTCAGTCTATGAAATAAACTACTCGTAAATTCAACTGATTTATGAACTAGTTCACCGTCAACGATAAACTGTTTCGTTGCGTCGACGATAAACACGTCCACGACCCACCACTATCAATAACATTAGATATCATCGCTGAAAAAAAAGTGTTGCCTTCACTAAAACATTTTAATTTAAAATACATTAATTAGACATCACGGTTGGCGCAGTGGCTAGGCGATTAGCTTTCTGTGTTTTCTGTCTTACGGGTTAGCGATGGCAAGACGCGTTATAGGGAAGCGCTGGAGAGGCGGCATGGCACCCTTACCTTCCGGATGATTCAAGTAATCTCGAAACATGGCTGTTTCGGGAAGTATCAGCATCGAATAGACCGCGAAAGGACGCTCGGTTATTCTCACTGCGGTGACTGCCCGGAGGACACGACGCAGCACATGTTAAAGGAGTGCCCAGCTTTGGCAACGCAGCGCCGTGATCTCATCGCGGCGGCCGAATAGGGGTAACCTCTCGCTTCCGGCCATGGTCCAGTCCATCGTACAGAGCGAAAGTCACGTGGAGTGGGGTGCTGTCACCTCATTTTGCGAGGACGTAAAGGAGGTGGCACAGTGGGGACAAGAGGTGACCACCTCTAATCCCCACCGCAGAAGACACACTGGGCGTGGACACTGGAGGAGGGCACTGAACGATCTCCAACCACCATGAGAAGCGGTCTATGGCGTACAGAAACAGGCCCATGATGGCGGTGCACAGAGACGGGGCCTTCAACCTTTAAGTTAAATTCTGTGGAAGACGGTAACACACCACTCACAAGATTGGCCCCCCAGATAGTCACCACTACAGGAGACAGGGAGCAATACCACTGTGAGAGGCTCACGTTGTCGAAAGTTACGGCACCGGTTTCACCATCGTGCGTCTCGAAGACTCCGAACGAGTTTTCCTATAATTACGCCGTTAAGACACATTCAATGCCAAGATATAGCTCTGGCCCCCACTCTGATCGACCAACTAAGACAATCCAGAGTTCAGAGTCCTGTGGGCCCTCTTGAGGTCTCCTGCGGCCAGTCAATGAAAGCAAGTCGGAGACTAGGACTAGGTCCCGACTGACTGACTCTTTGGGGCTTTAGGACTCACACACAGCTTACCAGAAGCTGCCTTGCTAACCTTTTTTTATTACTATTCCGTAACATACATAACATATTAAGCCCAGTACTGTCCCACCGGTGGGCACGGGCGTCTTCTCACGATGTGAAAGGTTAGGCCTTAGTCCACCACGGTGGCCTACTGTGGGTTTTGGAGCACTCGTAGTGGTTCCGGTTTCCTCTCGATGATTTTCCTTCACAGTTAACGCAAGTGATAATCATATTCTGATCCGCCTATGAATCTGAAAAGTCAGAGGTGCGGGCCGGGATCGAATCCAGACCCTCCTGTATGAAAGGCTAGCGTTCAACTGCGGTTCAACAAGCGGCTATCACTGATATTATTATTAAGTTCAGGGTTTCCTATGACCGTGATAGCCTATATCTTTAAAAATCTGTATATTTAATACACAGATATTGACAAGCTAACTAAAGTAAAATGTACGTTAAAACGATAACTCAATATATAGACTAGAGCTACCGATGTAAACATTAAAATATTCCAACATTATATAAAACCTACAGTAACAACGTTTCCGAGCACAAAGACCTTAATGTGTATATTGCATTCAAAGTTTGATGTGCGGCGAGCGCCGCAAGCATTGCCGTCTAGATAGATTGTGAATATAATCTGAATATTTGCATTCCAATTAAAACAAACTGCATGTGAATTTTTAAAAGCCTCCCAACATTTTGGAGCAGCTTTGCTTTAATGAAAATTTTTCATCTTGATGTCAATTGTCGTTAATGCAATTATATCCATACCTAAACACTTACATGCATTTTATTCATATTTTTGGTGAGCTCGTTTCATTTTCTTTTAAACTAAGACAACGCATCACAGATCATCACAGGTTATTTATTTGGTAAAACTACGCGTCACCATTTCTTATACCAGAGATAAATTAGCTTACAGACTAATAACCCATGTAAGCTATTCCTTAAGCTCTCCAACTATAAAAATAATTGACATGTAAACAACAATCAAACAGATTTCTGTATCAAACCACTTAAATATAAATATGATTCAATGACATACAGTTTTAAGGTTTAATACTCATTTACTTACATGAGTAAACAAATGCATTAGGTACATTTTCTCTTCTGCCCTGGTTGGGACCGGGGCAGTTACTTGCGGTCAGCGCAATATGTTGTCATATTGCAAAGGTTTAGGCAAAAGGGTTTTACAGTCGGCCGCCTGCTTGACACCAAACCTTGATATCCTATGCCCCGGGACCCACGGGATGCGCTGGGCTAGCCCTACTTATGACCGGAGCTATACGGTATTTCAAATGCAATAAATAATATAAAATAAATAAATAAAATAAACGTTAGCGTCAGGCACACGGGAAGTAAATACAACCATTGGATCATTTATTTATTTATGCTTATTGTACAAGTGTACAAAGGCGGTCTTAATGCCCTGGGCATTTTCTACCGGAAAACCTATTTAATAAAACTCTTACCTAAATTTAATGAAACTCTTTCACAATGTGGCCCTTACATGCTTTTTCGATATCCCTGTGTATTGTACCGTTGTGTCCTTGATAAACGATCGAGTTATTTTTGTAATTAGTTCTAGTTACATCCATAAATATTGCACAAAGCATACAATTCTAAGTTTGCCATTAGGAATTCAGAGAAACGTACAGATTTCATCACGCAGCGTTCAAAGGAACTCTAAAAACAAACGGTATTACCAACTAGCTGTTGTAAAAACCGTTGAAACTCCTGTTGAAATTCACCCACCACCCTTAGCCTTCCTCCACCCCTCTACTCTACTCAAAGGATTATCGCCCATAAAACAAACTCGAGCACTTTACAGCACTTTAAAATTATAATTTAGTTTTTCCACTGATTATATTACTGAACGGATTTTTTGGCTAAATATTTTGTAGTTAAATTCCATTTTTGAATAGTTATCCGAAAAGATTGTGTTTAACTAAAATATGAACCTCCCTCAATTATTCCAATTACTGGCCAGAGAAGTCGCTGCCGCTGATGTATTGCTGATTCATCAACAGCCCATAGCAGTCCACTGCTGGACATAGGCCTCTCCAAAGTCAACGCACTAAGCATGATCCTCGGCTTTTTTCATCCAGTTCATGCCAGCCACCTTGCGAAGATCGTCACTCCACCGAGCCTGTTGCTGATTAAGAGGATTTAAATTGTCCAAGGTTGCCACCCTTCAGGGCAGACTGTGCACTTTACTCTTGAAGGCCCCCATATCGTATCTCTTCCATTTTATAGGTTCTGGTTTTCATCTCACATCGTACAAAATTGCTACTTCACGCTGGTATTCTGTGACGGCGCGGTGCTTCCCCTGTCGAGACAGCCCATTGTCGAGCTCTAGTCAACTAGCTAGCTGAAAGCTTGGCTCTTCCACGCAAAATTTTAACAACGCTCGGACAATAACTCATTACAAACTTTCCTATATATTCCATATTTGCAGACTCTTGCAAAAGATTATACGACGCCTCGCAAAGCCATTAGCGTTCTTTTTGTCATCAAGAACCCTAATTATTGAAGCTAAGTACGAACACATTTATCCACGTAAACAATCATCCATATGTACTTCTTTGTTATGTAAAATTCTTGTAGATACCCTTTGTACGTATAAATAGGAATTTCGACTAATAATTTACTAACAGGAATACCCGATTGCTTCTTGCTTGACCTGAGAATCAAAGGCAGGGCTTTACGATCGACAGCCGCCCTTTCGATCACCAGACCAATGAAACGTTTGCTGCAGTCGTCGTCAACAATATCGCAATGCCTCAAAACGAAAATCTTTAACCACTGTGTGATACCACAACCAGTGATGATAAATAGAACAGAAACATGGTAGAAACGCTCATAAGAAAGCTCAAGGTCACACAGTGAGCTATGGAGAGAGCTATGCTTAGTATTTTTCTACGAGATCGAATCAGAAATGAGGATAACCGTAGAAGAACTAAAGTTGCCGACATAGCTGATAAGATTAGTAAACTGAAGTGGCAATGGGCGGGGCACACAGCTGGTAGAACTGATTGCCGTTGGTGCAAAATAGTTCTCGAGTGGAGACCGCGCACCAGAAAACGCAGCGTGGGACGACCCTCAACGAGGTGGGGACAGATGACCTGGTGAAGGTCGCTGGGAGTCATTGGATGAGGGTAACATGTAACCGCTCGTTGTGGAAATCTAAGGGGAAGGCCTTTGTTCAGCAGTGGACGTCTTGTGGCTGATATTACGATGATGATGATGAATACGAAAGGTTTCCATTTGTTACTAGAATCTAATTAAAATAAGTATGTACAGTGAGTATGCCGTGTGGTGCCGGCTGCAAAAAGCACCAATCCATGTCATCCCGTGGGTGTCGTAAAAGGCGACTATGGGATTCGCTGGAGGTTGAGATGCAGTGTACTTCGAGTACATTAACAACTCAACTGCGATCTCCAACCCACCTGCCAAGCATGGCAATGACAAAACCCCAATGAGCACACGACACACACATATAGGTCGTTGTGGTGATCTTTGGTGGAGGCCTGTGTCCAGCAATGGACTTTATTCGGTCGAAATAATGATGTACAGTGAACAACGTGTGGAAGAGTAAGACATTTCACCGTCACATTCTGTAAACATCGTAATAGCGAAGTCTGGTGTCAGCTATCATGCAGTACCAGTCTAGTGCCCTTCAAAACAAATAATTCAATTTTGATAGGTACTCACAGTCTGCCCCTTCGACCCCGAAGCGAAAAGTCAGTTGAACATTCTTAACCGTGAGCCTATTACTCTCGAATATGAAAATATAATTAATTTAAATCGTTGAAAGCGTTCAGAGTACTCTCAATAGTGCAGTCATGGTCTGGCATTGAGTGGTAATATAAGTAATCGGCTGCCAACCAGTCTTTTATTGAAGTCTATACACCAACTACGTCTACTTTTTCATGCCAGTTCGTTTGTGTGATTTTGGTTTTCATTGGTAAGTCTGTTTTAATATATGCCATGATATAAATTTGCACTTCGTATGATGTTGCAATATTTTTTGCTGATTTTTTTTTAAAACCTTGCCCCACACTTGGATTTCTCCTGTGTCATGGGTTTTACATGGCGTTTACAGACATAAATTCCACACACAATACACCCAGACCCGGAACAAATACCTGCAGATCATACAAATATTTGATCCGTGCGGGAATCGAACCCGAGACTTGGAGCGCAGCAGCCGACTGTATCAGCCACTGCACCAAATGTGCCGCCAATTTGATTGAGCCAGGTTGAGCTACACAGTGCTGGTTGTCAAGGATGGTCATCTCAAAACTAATATGGCCGTTGCTTCAAAAGAATATTTAATAATATGATGTCTAGACTGACGACGGACGCCTAGAGCAATATGTTTTTATTTTTCAATCGTTGACAAGACGAGTATTTCATTCGCCTGGTGGTAAGCATCGAGCCTGTTCGTAGTAATTGTCCTGCTACCCAGGACTAGTACGCACCACACTGCGCTCGTTACCTCGAGACATTAGTTATATAACTAACTAAATAGTCACCTATATATCCAGTAGTTTTACTTGCTGAATGCCAATATTTTTAAGTTAAACTACTGCTTGCCATCACAATATCGGGCACTGAGATGGTACCCACCTAACCGGACTTATGCAATGAGAGGCCTACCACCGGAGAGAAGTGTGTTTGTTTTTGCGTTTCGTCAAGTGTTAGGGTAGTATATTGATTAAGATACGCTGTGGCGCCGTCAAGACAACTCATATTAGACGATATTTTAAGTTTAATAAATTATAATTCGCCCAGTGACTTTAATGAAACGACATGAATGCGTCGTGACAAATCTTTGCTATGAAAAGACTCGAATTCATTTTGTGGGCCTTTTTTTTTTTTTTTTATTGATCCGGTGGAAATACCTCATGTACTTCCTTCGCCCTGGGAAAAGGCGAAGGGGCATGCCGGACTCCTACCGGCTAAAACCACCGGAGTGATCATCGTCGGCACCGAAGGGAGGCTCCAGGAACTCGAAAGATCTCCATCTAGAGCCACCCGTTGGTGCCACGCCTTTAGGCACATCTCGGAGGGGATGACTGTAAAGCGGTCATCCCCTCCAGTGGAGGGAAAGCGACTGTAAAGAAGCCGCCCCCCCAGGCATCTCTCGAGGGGATTGTAAGATTCCCCCGAAGCCACACTATGCACTGCGCACACAGCGGTACGTGTGGTCACATGCACACCGCTATCTTCCCGGGGGTCGCTCGGTATGAGCGCGCAGATTTCCCAATAAGCGCGCTCGCGACCCCCAAGGCCCCCCCTGTCATATAAAGACGACAGGGGGCTCAGGCGTGTTGGACACGGGCACCGCGGCGGTTGTTACCCCGGGTCCGTGTCCTCCTCCTCCGAGCGGGATCGGCCCTCTCCCAATCCCGCTCTGCGACCTCCTTCTGGAGCATTACGCTCTCACAGAAGGAGACCACAGCACTCCAATTTTCATGCTCTGCCAGCATAGCCGACACTACTGCTGGCAAAGAGAGATCTTGCCCGATCCGATCGACCAGGATCCGCCGCTCGGCAGTCCACGCAGGGCACTCTCCGAGCGTGTGCTGTGCGGTATCCTGATCGTCTCCACAGTGGTGGCACTGTGCCGTGACCTCGCGTCCTATCCTGTGCAAGTACGCACCGAAACAACCGTGTCCGGTGAATACCTGCGTCAGGCGGAATGTGACGCGCTCGCTCATTTGGAGCCAGGCTCCGAAGAGCGGCAAGACAGCCTCGACGACGCGCTTTTGCGCGTACTGTGGCAGCATGAGCCGCTCGCGCCATAGCTCGAGTGCACGCCGCCGAGCCTGCCGCCTCAAGATTTCGAGCGCCCCTGAAGGCACGCCTTCACCGCTCTGGCGGAGGGAGCGTGTTTGGTGATACACCCACGCATCCATCTCCGCCAAGATATCAAAAGGCGGAAAGCGCGCCAACAGAGTTGCCGCCTCAAAGGACACCGTTCGGTATCCTCGTGCGATCCGTATAGCCACTCTACGCTGCAGACCGTTGATCTTAGTTTTGCAGCGCTGGACGCCCGAAAGTCGAGATGACCAAACAGGCGCCCCTTAGAGGGCCACAGACCGCACGACTCCCCCGTAGAGGCGGCGAACTTCTTCCCTAGGTCCCCCGAGATTGGGTAGCAGTCGATGCAAAGCACCCACTATCCTTTCGACCCGGGGGACAAGACGCTCGAAGTGCTCTTCGAAGCCCCAGCGACTGTCCAGGGTGAGCCCTAGGTACTTTATGTACCCGCCCACCCCGATTCGCGCGTCACCAACGCGTATCCACGAACTGGGAGGCTCCCTGCTCCGCGGCAGTTTGTGGAACCATAGCGCCTCGGTTTTTTGAGGCGCTATCCGCAAACCCAGAACGTGGATTTCGGCCACGACAATTGCCACCGCTTGCTCGGCAAGCCGGATGGTTCCCTCGAAGGACTCCCCGCCGGCCAACACAAGAGTGTCATCGGCGTAACAGACTAAGCTGACGCCCACGGGGAGAACGACACGCAAGACCGTATCGTAAGCGAGGTTCCACAAGAGGGGACCGAGAACCGACCCCTGTGGAACCCTCATTTTGTGGGCCTAAAAAAAAAACAAAAAAAAAAAAATTCTTTCTTTTCGTGGTAGAACTTAGATGTGGAGTAGTTCGTTACTGTCCATAAACGGGTTTGCGTAAGACCCTTTGATCATAACGCCAATGACCCCTTAGGTATGATCATCGTACACATCGTACACAATAAGCAGTCATTAGGTTAATTACCATTGATGATGGCCGGTGGGGAAAACGTTGTCAAATGGAGAGCACACCGGAAAAGGCAACGTGGGACGACCTCCGTCGAGATAGATCGATGACCTAGTGAAGGCCGCTGAGAGTCTCTAGATGCGGGCGGCATGAACCGCTCGTAGTGGAAGCCTTTGTTCAGCAGTCGACGTGCTTCGGCTGATATGATGATGATGTTAATTGCCAAATCACGACGCTCGGCAGGCAGATCGGTGGTCACAACTACAGAGCTGCTGCAGAACCTCTGAATAAACCTTTATTTTCTATTTACGACACCCGTATTTGAAGAGTGGGTAGTATATAGTAATCTGGACCTCAAACCGGGTAGTTCCGTGCTTCATAAATGAGTGAATCGATATTAATTTTGTGATAAAACTGTGATATTATTAGGTTAGTATCACTTTCAATTATTATAACTAATCCAACGCTATTAACTAACAATAGACAATATTCTTCAATACATTGTACCGTATAGCACTCAGTGCTGATATGACAGCGTATTTCAATAGTCGTTAACGTCGCCTTTAGATAATGCTAAGCACAGCAACATTCATATTACGTAGATAGCATCGACACTGACGCGGGAACGGACTTGGGATGCAGGGGTTACTGTAACTTTTTTTATAAACAATTTTTGCTCTTTCGAACATTATGCACCATTAACACGGCTAAACATAATCGTGTGGCAAATATTTTACATTAACTTTAATCCACTAACAATTCTCATTAACAAAGACAAAAAAGGATAGACAAATCCATCCCTGTGTGCGTTCGATGGCGGTGTGTCTCGCAAGTAACTTAATCCGCAGAGATATGGCGGAACTGCGGACGGTGCTTTACCAACGGTGGATTTGCTATCTTCACTGGAATATATAGAGATTTTCCCAATTACCCCCAAAGAGTCCTCTCTGCTGGCTTAGAGAACCTTCACTGAAAGACGAATACCTTTTCAAAGCAACACGTTTGTAGAGGATTTCCAAATTGCAACTGTAGTCTATACTTAGCAAGCCAAATTTGGTCTTATGGAAATCCTCTGTAGTACCAGTTAATACCTAGGTACCCGTAGGAATGTAGAAAGATTTATAGCGTGGATGCAAAAACTGTGATATAGCGCTGTCACGGAGGGACGCAGAGCACTAGTGTTATTGTTTGTTTGGAATTTGATACTGACAAAGGTTTGAGTGTTTACCGTAAAATAGTTTTAGAATTATAGTCACCGTTTAGTTTCTAGTTTATGTGCTGTGTTTTGAATAAGTCCGATTTTGCCATGACCGCCATAAAATACGAATAAGCAAATAAATTTGATTAACAGATCACGTGGCTCTGTTTGCAAAAAATAGAATATTTCCGGAATGTTAAATACCTTTCTAATATAATTGGAGATTATATGTAAAAAACATAGGGTTCTCGCCGCGGTGACCTTTAATATCCCCTTATAGTAACCACTGACCCAGCAAGACTGTACTAATTGTACTCTTGTCTTTTTCGAATGAATGCTTCACTGGAACTGCCGACGGGAACTCACTACCTAGACGCGACGGCTGCCCGGACACGACGGCTGCCACGGCTGGCTCGCTCTTCCAGCCGCCGCTCCGGTTCCCCACCACTCGAATGCCACGCCATAGCGGCAGTGTTGTCAGCCGAAATACTGGGTCGCTAACACTACGACCTTTTTGAAACTTCTATTAGATTTTCCCAAATTTCATCAAAATTGATTCATATGTTTATCCTCGATGACGTGACAAAAGGTCGGACAAACGAACAGACATACTCGCAAGTTACGTCATACTTTTCAAAACTAGATTCTAAGCTTCTAATGTAACTAATGGAAAAGGGTAAGCAGAATTTCAAACTAATTTAGTGAGAGTGGCTGCCCTAGCCGGCAATCACTGCCTCTTTAACCAAATAAATTAATGATCAATCAAGCAAATAAGAGGTATATTCATCTATTAGCAAAATGTAAAAAGTTTGTTTACTAAAAGTAGTATTGCTAAGTGATACATTCGGCAAATGAATACGTTATGAAATGTGAATATGTAAATGATATATTTATGAATAGTTTGTTAGCTTTTACTTATTTCAGTCCTAATATTTAATAATAAATAGGTACTTTAACGCGTATGTTTGCATGTCACAGTTGCTGTTTTGACCAATAGTCGTTCAGTACACTTATAATCTTGTTCAGACGTTCAATCTAGCGTTCAGCTAATTGTGATTTGACACGCCGACATACGCATTCTGACTTTGGCGCTTGACGAGTAAAGACTGAGAGTTGAAGTATAATCGAGAAGAACAAATAAAGTAATCATCTGAAGAACGCATGCATTCTCATTTTCTGACCTCTCAAAAGTGTGTCTAGTGTACCTTTGTGAACAGGTTTTGTCAAACGGCGGGCACCCGTTCGATCACTCTAATAGAATTGAGGCCATTTTATAACAAATAAGTACCTACTCGTTTGTCCGTGTGGTGTTCGGATTAAGAATATAGCACCACTCCATGTACTTGTTGTAAAAGGCGACTAAGGCACTCTAAGGAGAGGGATGGACAGCAGTGCCTCTTCTTTGGAACAGCAGCTATACTGTGCTCGCCAACCCACCTGCCTTTATGGTGAGTACCTACTGGAAAATTCCCCCCAAAATGATGACACAATAGTTGAAATCTATGGGGGAGGCCTTTGTTCAGCAGTGGATGTCTTATGGCTGCTATGATGATGATGATGATGACCTACTCGTTTTCGCTAACTGTAGTAAATATAGCTTTGGATAATTATTGTCATTTTATATACTACCTACTGCTATCAAAATATACACACATTACACCATTTAGGGTCGCATAATCAGTGTGGGAGTACAATGCAGTACTACATACTCACACATATGACGTGTTAGAATCCGTCCTTCAGTCTTCTCACATGGTTTTCGCAAAATAGATAAGAAGAAGCACACCATATTTACCTGTTTTGAACTCTGTTTTCTCTTTCTCTAACCAAGAGAAGCCATCAAAACTAGAAGATCTGGTTGTTTGCATTACGGCGAAGTGGCAATGCAACGAAGCGCTGGCTGGCCACCCAACATATTCGTGCATTGATTTATGTAGTTAACTGACTCCTTCTTCATTAGTGGTGACGCTTCTCACTATTTTCGCACGCGGACCAAGTTATGAGATCATGGAGAGCTGAAGAAACGATGAACACTGAGTACCTTGAAACACTGCTCTCAAATCAGATCACAAGAATTCTGAACAACTTTTTATTACATTCGCGACATTTATACAATCGCCTTTCCTCCGCTAGTGACCGCTTTACAGTCATCCCCTCCGAGATGTGCCTGAAGGCGTGGCATCATGAGCGGCTTTAGTTCTTACGAGGACCTGGAGCCCCGTTCGATGCCGAAGTTGACCCCTCCAGCGGTTTTAGCCATTAGGCGTCGGGCATACCCCTCCGACCTTCCCCGGGGCGAAGGAAGTTCATGCATAATTTCCACTGAAGACCAATAAAAAAAAAGGTTTTACAGCTGTCCAGTCAGCACTCTCACCACAAAGAAAAAGAAATTGACATTGTGACGAGACTCCAACCGGTCAACCACGACGATACATACTGTTATTCGACTGTTTTTACACAGTGACCGATCCTCTAGATCCTCTGTATTGTGCCACAAAGAGATGAGTCGTCCTGAACCGTCCGATCAATGCAAACAATCCTAAGGCTGCACCTTTCTCCCAGCTTCGCAGAGACAGCTTCACAGACACTTTGTCAACTTAATATTACTTAAGACTTCGCTTGCATACTGAATCAGGAAGGGATTTACTGTTTACAACTGTGCGTATTAACTTGTTGACTCGTAAACTAGTCTGATAAAGTCGTTTATCAGAGCATACTATGTTCGCGTGGTGTCCAGATTATGATAGCACCGTGGATATCGTAAAAGCGACTAAGGGACTCTAAACCAGAGGGACGGTCTACTGAGAAACATTCTTCGCTCACCAACTCGCCTACCAACCCAAGTGAGTACTGGCAATTTACCCCTAAAATTATTACATAATATTTTCTGAAGTTTACGCGAATAGCATCCATCGAATTGAAAATAATTTACGGAAATATATCGCGCCCAATTAACTCATTCTATATACTTACGTACAGCATCTATACGTGCAACGTGCAGCCCTAGCACATACAATTATTACGTATGAAATACAAAATAAAACAATATTATATTGTTCTACCCTACACACCATACACCGCTCATAATAATACCTGGAATAATCATACGTGCAATACACAATTACACAACACCTTTGTATAGTGGAACATAAATTAAACATATTTACATAATTTTTGTGGAAATCTATGGAGGAGGCGTTTGTTTAGCAGTGGACATCGTTTAGTTGATATCGTACTTGATAGCATACTTAAGGATTGCAATATTTATTGCTGTAGAAGAATAAGATTCCACACTCACGGATACGGTAATGGGGGCTAAGATTTTATACAGGCTGCTGCAGCCTCATTATCTTTGCTAAAGACTACATACTGCGAATGCCAATCTCATTGCTATGTATTTTGATTATATTGTGACGTTCCCTCACAAACGCTTAAGGTAGCAAGTCTGTGACGCATTGACGTTTCCTGTCTTATAATTTTCCTATATACATACTTAAGTCAGGTTTTTTCTTTTAAAACGCTTTGGCCCTTTGAGGTTTCTCCGACATGCAGATCAGCCTGAACGCTTCTCAGGCTGATCGTATGCATGTTTGCTACCTTAAGGGTAAAAGCAGCTTATATTTAACGTTACCACGCATAGGCATTTTGTTTTTAACGTCTTTTTTCCTCGGTTCTGATGGCACACTAACGCCTTATTATATCTAAGGACGTGAAACTCTACGAGATACCCCGCAATGAACCATTAGTATTCTATTACTACAGAAAAAAAGCACTTTGGAAACAAAAGACTGCTTTGTGGTCGTTATAACGTTTAGGAGTAATAAGAGATTCGTATTTGCGACGAGTCGAAACGAAGTCGTGACGTAATAATTGTGTGCCATCCCTAGATGTGGATTTCTGAGCTAGCGCGGGCCGAAGAACCTGTGTTTTTCAGACAGCAGAATAGTGGACGTGGAAGGTGGAAGTGTGTTGCAGCAGTTAACTGTGAATGCAATCAAAATATTGAAATTTTACAGTAAGTTTAAACTGTAGTCCATATTGTCCCTGTTTTGTGTTCATCGATTTTTTATTGGAGGACCGATCTCCACGTTAGATATAGTGAATTTTTACAATTGTTAACACTAAGACGAATCAACAAAATTTGAAGAATACTACTTCAACTAATAGCATATTAAACCATAAAGTCCTATTAAATAAATCACCACTTACTGTCATCTTGTGGGTGTCATAATAGGCAACTAAAAGTACATGTCAAGAGGATGGGCAGCCATCTGTTGTCTAATAACAATGCAATGCACGATCACAAATTCGTTCATCATCAGGTTAATGTGGATATAGATATTATCAAATCCGAAATATTACAATTTCTAACATTTCATCAGGTTATTTTATTTGTTTACAATTAAAATGTCTATGCCACATGGTACCGGCTTTGATAAGCGCCAACCTCTCATCTCATCACGTGGGTGTCGTAAAAGGCGACTATGGGATTAGTCGGAGAATGGGCAGCAGCTTCCCTTGAGTTCATTAACAACGCATTGCGATCCCCAGCCCGCCTGACATCGTGGCGGTTATGGTAAAACCCCCCAATGAGGTTGCCCCAACACACCTAGATCAGTCATAATCTTACAGTCAGTGGGGGAGGTCTGTGTCCAGCAATGTCATTACTCGGCTGAAATTATGATGAAAAAAAAAAATGTGTTTGAGACTACTGTCGATTTTTGCAAAAGATAATCATAGGGCGTCCACTGTTGAACAAAGGTCACCCCCATAGTAGTCCACACTCACGTCTTCATTTTGGTGGGAATTTGCCAGTACTCACCACGCTTGGCAGACAGGTTGTTAAACACAGTGTGGCTGCTGTTCCAGAAAAGGGGTCAGTACCTCCCGGTTTAGAGTCCCTTAGTCACATTTTACGACATCCACGTCAGGAGATGGGGTAGTGCTTTATTCTCAATCCGAACACCTCACAGAATGCAAAAGATAATACCCGAATTATATATTCGTCTTACCAACTACAAATTAAACTAATTTATACTATTTTCGTCACAGTAAAACTGTTCGCAATTGTATAAAAATAAATACCAATTGCAATAAAAATCCGCATTTCTTCCTTATCCTTTATCACTCCCAAGCCTGTGCCTACCGTTTAAAAAATATCACCCAAGGGCATTAAAGGGTCAGTTACCCGACGGAACACATAGAGTTGTCACTTAACCCAAATTAAATTATACCGGGTGACTTCTACCAGCTTGCGTTGTCCGTAAGGTTTCTCTATAACATTCCCAAAATACGCCACAACATAAATGAGTACAGAAGACCAAGTCTTCATAACCTGCTATAGAAGTTAGTAGTAGAGTAGTTGTAGTGTGAGATTGCACGCACGATGTGCTGCATCTATATTCTTATGTGGCTAATTGGATTTCTCTGTACTCTATTTTTTTGTTTATACCTTGTGCCTCAATATGTCTCATGTGTCATGGTTTCAGTTTACAGACTTACATTCCACATGCACTAACACGCAGACCCGAAACAACTATCTGGAGATCATACGAATATTTGTTACGGGTGAGGATTGAACACGCGACACGTAGCGCAGCAAGCTAGTCGTTTAGCCCCTAAACACTGATCAGTGATCACAGAGTAGTTCACAAATGGAATGCTAAAACGAATATTTATTTCTAGAGTCAAATTCATCGTAAATTTAAGGTATAGTATGAAAAAATTGAAACGTAAATTATTGTCCCCAATAAAAACATGCACAATACATAGATATAACAGAGAGCAGACTGTTAAGCAAAAGGACCAAAGTCTGCAAATATTATCACAGTAACAGAAAAAAAACATGTGGACAGTTAATACAGGCAGCATTATAGACACGAGCTAACACTGCTTGCTGGTCCACCCTCCATAGATTAACAAAAAATAAGTTTGACAATGTACAACATTCAATAGATCAATGGATTCAGGTTGATTTTTTTTTAAATTATATTTATAGCTAGATACGTTTGGATTGGCATTAAATCCAATGATCATCTAGTGGAATTCGGCTTTGAGCCTGTTTCAGTAATCCCCTATAGGCTACCACACCTTAGAGTCTCAGGATTTTTATAAAGTTGTGGGAATACGACCAGACATCATTTTGGATGGGCTTTCGTCTCGAGATCGATCGCACACAATGAAATCGCGACGAGTGTCCAGTTGAGTCATGCCACGGTGACATACAAGTAGATTAATGCAGGATGGCACGAACCATAGCCAAAATGTGACCGTGCGGATTTAGGGTTACACTACTATATATGAAAACATATAGTATGAAAACGGCTTGTACTTTACGCACGACGCGGCACTGCCAATGACATGATTGCCAAGTACCTGTTTTATTTTTGATGGCCTTCTCGCAAGCAACTCAGCGAGCTGTTATTGCGTAACCGGTCAATCTGACGAAGCCGAAAAGGCCTCCAACCGGGCATGAAACTTACAAACTCAGCGACTATAGCTAAGAGCTCCCCCTGTGGGACTCGGACCTTGACTCAGGGCAATGCTGGGGGACCAAAGTGAGGGATAACTAAATCAGTATTGTTTAATAATATGTTAGGGGATATTTTAAGCTACCGGTTCTTCCCAGGCCGGCTCGAGCAAGGTTTAGGGAGGAGCTTGAATTGGTAGTCGTAACTGGCTTCGACAGTGAGGACGGCCTCGATGGAGAGGAAGGTATACCGGTCTGTTTGAATAAGACTGCACGAATTGATTTACCGGTCTGTTTGAATAAGACTGCACGAATTGATTTTTGTGTGCATCGTGCTAAACGGTAATGTCGTCGTCCGGATCGATGAGGTAGCTGCGTGCCACAGTTGAGGCACAGTTTTCCAACCAAGTCAGAATCCGCTTAAACCGTTGCACACGTTGAATAGTCCATTCATGTAACGGGCTTATCCATAGAGCCGGGCTTCTGCACTGTTTTTGTTTTTTGTGTATAAGTGAACTTATGTACCGATTGAAGCGTGCGTTATTAAAAGTTTCAAGTAAACCGTTAATATGTTGTTATCGGGACCTCGTGTAATGATGAAGTTTTCAGTTTGAGCTAACGATAACATCGTCTGGTTCTTATGTAGTTTGTTCGGAGTAATTATTGACTTAAGTTTCAAGGCGAGGCACGTTCTGGTCGATACATTTGTTTTTATATTACATACAACACCTCATTCTAGGATTTCTCCTGTGTCATGGGTGCGTTAACAGACATAAATTCCACACACAATATACCCAGACCATGAAAAAATACCCGCAGATCGTACACATATTTGGTCCGTGCTGGAATCGAACCCGTGATCCGGAGCGCAGCAGTCAACTGTATCAGCCCACTGCACCAAACGAAATAAAAGTTGTTTTGCAATTAGATAAATAAAATTATGACTTCGGGCGAGGTTATTGATTATTTTAGGCTATTGCGCTAAACATAGCAAGCGTTTATATGAATATGAACATTATACGCATATAAAATAATGTTCATATTCGAACGTTCACGTTGGGAATTAAAAGATGAGTGATTTTTTACTTAAAAAAGGGCGTGTGTAAGCGTGAAGCAACACGAGTCCTAACCGCCGTCTTATCGTAAGCGACAATTTCTTGAACTTGAAATTTGTGTCGTAAGCTTTGGATATGGATGGAGCTTACGATAAAATTGCAAAGTCTAAGAATTATCGCTTACGATAAGTCGGTCGTTAGGACTGGAAATGCTGTGATTGCGCATCGCATATAGCATAGTTATGATTATATAGGGTGTCGAGCTTGACGTGTAGCCATGTGTACCTGTCAGAACAAAACGCGACATGCAAGAGGCGCTAGCGTCGCCTTCACCCCATCACACGTTAAAAAAATACGCAGGCTTAAGAAACACTAGTACGGGGAAGGCCGAAATAGAATAAACTAAGCAAAGTGTATTTGAAGCTTTATTTTTTGCGCATATGCGACGCTCAAGTTCCCCTTTTCCAGTCTATAATAAATTTGCTAAAAGGCAAGCAACGGTCAGAGTCATAACAATATAAATGTTGTCATAACAATGACAAGACAGTATCATGACGTATTATCACGTAAAAGTAATAGTAGGCTAGGCATTACAAAATTATCAGTGTTGCCAGCGAGTGTATGAAAATGTAATTAGATGCAAACGTTTTCTTATTATATTCATAGTTTTAGTGTGTAGATTTTAAGCATTTTGTAAGAAATTATGTCGTCTATATGTCGAATTTTAACCTTTTTTATGTATTCGTGCGTTGAATTGCCGCATAAATAAATAGATTTTCTCTTTTATTTCTATTAATACCGTGTGTATTAACCATTTGACGGCACGGTTAGCGCAGTTGCTAAACAATTGACAATTGACTTTTCGCAACTGGTCGCGGGTTTGATTTTCGCACGAAACAAATATGTGTATGATCTGCAGGTATTTGTTCAGGGTCTGGGTGTATTGTCTGTGGAATTGTATGATCTACGGATAGTTGTTTCGAGTCTAGCTGATGTACATGGAAAATTTCTGTCTGTAAACTGTACCCATGACACAGGAGAAATGATAGTGTGGGGCAACGTTCTTTAAAAAGAAAATGACAAAAATAACCCTTATCTTGCAATACTTAAACAAAATCCCTAATTTATAAGTAACAAGTTCACTGCCCAGAAATTCTGACAAAGTTTTTCTTTTGATGCCATTACAATATGAGAGAATTCTATGAAATGTTCTACATCTTGATAAAAGTGGGACAAATCCCGCTGTGTAAGAAAGACATAATCCGCGGGCCGCCTTAAACGATTGCTACTTAACAAATTGATTATGTATGTGCTATTGTGTTCGGTATCAACGCTGAGCGGGCCGTCTGGCAGTCCCCCAGCCCCCCACCCGTCCCATCCACCATTGTTCTCTAAACTTGACAACCCCACTTGATTCGTTTTAATCACAGCTCGTAGGGACACCATCTAATGACACTAAGGAATTGTTTCCTGATTTAAATTCACATAATTTATTCAGATGGTTCTCGAAAGATTCGTTGACATTAATTCTAACAAGATTTTAGAATATCGTACTGTAAGTGATTCTGTTAGAATGATTGAAGCGTATATAAATTTCACTCGATTTCTCATTCTGCTGGCAAAAGCCTATTAAAACAAAATGTGATTTATTTTGCTTTCATGAATGTGATGGTTTCTTTCTTTTATCATGGTGAATTGATTGTTGCACGTGGCTAAACCTTTTAAATTAATAGGTTTATGACGTGTATTTTTCAGTGTATTGATTAGCTGATGCTTACAAATAACACATATAATCCATAAGACGCCGTTTACGAACGTTTGGAAAATATCGTCTTACCTATTGTTAGCAGTATCACACGAGAATAATTTTTCACCTCTCTGGTCCAATGAAACGACATAATATTTATCGAACTACTCGAGTCCATCAATCAAGCCATGTTTGAGGAGTTTGAGTTAACCCTGTCAACTTTAGGCTCAGGTTTGTACTAAACCTATCCACTTTAGCTCATCATTCTAAAGATTTTAAATTTATTTACCGTAAAATATGGAAGTGTTCTTCCTCAGATGAAATTGATATTACCGTACCATCACAATGCATTTTAGGAACTTCTCCGAAGTACTGACCTTTGAATGGCTAGACAAAGATCTTTAAGAACCTGTCCTCAATCCTAAATCCAGGTCAGGTTATCTAACCAGAGAATCTATTAAAATTGGTACTTTTTTTATGAAACCCTTAACTGCAATTATAACTTATTGCGTTTTCCCCACAATCGCATAACGTAGACCAATTTTTTTTTAAAGACGTTGCCCCACACTAGGATTTCTCCTGTATCGTGGGTGCGTTTACAGACATACATTTTACACACAATTCACCCAGACCCGGAACAACTACCTGCATATTATACAAATATTTGGTCCGTGCGGGAATCGAACCCGCGACCCAGAGCGCAGCAGTCGACTGTATCAACCACTGCACCAACCGTGTCGTCTAATACGAAGATCGAACGTCATTGTTGGCAATCTTTAAGTAGTAAGTACTGCTTACAGCTGCTGGCGTAATCTATCAAGTAATCTAGATCATATTTAGGTCATGGCCTCAAAAGCTTAGGAAAATATGAAATTTACGAGTACGCTCATGAATGCCGATAAGTATGGCTATAACATCGTTGTATTTTAGGTTCAGTAAGTATCTGTTCCAAGTAAAACGTACAATATTATCTTAATAATTTATCGGTCTATGTCAATGTGATGTTACGAATGTTAAAGGAGTCTTCATTAGTATTTTAAATGGAAATTCTCTGGCTACTTTCGTTGAATTCCTTCGTATTTTCATAATTGAATACATTTTAAAATGACAATCGGAATGATGATAAGAGAGATTCTGCAGTTAGAATTTAAAAAGAGTACTCTAAATACTTTTTTTCGGATAAAGTTTTATAGGTGTAGGAAAAATGATGATACAGAAACCTTTCTCATTACAGTTTTGTATTATAATTATAGAGTGAATGTACCTATTCTATTGCTAAATTATAGTAAAATTGCGTGTTTAATATAATTTAATACTGGATCTCTTATAGTGGTCATGGGGTGCCTTTTTACCGCGATAGAAATTTAGATGCATCCTGCAACGCCCCTGAATAGAGTAGCGAAGGCTTACTGGCTAAAACAAACTGGCTGGTAACCTAGAAACCCCCGAACAATGGCGACGTTCGTTCATTAAGTCTTAAACATTTCGGTTATACATGTCAACAGTTCTATAAACCAAAAAGGTTCTACAATCCGTATTGATTTAATTCCATTCAAAAAATCCTGGACTAGAATTCCCTTTCCAATCACCATGGAAACTGAAACGAGTCACCCCAAAAATTGGGCCAAGCGTAGCTACCTACTACATATTTTATGAGTGTATTTATTTCTTACAGCTATAACAACCATGCTTGGGGCTCCCTTGGCTCCATCGGAAAATTGAGGAAGAAATATATTGCTGTACTAGTTTTCGTAGCAAGATTAGAATTTGTTCGATGTGGGTACAATTCCGTGCATTAAAAGCCGTTGCAGATGACGCAGTTATTGTGAGGTTTGAACGTAAACAACAAATAATCGGTGGTAGTATACTACTATTAGCAAAAGGGATGATGCTGACCTACAAAATGTACTTATGGTATATGGTGTCATCTGCAAAGGCACGGTACACAAAAAGCGAGTCACAGAAAAAGTCCACGGCGGTGGCAAAAACTCGAGTATTTCTTTTGGTCCGCAAATGGTAGTGATGGGCGCGTCGTGGAATATTTTTATTTTATCTTACTATAATCATCATATCAGCCCTAGCAGGTCATCCACTGCTGAACAAAGACCTCCCTCATAGATTTCCACATCGGCTGATTATATGCCTATACCTAATTTCATTCGGTAAAGAATTATCGATCAAATTATTTTTCCTACAAAAGTAAACTACTACATCAATGAAACATGCTGTCAAAATTAGACATAGCGATATCATTCTTGTCGTTGTAACTCTGTCCACTTTTGGTAGTTACGACCATCGTAACTCGCCTGTCGCTTTGCTGTCAGAGACCGGCGGGCTGATTACCTAAGTCGCAGACGTTTTGCAACAGGCATACATTGCTCCAACGCCGCTGTCAAACGTCAATTTGCTATTACCTATTTGCCGATAGCGACTAAAAAGGCGAAGATCTCTGACGCGCCTCTGTCGGACAATCAATGAATTAAAAACGTTCATTATTTTTAGTTCCACTGGCGGCTACCGGCGCTAGTAACTATGCATCTTCCACAATAGCGACAGGCGGGCGCTGCCTTACGTAATACGATTTTTTTTGTCGCTTTGCCACCGATGGATCCTTGGCTGCGCGATAGCTGCTATCGCGTCTGCTGTTGCTGTTTTTATCTAATCAGCCCGCGGATATGTAGGTACCACCGCAGTGCCGTAAAGCTGCAGTGTTTAAACAGCGGTTTGAAGAGTGAAATGACTGAGCATAAACGAATAAATTAAGTACTTGTGTCTCGAGGCGATGAGTGTAATGTGATACTATGACGGTTTAGTCCTGGGAAGCATAACAATTTTTTCTTGCGTGAAGCTTTCCTCCAGGGGAATGAAATGATTTCAGAAGGTTCTATAAAAAAACGAATGAACTCGCCTTATTCCATCCTCCGTCTCCATACCCTGCTATCCGAGAGCTTCAGTCATGTCTGTTACATGCCTAAAACTCTTTTGGCATGCCGCAGATATGCAGCAGTATTCTATTCCATTTAAACTGACCACTCTGTGGAGCCATATTCAGATTAATAAACATGAGTTTGAGTAGTGCCAACTAACCTAGTTCGGACTTGCTTTGAACTCTACTCAGTTCGTTAGGACACAATCACATCGGACTAGTAAAGCAGTTTGAAAGGGTTCGACCATTTGGCGCAATAAAAATACGCGAATACAAAAAGCCCTAATCAATTGCTGTTGTCATATTGTTAGAAAAATATAGGAAACAAAGTTTTACGACAACACGCACTGCGGGGCGAATGATTGAATTTATTTTGACCACAACACCGAGCAGTGAAACAGTGAAACAGGAGTTCCTTTATATAGAATATATACAATAATGACACAATATAAATCCCATGTGAATTAAAATAATAAGGAAAAGTCAATTGACACGTATTTAGAATTGAAGTTATACAGCTGACTGCGCACAATGCTTGCTGCTAGTTGCTAATCTAGATAATCGCATGCACACACGCGCATATAACCGTATAAAATAGAAAGACACAGAGAGAAACAGAAAGAGAGGGGAACGTCACCTACCGTATATAGATTCTTACTTTAAAAATGGAAAATATTTTAGGGCTAGGCCCTATGAATGGTATTAACACTAAAACTTTACTTTAAGTAAAGATCAATGATCTAAAGTTGGTTAGGGTGGACAGGATACAAAAAGAGAAGAGAACTTGAGAAAGGCTACACTGCAAAAGGATGAATTTATTTGTTGTTATTTTCAATGAATTCTTTCCAGCCAAGGCTAAAAACTATCAGACTTTTGGCCATTCAGATGCTGAAAGCTAGATAGCCTTAATGATGAATAATTATTTTAGTAACAACAATAACACTTCAAGCACCATGGTACACTTTCCATAGGTACGACGTACTGAATAATACATCTCTGGCAAATATAATCACTTGTGGCGACACCTACATCGCCAGCAATACAACTACAACTTACAACGACATGTACTCGACTATTAAATGCAACTCTCCGATGACGTCAAAGAATCCTGAATCGCGCTATTAAAGTATTCGGGCAACGCAGCATATATACAGTCGTCCAATATCTACCGTTGGGCTTCGGCCCGCCAGGCATATCATCCGCCTGGCTGGAGAATTCTTCCTTTTCTATGGAAGAACACCATACCTTGTGTCCCATACACTGCTGCAAGTTACAAAGCAAACATAACATTTTTACGAATATTTTAAGAGATGAATGGAAAACATATTGTGGATGTACATACTTTTTTTTTATTGACCCTTTGAAAGTACTTCGCGTACTTCCTTCGCATACAATTCCAGGAACTCGAAAAATGTACATCTAGAGCCACCTACTGGTGCCACACGTTTAGGCACATCTTGGAGAGGATGATTAAGGTTTATTTAAGAAGAGGACCTCGAAGATAAATTCGGGAAATTAGTAGAATCCGTATCAGTTAGGCTTTGAAGTTTCCAGAAAATGATAAGCAACAATCAATTTTTTGATGATGATCCTGCTTGTAAGTGCAATTTATAGACTTACACCCAACTAAACCCCACACCCGGAACGGGGTGTAAAAAGACCCATCACCAAAGCTAAATCTATGCATTCTGTACATCTAACTAGGACACATTGAGCAAAAATAATTGCCGGGAAACGACTTTTGTTTTTAGATATTAAAAACAGCTGTTTTTGTGGCGCGCATGTAATGCACGCCACCGACTGTGCTTCGTATTGTATTCTACAGGACGGAGAGGTGGAATGTAACACAATTACATTGTAATGTGCCGTGTGGTGCCAGCTACGAATAGCACCACCCCATCTCATCCCATGGGTATCGTAAAAGGCGACTAAGGGATTAGCCAGAGGATGGGCAGCAGCGTCCTTCGAATACATTAACAATTCAACTTTGATCCAAGCGTTGCGATAATGGCAAAATCCCCGAATGAGCACACAACACACCGATATTGGTCGTTGTGGTGATCTTTGAGGGAAGCTTGTGGTGATATTTGAGGGAGGTCTGTGTCCAGCAGTGGACTTTATTCGGCCGGAATGATGAACATTGTATAATTACATCTAAAAAATCGGGAACATGGTTAAATAATATTTACAAGAAAATCATTGTAATGACTGATAGAATATGTGGCTTTCGTTTTGAATGAATAAATAAACAAAATAATGTATGAATAACTTTTGAAATGTTCGTTAATCGTCTTGTTATTTATGTGGAAATCAAATTGCGATCCACAACACAGAAAGTCATTAGCTTCGCCACTACGCCACCTATGCCATTATAGGTCTATCCATAGGATGGGCAGTAGCGGTCAATCTGTGCGTTAAAGGCCACATAATGCAATCACCAATCCAAGTGCCAAGCATGGTGGACAAAATGCCCTATGAATGTTAATTGCAACATTCCTATAATAAAATTAATACATTGGCATAGATGAATGGGTTGCATAATAAAATAAAAAAACTGTAATTCTCTTTCCCTCTGCTATGGACTGCAATTCATTGGCCATGTGTAACTGTAGTTGTAACTGGAGACCTGTAAGTAAAGTACCTAATGTTTATATTTCTTATTGTTTATATTGTGTTTTTTTTACCACTGCACTGATTGCACTTAAGGTGCAGTATAGTCTATACAGTACACAAATTACAATGCAAAGCGGGTTCCAGTTGAAAACCAGCGCCTGGCACCAGCTGCCTGGCACATGCTGAACTGGACACCTATTTGGTGCAACCGTGAGATACATAATATTTTATAACTTCACTAATACTTACTACCTAATCTATTGTGTCTCGTGTTTTGCAACAAACAAATGTTTCTTTCTTTCTTTTTTTCATTCCTCGTGAGGCTCTTGTTCAGCAGTGGTCCTTTAATGGCACTGGGTTGGAAAAACCAATCGTTAGAAAAAAGCTCAATTGCAATTGACAAGCATCTAAATCACATATCTACTGTATTTGAACTACTGTTATAACTCACACAAGGCTGCTATTCAAAGCCATGCTTTCATAATCAAACATTCAGAAAACAAAAAGGTATTAAAAAACCCTGTTTCGTCCATACAATTCATTTGTTTGGTTTAGGCTTTCATAACCAGTTACGACCGGTGACAATGAGTATATATTTATTTTTATCTGTCTGAAGCTTTGTCAATATGTTTGATATAAAATGTTTTTCTGGTAAATTACAATTTATCGAATTTCAACTCAATGTTCCGTTCATCCCGGTAAAGACATTCGAGTCAGAACAATCGTTTGAAAAACGTAAAATTTTATATAATTGACGTTGAAATGAACGTAGCTTGGCTGTAGTCAAAAATAAATAGCGTATTCATTCTGGGAAAATGGATTGGTTTATGTAATAAACGAAGGATACGATTGACGATATCCTATTTGTTCTGCCCTCTTTTCAGAAAACTCCTTTGTTAGGAGGAGACTGTTTACTAACATATGAGGTCGTAATTAACAAGTGGATGTTTATCTACATTTAGTCTATTACGTTAAGGGCGTGTAAAAACTAGGTCAGACCAAACGAAATTTTAGGTCAGGTCAGACCAGGCTAGACCTCTCACATCACATCCACACCGTGAACACTGTGAATATCTCTATCGTTAGATAAAGTACTTTTTTTTCTATCTATACACTACAAGTTTCTTGTCAGTAAGTGACATCATAAACGATCGAGTGATTGATTTATTTTCGTGCGGTGTCTGGATTTAGAGTAGAGTATAGTACACTTTACTTTACAGCCCACAGCACAGCCATATCGGTCATTGTGGTGATCTTTGGGGGAGGCCTGTGTCCAGCAGTGGACTTCATTCGGCTGAAATGATGATGATGACCACTTTATGTCCTCACGTGGAGATCGAAAAAGGTGGCAAAGGAACTCTAAACCAGAGGGATGGGTAGCAGCATCTCTTCTGTGGAACACTAGCCATACTGTGCCCACCAATCCGCCTGCCAAGCGTGGTGAGTACTGGCAAATTCCTCCCAAAATGACGACACAAATGTGGTAATCTACAGGATAGGCCAAGAGCCTCCAGCAGTGAACTTGATTTGACTGATATGATGATGATGATCCATTCCTAATAATAAAATTATACTTTTGAATATACAACTATTGACCCAAGGTCTTTGTAGCGAAATGTAAGTGAGAAATATTTGCGGCATAGGACATTCACGGGTTTTTTCGATTAGTTAAAAAAAATGTTGCCTCACACTAGGATTTCTCCTGTGTCGTGGGGGCGTTTACAGACATAAATTTCACACACAATACACCCAGACCCGGAACAACTACCTGCCTGATCGTACAAATATTTGTTACGTACGGGAATCGAATCCATGACCCGGTGCGCAGCAGTCGACTGTATCAGCCACTGCACAAACCGTGCCGTCAAATACGTACGTAGTCTATTACGTACTTTCCATATTTAAGGACTGTACCCGAAACCTACCAGATATTGGCCATAGTAGTTCTGTATCTTCTGGAATTTTGTCTTTAGTAAAATGAGAATAAAAACTTTCTAACATTTCGTTAGCGCTACTTGTCTGCACAATAGCTTGCAACAACTTGGGAGTATTAAAATCCACCATTAAAATAGCTGATGGTGTATTCCGAGTACTTTTATCGTAGACAAAAGCTGATTAAACCTTGTAACATTGTTTTAATTTAAATAAACACGAAGAATTTCTAGGCTGATTAGTGATGAAAAAGTTTAGTAATAATAAATTGCTTTATTATTCACTCAGTGAGTAGTTAAGGTAGCTTGCTTGGTATTTCTTTACGAGATTGTACAAGGAATGAGGAGATCCATAGAAGAACTAAAGTAGCCGAGATTGCTGAGTGGATTAGCTGCAGTGGCAGTGGGCGCATATAGCTTATAGTACTGATGCTTAGATTTTGAGGTTGTTGAGTCTACTCTATCTTCTGCTTTCTGCGTGTACTTAGGTGGTCAACCTTGTGTTAGAGTTGTTCAAGCCGCCTCAAAAGGCCTCCAACCTGGCTTAAATACTGCTATCTAATGACAACCACCGAGACCGATAATTTTACTTGGCCTCCAAAGCATGAAAAGGCCCTGCTCAAATACCGCTAGCGATCACCCATCCACGTATTGAACGCGCTAAGTGTTACTTAACCTTGCTGATCGTTTACCGATCAGTGAGTGCAACTGACTATGAGCGCTTGATTGCTCAAGATGTTTGCCGGTTTATGTACGACACCTTGTATATTTTCGGACTTTTCAGCTGAAGTGAGCCGGTTGTGGTTACTGGGAGACGAAAAATACGATGTAGGCTTTAGGCTTCTCAAACATGCGATAAACTATTATCTAACGGATAGTGTGTGCAGAGTTTTTGAAGTCGGTATTTTATTTTGTTAAAAAGTTACTAATTATTGTAAGTTGCCCAAACTCGTCGCTTCATCAAATGTTTACCATCTGCTACTGTTTACACTGTTCTGAACTAAGGTGTTTTATACTTACTCGGTAAGCGATGAAACAATCGAGGTTTTTTATTCTGATATATATTCATACCGTTTAAAACTTTTTAACAAAATAAAATACCGACTTCAAAAACTCTGCACACACTATCCGTTAGATAATAGTTTATCGCATGTTTGAGAAGCCTAAAGCCTACATCGTATTTTTCGTCTCCCAGTAACCACAACCGGCTCACTTCAGCTGAAAAGTCCGAAAATATACAAGGTGTCGTACATAAACCGGCAAACATCTTGAGCAATCAAGCGCTCATAGTCAGTTGCACTCACTGATCGGTAAACGATCAGCAAGGTTAAGTAACACTTAGCGCGTTCAATACGTGGATGGGTGATCGCTAGCGGTATTTGAGCAGGGCTTTTTCATGCTTTGGAGGTTTAGGGATTTGATTTGATTTTACTTATACAAGAACGGTTTTAAGTTAACAGATACTAATCCCGCTTGCCCAATGTTATACTTTGTTTTCATTATCTGTTTCATAACGCAAATTGGTTTGGTTTATCAAAATCGTTGACGAATTGCTTTCTTTGTGTCAGATAGTCGATGCCAACATTTATTTTGGCATGGAGCGGCTGTCAGAATTTTGCTGTCACAGATATTATAAAGATTCATGTCTAATGAATTATTTATTGGCAGCATGTTTGGCGGAATCATCATCATCATCATTTCGGCCGAATGAAATCCACTGCTGGACACAGGCCTCCCCCAAAGATCACCACAACGACCGACATCAGTATGTTGTGTGCTCATTGGGGGGTTTTGCCATAATCGCCACGCTTGGCAGACGGGTTGGCGATCGCAGTTGAGTTGTTAGTGTACTCGAAGGACGCTGCTGCCCATCCTCCGGCTAATTCCTTAGTCGACTTTTACGACACCCAGGAGGAGGAGATGGGGTGGTGGCATTCTGAGCCGGCACCACACGGCAAAACGGCAAACGTTTGGCGGAATGGTTAGATACAATAAAGTGTTAAAGCTGAGGCCAAAGATAAGAGCGACCCCTCCGCTTCAAATGCATCGACGCCCAACGCATCGCTATATTTAAAGTGAACGGACACAAGTTCGGCTTTTGGGCGTTTATGCCCGCGTTCGTTTCGCAGTTCTGAGCGGCCAGGCCACAGTCTGGAGGCTTTGGAGGGATCCATTACAATGCCCTCGCCACCAGTCCGAGATGTTCCTGTGGGGCAGCCTTCCTACAGCTTTCTTTCCTCCGCTAAAGGGGGTGACCGCTTAGTCATCCCCTCCGAGAGGTGCCGAAAGGCGTGGCACCAATAGGTAGCTCTAGTGTGATTGTAGTCGAGATCCTGTAGCCCCCCTTCAGTGCGGAAGATAATCGCTCTAGTGGTTTTAACTGATGGGAGCCCCGCATGCCTCCGCTCTCCCCCAAATCAGACCTTTATTCTGTTTATTTTTTGTTTATTCGCGTTGAATTACAGAATTTCACGTGCTTCAAGTCAAGACTCGTGTTACAATAATTCATTATTTTGAAATCACTAATAATACTTGAAGCTACTCAATAAGTTCAATATGCTCTCATATTTGCGATACTGGCTTTGTATAGACCCCCCTCTTTTAGAAACATAAATAATTTTACTAACTCTCTGAACGACACCTTGCAAGACTTATCATCCTTCAAAAACATAGTTGTAATCGGCGATATTAATATCAATATTCTTCCAGATAGTACAGAAGTAGCTGCACAGGACTACCTCAACCTATGCTTCTTCCATGGCTTAATCCCCGCGCACACGCTTGGTACACATCAAACTGGTTCTTGTTTGGATCATATAATATTTAAATCGAATTTCCCCTCACTTGCACTTGTTATTAACTCGACAATAACCGATCATAATGCTGTCCTACTAACCTTTGACTGTAAATTACCTAAACTAGAGACCACTCGTTTAATATCTAAATTAAATATAAATAGACTTGAACAAGATTTACGTAAAATCGAATTTGACCCAGTTTACTCTTCTGCTGACACTCAATTTTGTATGTTATATGTTATAAAAAATGTACAACTTGCAATCAAGAAAAACACAATCAATATTAGATTGAGTAACAAAAATTATAACATAAAACCGTGGATCACGCCAGGTCTCATTCGCTGTATGAGACATAGAGACAAACTGCATATAAAAACTAAACGTAATCCAGATAATTCCATATTGCAATTATCGTACAAAAGATATCGAAATTTTTGTAATGAACTCTTAAAAAAGGTGAAAATTAATTACGATAAAAATGAACTGGAAAAAGCTGGAACGAATAGTAAACAGATCTGGAAATATATAAAAAATGTAACATATACCTTACAACAACATGAGTCATCTTCAGATTTATTACAAACGTACTCATCGCCACTGGAATCGGCCAACATAGTGAATAATTACTTTGTTAATGTTGGTAAGAGTCTGGCAGAATCTATTCAAGGCCAATCACAGTACCTAGCAAGCCCTCCTTTTAGGTGTACTGATACCTTAACATCCTTTGCGTTGCTAGATACCGACGAAACTGAGGTAGAAAGGATAATTATAAGTTTAAAAGATGACTGTGCCGTTGGATGGGATAATATATCTAATAAAATTATTAAACAATTCAGGCACATTTTGGTACCACCATTAACTTATATTTTTCAAAAATGTTTATCTACAGGACTTTTTCCCAAGTGCCTCAAAAAAGCTGTAGTGGTCCCTGTGTATAAAGCTGGCAGCAAAGATCAAGTGACAAATTATAGGCCTATTTCCTTATTGCCTTCTATGTCAAAAATATTAGAAAAACTTATAAATAATAGGTTGATCAAATATTTGGAGGATAAATCGATATTGTCTAATACGCAGTTTGGATTTAGACCAAAATTATCAACTGCCGATGCCGTACATCATCTAACGGACTATATAGCACAAAACATTGATAAAGGCCACCACACTATAGGAATCTTCCTAGACCTTGCCAAAGCGTTTGACACCGTTTCCATTCCTATTCTGTTGCGCAAGCTCGAAACTATAGGTATAAGAGGCGCCCAGCTAAATCTCTTCAAAAGTTATCTAGAAGAGCGTACTCAATGCGTAAAGATTGGTAAGGTTCTCAGCACTGATAAAAAAAACACGTCCTTTGGCATTCCCCAAGGAAGTATTTTAGGAGCCACTCTGTTCTTAGTTTACATAAATGACCTATGTAATCTAAAGCTAGATAATGGCATGATTATAACATACGCTGACGATACTGCTCTTCTTTTTTCGGCTAATTCACAAAGCGAAGTCTACAAGAATGCACAGAACGGATTTAATGTTGTTATTGGATGGCTTCAGCAAAATTTATTAACACTAAACGCAGATAAGACAAATTATATTAAATTTTCGATGCGCAAACCAACATCAATTCAAACTAGCCCAACATTGTATGCTCATTATTGTAAAGTGCCCACTGACAAGCAATGCGCGTGTTCCGTCATTAAAAATACAAATAAAATAAAATACCTTGGTATAATAATAGATGAAACACTTACATTCAAACAGCACATCGAAGCTTTAAATAATAGAATACGTAAGTTAATATTTGTCTTCAAAAAATTACGGTGCATTGCAGATGCAAAAATAATTAGGCAAGTTTATTTTGCTCTATGTCAATCAATATTAACATACTGTATTACCACATGGGGTGGAGCGGGTAAAACATTGTTACTAACCATTGAGAGAGCTCAGAGAGCAATTCTCAAAGTGGCTACTTTCCGCCCTTTCCTTTTTCCCACGAACCTACTCTATGAATCTAGTAGAGTATTAACAGTGCGACAGTTATTCATAATGAGTATAGTACTTAAGCAGCACGCATCCCTTCCCTATAGCACTGAATTTACTAATAAAAGACGGAAAGATATAGTTTGCACTAAAAAAATAGGAATAAAACACGCTTTTACATCCAAATTTTACGTGTTCCTGGGCCCGCTTCTCTACAATAGGCTGAATGCGATAAAAAACATATATCCCCTCAATTACAGTAACTGTAAGAAAACCCTTAAGGATGCCCTCCAAAGTATGTCATACGAAGATACAGAGAAATTATTAATTGTGTTAAAATAAACAATGTAATATTTTATTTACATTAATTGGTTTAAAACTGCGATTTTTACTATTGTTTTAATGATACTGTTACCTATAACTATACTATTGATTATTTTTTACTTTGTACCTATAATATTATAATAACTTTGTGATTATTTCATACTGTTTATTAGCTCTTCTCGCCTGAAACACAGGATTACCTAGTACTAGTACTTTGTACTTGTTAGTTTAACTTGTTGTAACGAAATATTGAATAAAAAAAAAATAAAAAAAAAAAAAATTATTATATCATTAATAAATATATTTTATTATATTGTTGTTTGAGCTGTGCTAACAGTGTGATTGATATTTATTTTAAGAATATTTACTAAAACTAGAGTTTATTTATTTTTGAGCAATATATGTACTGT
The DNA here is from genome assembly GCA_947459985.1 of Diloba caeruleocephala. Classification (NCBI taxonomy): domain Eukaryota; kingdom Metazoa; phylum Arthropoda; class Insecta; order Lepidoptera; family Noctuidae; genus Diloba; species Diloba caeruleocephala. The sequence continues at coordinate 1,361,514 of OX381611.1, read as the reverse complement.
CTCTAGAACCTTGAAATGTTAGCAGGTAAATAATGATGACCCATTTCATTACTAGAGCTTGAACTGTAACTCTCAATATATTACCTAATGTTGATCTTAAGACACAAAGTGAAGGCAAGTCTTAAGCTTACATAAACCGTATCAGTCGTAAAGATAATACTCTTGTTTCCAACCTTCATATATTTTATAAGAGTTGTAAGCCGTGGATAACATCAACGCGCGGAAATTGAAGAGGCATGTTAAGTCTGGTTTTAAGCAAAACAAAGAATACCCTTCCCCATTAACGCGTGTCGTAAAAGGCGACTAAGGGTTGACATCAAGAGCATGACCAGCATCAAACTCCCGTGTGCTAATAACAATACACTGCGATCACCAATCCACCTGCCAAGCGTTGTGATTATGATAATATAAAACGACAAAAAGATTTTTATTCATTTAAAGCATTAGTGGCACTTATGGGTGACGTAGGCATCACGTCGGGCTCACCAATATGGGGAACAAGGTGTGGTGTTCTTCCATAGAAAAGGGAGGATCCTTCAGCCAGGCGGATGGTATGCCTGGCGGGCCGAAGCCCTAACGATTGATGTTGGGCGACTGTATATATGCTACGTTGCGCGAATACTTTAATAGCGTGATTCAGGATTCTTCGACGTCATCGGAGAGTTGCATTTAATAGTCAAGTAGATGTCGTTGTAAGTTGTAGTTGTATTGCTGGTGATGTAGGTGTCACCACACACTTATGAATAGTCAAGACTTTAGTTTGCTACGTACCAAGATGTAGATTTCCTATGGAGAAGAACGGGCATGAAACTCCATGGTTACTCTTTTAAAATCATTTTACAAGGTTATGAGTACAATGTTCTCAAAAATTCAGGTTATATAAAGACAATGTTCCTACATTAAACATAGTAAAGTCTAAACCGCATAAAAGTGTCAATATCAAATCATAAGCCAGCTAAATAAATAAAAAATCGGGTATAAATAATTAATAATAATAATGTCAAAAAAACCATATTATTAATGTAAAAAAAAACAAGTAATTGAAATGTCAGAAAACTAAATCTGCATGTTTTGTGACATCAATATGTCACAAAACATGCAACAACAAGATGGCATGTCAATAAATCAAAAATGTTATTCTTAATCATTTCTTATAGTGGTCTTGCGGAGCTGGGCATTCTGCCAAAATTTACATATCTAAGGTAATCCTCTAATTTATAATAGTCTTTGCATAGAGTATTTTTAATTTATTTTGCGGTAATTTCAGCACGGACTCCGGTATTTTATTATAAAATTTTGTACTATATCCCTTAAAAGAAGTATGGATTTTAGCTAACAAAATTTTGGCTTTTAGTTTAGATTTATATCTTGTATTATATTTATGCCGATCACATTTTCATAAATATACTGATAAGGCACTTTCATTATGTTAATGTTAAAGTTCTCTCAAGGATTCACCACTACCAAGGTTGTAAATAGTCTTGATAACTATCATCTGCAATATAAAGATTGATTCTATATCGGCAGTCTTGCCCTAAAGTAAAATACCATAGGACATTATGCTATGAATATAGCTAAAGTAAACCAGCCTTGCAGTAGCTACATCTGTAAGGAGACTGATTTTTCGCAGCCGCCGAACAGCAGCCGAACTCAACCGTCCTGCTAGAGATGTAATGTGGGGACTCCATTGAAGTTTTGAATCAAGCGGGATTCAGTCCGTATGGTATGGTATGGTAATACTCATCGGTGAATCACCACTATGGTAAGACGAGGTATCACGTCGGACTCGCTAGTATGGAGAAACAAAATGTGGTGTTCCTCCGTTGAAACGGGAGGATTCTCCAGGAACCAGGCGCGTGTTATGCTTGGCGGGCCGCAGACCAACGGTTTTTTTTTGTGCTTCTCGCATACAAATGTGGTTGCTTAACCGGTCATTTTCGGGCGAAGCCAAAAGAGGCCTCCAGCCAGGCTTAAATTTAATATTAAAAACTAAGCAACTTTCGCTAAGGGCGCCCCCTGCGGGACACGGACCTCGGCTTAGGGCGTTGCTGGGGATAACAAGCTATTGTTTAAGGACAGCTGGATCGGTATTATTTAAATTGTGTTAAGGGACATTTAAGGCTACAGGCTTGGCCAGGCTTGGGCCGGCGCGAGCAAGAGACGGGAGGGAGAAGTGCTAACTTGAACGGGAAGGTGACGCGGCGATAGGCCTCCGCGACGTCGGTGAGGTGGGCATCCTCAGCGGCGAGGGCGGTACAACGGTCGGGTGTTGAGTGAACGATACAACGCGAGTCTCTTTGTGTGATCTAACGTGATTTTATCGTCTGGATCAACCAGAACGTGCCTCGGGCGGCGTACTCTACTGATACGGGAGGGTTGGTAATCGGCGGCTGATACCACAAGGGGATTTGGGTGGGACAGGGCAGAATCGAGATAGCGTTTAGACGCTTGTTTCATAAATTGCCTGATGATCGGCAAGTTAAGATCGAAATGGAGGGAAGACCAACGGTTAATGTTAGGCGTTTGTTTATATGCAACGATGTGCGAACTCTTTACATGCGTGATTCAGGATTCTTTGACGTCATCAGAGAGTTGCGCTTAATTATTAAGTAGATGTCGCTGTGAGTTGTAGTTATACGGTGGCGATGTAGGCATCGCCACATCTCCTACGAAAGCTCGTTGAATTGTAGTGATCAAGTGGCCATAAGGTTCTGCAGTGGACGTTTACGGACTGAAGTGTCTGTTAATAAATGCACATCATTTCTGAAAAGTATATTTTCTGTTACATATAGCAATATACCAGCATTTCCTTTAAATCCTTGTGGAGACAGGATGTCGTGCAATAATTGCTACACAAAGGCATTTCCAATTTCACTTAACTTCAAAGCCTTCCAAAGCGATTCCGGTAATTAAATGGAAATTTAGAGAATGTAGACAAATAAGTGTGAAAGGAAAAAGACAATGAAACACATAATATTAAACTTCCAAAGCTATGTATCAGGTATTTTAGAAATAAATTCAAAGTTAACTTTGAAAAGCTAAGTGCGCTGCTGTGTTTTTTTTATACAATTTTTGTAACCGGATTAACAATATAGCACCACTCCATCTCCTGCCGTGGATATCCTAATAGGCGACTATGGGGCTCTAAACCACAGGGATCGGCAGCAGCGTTCCTTCTATGGAACAGTAGCCATGCTCTGCTCACCAACTCGCCTGCCAAACGTGGTGAGTACTGGCAATTTCCCCCCAAAATGCCGACATCTACGGGAGAGGCCTTTGTTCAGCAGTGGACGTATTAAAACTAATGTGATATGATAAATCCGTTCAAGTTTAAAACGTTAATGCTTTCATTAATTAAATTTCGTAAAGCGCCTCTTACATAATATAATTATTACAAACGTATTTAGAAGCAGCAGAAATTCTGAGAAAAGCTCCGACAAATAATTAAAAATTTAATTTGGATTTCCACAATCGCAATATTTTCCTTAGGTTGTGCTTTCTTATAATCTACTATTAATAATATCTAACATCCATATAAATTAACAGTCGTCTTAATACATACGCTTTAGACCAGCAACAGCTATCGCGTGCGTGAGGCGCCCTCTCTTCGGTGCCGAAGTTGACCTTTCCAGTGGTTTAAGCCGTTAGGAGTCCGCCCTTCCTCGGGGCGAAGGAAGTTCATGTAGAATTTCCATTGGAATAAAAATAAAGATGTCGGTGCCTAAAAAGGATAGAAAAAATTATGAGCGTCACGTAATTGATAAGTGTTTCATTTGTCTGCGTTGTATCCATGTGCGTGCAGGACCCGCACCGCACGACTGACTTAGCTTAAAACTTCAACTTCATAATTTTAAGTCATCATCATATCAGCCACAGGACGTCCACTGCTGAACAAAGGCCTCCCCCTTAGATTTCCACAACGAGCGGTCACATGCCGCTCTCATCCAACGACTCCCAGTGACCTTCACCAGGTCGTCTGTGCACCTCGTTGGAGGTCATCCCACGCTGCGTTTTCCGGTGCGCGGTCTACATTCGAGAACCTTTGCGCCCCAACTGCCATCAGGTTTACTAATCCTTTCAGCTATGTCGACAACTTTAGTTCTTCTACGGATCTCCTCTTTTCTGATTCGATCTCGACTTTAAGTCATGAAGTCCTGTAATTGACAAACAAAATACGTCTGTACCCAAAAAAAATTGCACGTACGGGTTAAGCCTGAGCAATTTCCTTTGCCGCGTGCGCGATGGGTGTCAGTACTGTAAGTGCACCTACAATACAGAAGAAGTTCTAGCGTGGATAATAGTTCTCTAAATTAGTTTTGAAACGCTCATAACATACATTTATAATCAGCTCATTACTGTCTCACTGCTGGGCATGGACTACTACTATTTTCTCACTATGATAAGGTTAAACCTTAGTCCACTATTCTGGCTTAGTGCGGGTTGGGAGACTTCACACACCATTGACAACATTTAGGAGCCCTCTCAGGTGTGCAGGTTTCCTCACGATGTTTTCCTTCACGGTTAACGCAAGTGATAATCATATTCTGGTGCAGAATTCGAAAAGTCAGATGTGCGGGCTGAGATCGAACCCTTCAGTATGGAAGGTAAGCGTCTCACTTAGGCTATCACTGCTATTTTGAAACACTCATCAGCCCAGAAGGTCCAGTGCTGAATATAAACCTATGAGTACTACAAAGAGCGGACATTTGGTGGATGGGTGATCGCATGAGACTGTTGTATGTACACGGGAGGATGGTATTGGTCATCCTCTTGATATAGACCATTAGTTGACTTTAAGACACCCATGGCTGGAGAGGGGTGATCTATTTTTTTTTCTTTCCAGAAATCACACGGAACAATTTGTTGAAACTAAATTTGGCAAATATAATTCTAGTATAAGTTACAGGTTCAATTTGCAGGTCGGGTATACCATGCTTTGTATTTTCTATAGAAAGATTCCCAGTAACTATAGCCGACAACTAGAATTCATTATAATGTCTCTTTTTCACGGGTAGCTTCTTTAATATAAAGAGGAACCCGGACTTTCCGAACCGGAACACTTTCGCAGGGACAGGGGTCGTCACGCGGAAGTCATTTAGTACGTTTTAACCTAAATGGCGCTTCGAATACGAGTATTTCATCATGATTTCAGCTGAATAAAGTCTAATGCTGGATACAGGCCTCCCTCAAAGTTCACCACCACGACCGGTCAGGGTGTATTGTATGCTCATATGGGGTTCTTTTCCATAATTTCCACGCTTGGTAAGCGGGTTGGCAGTCGCAGTTGAGTTGTTAATGTACTTGAAGGACGCCGCGGCTTATCCTCCAGGTAGTCCCATAGTCACCTTTTACGACTCCTAATAAATGTACAGATGTGGTGGATGCGTTAATCAAACCTTGTTGTTACGCTAAAACTGCCTTTAATATATTCATCTTCCGGAAACCCACATATACTTATATCATTATAATACATAACCACAAATGTTAATCCATACACCACACGGAATACAGCATACAGCTTGCAAATATTTTATAATATGAGACTTAGGATTTGTGTTATATTTAATTAGCTATACAGGCAACATTAGATATGTTTAACAAGATATTATGCGCTGATCAATTTTGTTCTTTTTGCTGATACATGTAGCGCTCAAGTTAGTATATTTGCCAGCAGAAAATATTTTATAGCGTAATATTTAGCAAACCGTTTAAATATAAGCAATTTCATGCATAAGCATACTTTTAAAGAACTCTAAAAGAAATATCTTTGTATCTTTTGTTATAAAAAATACGATTTTTACATTAAAAACTGAACATAAAAGTGCACATCTGCTAAATTCTACCACAGAAACGAATGGGTATTAAGTAAAAATTTTTTCAGCTTAAGTATGCAAATGTGTATAGAAAACCGCTAGTAATAAACACTAACGGCGTAACTTTTGAGAATATTCTTCTCGAAACCTCTTGGAGCAGCGCAACATAGGTCATAAATAACAGCAATTTGTTAGCCTATCTCCTAACATAGTGTTACTTTATCTTCAAGCTGTTTTTCTCTTACAAGCTTTGTGCCAAACAGCGTCAAAATATAAACTATTTATGTACTAAATATTTCGTGTCTTGATCGAAATAATTGCTTACATAAACTGTTTTTGTGCCTTCAAGCCAACATTTTGCCCGAATAACATTATTTCGCATACAATGTAAGTGTTCATCATTTCAGCTGAATAAACTCCACTGCTGGACACAGGCCTCCCCCAAAGATCGCATCAACAGTCAGTCCGGGTGTGTTGTGTGCCCATTGGGGGTTCTTGGCAGGCGGGTTGGCGATCGCAGTTGAGGTTTAAATGTACTCGAAGGACGCTGCAGCCCATCCTTCCGCAAATCGCACTGTTGCTTTTAGGACATACAACATGGGGTTACATGGTGTGGTGAAATTATTGCAGGCACTACACAGATTACGTAACAAAAAATTGGCTTAATTCTATTTTACAATTTAAAAAACAGTTATGAATTATTATTATTACTTGATAATCGTGGTGGCCCGGATGTTTACGGACTTGCCTCTTAAACACAAGGTTGCAGATTCAAAGGTACCAAATTGGCACTACCAATGTGACTTATTCAATGTTATATGTACTTTTATAGTTGACTTAGTGTAGTAGTGTTGACGGCACGGTTGGTTCAGTGGCTGATACAGTCGACTGCTGCGCTCTGGGTCGTAGGTTCGATTGCCGCACGGAACAAATATTTGTATGATTTGCAGGTAGTTGTTCCGGGTCTGGGTGTATTGTGTGTGGAATTTGTGTCTGTAAACGCACCCACGACACAGGAGAAATCCTAGTGAGGGGCAACGTTTTTTAAAACACGAAAAGGACGATAAAAATCCCTTGTTAGTTAATATAAGACAGCAGTGACCTTATGTGAAGGAAACTGAAATCCCCAACGCGCAGTGAGCAAGCGCGGTAATCAATGCTCGGAATGAGCAGCCTCCGTATTAAAAGAGGTGTTTGCCCTACAGCAGAACAATTTAAAGTAGATTATTTATTTCATACTTAGGCATCAAACAAATTTTAGTGGCAACCAACATTGGGCCAGCGTTGTGGACCAAAGCCTAAACTTTCTCACCGTAATAAAAGGCCCGTGCCCAGCAGTGGGACAGTAACGGCAGTTATGGTGATGATGGTGACAAACATCATCATCATATCAACCAATGGACATCCACAGCTGAACAAAGGCCTTTCAGATATTTTCGCAGTTGTGACGTCATTTTGGGATGAATTTGCCAGTACTCACTGCGATTGGTACCTACCCGGGTTAGTGAGCGCAATATGGCTACTATACCACAGAAGGGACGCTGCTGCCCTTAGATTCCCTTAGTCGCCTTTTACGATACCTACGGGAGGAGATGGAGTGGTGCTATATTCTTAATTCGGACACCACGTATGATTATAATATTAAATAATTGAATTTAAATGGTTTGAACTGGTAACACTATCGTGATGGCATGACAATCATTTGGCGGAAAGTTGGGTCCACTATCGCTACTATCGCTGTGTCCAATGGTAGAGCGAAGGATCAAAAACCTTTTTGAACTTTTAAAGATTAATCAGGGTTTGATTTTGTAGAATAAAAATATGTAGGTCAGCGAACACACCCCTCGTCCTTCAACTTACTTACTTTCTTATTCTACTTCATGTACCAAACGTTTCCCTCCAGAGTATTATAAAACAATTTATATCGAACGCGCTTTTAATAACCCCTAAAGAGATTGGTGAATATTAAGGGTGTATTCCTTAATTTGCCAGAATATCGCGGTGAAACTTTTAAACTAAGTCCTTATTATCCATATTTGCTGCCAGGAAACCGACAGGGCGGTGAAAAACCAATTTGTTTCGATGGTACTTCGATATTTTTGTGGATAAGTATACATGGGGTCCCTGAAAGTGAATAATGATGTTAGCAAGTTTTTTCTGCGAAGTAATGCATCATGCTGACACGGAATTAATTTGAATTTAGGTCAGCGTTCTTATTTTGAAAATCTTTTAGTTTATAAGAAATAAAACTACCTTTCTTTCTTTTCGTGTAGTTAGTGGCCAATTTTGAGTCAGACGTGTTCTAGCCCCCAAGGGCCTCCGCCTTGGCTTAACGAGTGCCATCTAATGATAACAACCAGGACCGACGGCTTTGCGTGCCCTCTGAAGCACAGAGATGCTCAGTTGAAATACCACTACGCGGTCACCTATCCAAATTATGACCGCGCCAAGCATTGCTAAACCTCAGCGATCGTTGACTGAACAGTGAGTGGAAATGACTATGAGCGCCTCTAAAAATACCTTAGACATGTTTTATAGGGTGACCGATGTATTTATATACTTTTTTGTTAAGCAGTAAGTTTTTCTTTTCTTTAGTTTTAACCATTTTTTATTTTTAGTCTGGAGGTGTTGTGCGTTGAATTGGATGACGAAATATACATGAATTACTTTCCATTACCTCTTTGTTTTATTTATTAAGTTAAAGAAAACTGAGGAATAAATAATAGAACCTTAACTAAGTATTAGAAGCGCTTTAAAGTAATTAACAAATACTGCTATATTATTCCGTGTGGTGTCCGGATTAAGAATCCACCACCACCAATCCACCTCCTCCCATGGATGTCGTAAAAGGCGACTAAGGGAATTTAAACTAGAGGGATGGGCAGCAGCGTCCCTCCTGTGAAACGGTAGCCATACTGCGCTCACCAACCCGCCTGCCAAGCGTGGTGAGTATTGGCAGATATCCCCCAAAATTATGACACCGTTGTGAAAATCTACCAGGAAGGCTTTTTTTCAGCCGTGGACGTATAAATGGCCCATATGATGAGTGCTATATTAGTCGGCAACGAGTAGCAAGCCGTCTTTACTCAAAGCGTAATGCACGATAGCAATTATACCTTCGCCTTATAGTCTTATCTCACATAAACATTTCACGGTAACATCTTTTTTCTATTACATACGCAACTTATTTGCATCGTACTTGTATGATTTATTAAATTATGTAGTACATATTACACTTATAAGTGTAGATAAATATAAATTGTTTAGTGTTACATGACTTAGTAATGTCTTAGGTTTTCACGATTATTACTCATTATAATAAAATGCCTTTTAACGGATTACATCGCTTATTACATACTAGCCGGGACCCGCAGTTTCACCCGCTGTTTAATTTAAAAGAAATTGGATTATCTATACAAATAAATAAAATTGAAGTGTCTGTTTGTAATGTCAAAATAACAGCTTTTTACTAAATGCATATGAAAGTATGTACGTTACATATAACAAAACACTATTTTTACAGTTTTTGTCTGTCTGTCTGTCTGTCCGTCTGTCTGTTTGTTCCGGGTAATCTCCGAAACGGCTGGACCGATTTTGACGGGACCTTCACTGGCATATAGCTGATGTTATAAGGAATAACTTAGGCTACTTTTATTTTGGAAAAATAATTAGCGTTCCGCGTAAAAAAATAAAACCCTTGAAATCCAATACATATATTCTATGTCAAGTGTCTATGTCGAAGTACTCTAAATTTCTTTTAAATTAAACGCGGGTGAAACCGTGGGTCCCAGCTAGTTGTAAATAATTTACAGTACTTTAGCATAGACACTTGACAAAGAGTATATATTGGATTTCATGGGTTTTAATTATTTTGCGGAACCTTAATTATTTTTCTAAAATAAAAGTGGCCTAAGTTATTCCTTTTGCCGTGTGGTGCCGGCTCAGAATGCCACCACTCCATTTCATCCCGTGGGTGTCGTAAAAGTCGACTAAGGGATTAACCGGAGGATGGGCAGCAGCGTCCTGCGAGTACATTAACAACTCAACTGCGATCGCCAACCCGTCTGCCAAGCGTGGCGATTATGGCAAGACTCCCCAATGAGCGCACCCATATCGGTCGTTGTGGTGATCTTTGGGGGAGGCCTGTGTCCAGCAGTGGACTTAATTCGGCTGAAATGAAGTTATTCCTTATAACATCAGCTATCTGTCAGTTAAAGTCCCGTAGAAATTGGTCCAGCCGTTTCAGAGATTAGCGGGAAGAAAAAAATTTAAATGTTTTTTTTGTTGTAGGTACCGCACATAGTTTCATATGCATTAAGTAAAAAGCTGTTATTTTGACATTACAAGCAGACACTTCAATTTTATTTATTTGTATACATAACACTTTGCAGCGCTCCTGGAAATCAGGAATCCTTTATTATAATAATACAGTCACAAAGTTCATACTGTAGTATGTAGTTCATTCTATTCATTAAAAAAAAAAAACCTACCACACTAAAAAAACAAGACGCTGAGAGTGATAACTGCGTGCATCAAAACATTTTTGATTAGAATTGTATGGTAGATAAAATAACTTAAAAAAATCTTTAACACCACCTGTCACCTTAGTCATCCTGCGACCACGGACGCTGCAGTGTTTGAAACGTTAGAAAAAACAAATCGATAATATACGCGATGTAATTCGTTAAAACTGTTTTATTATATCGTTTAAATTACTTATCCTGCAACTAACTTTCACATTCCAGTAAATTTTCGACCGCCATTTAAAATTTACAAATACGAAAACATCTTTTGACTCGTAACAGGAACAGAAAATTTCTACAACGACAAAAACAAACCTAAAATCACTTAAAACTAAGAAAAAAGAATCTAATTTCCTATATTTGTTCCGGCGAACAACTAAACAACGCTATTTTCTTTCATTTGAAATTTGTTTATTTTTTCCAGAAATTCATGGAAGCACCGCTGTTTCGGGTTCCATACGATACGGAATTCCTGTTGGCAACTTTATTTGTTTGTAAAAGTGCGAGTTCGCGACTGTTACGTAAAATATGACGAAATATATAAGGGTGTTTTTCTTTTTGAAGATCAGCTGGTAAATTTATTTAGCAACTTTGTTTGGGACTCCCATTCAAGAACAGTTTTCACTGTGTTTATTATGAATTTGAAACCTAGCTCACGCACACAGGCTGCGTTGTAGCTGCCTTACGTTTTGATTGCCATCTATTTGCGTTCTTCTTGCTTTAACATAGAAACGCAAACAGAACGTAGGTAGTACCCATACGTAACGAGCTTGTATATTCGAGTAAGAAGACAGGAACCAAAGAAGCCGCTTGAAGCGGAAGAAGCTGTCTTGTGGTCACACCTCATCTCATATCGTGGTTAACGTAAAAGGCGACTATTGGATTAATTTTTATTTTATTTTATTTATTTATTTGTTTCACCAACAATCGTTTACACTAGTAATAAGCTAAATTTTACATGTAAATATATGTATATATTAGTGTAATGCATGCATAAAGAAGTTGTACAAAAATAATCTAATCGGGGTTAAAATTAAAATGGAGTAAATAACTTAAAATACGTTTGACTACATGCGAGATAGTAAAATTTTAATATAATTTAATTTTAAATTTAGAAAATTGCTGCTGCCTATTCAACGGTTTTTATAAACAAATTTAAAAAACCCGGAGAATATGCAGCGGCGTCCTTCGAGTACAATAATTAAACCAACTATGATCGCCAACCCGCCCATAACCTCCCTCTGAGCACAAAATACAATCTTAGACTGGTCGTTGTGGTGATCTTAGGAGGATTTCTATGTCCAGCAGTGGAGGATTTTCAGCTGAAATATTGATGAAGAAACACAGAAATTGCGGTTTTCGTTGAGAAACCTACAATCCTTAAGGGGGAATAATAAGGGGTGAAAATTTGTATTAGAAACCTGTTTTTTAATTAAATCCATAACAAATGTATTAAGTACTTATATGTAATAAACTTGACATATTGCTGCAATTATTTATGATGTACAATTTCATAGACTCAGTGGTAGGTAAATAAACCTCGCCTACGATGCGGTCCTGCGTGTCGTTCTCCCTGCTGGCGTCAGCTTAGTCTGTTACGCTGATGACACTCTGGTGTTGGCCAGCGGGGAGTCCTTCGAGGGAACCATCCGGCTTGCGGAGCAAGCGGTGGCAATTGTCGTGGCCAAAACCCACGCCCTGGGTCTGCGGATAGCGCCTCAGAAAACCGAGGCGCTATGGTTCCACAAACTGCCGAGAAGCAGAGAACCACCCAGTTCGTGGATACGCGTTGGTGACGCGTAAATCGGGGTGGGCCGGTACATGAAATACCTGGGGCTCACCCTGGATAGTCGTTGGGGCTTCGAAGAGCACTTCCAGCGCCTCGTCCCCCGAGTCGAGAGGGTAGTGGGTGCTCTACACCGGCTGCTGCCCAATCTCGGGGGACCATGTGAGGAAGTTCGCCGTCTCTACGGAGGAGTCGTGCGGTCCGTGGTCCTATACGGGGCGCTCGACTATCAGGCGCCCAGCGCTGCAGAACCAAAATTCATGGTCTGCAGCGCAGAGTGGCTATCCGGATCGCACGAGGATACCGAACGGTGTCCTACGAGGCGGCAACTCGCCTGGCGCGTTTTCCGCCTTTTGACATCCTGGCGGAGATGGATGCGTGGATCTACGATCAGACACGCTCCCTCCGCCAGAGCGGCGAAGGCGCGCCTCCAGGGGCGTTGGACAAGCTGCGGCGGCTAGCTCGGCGGCGCGCACTTGTAAAGTGGCGTCATCGCCTGCGGATGCAGTTTGCAACCAAGCGCGTCGTCGAGGCCGTCCTGCCGCTCTTTGGAGCCTGGCTCCAAAGGAGTGAGCGCGTCACCTACCGCCTGACGCAGGTGCTCACCGGGCACGGTTGTTTCGGCGCGTACCTGCACAGGATAGGACGCGAGGCCACGGCACAATGCCACCATTGTGATTGCGACCAGGACACCGCACAGCACACGCTCGAGGCGTGCCCTGCGTGGGCCGCCGAGCGGCGGATCCTGGTCGATCGGATCGGGCAAGATCTCTCTCTGCCAGCAGTAGTGTCGGCTATGTTGGCAGAGCACGAAAATTGGAATGCAGTCGTCTCCTTCTGTGAGAGCGTCATGCTCCAGAAGGAGACCGCAGAGCGGGATCGGAAGAGGGCCAATCCCGCTCGAAGAAGAAGGAGACGGCGCCGGGGTAACAACCGCCCTGGCGCCTAATTCCAATACGCCTGAAAACCCCTGCCGTTGCTATAAGGTGGGGGACCTCTGGGTTCGCGGGTGCGTAGATTGGGGAATCTGCGTGCCCACACCAAGCGACCCAAGAGAAGACGGTAGCACGCATGTGGTCACGTGCTGCCGTGGGACGCACTGGGGGATCCTTTACAATCCCCCTGGGGGGGTGACCGCTTTACAGTCACCCTCTCCGAGATGTGCCAATAGGCGTGGCACCAGTGGGTGGCTCTAGTGTGATCATACGAGGACCTGGAGCCTCCCTTAGGTGCCGAAGATGACCGCTCCAGTGGTTTTAGCCGGTAGGAGTCCGGCATACCCCTTCGTCCTTTCCCGGGGCGAAGGAAGTTCATGATGAATTACCACTGGGCACCAATAAAAAAAAAAAAAAAAAGAAAGGTAAATAAAGATGTGCTCTTCATTATCCAGTGAGATTTTTAAACACTTTAAATCCACCGGCTCTCCCACGCTATATCCTATAGGATTGTGCTGCAGGTAAGTACTCCTGTACTACTAAAAACTATATTATTGAGAAATTTGAAGCCACCAAAATTGTGTAATGGCAAGTGAAAGGTTTGCATCAGAGCCTTTGATTTTCTCTGGGTTAGCCCAGGGGGAAACAGTCTTTATACCGCCTATTCTCAATGCCGTTTAAATTTAAAAGACTGCAATTCCCTATCAAATTGAGTTTCGCGATGACTATTAATAAGTTATAAGGTCAAACTTTGAAGTTTGCGGCAGTTGACTCAAAGTCAAACCAAACTCTGGAAGTGAAACTGACTCTACAAACATCAAAGTCAAAGTCAATTTTTTTATTCATGTAAACTATTTGCTGGCACTTACGAATAGTCAGAATTTAAATAGTTGCACGGTTCCAAGGCGTTGATCCTATGGAGAAGAACCGGCAAGAAACTCCATAGATATACTCTTTTGAAATAATATATGAAAGTATTACAGTCTTCAATATAATCGTAGAACAATACTGACTGACTTAATACAATACTGTTTCTCCCATGGTCAGTTTTATGAGGCGTGATTAAGTATCAGCTTACTCCGTCATTCACCACAAAATTATTCTGGTGCCACCCAAAAATGTTAAAATGTGGTACTTATACAAAGAAATATAAACATCATCATAACGTGTGGTGCCGGCTCAGAATGCCACCACCCCATCTCCTCCCGTGGGTGTCGACTAAGGGATTAGCCGGAGTATGGGCAGCAGCGTCCTTCGAGTACATTAACAGCTCAACTGCGATCGCCAACCCGTTTGCCAAGCGTGGCGATTATGGCAAAACCCCCCAATGAGCCCACAACACACCCATATCGGTCGTTGTGGTGATCTTTGGGGGAGGCCTGTGTCCAGCAGTGGACTTAATTCGGCAGAAATGATGATGAACTTTACAATTTGGTAGTACTTCTGTATATATATGTCGTGGAGTACGATAATTGAGCCCTGGCTGGAGGCCTCTTTTGGCTTCGCCAGAAATGACCGGTTAAGCAACCACATTTCCCTGAAATGTATGCGAGAAGCCCAAATAAAAATAAATTAAGATAATTGAGCGATATAAGTCTCTAATGTTTTAGTAGTAGGGGTAAACGCCGTGTTGTCATTGGGCTATGGCCTCGCGTGGGGCAGAGTTATGTTAGGAGATGTTTTTGTAAGCGGGCTCAGTCTTGTGCGAGCAGGCATCCGATACACTTCTCCGACATGAAACTCTTGGTTTGCCCTGAATTAGGCAATAAGTGATTTACTAACTGATTTACTGTGCAACTATGTTTTACTATAATCCTGTGATATGAACCCGATACCACCGAATCGCGCTATCGCTCAGCCATCGCTGACGCCGTCATATATATTATGTACGTCGAGGCCCATTTTACTATCTTAGTATTGGGTACCCCACATATTTGTATTACTGAATAGGGAGCATATTTATTGCCATCTAATGGAGACTTCCAAATTCCGGGCTGCTACTAATACTTTTCTTACAGAAAACCGTCTCATGGCTGCCCGACCTGTAAATCGAACCCCGGATCTCACGTTGAGCAGTTGTGCTGGATTATTGGATTTGCTTATTTATACTAATATTATAGCCAGTTGCATTCACTGATCGGTAAGTGAACGGTGAGGTTAAGCGTAGCGCTATTAGTCTACGGCACCTTTTTCAGCTAAAAACAGCGACGGCAGACACGACAGCAGCTATCGCGCGTCTAAGGATTCCCAGTGGAACAAAAGAGCCTGAAATTTAAAGCCGAGGCTGCAATTTTTAGTTCATTGATCGTCCAACAGACTGTGCGTCAGCGATCATCGCCTGTTTATTCGCTAGTGGTAAATACGAAACACCAAAATGACGTATAAGAAGCGTCTGCGCGATTTACGCCTGTCGCAAAGCGTCTGCGATTTACGCCTGTCGCAAAGCATCTGCGATTTACGCCTGTCGCAAAGCCTCTGCGATTTACGCCTGTCGCAAAGCGTCTGCGATTTACGTAATTAGCCCGCCGATCGGAGACTGCATAGTGAACTGAGCGTTTCTGTGCTTCGGAAGGCACGTAAAATCATCGGTCCCGGTTGTTGTCATTAGTCGACAGGCCGAGGATGAGGCCTTTGACCGGCTTGAACACAGAAATAGGAAATAAGGAGAAGTGGTACAGGGGCGTAGCCACGCCACTGCGACTGGATCAATTTGGGCCATCCGGGAATAATGGCAGTTTTATAACATCAGTTGAGATTCGATCGCGTAAGTGAAACTTTGTTAAATTGTCGTGTTGTTCAGGGATAACATGCAAAAACCGAAGCGAAAATAATAACTTTATCAAGGAAGGAATCATATACAATATGCAAGTGAAGGAGTACTCTTGTATTTGTCTATAAAAGAATAAATTAAAAATTATTGTTTTCTTTATTATGTTACATTTGGATTGATTGCTCCATCACGACTTTATTATTTTTGTACAAAATACAATGCTTCTTATCTACCACTTTTAACTAGCTGTCGGTGAATAACAAACGCAGTGAATAAAACGGCGAATGGTACTCCCAATAAACTTACGCGTTGCGTGGTACGGCTGTCGTTTGCGGTCTGTACGCTCGGTATGATTGGCTGCCTACAAAGTCGTGAGTGTGTTTTAGTATGAGAAGCCAATTATAATGTTGTGTTTATGCTGTTCATTGGGTGAGACCTTGTAACTGTGTGCATTAGTGTGCTTTTATGAAGAATGGTAGTGGGCAAAAAGATTTCTAGGCTCGCATACATTTTTAACTATATGGCATATCTCCTTTCTTCCAATATCTTTGGGCTTGAACAACTCCACCACAAGGTTGGCCACTAAACACGAAAAGAAAGAAAAAATGGTCATGTTTGTATGATCTTTTGAACTACTAAAAAGAGTTTAATTGTATATATACAATAGGAAGCTACATGCCTGAGTGATAATGGCTATTTTCATATCTACATTATAAAAATAAACTCGCGGTCGTAACCGCAGGCTACAGCTAGTGTTAATACATAGATTATACGTTTTGCTGTGTGATTTTTACTCATTCATCCATCATTGATTTATTGTATTGAAATATTTTTTTCTGTGTAGTGTTTAATGTAAATCACGATTTTTTATTTCTCTTATTTCAATTTTAACTATAATTTTAACTCCGCTTAACTACTAAATTGATTTGAGTTTAATTTCACATAAATAGGTAACTATAATAAAGCTTTGTACATTTTTGAATAAGTCGGCAGACACCAAAAGTTCGGAACTTCAATGAATTAAAATCCTTCAAAAGCGATTTATTCCCTCAATGTTTTCCTCAACACGTTGAAAGTCCAGTCCACAAATCGTTTGCAAGTGATTGATACGAATAGGGAAATGTAGTAACCGAATGGCGTTTGACCGATGTTAGTCGATTTTGTATCGAGTGAACATTGACTGGGGGCAATCGATACGCCGAGGATGATGGATAACCCTCTTTTAATAGTAATGGTCTCGTGAACGTCCCCTGAGGCTATCATAAGATATATCTTGGCACTAACGATTCGGGGTTCGAACCCGTATTCAAATTGAGTTAGCAGTATCGTCCGTAAATGTTTAAGTTTTGGGTTCCAGCAAACACAAATAAAGCGTCTGAATATTGATCTAGTTATGAATTGTTAGATGTAGCTATAGAATTGTTGTGATATTTAAATTAATTCGGTTATTTACATGATACGATAGCTTTATTCAAGTTTTGTTTGTTTAAGCAATTTTCAGATAGGGTTAAATCTATAGATACTCAATATTGGGTTTCTTAAAGTACAATATAAGTGTAATCTTGTTTACCATATTTTCGGGATGCTGCGATTAAATTGTTATTAAAATCCATAAAGTTAGATTACAGTATCTGTGAGCAACGTAAATAAGAATTTAGTTTTTATTGTAACATTGTAAGGTACTTACTTAGATAGTTAGGTTAATCGTTAGCTATCCACTGACCACCCCAGGGTAGAGGGCTTTTTGGCTTCACCAGATTACCCGGCTTAGAAGCGATTTTTGCTGAGATGCATCATCAGCATCATTTCGGCCGAATGGAGTCCACTGCTGGACACAGGCCTCCCCCAAAGATCACCACAACGACCGATATGGGTGTGTTGGGTGCTCATAGAGGGGTCTTGCCATAATCGCCACGCTTGGCAGACGGGTTGGCGATCGCAGTTGAGTTGTTAATGTACTCGAAGGACGCTGCTGCCCATCCTCCGGCTAATCCCTTAGTCGACTTTTACGACACCCACGGGATGAAATGGGGTGGTGGCATTCTGAGCCGGCACCACACGGCAACGACTGAGATGCATGCGACGAGTAATTTATAAAAAAGTCCAATGTCCACCGCTGAGAACGGCAAGTTCACGCTTGCTTTCTGTTATTGTCTCGATTATTGTTGTAAACTGTAGCTGATATAGTCGGCTGCTGTGCTCCAGGTCGTGGGTTCAATTCCCGCAGGGAATAAATAATTGTATGATCTGCAGGTAGTTGTTCCGGGTCTGGGTGTATTGTATGTGGAATTCATGTCTGTAAACGCACCCACGACACAGTAAAATCCTAGTGTGGAGCAACTTTAAATAAAAAATTAAAATATGTACATATATATATTACGTCCAATAACCTAAAAACGTGGTTTGTATTTATCACACGAAGACCTGATCAATACAGTCTCATTTAATAGTATATTATGGTTATTGCAACTGTCTGTGTACAAAACCGCGAGCGCCCGCTACATTAATAATTCTTTTAACGTTTCTGATTTATACTTTTCGGTCAGTAATTCCATGAAGTCCTACGACAAAAGCCGATAGCTCCTTTCATGTAACAATGATAATAATGCCATTCATTGTGCATTCTCAAAGATTGAATGGCGGGCGATGAACGCTGGGTGGGGAGCATTGTATCGCCACGGCCTAATTTACAGGGAGAACATCATTTACTCGTGCTGCGTTTATGGGATTTTCAATGACAAAGGAATAAAAATATAGGGAATTGTTTCTGTGTGCCCTGTCAGTTAAATATTTGACTTTGTGTAAGAAAATGGGCCGGGATGACGCGGGCGCGAAGGGACGAGATGTCAAATGTAATGATTTTATTTTTATTGAAAGAAGAAAGAAAAGAAAGAAAAGAAAACCTCTTTTAGCGCGGTACGCATATTTTTAGATGAGATAAAATCTCTGGACTCGCGACACCGTTACGAGACGCACCTATAATGTGTGCATATATGCAAGTACATATAGCAGACCGCGAACACGTCTAGATAAATAAAAAACAACAAGTTTTCACTTTTTTCGGTACTCCCACAGTGCAACCCGTATTTTTTTTGTCATTCTCATTCTCCCCGACTGCTGGAAGAAGCCCTAAGTTTACTTAACCCATTGGTTAAGAGTGGCTTTCTAATAGGAACACTTCAATCATCACAAGCGAAATGACGTCCACTGTTGAACAAAGCTTCCATCATATTAAATTTTAAACTATTAAAATTTATTGTACTAGTTTCGTGCGTATGGCGCTCGTGGGTTGCAGCTGAAAATCAGCGTCAGGTGTAGTGGTACTTGCTACTACCACCTGACATCATGCTGAGCTGTTGCCACTTTTTGCCTTTTGGCACTTTTGTTTTAATATTATGTTTTTGTTTGCTGTATAATTGTTTGTGCCAATAAATACTTTTCTTTCTTTCATATATTTTCACAATTGTGTCGACATTTTGGCCCCAATTTGCCACCACGCGTCGCAGGCGGATTGGTAGCGCAGAATGCCTACTATGCTATAGAAGGAACGTTGCTGGCCATCCCTCTAGTTTAGAGTCCCTAAGTCGCCTTTAACGACTTATCCACGAGAGAAGATGGAGTGGTGCTATATTCTTAATCCGGACACCACACGGAAAACATTCCACTGACCTGACACAATAATACACAAAAAGTATATTTTGATTGCATTTTTGCCATTATCACCCACGAAGACGCTCCGCCCATACTCATTAATAACCTCGGAAGAAAATACGTACAACCTAAACAAATATAGGCAATCAGCAAACTGCAGTTCCTTCCTTAATGTTAACATCTATATTGTATATTTACTCATGTTTTACAAAATAAATCATATCTTTATCTTTATCAGTATAGACTTATAAATATAATGTAACAAGGGACTTAGCGTAAAAACGTTAATTTGTGTCGGTAACGGCATGGACCCGGTTCATCATCATCATTTCGGCTGAATGAAGTCCACTGCTGGACACAGGCCTCCCCCAAAAATCACCAGAACAACCGATATGGATCTATTGTGGGCTCATTGGGGAGTTTTGCCCTAATCGCCACGCTTGGCGGACGGGTTGGCGATCGCAGTTGAGTTGTTAATGTACTCGAAGGACGCTGCTGCCCATCCTCCGGCTAATCCCTTAGTCGACTTTTACGATACCCATGGGAGGAGATGGGGTGGTGGCATTCTGAGCCGGTTATGTAGGCATTATGTTTAAGATCTAGATTGGATTACTTTCTATATACAGCTTCGCACATGCAAACCCGATTGCAGTGCCAGCTACCGGGTTCAATTGTGAATCTAAACTATCCAGGGTGCCACAGAGATATACACAAAAAAAACATCAAAATCGGCCCACCCATTTCGGAGGACTTCAGTGACGTACACACGTACAGAAGAATGATATATATAAGATAATACGTTAAGGTATTCTGTGTTCTATGCTATCAAAATTATAAAACCACTCCATTTCCTCCCGTGGGTATCGTAGAAGGAGTCTAAGGGACTCTAAACTAGAGGTACAGTCAGCAGCGCCTTTCTATGGAACTGTAGCCATATTGCACTTTACAACCCCCCTGATAAGCATGGTAAGTACTGGCAATTTCACCTATTTCAACAAAATAATAATAAATATACTTTTAAGCGCTACTGTTTTTGTATCTTTTACCAATTGGTATACTATAATGAGTATGATAAATAAGTAATTAGATGGTAGATTTTATATTTCATCATCATCACCATTGTATGGCCAAAGGACGTCCACTGCTGATCAAAGACATTCACATGGTTATATGCCATCCGCGTCACAGGTTGCTTTACATTTAGGGTGAGATTCAGAAACGAGTCTAGGCGTGAACTTACGCTTCCATCTGTCAAAATGCACTACTTACGCTCATAATTGTATTCACAGACGATCGGAACACGACTTAAGCTTAGCGTAAACTAAGCTAAGCCAAGTAGTGAAAATCTACTACTTTGGGCGAATTTAGCGCCACTAAGCCGGCAAAGGTGTGCTTGCAACGGAAACTATGAATTATGTGATAACATCTTTGTCAGATATTTTGTTTGGCCACTCCAATGGCATTTTGTATATATTGCTATGCTTTTTAAAAAAAATATATGCCTGGCTACACAGTTTTGTAAAACCAGTATCTCACTGATAAGCATTCTCGTATAAAAAATGGCCATAATAATAATGAAAAATTTATTTCGATCAACAAAGGGTCAAACATGGAAAAATAAATCAAAAGACAATAAAATTAAAATGCAATATATCCTACCTACAGATTTTTATTACTCAGTGCATGAATCATAGAGCAACGGTTCAAGTAGTGGAAGTCAAACCTCTGCGTTTGCGTATGCTTGCGTTTACAGACAAATTCCACATACAATACACCCAGACCCGGAACAACTACCTGCAGATCATACAAATATTTGTTCCGTGCGGGAATCGAACCCACGACCCGGAGCGCAGCAGTCGACTGTATCAGCCACTGCACCAACCGTACTGTTTCCGCACAGTTGTATAAAAACAATCTACTCGTGATTCAGCGAACATACCAGATGCGCTGCAAAATCGGGGCAACCCCATCTTAGAGAATAGAGTTCAAACTTAGCCAAGACCGACGTAAGTTTGAGAGGGACTGTGTCTCTGAATACGAATGTTGAAGATGCGTTTAGTCACTACATGGCTTAGAGCGTTCTTAGCCCGTCTTACGGTCATATCTTTGAATCTCACCCTTAGCTAGGTGTACCACAATGTAGTCTGCGTGCTCACACCGAGCGACCCCCGGGAAGACGGTGATCGGATCGGGATCCTTTACAATCCTCCCCGAGAAGTGCCTGAGGGGGCGACCTTCTTACAGTAGCCTTCCCTCCGCTAGAGGGGGTGACCGCTTTACAGTCATCCCTTCCGTGATGTGCCTAAAGGCGTGGCACCAATGGGCGGCTCTAGTGTGATCTTATGAGGACCTGGAGCCTCCCTTCGGTGCCGAAGATGACCGCTCCAGTGGTTTTAGCCGGTAGGAGTCCGGCATACCCCTTCGCCCTTCCTCGGGGTGAAGGAAGTTCCATGAAGAATTTCCACTGGACATCAATAAAAAAAAATAAAAAAGTAAAAAAAAAAAAAAAAAAAAAAAGGTGTACCACAATGTAGGTGTAACTATATAATCTACGCAGTTGCGCAGCTACACCCGGTTCAAACCCGAGACATGTTGTTTATTGTTATGTTACTGACGTCACGGCATAAAGTCAACACACGTAGGCGGACAGGACACAGGTCAGGATAAAAGGCGAGGGAAGGGGCACGTTTTTTCCACGAGATGTCAAGTCCAGAGGCACAGAACCGAACTCGAGACTCGTGACAGGATAGGCTTTATTTTGTTATTAGCTAAATGTTTGTTTTGTACTTTGATATGTACATAAAAGGGATATTTTCGTTTATAAATAAAACATCTACCATATATGCCTCTGGGAGGATGGGAGGAGCCAATGACAAACAGTGGACTGAGGTATGCCAAGCAGACTTGGACGCTATATCCTTTTTTATTTTCTATTGGAGCCCAGTGGAAATTCTTCATGAACTTTCTTCGCCCCGGGGAAGGGCGAACGGGTATGCCAGACTCCTACCAGCTAAAACCACTGGAGCAGTCGTCTTCGGCACCTAAGGGAGGCTCCAGGTCCTCGCATGATCATACTAGAGCCACCCACTAGTGCCACGCCTGTAGGCACATCTCGGAGTGGACGCTATATCCTAAACAAACAAAAATTATGCATGGAATTTATTAGTTTCTTGTCATCTCATGCAACTGGCAAAAAGTCGTCCGAGTCTGAGGCTGTGGGAAAACAGTTTTAAGTTGAAAGAAAGACTGATGGATTCAATATAGATAGATTTAATCGTTTTTAGCGTTAGATAGCGTTTGAGAATAAACATTGAAATGCCCCGGATCATTTTCAGATAAAGTGACCGGGTAGTACGAAGCGACACACCGAAAGGTATGAACGTTTTACCGTGCAGAGAGGCCATTGCTCCCTGCAGATATCAGCTGTTTATATTTACAAATGAGTAGTGCCGCGTGGTGCTGGCTCAGAATACCACCACCCAATCTCCTCCCGTGGGTGTCGTAAAAGTCGACTAAGGGATTAGCCGGACGATGGGCAGCAGCGTCCTTCGAGTACATTAACAACCCAACTGCGATCGCCAACCCGTCCGCCAAGCATGGCGGTTATTGAAAATCCCCCCAATGAGCCCACAACACACCTATATCGGCCGTTGTGGTAATCTTTGAGGCGGCCTGTGTCCAGCAGTGGACTTCATTCCGAAATTAAGTAGAAAGATAGAATATTAGATTATTTAAACCAGACAGATTTAATAGTTTATGGTCAAAATGTGTAGACGCTTTAAAAAGACCGCACCTCTATTCGCCTATGCTTCAACCCAAAGAATATTTCAAACTCACTATCATATTTATGGTAAACAAATAAAATAAAAGGTTTAATTAGTTCGCATTATTCGCAACTCTGTACAACATTACTGTATATTTTATCCATCATGGAAACTATAGACGTATGGACGTATGAGATATCATTGGAGATTGCCTAAGGCCATTAAGACGTCAGCTAAGTCAAACAAACTTGTTCCTCCCTCCATGAGGCTCAATTTATGGTTATCAGTTCAGCAATCAAGCTTTATGCCTATATGTTTTGTATACAGTACTGAGTTCCAATTTAAAACAGCGGGCGGGAGACTCAGCAGAATGGTTGTGTCAGTATAATGTTGGGGGGCTGTTGGATGCAAATCAAATATTAACATGCACTGAAAAAATTTGTTGGTAAGCTAAGCGGTAACTACAAAGCTTTTTAGTTATATTTAGCACTTTAGTTTAGCTAATATAGCTAACTTTAGGTACTACTTATAAAATAGAAAGAAAGAACATTGTATTTATTGCCACAGAAAATAAACTTTGAAATTGAATATAAATTGCATTCAATATATCAAACATGAAACCTTAAAATGTAAGTACATAAGCGATGTTTACACTTGGATTGTAATGTACTAAACAAAAAGGATATAAAAAAGTAGTATTCTATGTTAAACCATAGGTATGATTCTTTAATGCAAGTTGCAGTGCAATGCAGTTTCTAAGGTTTATAAATGTTGTATTTAAGTGGAATTTGGCGCTTGTTTATTGCCAGCATTGAGATATAAGATACCTATATTGTCTCAACTTGCTCTTTTCTACATTATGCACTAACAAAGTACTTTCATATTTTATGTATAAGAGTCAAATGTACTAAAATAAAAATAAATAAATAAGATTTTAAACTTTATTCGTTTTTGTGTTAAGATCACATTTAACACACATTTATAGATTTCGAATTAGACTGATTACTAATTTCGGCTGTTAGTGCATTTAGTTCTTTCCTGTCTTCAAAGTGGCTGCTCAATCGACCGTTATGCGTTGGGTCACACACGGCCAGCATCATATTTCATCTGGCTATTTTCTCTTCACCTCCCGTCGATACACTGCTAGCAATGTTTTATGGGGCCTTAGCTCGCTATTAGTACCAAATGTCAACGTAGCATTAAATAACTTTTTCATTTATAATAAAATTAAAGAAAAGAGAAACGTAATAGTTTCTAAGCTTACGCAAAGATAACCATCGAAACTCCGTGTATACAAACTTCACAACATTAATTAAATATTTCCTTTGTTTAGATTTAGACTAGTAAAT
Source organism: Diloba caeruleocephala (assembly GCA_947459985.1). Taxonomy (NCBI): domain Eukaryota; kingdom Metazoa; phylum Arthropoda; class Insecta; order Lepidoptera; family Noctuidae; genus Diloba; species Diloba caeruleocephala. Next base: position 1,336,923 of record OX381611.1, on the reverse strand, counting down.
AGAAGTGGATGATAAAGCTTGAGGGGCCACCGCTACGGCTGGAGCAGAATTTAAGTTGTGTCTAAACGATATTACTTTTTGTATTCAGTTTTTTGTGTATTATGGATCATATTTTGAGAGTGATCCACACTCTATGCATGTCGTGTGTTTTTAGGTCTTATGTAGTAAACATTATTATGTCAATTATTTATAAGGAGGAGGAGGATGAAACTAATTCGAAACATACTCTGCGATAGATATACACAACAACATACGCATGGTGCCGTTTAGGCAGATAAAATAAGGTAAACATACCCACATATTTTTTCCATACGAAACGCTTTAACCAATCAAATGAAAGCATTTTGATCACATTTATAGCTGCATGAGCCCATAGCATTATCTGTACAGGAAAATATCATGAACAAAAAAAGTTATGCAAACAAATAACATTGTTTTAATTTCTTTCAAATTGGATTAGCACTTTTCTTTATTTATTCAAATAAATAATAATGTATATACTGAGCAATGACAGCAAATATTGTAATTAACACTAAATCTAAATAAAAACACACCTAATATGTTAAAATGTTTTAAATATAATTATGGTTTTTATAGATAATAATTTATTGTTATTCTGAAACCTATGGTTTAAAAAAGTCTAGAGTGATATTTGATAGGTGAATATCTGGTGTATTGTAAGATGCATCCCCTAAATAGTGGACCATTATTTACGCCACTACCTGTCTGGCTGAGTGGCCGACTGGGACCCAAAAACCTCAAAGCGAATATTTCAAAAAATTTAAACACTAACGAAGACATCTGTAAGCAACACACAATTTATATATAAATAATAATCATCATTTCGGCCGACTGAAATCCACTGCTGGACACAGGCCTCCCCCAAAGAGCACCACAACGACCGATATGGCTGTGTTGTGGGCTCGATGGGGGGTTTTGCCATAATCGCCACGCTTGGCAGACGGGTTGGCGATCGCAGTTGAGCTGTTAATGTATTCGAAGGACGCTGCTGCCCATCCTCCGGCTAATCCCTTAGTCGACTTTTACGACACCCACGGGAGGAGATGGGGTGGTGGTATTCTGAGCCGGCACCACACGGCAAAAAATAATAATAGTTTGAAGTAATCGTGTTAACCTTTGAAAATAAAAGATTTTCTTTATTGTTACCGGTTAAAATTCACGTCACGTTTAGAATTTATTCTGAACGTAATAGGGATCCTAGGTATCGCGCAGGCGGAGCGTGATAACTTTGTTCTATGAAAATAAATTGTGGTGTGGAAAAATAAATTGTTATTTTTTAAACTTTATAATACTGGCCGTGTGGTGCTGGCTCAGAATATCACCACCCCATCTCCTCCCGTGGGTGTCGTAAAAGTCGACTAAGGGATTAGCCGGAGGATGGGCAGCAGCGTCCTTCGAGTATATTAACAACTCAACTGAGATCGCCAACCCGCCCGCCAAGCGTGGCGATTATTGCAAAACCCCCAATGTGCCCACAACACACCCATATCTGTTGTTGTGGTGATCTTTGGGGGCGGCCTGTGTCCAGCAGTGGACTTCATCCGGCCGAAATGATGAAAAATGATGAATACTGGCTACATTGTGGTTTGTTCCGTGTGGTGTCCGGCGGGCTACCGGTGTGCAACAGGCGTAAATTGCTCAGACAACGTTCTCAAACGTCATGTTGGTATTACGTATTTGTCGATAGCGACTAAACAGCCAAAGATCTCTGACGTACCCGCTGTCGGACGATCAATGACTATGTACTTATACAGCTACATTAGCGCTCCTGGCGCTAGCAACTATGCACATATTCACAAGAAGTGACAGGCGGGCGAAAGCCGTACGTAAAAAAAAAAATTGGCGGTCCACCTCCAGTGGATGCGTACCTACGCGATGGCTGCTGTCGCTGTTTTTAGCTAACCAGGGCTCGGATTAAGAATACAATATCAGTCTATCTCCTCCCATGGATTTTGTAAAAGGTGACTAAAGAACTCTAAGCCAGAGGAATGGGCAGCAGTGTTCTTTTGTGCAACATAGCCATACTGCATACGTGCAAGATTATGACTATTCATGTCTGTTAATTATTTGATACTGAATTTACTGCATTCTGTAAACTGTCCCCAAAATTACGATGCAATCCGGTCTTACTAAGGGCATCAGTATGACTCATCAACATCTACTGCTGGTATTTCTTTACGTGTGTCTTCCGGATTAAGAATATAGCACCACTTTATCTCCTACCTACCAACTCGCCTGCCAAGCGTGGTAAGTAGTGGAAAATATCTTAAAAAACGATGAGGAGGCTTTTGTTCAGCAGTGGACATCTTTGGCCAATATGATAAGGTCTCTTACTGCATGAGTCCAGCTAGGTAGGTACCACCTTCCATCGCTATAAAACAGGGGTTTCTGGGTTCACGGGTACGTAGATTAGGAAATCTGCGTGCCCACACCGAGCGACCCATGAGAAGTCGGTGGCGCGCATCTAGTCACGCGACCCCGTATGCGCTGTACAGCGCTCAGGAACGCATCGGGGGATCCTTTACAATCCCCCCAGCGGGTGGGGGTGTGACCACTTTACAGTCACCCTCTCCGAGATGTGCCACGCCTATAGATACATCTCGGACAGGGTGACTCCGAATTTACTGGACCGATTAATTTGACATTTGGTATACATATGGCTTTCTGCGACCCAGCATACAAAATCTTTGTATGATCCACAGAGCTGTTTCGGGTATGGCTGCGTGTGAGATTTATGTGGGTACAGCCCACGACACAGGAGAAATCCTAGTATGGGACTATATTCAAAAATAAAACATATCGTCACTGCGCCTGCGAAATCCGCCATGTTTCTGTGTTCGAAATAGGTTGTTGATACAATTTCATATTACTTTTGATGGCACATATGCCTACCCATTTTGTTATATTTCCGGTTTAGAAAATAGTATAATCAGATATATATCGACCTGGTGAAGGAGTCGTTGAATGAGAGTGGCATGAAACCGCTCGTTTTTTCGAACTTTGCTCCACTAGGATTTCCCCTCTATCGTGGGTGCGTTTAAAGATATAAATTCCACACAATACACCCAGACCCGGAACAACTACCTGCATATCATACAAATATTTGCTCCGTGTGGGAGTCAACACACGACCGGCGGGCTGATTACGTAAGTCGCAGACGCTTTGCGACAGGCGTAAATCGCGCAGACGTTTAGACGTTTTTAAACGTCATTTTGGTATTACGTATTTGCCGAAAGCGATTAAGCAGGCGAAGATCGCTGACGCACAGACTGTCAGACGATCAATCAACTAAAATTTCTTATTCAAACTCTCCTCTCGCAGGTCTGCTGGAAGAGATTTCTTAAGAAATAAGCAGTACCTTTGTGCCTTTTAGTCCTATTTCATTTTTCTTTATTTTTATGTTTCTGTGTGTGTATAAATTATAAACTAAAATAAATAAAAATTGCATCTTTGGCTTTCAATTTCAATCTCCTTTCCACTGGGAATCCTTAGGTGCGCGATAGCTGCTGTCGCGTATGCAGTCGCTGTTTTGAGCTAATACGGGTGCCGAAGCGCAGCAGCCGACTGTATCAGCCACTGCACCAACCGTGCCGTCATATATTAGTTTGCTGGGCGCCTATGTACTGATTTCATCATACTGCGGTTTCCGATCCATCCACATGGTATGCTTATGGCTATATTAGCCAAGCTCAAGATAGTTTTTAGCAGTCATCATCTCAGCCAATAGAGGCCCACTGCTGTACATAAGAGTAGGCTTGATAAGATCATCACAACGACCGGTCTGGGTTTGTCTTATGTTGTTATAGGCGGGTTGGCGAACGCAGTTGAACTATAAATACACTTGAAAGACACTGCTGCCCATCCTACATCGCATCCCATAGCCGCGTTTTACTACATCCACGGGATGACATTGGGTGGTGCTATTCTTAGCTGGCACTAGAAGGCATCAAGTTTATAGAACGGCAACATTTAAAAACTGATTTGGACAAAAGACGTTCGTGTGTATATTTCAGCCTAAATCTATTAAAAGTCGTTATAGCTAAAGCTTTCACTGTGATTGCGGTGTTCAAACGATGGGTGGCGCATATTCTCACAAAAATAATATATTTACAGTCCCTAATTTTGAATAAGATTTGAATACCAAAAACTTTGAGTGTTGTCATACTTTTTGTGTTGTATTTTTTTATTAATAAACAATTACTGATCACATGGACCACATAATGTAATCTTCAAAAATGTAAGACTTATCACTTTGTTTGTATTTGTCATATCTATATTGCCAGGGGGGACTAGAAATGCATCATCTGTCCAGATCTTCAAAACCAAACTAAAAAAGTGGCTGCCGGAGAAACTATTCTATAGTTTAGATGAGTATTATAAATTGCCTATGCTGTAGTGTGTCCGTTGCCAATGCCATATATTACATTATAGTTGTGGATTTTATACTTCCAAAATATATATTTATGTGAATTATTAATTAATCTATGAATTACATTTTGACAGAATACTGTATATATGTATGTAGTTACACGTCAACTACGGAGTTATTAATAAAGTATTGTATTGTATTGTATTAATAATTTTAAACAATTTTGTCCACCAGTTCGACTGTTTGCCAGCATAGATATGAAAGCAATATTGAAATAGTATGAAAGCAACCAATATCTTCATAATTACAGGTGCAGAGATTAAAATCAATTAATGCATTAAGGATTGAATATGGCACCCGTCAGACATCACATCTTGGACAAAGATATAGGATCAGACGCAGTCGTTAAACAAATTTGATCAAATCTTGGACGAATATGTTGGCTGGGTGGCATTAAATACTACCTTATCGCAATAGATAGTCCTAAACCCTTTTTCTGTTTTTATTGGCGTTTTGTTTTTGTTATCCTTTGTTACTCCATTTTAAATTATGCTTTATCAAACATATTAGTTGATAGATTGAAAATGCATGTATTGCTTCAATTAATTTTAAATTATGGGTATTGTAAGACTCCACTCTACTACTCAAACTGGCACAAATCAGTACTCACACTCTCACACTCTCCAATCTACACTCAGCATACCTATTTCACGTATAGTCATTACACCTTTCAGTCACAAAACCACAATTACGATATAAATCAACCAAGCCCAAACACCATATTTGTTAGCATACGAGCATTTCACTGTCAAAACATAAGGAACTTAGTCTTGTTGCCAAACACAACTTTTATTTTTTTAACAACGATATACAGTTATATCTTCCTGGTCTTAACCTGCGCTATTCATATAAATATATCCTTATTGCCTAATGAACTACGTCTTTCTAATTTTGATTTTAAAATTCGATAACATAAATGAGTTTATCACGCATGAAGTCGAAAATTCGGATCAGGCTGAGTGTATCTTATTAAGCGACACAAAGCTATGCTCACGGGTTCTTGATTATAATGAAAACAATGGAGAGTCACTATCAATATTAACAATAAACATAAGAAGTATTCATTGTAATCTTGACTTACTGTTATCATTTCTATCTGCCTTAAGCATACCAATGGACATCATAGTTTTAACTGAGTGTTGGACAAATACAAACACCCCACCCCCCAATATCCACAATTATAACATGTATTGGACCCAAAACAATCTGAATCAAAATGACGGTGTAATAGTGTATGTTCGAAGTGAACTCAGAGCGTCTTCTAATGAACCAGAATTCTTAGAAGGGAACTGCCTTATAATCACTATCAGTACTGAGTACACTATCATCTGTTCGTATCGTCCTCCCTGCTTTAGAAACACCGATAATTATATCAATTCACTAGAAAAAGTTCTACATGCCATCTCGACTCAAAATATAGTATTCACAGGGGACATAAATATAGACACCTTACACGACACTACAAAAGGTTCAGCACAAGATTACCTAAATCTATTGGCTATGTTTGGGCTTAGGCAGGGAATCACCAGGCCAACCAGATGCAGCACATGTTTGGACCACTTTATGGTGAAAAGTTGCAGAGCATGGAAGACTATTGTTTTTGAGCAGCAACTCACAGACCACTCGCCTATATTACTTTATATGAACAACGCCAGACTTAATAGAAGAAATACAATACATCAAAAAACAATAGTTAACTATGAAGCGATCAAAGATTTGATCTGTAAAGAAAACTGGGCTGGTTTCTATAAAACTGTAAATCCTAGTACTGCTTGCGAGATGCTAATGACGAGACTTTTATCAATAATAGACAACAACTCGAATGTTAAAAATATATCTAAACGATATCAACCGTTAAACCCGTGGATAACGTACGGGGTAGTTAAGTGCATACGAAAACGAGACAAATTACATATACAAGTCAAAAAACTACCAAAAGATATACAACTGAAACAAATATACATTAATTATAGAAACTCTTGTAACAAAATAATTAGGAACCTGAAAATAAAATACTACAACGAAAAACTAAACGATAACAAAGGTAATACAAAAGAGACATGGAAAACTATAAAGGAAATATGCAACATGAAATCAAATAAAACCAATGCAGAAGAGCTTCTTTATCTCAGTGATTCACCTGTGGAGTCACTCAACAAAGTGAACTCCTATTTTACATCTATAGGAGGGACGCTGGCCGGTCACATTCTAAAACAAATGGACACAGACGAAGATCACCTAGCGGCCCGAGCAAAAACATCAAGCTCACCCTTGAAATCTATGTCACTAATACCTACAGATCCTATTGAAGTGCGAAGTGTTGTGCTGGGACTCAGGTCACACAGTGCCCCAGGATGGGACAATATACCAACGTACATTCTCAAACATAACATCATGCTATTGGCAGCTCCTATCACACATATGTGTAATTTGAGTCTCGAGACGGGCACATTTCCAGAGATACTTAAAAGAGCTGTTGTATGCCCAATTCATAAGTCCGGTGACAAAGATAAACCAACTAACTACAGACCGATCTCTCTCTTGTCATCACTATCAAAGGTACTAGAGAAAATTGTAAATAAGAGAGTTATTGGCTACCTTGAAAGCAATGGGCTGATCCACAATAAACAATACGGTTTCAGGGCGGGCAAATCAACCGAAGATGCAGTTCTTGCACTCACCACAACCTTGACGTCTTTCTTGGATAAAGGCGACAGATGTTTAGGAGTATTTCTTGATCTTCAGAAGGCTTTTGACACCGTGTCCGTGCATATATTGCTTACCAGGCTTGAAAATGTTGGTATTAGGGGTCTAACGCTGGAATGGTTCAAGGGTTATCTATCGGGCAGGTCGCAGCGAGTAAGGGTTGAGAAACACAAAAGTGACAATGCAACATGTAGCTACGGGGTTCCGCAAGGCAGCACACTAGCGCCTACACTGTTTCTCATATATATCAACGACTTATGTAGTGCTGCCTTGCCGGGACTAGATATACTCATGTTTGCAGATGACACTGTCCTTCTCTTCAACGGCAAGACGTGGGAGCGAGCTTTCCAACTGGCTGAGACTGGACTGGGTTCTGTAACCAAGTGGCTTGAGGACAGTCTACTATCTCTAAACGCCAACAAAACAAAGTACATTTGCTTTACTAAATCTGCATCTACCAACGCTGGAACAGATTTGACACTAAAGATACATACATATCCATGTAACCGTAAAGTAAACCCTAACAACTGTAACTGTACAGTGCTGTCTCGCGTTGGCCACATTAAATACCTGGGAGTTATACTGGATGAGAAACTTACCTGGAACATTCACATAGCAGCATTGGTGGGGAGGATTAGAAAAATGATATACGTTTTTAAAAACTTACGTTCAGTGGCCAACCATGACCTTCTAATCCAAACGTACAAGGCGCTATGTGAATGTTTGATTAGGTACTGCATATGTGCATGGGGTGGAGCTGGTAAAACCATTCTCATCTCCGCTGAAAGAGCTCAACGTACGGTACTCAAAGTTATTATGTACTTACCTTTTAGACATCCAACAACACTAGTCTATAAAAAATCCAATGTGCAATCGGTAAGAAAAATATTTATTTACGAAACAATTAGAAGATATCACAAACACACCGTACCGACCTTGTCAGATGAATCCAAGAGAATATTTCGCTGCCCGATACCTCATGTAAAAACTTCCTTTGCCCAAAAACATTTCGCTGTAATAGCACCACGAATGTATAACATTTTTAATAAAACAACAAATACTAGGAAACTAAACATGAATCAAATAAAAACAGCACTACTTACATGGCTGAATAATTTAGACTATAACGATACAGAAAACATATTAAAAATCCTAGAATAAAATAGAGGTCCACATACACACACACACAAACACACTCATGCATGCAAACACGCAACCACACACACGCACACACACACACACACATACACGCACACACACACACAACAGACACAGAGCACCCATCTTTGCATGTAGATGGTGTTTCTCTGTTTGTTTTATTTTCTGTTAATACTCGTGTTGGCATAAGTGTACCTAATAATAAGGGGAATATACTGGCACCTGTAATACAGTTTATAACTAGCTCGGGAGCCAGGGAATTCATATAAATGTGTAATTATCTTATGTCAATAAAGAATTTATTTATTATTTATTATTTATAATTAGGTTGTAGCAGACACTTTTATTGCCGTGTGGTACCGGCTAATAATACCACCACTCCATCTCCTCCCGTGGGTGTCGTAAAACGATCGCCAACCCGTCTGCCAAGCGTGGCGATTATGGCAAAACCCCCCAATGAGCCCACAACACGCCCATATCGGTCGTTGTGATGATCTTTGGGGGAGGCCTGTGTCCAGCAGACTTCATTTGGCCGAAATGATGAGACACTTTTACGCGTCGAATTGAAACAATGGAGAGAGTATAGATGGCATATCGCTACGTTACAACCTCTGAGCAGAAATGCCAAAAGAAATTCAGGGTTACGTCTTATATTTTATAGTTACGATATTTTACAAATTTCTCCAAACATTTTTCCTGTTCCTTCGTGGGCATCGAGACAGAAGAGTAGTACACATTTCTTGACACTACCTGACACTTGTTGCAAGACGTTAGTTTCTTCTGGTAGTAATCGGGGAGTCGATTCAGTTGCTTGCTTTTTATGTCATTTCAGCACTTAGGAAACCTCTATACCAAATATCATTAAAATCTCCGTTCGTCCAATTCATTCTAGTGTGAAGAGGGAATTATGGTAACTATTAGCTATAGCTCCACAGGAATCATGCATTTATTTGGGATAAAAAATATGTGCCACTCTAAGGCTCATAAACTATCTCTATGCTAATTAACACGTTGATCCGTTGCTCCGTGAAAAAATAACAAACTAACACACACTTTCATATATATATATATATTAGTATATTCTCCTTAATCGCCTTCGTCCGTGTGTCACTGCAGGGGTTCCAACTGAAAACCAGCGCTGGGTGCCATGCGCCCAGAAAATGCTGAGTTGGTGACCTTTTCGGCACGGGCATGCTCGACAGCAATAAATACTGTCAATTAGTTGGTTAAGGGTAATCTTGTTTTTATTTTATATAATTTTATTCTCTTATAATTTGATTAATGCTGTCATTATATGCCGTACCGAATAAATGTATTTCTTTCTTTTCTTTCTTTCTTTCTTTCTTTCGACATCATCATCATCATTTTAGACTAATAAAGTCCACTGCTCGACAGGTTGTTATGTGTTCATAGGGAGGTTTTGCACTTTGCACGCACTTCCACGTTCAGAATATTAGTACGGATTTTTAAGTTTCTCTTTAATCCACTTTACTTAACTTACTACATACATAAAGGAAGCCTGTTAATTCTGCCTCTAAACTTTAGCGAATTGTGCTGCGTTTAAACAGAAAGAGAAAGAAAAGTTCTTGAAAGTACAGCAGAATGTAACGTCTTGTAGTTAGGTCTCTTTAAAGTTACATGAAAAAGTTTGATTAGTCCGTTTGGCCTGCGGGTCAGGCCTCGGGGTGGTCCATTTAACAGAGTGGCCGCATTTATTGGTGGCTCACGTCTCGAGGCGAGGGGACAAGGGATGGGCGAATAGCGGAGGCGGGGCGGACAGAGATAGCTCTGGTTTTAGTAAGCATATTTTGCGGTTCATATAGTTTTACAGTTTGTGCAGTCAAGACACGTTTACTTAACGATGTTTATATGCTTTTAATTCATCTTTAACACTCCAATGAGGTTTGGGCACGGATTACATTAATAAAACAAACTTTTTTTCAATTACATACCTATATAAAACACGCGATAGTGTAATTAGTATCCAACCAAAACCAAAACGTGGTACAGTACCGCGGTACCAAACATCTCCACATTGCCCTGTGGAAATGTTAGGTATCTCACACCCGATCATATAGGCGCGTGAAGTGATTGACCGCCTGATATTTATTAGAGTAGAGTAGAATAGAGTATACTTTATTGTACACCAAAAGAAAATACGAAGTAATTTTACATACATAATCATAGTACAATTGGCGGTCTTGTCGCAAGAGTGATTTCTTCCAGACAACCATTGGATGGACAAAAATCATAAAAGAAGAGAATAACGGGTATTCATTAACAGTAATACTTTATTTAAAAATACATATATTAAACAATGTAACAAAATGTATATACATAGTGTATTCCCAAATATATGAGAATAACTCACAAAATATATAAATAAAAGATACATATACAAAAACAATACATAATATATAGAACAGTAACAATTAAAAATCCAAGTAATATTCCTTTACCATTTTTTTTACGTAACCAGCATTTCAGCCCGTCTAATAAACACTGGTAGTGCATTCCACAAGCGTGTGACCTGAACAGTAAAAGAATGGTCAAAGAATCTTGTTGTGTGCACGGGCATCTTCAGATTTAATGTTTCTGATGATCTTAGGGATAGTGAGTGTGTATCACGGGTGAATTCAAAACATTCTTTAAGATCAGAGGGGAAGCAGGATTGAACAGAATACTGTAGAGTAGTGAAATAATATGAGCATTCCGACAAAGGGGATTGGTAACCACTTGAGTTTAGTACGACATTCTGGTACGTGATCATATTTGCGTAAACCAAATATAAATCCTTTACAAAAGTTTTGAAGTCGCTCAAGTTTATTAAATTGGTCCTCGTTGAGATCGACATAGCTGGCATCGGCATAGTCAAGGATAGGAAGAAGAAGAGATTGTGTTATTGCAGCTTTAGTGGCAGTCGGGAGAAAGTTACGCAGTCTTCTCAAAGATCCTGCTGCCGCATACATCCTGTGACTGGTTTCTTATAGTTGCGGGCCCTAAGAAAGATTTTTGTCCATGTAAATACCCAAGTTCTTCACTTTATCGCTTACCGGTATACGAGTACCGTCAAAGAAAACCTGGGGAAGTTGCATCAAGTCGATTCTCGAAACCCTCCTATGAGCTCGATCTACCGACAACAATGACTTGGGTTTTTGAAGGATTGACTTTCAGTCCATACGACCTGCTCCATTCGGAAATCTGGGCAAGATCCGTATTGATATTGTTAATGGCATCCGACAAAGTTCTTAATGGAGCTTGTGAATAAATCTGAAGATCATCAGCATAAAGGTGGTAAGAAGAAAGTAGTTTATTAGACATAGAATTTATAAAAATTGCGAAACGTAAAGGAGATATAATGCCACCCTGTGGTACACCAACATTAGTATCACACGCGGAGAATACATTGTCGGTGACTAGACAGGTAACTGCGAAACCGATCAATTAGCGTCGGAGATATGTTAAGAGAGCAAACTATGCTAAGCAAAATGTCAAAATCTACGGTATTGAAAGCATTACTGAAGTCCAGTAAAGAGGGTACCGTTAACTTTCCATTTTCCATGCCTAGCCTGATATCATCGGTAATATTCACCAAAGCACTAACAGTGCTGTGACCAAGGCGGAAACCGGATTGGAAGGGATTTAGAAGTGAATTCTTACAAAGGAATGAACTTAGCTGGGTATGAATAAGACATTCTAAAACTTTGGAGAAGAATGGAAGTATGGATATTGGACGGTATTCGGAATAAGATGCGGGATGTGGCTTTTTAGGTAAAGGCGTAATTTAGGCTTCTTTCCAAGTATTTGGAAAGACACCACTGGATAGGGAAAAATTCAGGATATGACCAATAACAATTTATTAACTCTGTGTTAGAAAACTAATGGATAGTAAGGTACTAGTTTTGTACTGATTCGGATAGAGAATCGTGGAATGATTCCCTCCTGAAAGGTTCAAGTTAATTTAATCGGTACTGATTAATCCATGTTGTGTCCAGCAACACTCCTGCTGTGGATGTCGTAAAAAGCGACTAAGGGACTTTAAACTAGAGAGATGGGCAGCAGCGTCCCTTCTGTGGGACAGTAGCCATTCTACGGTTACCAACCCGCCTGCCCAGCGTGGTGAGTACTGGCAAATTCCTCCCAAAATGACAACACACGGCATGTAACCGGTCGTCTTATGGGGGAGGGTTTCGTTCAGCAGTGGACGTTTTTGGCTGACGTGAGGTATAACGATATACAGATAAGATACTAAGATTAATTGTATTATTTATGAGAATATGATCGGAGAAAATCTAGTAATCCAATGATTCTATCTTTCATTTGGTTAGTGGCCAACCTTGTATCAGAGTTATTCAAGCTATCCAAAGGCCACCGACTTGACTTAGCGACTGCAGTGTAATGACAACAAGCAAGACTGATGGTTTTACGTGGCCTCTGAAGCACGGATATGCTTAGTTCAAATGTGTGGTCATCTATGGACTGACCGCGCCGAGCGTTATTTCACCTCACCGATCAGTGAGTACAGAATTGTAAGTTCATTCAAGTTAGTCTCCATTTTCTACCCGCTATCGCTCTTTCGAGGTCGCTTTTTGTGAGGTAGGCCGTTACCTCACCGCTAACTCGCAGGCGGCATACAAATTCATCAGCGAGCTATGTTTGTTACTAACTTTGTTCTCTTGATAGCTATAAATTGTAGCAGCGACGCTTCGTTGGGGCCAATCGATCTGATTGACCATCCGTTTGATGGATGTCGGTGAAAGAAATTGAGGCTGTAAAGTGGAGGTTACGTGTGTTGTGACCTGCACCAGGCGCCTTGAAAATGTAATAAACATTTTCTAGGGTTATTTATATGATTGAGGTCGGAAAATAGTTCCTTATAATGTTGGAGCTTAATGTCGGAACCGCTAAACGTAAGGCCGCTCGGTCAAAACTCAGTCGTGCAAAGTCAAAGTAATTTTTAGGGTTCCGAAAGTCCGAACGAAAAAACGGCCGGAACCCTTATATGATCACTCGTGTGTTTGTCTGTCACAGCCAATTTGCTTCGAATCTACTGGACCGATCAAGCTGCAATTTGGTACACATGTGAATTTAACAAACACTGGTGACAATTATATCATCAACGTAAACAAATGAATTTTAAATATGGGGGTCGCGTTTGGGGGTAAGATAGAAAATTAAAGACTAAAGTTTTGCAAACTGTACCGTGTAACATATGAAATGGAAGGACTTGTTGTGAGGTAATTTCAAATGTATTTATTTTATTATTTTAAAATTTACAGTTTTATTTAAGAAAGTTGACGAAAATTGACCCCCCTTATCTCCGAAACTAATAAGCCGAAAATTCTGAAAAAATTGATTGTAGCTCTATACCTATAGATAACAGGAAAACATATAAGAGGTCTTTGGTCTTAAAATAACATGGTAAATCATTCAATATTGTGCGTACAAACTTACGTTTGCGGTTGGAATGTATGGGAAAACATGTTTTTCAACTACGATGTTAAGTTTGTTCTTGGGATGAGTTATTGGTACAAGACCGAATTCAACAATAGACAATATATTCAGCTATTTCAATTTCGGACCTCCACGCGAGTTGAACTCGCACTTGTCCGGTATTTTTTATTCGTGTAAACCAATTCCTGGAACTCACGAATTGTCAGAATTTAAATAGCTGCACGGTTCCAAGTCCTTGGTCATATGGAGAAGACCGGCAAGAAACTCCATGGCTGTACTCTTTCAAAATGAAAGTATTACAGTCTTATTAATTACAACAGAATAGTGAAAAATTATGTGAGGATAATGCATGTCAATGTGTGAGATAAATACACACATATGCATGCTATTATTAAATTGTTATAGCAGTAAAAATCTGACCAGAAAACCCCGAGTGAGGGCGCCCGTTCACGGGTATAACGTATGCATCAGCATGGCTCAGCTCAATCATAATGCAGGTCACATAAAAGGACATGCATACATTTCTTCGAAAGAACACCGAGCCATATTCTTCAATTTTAAATATCTTCTACATTGAGATAACGTATCAATTACGATAGTGTTTGTTTTCGGCTGTTAACACGAATGAAACCACCGCTTAAACAAAGAAAATTAACAGTACGTGCTCAAATTAAACGTGGGGGACTTACATGGTGTCTATTATGTACAAAGGTGGGAGCTAAGTAGAGAAGAGCAGTGGAGAGGTGTTCAACACTGTAATAATGTAACTGTAAGCACCTAAAAAGGTTTGTTCGTCACTGCATTACTGTAAAGCAAACATTTACAGAAATACGTTCGAAAAATATATCATATTCAGTTTTCTTTGCGAGGGGTATTCAAAATAAAAATGGAAAATTAAATGTCAAATCAAATCACCCACCAAATTGGAGTAAATGGCTTCTTTCCACAGTTCAATATTAAATTGATGGCAGCCGAACACTGTCGAGTTGGAAGCCCTCATATTTCCGCGGATCGGATGCTATAGATGTGGGATTATTCACCTATGTCAGCGGAAGTAGATTTTGCATTATTGAGTCTTCAGCTTGTGTTCCCTGAACTATTGTGAGGGTTCACTGTGCTTAAACTGGGTCCTTACTTTCGCCAAAGCAATTTCAGTACCTTCATTAATGTAATGGCAAATTACTTGTTAGTATGGAGGTTTTATGTAGATAGGGTAAAGTACGGATTCATCGATATATCGAATACTGCTGCAAAGTGTGTCTATCGCTAATATCGTACGCGATGTAATCAATTTATAGGTGTTTTATTATCTATACAAATAAATAAAATTGATGTGTCCGTTTGTAATGTCAAAATAACAGCTTTTTACTAAATGCATATGAAAGTATGTACGTTACATATAACAAAAAAACTATTTTAATTTTTTTTGTCTGTCTGTCTGTCTGTCCGTCTGTCTGTCTGTCCGACCGAACTTGTTCCGGGTAATCTTCGAAACGGCTGAACCGATTTTAACGGGACCTTCACTGGCAGATAGCCGATGTTATAAGGAATAACTTAAGCTACTTTTATTTTAGAAAAATAATTAGGGTTCCGCGAAAATAAAATAAAACCCTTGAAATCCAATATATTTATTCTATGTCAAGTATCTATGTCGAAGTACTCTAAATTTCTTTTAAATTATACGCGGGTGAAACCGCGGGTCCCAGCTAGTAATAACTAATACTTTTAAGTTATATAATTATTTATGTATTCATTTATATACTTATTTACTAATGCGGTTGGATAAAGGAGCACTTCTTAATACTTTCATCATGAGAGTATCACATGCTTCTTTTGGTATTCATGTTTGCATCTCGTGCATATTATATGTGTGTATATATATTTGTTGTGTTATTAATATGTTGAATATTTTACTTTTAAATTACATCGTAACCTATCCCTTGTACTTTCCATAATATTCCAGTCCATCGAGAAGGAGGCGGAAACGAATAAGATCATAAATTATACCTTTTCTTTCATAAGGTCAAGATGATTGTACTTTATATTATTACGGTGAACAATAAAGAGAATTTATTATTATCTACATGTCTCTCTTGTCACGGGTTTATATCCCCTGTAAGGGGGAACCCGGTCTTTTGATAGGCTTACGCGGGCACATGGGTCCAACACGCAGAGGCCCTTTAGAGAATTTTAATCTATAATACACACACACTACACTAACCTGGGACTCTCCATGGCTACCGTCCCCGGAGGTGTAAAACTATTGTATGAGATGGAAACAACAATTATAAGGTCTATTGTAATGGGTGCTAAATGGATTATATACTTCTAAAAACGGAAACAACGGCGTCTGCCGTTCAACCTTTAAAGTGAAATTCTGTGGCCGACGGGGACTTGCCACTCACACGATGGGCCCCCTAAATGGCCTATAAATATTTATTATTATTATTCTTTCTACCCACGGGTTTTAATCCCCTGTAAGGGGTACCCGGTATTTTAATAGGCTTACATGGGGACATGGGTCCAACACGCGGAGGCCCTTTAGATAATTTTAATCTGAAATATTAAGGGACAATAACCGGGGCCTCTCCTTGGCTGCACTTTAATAATTCAGTCTCGGTTTGTCCCCGGAGACGTAAAACTATTGTATGAGTTGGAAACTACAATTATAAGGTCTATTGCAAAGGGTGTTAAATGGTTTAAATACTTCTGAAAAAAACGGGGTCTTCTTTTCCTCCTTTATATTCTGTGGTAGACGGTGATTCGCCACTTACAAGATGGGGCCTAAATAGCCACAACTGCAAGCGATAGGGAGCAACGCTGGCGTGAGCGGCTCGGGGTGTTGAGAGGTGCGGCACCGATTTCACCATCACGCGTCTTGATGACTCGGAGTGGGTTTCCCGTTATTACGCCATTAGAAATTTCCACCCCCGAGCATATAGCTCTAGCAGCTCCCCTCTGATCGACCAACTAAGGCAAGCCAGAGTTGAAAGTCTTGCGGGCATTCATGGGGTTCCACTCCAGCCTAACCAATAACGGTAAGCCAGAGACGAAGCCCTGATCGACTTTATGGAGCTTTCGGGTACGCAGTGTTACCACTCACATTCAGCCACAAACTGCCCTGCGTTCAGTAAGGTTCTTAAAGATCTCCTTATAATATACTTTTTTGTATCAAAAAGGAGGAAGAAATCAAGCAGCAGCTTTAATTTTCCCTTCGCGATTACGTTATCCCATGGTGAGATAACAACTGCTCAGAGGGGTTTATTATTTACTTATTTGTGCTATAGTCTTAATCCGGATATCACACATAATACACATCTACCAAAGCACCATAGTTAATACATGACCCGTTATCGAAACTTAATTATAAGTCTAACCTAAAATTACCTAGAATCTAGTGCTTATAACCATGAAGTTATAGTCAAAGTTATAACACTATCTTATACAGCACATCCGATTCGCGGCGATCTGGTAACATTCGGACGCAGGATATCGCCACGGTTGGTGCCAAAAAAACATAAACAAGTATTTATTCTATATTATATCTTAGGAGCACTATCAAGGAAAATGTAGGGCATGGTGTAGTGAGCATTCGCACATAAAGTAGAAGTCTTACGATTCCGGGGCTTTCCTGGACCTTTTTCAATAATAGTGATGTTTCGTTATTTTTTACTTATTTGATTCTAAACAATAATATCACGGTTCGATGTTTTGCTCGCTACGACCATAATAAATCGGAACTGTCTTTACAGTTTTTAAACGTACCGTATTTGTTAAAACCTTTTTGTATTACTTGCAAAACCCAGCTGACGTTGTCTTGCCATTTTCATGGCAATCGGTCGAACGGTACAGAAACTAATGTGCTGCTGCCTGCTGCCTCTCCCCCTTAGTTGCCTTATACGACATCCACGGGAGGGGATTGATACTATATCACGTTTTAACTTTTACTCGATAATATTTCAACTATTTTCTCACTTCACGCATTTTCCACAACGAAGAACTTAGTTTTACGATGAGTTTACGTGTCTAACCGGGCAAGAGGCGCCTTTAGAGTATTTTAATCTAAAATGTAATGTAAAACGAGGTACATTCAATAATTTCCTAGACACACAAATACCCGAATCAATACAGCCCTTTAAAAACACCGCGTCACCTCCGTTATTACGTCATCTCAGCCCCCATAAATTAGAATTCATTTTAACAACCCTCAAAAGTAGCACGAAGGGAGTAATTTACGCGTTCAACCCTCCAAGGAGTAGCATCTCGTAATGAGTTTTTATTCGGCGAAGTTGGCTGGTCCGGTAACATGCTTCACGAACGCTCTTTTATTTTATTTGATACTTTCGCTGAAACTGAGTATCGACTGTAGTGTGGGTGCGTTCGGTCAAATTCCACGCAAAATGGCGACACAATTGTGGATATTCATGGAAGGGGCCTTTATTCAGTGGGCCACCTTTGGCTGATATGATGTTGATGTTGATAACTAAGTCCACCGTTAAAACAGGGATAATATCCGAGTTGAGAATTCATCATACACACACATCAGCCTGTAAACGCACACTGTTGAACGTGGGCCTGCCAATGATCACTGCAATTGGCGGTTACCTATAGGGGATGTCGCTATCTTCACCACGCTTAGAAGACGGATTGGTGATCGCAGTAAGTTGTTAGTAGCGCATGGAAGGATGCTACCGCAAATTAGAGTGAGTCGTTTTATGTTCTTAGCTTTGGAGTAAAATTTGAAATTTGAAAAAAGATAATTTTACAAAAACAAAACCTACTTTTTGATGGCCTACAATTTATTTTGTAAATAATGAAATTAAAGTTTTAATTTCAATGGTAAATTCTTTTTTGACATTATAATATTTACAACATCTAAAAATAGACAGAGTATAATTGTTTTGGATATCCATGGTTTTAAACTTCACTTTTTCTGTTTAATATTATGATTGATTAAAAAAGCATAATATCCTTTTTGTATTAATGTAATGTTTTGTTTGTATAAGTGCCAAGAAAAAAAACATCGACCCACCCTTCTGCCTATTCTCTGGATATCAACCTTTAGTAGACAAAGTGGTCTATTCACCACCGTGAACCGCATGGTCCTAATTAAATTATGTATTATTTTCTGTGGTGTTGGTCCGTAATGACGTCCATGTTTCGCATGATGTTTTATTGGTAGCTTTGAAAACAAATCCAACGCGGAGGACACTCTCAGCTAATACAACGATATTTAGATATTCGACAAATATTGATTGTATTGATGGGATATACAATATCGCAATGTATAATGCCCGGTGGTATTGGTCTGTGTGGTGTCTGGATTAAAAATACAGGACCACTACATCTTCTCCCGTGGATGTCGTAAAAGGCGACGAAGGGAATCTTACCCAGAGAGACAGGGCAACAGCGTCGCTTCTGTCAAACAGCAGCCTTTCTGCGCTCAACAACCTGCCAAGTGGGGTGAGTACTAGCAAATTCCCCCCAAAATTACGACATATGGCATATATTTACGGCGGAGGCATTTTTTCAGCAGTGGACATATTTTGGCTGATATGATGATAATGTATATTGAGCGTGTGCTCTCCAATTCTTCCCTAGCATTTGTATGAATTTATCCATGACAAAGGTTCAAGGTCAGCATTGTAAAGAGGGAAGTCATATACGACACAAAGAATGTCACAGACAGGTGGGAGCGAGTCCTGGGTATTTAATAAGCAAAAACAACGTTATTCAACAATCCAGTATATAACACGATCGCTCCCGGCTACGCGTTACAATAGAATTAAATGTACATATGGAAGTATTCGTAATGATATGTTTCTCAAAGTTTAATTAATGTTGTCTCACTAACGAATTCTTCTTAATATTGGCGAATGTTCTGTTTATCATTTTCGAGTTATTGTTGACTGACCTCTGCATTAGTAGATTGGATTTGTTTAGCTAAATAATAGTAGATGGATTAGTAATAACCTAAAGCCCAAAATTAATGATCAATATAATCCAAAATCTTTGGATTTGAGATTGAGGACTTGTCTGATTTTAATGAACTGATTTCTCACTTAATAAGTGCGATCTTATCACCAAAATAGATCAAGTTTTCAATCTTAAATCTAAGATTTTTCCCAAAGATCACGTCAATAACTCGTCTGGGTTTCTGTTCTGTACTTATTGGGTTGGTTAAGCCATATTCGCCACACTTGGCAGGCGGGTTGGCGATCGCAGTTGAGTTATAAATGTACTTGAAGGGCGCTGCTGCCTATCCTCTGGTTAATCCGAGTTGCCTTTTACGACATCCACGGGATGACATGGGGAGGTGGTATTCTTAAGCGCCACAAGGCGTACGTTAGTGAACACATTTAAATCAATTCTATAGCTCGTAAACTATAATTCATTGTTCATTATGATTGCCGCTAGTTTCGGTTGTCGGAAAATTGAATATTTACAAAATTAAAATTACAGTATTTTTATTAAAAAGGCGTATTTAATTATTCTCAAAGTCCGAGTACAGCAATAAGAATTTAGATTAATGATGTCAGAAACTGCTTCCAAACATCAAAGACATGACTTCGCATTGCATGAATCAAATTACTGTTGGAATACAGAAAATCTGAGCAGTAATTTGGTTCAAAAAGTGAGTGGGAGGCGTTGCAATATTCATTAGTGGAGTGACTTAAGTTATATGGGTGTTATGTTTTTTACTGTATAATTTTATGTAGATCTACTGAATTCTCTTTCGGTCTTTTCATGGTTCAGTGCTAAATTCGATAATAGAGTTATAATATTGGAGACGAATGTTTTAAAACTTATAGAAGTTCGTAAACTGCCATCTCACCACGATAGTTATTCGCAATATTGAGAGCAGTTTTATTTTAACAATGTTCATTTCTTCATTTAGTTACCAATAAGATCGATTTCCAAAAACACGGCGCGATGAATATTATACGTTACTTTCAAATAGAAGTGACCACGATCTCGAGAGTAGGTAAAACGCAATGCTTTAAGTTCTTGTATCCGTGATCTAAATAGTATGACGTAGAATTTTTCTTGTATTAAGCGAAATTACTGTTCATGAGTTCAGTAAAGAAATCGATATTGTATCTACTGATATTTCTGCTACTTTACTGAACTCATGATGAATGAAAGTAATAACGTTCATTACATTTATGTTGCTCAGGTGAGTTATATTGACGCCCCGTTTCTCTCCCGCTTCTAAATTTCCCTCGACTACATGGCAAGATGGCTCGTTGAGATAATTTATTTAATATGATGAGCTTCTTTAGTCATATTGTTCTTAGGCGTAGGTGTAATAAATACAAACCTAAGAGGTCTCTGTCCACCTATGGACGTGATAAAGGCTGACTAAGGACTAAGGATTGATATCAACGATTGATGTGCAGCAGCATCATCCGTGTGCTAATAAAATGTACTACGATCACCGATCTGCCAGCCAAGCATATTGATTATGGCAATATCCCCTATTATCGCTCACCATAGTAATCGTTGTAAGACATATTCAGCAGTAGACGTTGACGGGCCAGTATGCTAATTACCATTTTTGTTTCTTTTCTAAACTAAGTAAAACAAACTGGGATTTATAAAGGCTAATTTACACAAGATTCTACAAAAATAAGGACTCACTTTAATCTACAAGGGTATAGGAGCCACAAGACATAAATGTACACATAAAATCCAAATTCAATTTCCCGCCCTGCTTTTCCCCATTTCAATAAACTCATTTATTTCTTCCCCTCATATCTTTCAAAATCCATCGCCCTTTTCTACCGCTCCGTTCATAATCATATTATTGTCGGCCATTTGATTTTGACGATGCCACTGCTTCTCTTTTTGTGGGTGTCGTAGAAGGCGAGTAAGGACTTATGTCAGTAGGATTGTCAGCAGTATTTTTTTTAATGCCTCTCATCTCATTGCCCTATGTCGACTACTATTTCTCCTGTGTCGTGGGGACAGATTATAAACATAATTCTCACTTGCACAAACGGCCAGACCCGGAACAACTATCTATAGATCTTACTAATATTTGTACCGTGTGGTGTCCGGATCAAAAATATAGCACCACTTCATATTAGAGTAGAGTAGAGTAGAGTATACTTTATTGTACACCAAAAGAAAATACAAAGTAATTTTACATACATAATAATAGTACAATTGGCGGTCTTATCGCTAAGAGAGATTTCTTCCAGACAACCATTGGATGGACAAAAATCATAAAAGAAGAGATTAACGGGTAGTTGGTGTACTACTGTTGTATCTAATATTTATAAACAGTAATACTTTATTTAACAATACATATATTGAACAATGTAACAAAATGTATATACATAGTTTATTCCCAAATAAATACCAAAAAAAACAATAACTCTCAAAATATATAAATTAAAAATACATACACAAAAACAATACATAATATATAGAACAGTAACAATTAAAAATCCAAGTAATATTCCTTTACCATTTTTTTGAAAGTAACCAGCGTTTTAGCCCGTCTAATAAACACTGGTAGTGCATTCCACAAGCGTGTGGCCTGAACAGTAAATGAATGGTCAAAGAATCTTGTTGTGTGCACGGGCATCTTCAGTTTCATCAGTTTCATATTATCCCGTGGACATCGCAAATGTGACTAAGGGGTTAGGACCAGAGGGATGGTCAGCAGCGTCCCTTCTGTCGAACAGTGGTTAAACTGCGCTCACCAACCCGTCTAAATGATACGATGCAAGTGTGGTGAGTAATGGAAAATTCCCCCCAAAATTATGACACAATTGCAAAAATCTATGGTGGAGGTCTTTGTTCAGCAGTGGACTTCCTTTATCTGATGGTGGTGCTGTATATTTGTTCTCTGCGAAGATTAATACCACGTCATGTAACGCTGAAAACTATGCACTTAGCTGTTGGGCCCACCGTTGCTTCAAACTCAAATAAGTACCTTCTTTGAACATACCTGTTCAAGCTTCGACCATTAGGCGATTACGTTCCGTGAAATAGTAACTTTACTTTTACTACGCACTTATTTTAACTTGGAACACTTGCGTCGATTACCGGATCCGGTCGCCAATCTAATTTGATATAACATTCGCAAGCTATCCAACAACCCACTTTTTTCATGTAAAGCAAGTAGTCGGATAAACGCCTCAATTTATTAAATACATCAGTTTTTCATTTAATACATCTCCACCTCGCACCTACGCCGCTGCTCCAACAATACCGTAGTCGTCCATGTTTGCCGAACACGTATGTCAATGGCAATTTCTAACACGTTCGTCATGGTCGTAGCTTAGCGCCATAACGCTTGTAGCAGTGGGCGGTTAGGGGCTTATGACGTCCCAATTCTGAACGCTCCCTACACTTTGAGCACCACTGTCCCAGCACAAAAACTAGTTTCATTAGACATTTGCCCTGTGCTCGAGAATATCTAGTTTCCGTAATTCGTCTGCCCGAGGCGGAGCTCGATTACTGAACCTTTCTCAGCTATCAGAAACGCCCTGCCCTGTTTTTTCTGTATTTCATGTTTTTCTTTGTGAAGAATCAATTTCTTTGTGAGTAATCGCACTACACAGACGATTTGCGGTCCTTGTTTCTGGCTTTGGAAGTAATTTATTTGTTAGGTAATGTTTGTTAGTCCTAAAATGGATTGGTTTTTACTACTTTAATACTGTTGGAACAGTTGGTTTGAGATATTTGTTAACGTTCCTTGTGAATATTCATCATCATCACAGATTTCCTCAGTGACAGAACATTGCGCCCATATCTAACGACTCCCAGGTATCTTCAACAGATTGTCTTTCCATCTAGTTCGGGGCCGTCCCACGCTGCGTATTCCTGCGCGGGGTCCACTGGCCATCAGTTTTACGAGCCATGTGCCTCTCGTGAATATTCAGCGAGTGGATAATGGGTTAGGAAACTAAAATATCGTATTGCCATTTACATCTTAACCCAGTCGAGTAACATATTTTCTATTCGATACTATTCTATTCCTATTCTGTCTTGCTGTGATTTTACGGGCAATGAATGTATAGTACGTTTTATAGGATTGAGAGAAAATTGGAGTTAAATCCGCAATTATGTCCAATTTGTGACATAATACTCGTCCTGTTAATGGACTCATTGCTTAATCCATCATTACTGATCACCACAATATGCTATAAAAATATCCAGTTTATCCTGTAGTTATTTATTTAATGCTGCAACAACAGTACATAGATGCACTTATCGTCGCAGTTATTCCCCACCAGTCAACCATAGTGAGATGAAAAGATAACATGGTAGGTGCGATATAAGTTTATAAGTTTATTTGTTAAATTTAGACGAGATAACATGGAAAGGATTAGCACAGGCTTACAATATACTTATTTAGTCTAGTTAATGGGTAGAGTACCCACTGTCCTCCTAGATAGGCTACTACGTGTATTTAAACAACATAAAATGTAAATAAATTAACAATGTATATACACGATTAAAATAAATAATATTCTACACATCATGAGCATCGTATCAGCTTAAGGACATCCACTGCTGAACAAAAGCCTCCCCCATAGATTTCCACAATTGTGTCATAATATTAGGGGCATTTGTCAGTACCCACCGCGCTTGGCAGGCGGGTTGGTTACCGCAGTATGGCTACTGTTCCACAGAAAGGTAGTTGCTTCCCATCCTTCTGGTGAAGATTTCAACTGCATACCTATTCGTGGTCTCGTGTATAATCGTTTAAATTGGTTGCCCAGCGCAGAAATATGAGGGCACTGACTACCCTGTTCTCTATACTTCACGTACCCAACTCTCCATCTTATTTATCTTCTCACTTTCATTATTTTTGTACCAACCATGAAAAAAATCTTCGTTCTACTAATAATCGTCTTCTTCGATGTCCTACTCATCACTCTGACTTTATTCACTCTACCTTCTTTGTTCAATCTATTCTACTGTGGAAGGCGCTGCCCTTCGACATCCGAATGATTAACAGTCTTTAATTAGTAACGAACTTTAATTTTAAAGTAGTGCACTTTAAAATTAAAGTTCGTGTACGTACGTGTCGTAGGTGTATTTAGGATATTAATATATTTAATATATATATAATATATAAGTAAGTTTATACATGCATATATTAGCCTTATGGTGCCGGCTACGAATAACACCCACCCATCTCTTCCCTTGGGTGTCGTAAAAGGTGAATATGGGATTAACCGGAGGATGGGCAGCAGCATCCTTCGAGTACAGTAATAACTCAACTGCGATCGCTAATCCACCTGCCAAGCGTGGCCATTATGGCAAAACTCCCCGATTAGCACACAACAGCGGCTTCTGTCCAGTAGTGGATTTTATTCGGCTGCAATGATGATGATAATACATACATTTGTAATTTTAATAAATGTCATTGCATGTCACTCTTATTTTGTTGGTACATCAACCTTGTTGTCTGCATCACCCAAAGGTTGGCAGAAAATGCCTACGGCATTAAGACCACCTTTGTATACTATTGAACATTAAGAATAAATAAAAAAAGAATTTCAATTACGTAAACACAATATGTGGCAAAAACAAAAATAAAGTACCTACTCAAGTAAAACTTAAGTCAATAATTACTCCGAACAAACTACATAAGAACCAGACGATGTTATCGTTAGCTCAAACTGAAAACTTCATCATTACACGAGGTCCCGATAACAGCACATTTAACGATTTACTTGAAACTTTTAATAACACACGCTTTAGTAGGTACACAAGTTCACTTAAACACAAAAAAACAGTGCAGAAGTCCAGCTCTATGGATAAATCTGTTACATGAATGGACTATCCATGTAGCGTAAATGTTCAACATATGCAGAAAGGGTTTAAGCGGACTGACTTGGTTATTCAGTGGACTGTATGTAACCGGTCATCTTTTGCAGGAGGCTTTCATTCAGCAGTGGACGTTTTTTGGGCTGACATGATGATGAGGAAATAATTTTGTATAATTATTGTTTTATTTCATCAGCTAGAAATTGTTACTTATATACTTTCTACCTACATCAATAAAAAGTATTTGTAAACCTACACAAACTATACTAGATATATGTGCTAAAAAAATACTTAAGGGGTTTAGGGGGATTTTAAAATGCTCTTGGGGAAAAATTCTATAGGTGTTGGCACTTGGCAACACTGAGAAACGTCAAAATTGGCGGTTTTTTTTCTAGTCTTGGTTCAGGCCCAGGTTGTATGCCCCTCAACTGTGGCACGCAGCTACCTCATCGATCCGAACGATGACATTGCCGTTTAACACGACGCACACAAAAATCAATTCGTGCAGTCTCATTCAAACAGACCGGTATACCTTCCTCTCCATCGAGGCCATCCTCACTGTCGAAGCCAGTTACGACTACCAATTCAAGCTCCCCCTTAACCCTTGCTCGAGCTGGCCTGAGAAGAACCGGTAGCTTTAAATATTCCCTAAAATATTATTAAACTACTCTGTGATTACTGATCAGTGATAAGTGGCTAAAAGATTAGCTTGCTGCGCTACGTGTCGCGTGTTCAATCCTCACCCGTAACAAATATTCGTATGATCTCCAGATAGTTGTTTCGGGTCTGGGTGTTAGTGCATGTGGAATGTAAGTCTGTAAACTAAACCCATGACACATGAGACATATTGCGGCACAAGGTATAAACAAAAAAATAGAGTACAGAACTCCAATGAGCCACATAAGAATATAGATGCAGAACATCGTGTGAGCAATCTATAGCAGGTTATGAAGACTATGTTTTCTGTACTAATTTATGTTGTGGCGTATTTTGGGAATTTTATAGAGAGGGCTTACGGGCAACGCAAGCTGGTAGTAGCCACCCGGTATAATTTAATTTGGGTTAAGTGACAACCCTATGTGTTCCGTCGGGTAACTGACCCTTTAATGCCCGTGGGTGATATTTTTTGACGGTAGGTACAGGCTTGGGAGTGATAAAGGATAAGGAGATGCGGATTTTTTATTGCAATTGGTATTTATTTTTATACAATTGCGAACAGTTTTACTGAGACGAAAATAGTATAAATTATAATAAAAATAATTTTAGATTTTTGTTTTTCCTGTATAAATTAGTTTCAATTCGTAGTTGGTAACACGTATATATAATTCGGGTATTATCTTTTGCATTCTGTGAGGTGTTCGGAGTGAGAATAAAGCACTACCCCATCTCCTAACGTGGATGTCGTAAAATGCGACTAAGGTACTCTAAACCGGGAGGTATTGACCTCTTTTCTGGAACAGCAGCCACACTGTGTTTAACAACCTGTCTGCCAAGCGTGGTGAGTACTGACAAATTCTCACCAAAATGAAGACGCGAGTGTGGACGTCTATGGGGGTGACCTTTGTTCAACAGTGGCCGTACTATGATTATTTTTGCAAAAGTCGACAGTAGTCGCAAACACAGAGACATTTTCATCATAATTTCAGCCGAGTAATGACATTGCTGGACACAGACCTCCCGATCACTCACTGATCTGGGTGGGTCGGGCAACCTCATTGGGGGGTTTTACCATAACCGCCACGATGGCAGGCGGGTTGGCGATCGCAGTGTGTTGTTAATGTACTCAAAGGAAGCTGCTGCCCATCCTTCGGGTAATCCCATAGTTTTGCTTTTACGACCCCCAAGTGTTGAGATGGGTTGGCGCTTTTCATAGCCGGTACCATGCGGCATAGACATTTTAATTGTAAACAAATAAAATAACGTCATGAAATGTTAGAAATTGTAATATTTCGGGTTTGATAACATCGATATCAACCTGTAACCTGTAAACGAGGTCAACTCTTATTTTGCTAATATTGGACCCACGCTAGCTAAGAAAATACATGCCGCTGCCAGCTCACACTTGCAGGTCACTTATTCTGCCATGTATCCACATACCTTCGTCCTGTTAGATACAGATGACACAGAACTGACAAGTTTGATCATGAACCTCAGACGGGACTGCGCAGTGGGTTCAGACAGCATCTCTGCCGCATTTCTTGTAAAATTCAAAGATAGTTTAGTCCCCCCACTCACATTTATATGTAACCTGGCTTTCTCCTCCGGCACTTTCCCAGATGCTTTCAAGTTGGCTATAGTGCATCCCATTCATAAGGGGGGAGACAGCGACAACCCGAACAACTACAGACCTATTTCTATTTTGCCTACAATGTCAAAGCTTCTTGAAAGACTTATGAACAATAGATTAATCAAATATTTAGAACAAAATAACATTTTATCTTCTTTCCAATATGGTTTTCGTTCTGGAATCTCTACAAGCAACGCTGTTCTGGACCTAACTAATGAAGTTATCGGGAAACTAGATTCAAAGCAAAAAGCTATTGGTGTCTTCTTAGATTTGGCGAAGGCGTTCGACACAATCTCTGTCCCCTCACTTATAGATAAACTCGAAGGAATTGGAATTAGAGGCACACAGCTTTCTCTGTTTAGTAGCTACCTTACAGGTAGGCGGCAATGCCTAAAGATTGGTGACTGGATTAGTAATGAGCTTCCCATATCTCACGGTGTGCCCCAGGGCAGTATTGTCGCTCCGACCTTATTCCTTATTTATATAAACGACCTTTGTCATTTAAAGCTTCCAAATGGATCTATCTTTACCTACGCTGATGATACTGCCCTTATATTCTATGGTGCCTCCTGGGAGATTGCTTTCAGGTATGCCCAATTGGGTCTTAATACTGTCACCAATTGGCTGGCCCAAAATCATCTTACTTTGAATGCTGACAAAACCAGTTATCTTAATTTCTCTATATCAGCCTCTAGCAATCTGGCATCTTCCCAGTATTCTCTAACCGCCCATTCCTGTAATATTCCAGCTCAAAGTACATGTAACTGTCCTTACCTAATCCGCAGTAATTCCATCAAATATCTGGGACTGATAATTGATGACCGCCTTTCATTCTACCTTCACATTGAAATGATTACCACCAGACTGCGTAAGTTAATATACGTTTTTAAGAGTCTTCGCCATGTTGCTGACGCAAAGGTGCTCAGAATTGTTTATCTGGCGCTCGGCCAATCACTCACCCAATATTCTATAGTCACATGGGGTGGATCGACTAAAACTCATCTTTTAAAGCTGGAACGCGCCCAGAGAGCTCTCTTAAAAGTAGGATGGAAGTTACCCTATCAATTCCCCACCACAGATTTATACAAAACCTGTAATGTTCTTTCTGTACGAAAACTATTCATTTTAAATCTCACCTTAACCACTCACTCAAAAACCCCTTATGAGCCGGCAAAAATAAATACTCTTCGACGCAAACATACTGTATGTCCAGTGACTCAGGTAAGTACCAGTGTAGCCCAGCGTTGTTTCTATTTTCTTGGAAATTTTGTGTATAACAAAATTAATAAGACCCTAAACATATATTCACTGCGTAAAAATGAATGTAAAAGAAGAGTCACTAAGTGGCTTCTTGAATTAAATTACAATCAGACAGAAAGTATCATCCTTCCTCTAAAATAAATTCAACGGGTGACACACATGCTTATACGTGTTAACTCCAAAATGGGTATGTTACTCACACAATCACACATGCACAGACACACTCATATATACACAAACGGACACATTTTGTATTAGATTAATTTGTTTTTTATCACATAGTCACAGAATACTTTTAGTTCTCTTGTATTCTTTTTATATACTTTAGATGCTAAATTAATATAACTATTAGAGGGAGGGAGCCTGGAGATCCGTCATACAGGTCCCGAATCTAGTTCGGACTCCAGCTCTCATAAAGGCATTAACTTATTCAGCATACTTTGTATTAATTTGTTACCATTGTACCTTTTTGAGAGAAATAAAGATGTTTTATGTTTATGATGATGAACGAATTGGCGATCGTGCATTGCATTGTTATTAGACAACAGATGGCTGCATGCAACAGATGCAACAGAGATACAACAGAGGCATGCAACAGATGCTGCTATTCGTGGGAACGGAATGGATAATAATAATAATTTAATTAACCAAAATGGCGGCGATGTGGTTCGCGTCTCGTCTCTCGCGGGGGCGAAAAGCGGCCCATGGAGAGCCGCTTCGCTACGTTGAATGTAAGAGGAGGAATGGATGGTAAGGTAGATGAAGTATGTCAGATGATGGATGAACGATGCATAGATATTCTGTGCGTGAACGAAACCAAGAGGAAAGGATGTGACACCACGGTTCATGGTCCCTACACGGCATACTGGTCGGGAGTCCCCCAAACCAGCCGAGGCTGTCAGGGAGTTGGTGTAATTCTTTTCTCTCGAATAGCTGAATGCGTGAAGGAGCATGAATGTGTAAGCCCACGACTCCTCTGGATTAGGTTAAAAGTCGGACTCACTCGCTTGTTTATCCTTGGGGTCTATGCACCGACGGATCAGCGCGGAGGTGGGTCAATAAAAGCCCAACAAGAGAGAGAGGAATTTTGGGATAGCATGAGAGAGGTCTTGAATAAATGCGGAGAAAATGAACGGATCGTAATGTTAGGAGACTTTAATGGGTGGGTTGGAGTAAAGCGTGATGGGTATGAAGGAGTTCTGGGTACGTTTGGGGACGAGAGAGTGAATGACAATGGGAGAAGCCTGCTTGAAGTATGCTTGGAATGGAATCTTTACGTGACCAACACAATGTTTGACCACAAAAAGATCCATTTGTATACAAGAGATGAGGGTGAGTCTAGAAGTATGATTGATTTTGTAATTGTGGATGATAGACTGAGGAAGAAAGTGCTAGACACTCGGGCATACCGCGGTGTAGGCCTTGACACAGACCACTTCCTGGTCATAGCCCGAATGCGTGGCCTCTTTAAACGGTGGCGACACCGAGGGGCCGAGCCTACGAGTGTTTTGGACAGAGAAAAAGTGGAAAATCTACAAGAAAAAGAAAAGAAAGATGAGTATGTAGAGAAACTGAAAGAAAGTTTTAAAGGCATGGAAGAGTTAGGTGTGATTGAGGATTTGTGGGAGACATTTAAGAAAGGGGTCGTGAATGTTGCTATTGAGGTATGCGGGGTAGCTAAAAGAAGGAAAGGAAGAAAGAACTATAATGTGTGGATGGATAAAGATGTACAAAGGGCTGTGCAAGAAAAGAAGAAAGCGTGGTTGGATTGGTTAGCAACAAAAGCTAACCAAAAAGTTTGGAAGGCAACGGATAACGAGATAAAGGAAGCAAGAACGAAGTATAAAAGATTGAAATCAGCAGCGAAAGAAGTTGTGTCTAGAAAGAAAGAAGAACGAAAGGATGATTTTGATAGGAGGCTCACTGAAGATTTCCAGTCAAACATCAAGTTTTTCTGGAAATCGATCAAAACAGCCAGAGGAAAATCTTCTACCTCGGAGCTGAGTACAATCAGGAGTCAAGATGGGAGCATTATAAAAGGAGAAGAATGTGTGTTAAAGAGATGGAAAGAGTATTTTGAAAGTTTGTTTGAAAGAGAGGAAGAACAGATACAACGTCCGACACCTTCCATGGAAACTGATATAAATGATGATGAAAGTGAGATAAGCATGGATGAAATAGTGAAAGCGTTGGAAAGAATGAGATTAGGTAAGGCTGCAGGGTATGACAGGATTACCGTCGAGATGCTGAGGGCTGGACAGGGCATAGTGGCTAGCCAGCTGTACCACCTTTTCAATTTATGCTGGCGAAATGGGCAAGTACCGGGAGACTGGTGCAAAGCCGTAATCGTGCCATTGTATAAGGGAAAAGGGTCACGGCAGGACTGCATAAATTACCGCGGTATAAGCCTTCTCAGCGTCGTCGGTAAATTGTATGCGAAAGTGTTGATTGAAAAGGTTGTGAATGAAACAGACGAAAAAGTATGGGATGCACAAGCGGGATTTAGAAAGGGAATGGGATGTACGGATCAGGTCTTTTCCCTGCGGTGTATAGCCGAAAAGTGTTTAGCTAAAAACAAGAAAAGCTATTGCGCCTTCGTTGATTTAGAAAAGGCCTATGATAGAGTGGTGAGGAATGAATTGTGGTCAGCATTGTCCGTGAACGGTGTGAGCAGTAATCTCATACGAGCACTGCAATCTCTTTATAGGGATTCTAGTGCTTGTGTAAGGATAAACGGGGCGTACACTGAATGGTTTAGTATCGAAAAGGGTGTTAGACAGGGATGTGTAGCGTCACCGTGGCTGTTTAATCTGTTCATGAACAATTGCTTGACAGATTTAAAAGAGAATGAAAGTGGGTTGAGAATGAATGAGTTACTCGTCAAATGTTTTCTCTATGCTGATGACCAAGTATTACTTGCGTCCTCGGCAGAGGAGTTGCAGGAGATGGTAACTGCTATGAGTGGAGCTCTTGTTAGAAAGGGAATGAAGATAAATGTAAAGAAGACGAAAGTGATGGTGTTTGAAAGAGATGATGCAGTGACAGACTGCAATATCGTGATTGGAGATGAACAAATTGAACAGGTGAATGAGTTTGTGTATCTGGGTTCAAAGTTTACAAGAGATGGAAAGTGTGAGAGTGATATTGAAAGAAGAGTGAATGCAGGAAACATGGTGAATGGAGCTTTGCACTCCTTTATGAACAGTCGGAAGGTGTCTAACAAGGCTCGTTTGGCTGTGCATGAAGGGGTGTTGGTTCCGACACTCATGTACGGAAGTGAAAGTTGGGTATGGCAGAAGAAACATGAAAGCAGAATAAATGCAGTTGAGATGAGAGCGTTAAGAAGTATGATAGGAGTTAAACTGAGTGACAGGATAAGGAATGGTGAGATAAGAAAACGTTGTGGTCTGAAAGAAGATGTAGTGACAAAAATTGAGAAAGGCATGCTGAGATGGTTTGGCCATGTTGAGAGAATGAATGAAGAACGATTGACGAAAAAGGTGTATAAGGCGAGTGTGAATGAAAGTGCTGGAAGGGGTAGACCTAGGCGGACGTTTCAAGACCAAATCAGGGACGTCTTGGAAAAAGGCCAGGTCAAGAGTACCCTAAACCGAAGAGCATGTATGAAGGGAATAATGAAAGTGGACGAAGCGAAACAAGTATGTAAGGATCGTAGCAAGTGGAAAGAAGTGGTCTCTGCCTACCCCTACGGGAGAGAGGCGTGATTATATGTATGTATGTATGTATGTATGTATGTAGATGGCTGCCCATCCTCTTGACATATACTTTTAGCTGCTTATTATGACACCCACAGGAAGGCAGAAAGTGGTAATTTATTTAATAGAACATTATGGTATAATATGCTATTAGTTGAATTAGTATTCTTTAAATTTTGTTGATTCATCTTAGTGTTATCAATTGTAAAAATACACTATGTCTAACGTGAAGATCGGTCCTCCAATCAAAAATCGATGAACACAACAAGGACAATATAGATTACAGTTTAAACTTACTGTAATATTTCAATATTTAGATTGCAATCGCAGTTAACTGCTGCAACACACTTCCACCTTCTGCGTCCACTATTCTACTGTCTGAAAAACACAGGGTCTTCGGCCTTCACATCTAGGGATGGCACACGATTATTACGTCACGACTTCGTTTCGTCTCGTCGCGAATACGAATCTCTTATTACTCCTAAACGTTATAACGACCACAGAGCAGTCTTTTGTTTCCAAAGTGCTTTTTTTCTGCAGTAATAGAATACTAATGGTTCATTGCGGGGTATGTCGTAGAGTTTCATGTCCTTGGGTATAATAAGGCGTTAGTGTGCCAACAGAACCGAGGAAAAAAGACGTTAAAAACAAAATGCCTATGCGTGGTAACGTTAAATATAAGCTGCTTTTTTATACCCTTAAGGTGGCAAACAAGCATACGATGAGAAGCTCTGAGAAGCTTTCAGGCTGATCTGCATGTCGGAGAAACCTTAATGGGCCAAAGCGTTTTAAAAAAAAAACCCGACTTAAGTATGTACCTATATAGAGAAATTGTAAGACACGTCAATGCTTCACAGACTGCTACCTTAAGCGGTCGTAAAGGAACGTCACAATATAATCAAAATGCATAGCATTGAGATTAGCATTCGTAGTATGTAGTCTTTAGCACAGATAATGAGAAGGGATCAGCCGGAGGATGGGCAGCAGCGTCCTTCGAGTACATTAACAACTCAACTGCGATGGCCAACCCGCCTGCCAAGCGTGGTGATTATGGCAAAACCCCCCAATGAGCCCACAACACACCCATATCTGTCGTTGTGGTGATCTTTGGGGAAGGCCTATGTCCAGCAGTGGACCTCATTCGGCCGAAATGATGTTGACTCTTAATCTGGACACCACGCGAACAAAGTATGCTGTGATAAACGACTTTAGCAGACTAGTTTATGAGCTAACAAGTTAATACACACAGTTGTAAACAGTCAATCCCTTCTTGATTCAGTATGCAAGCGAAGTCTTAAGTAATATTAAGTTGACAAAGTGTCTGTGAAGCTGGCTCTGTGAAGCTGGGAGAAAGGTACAGCCTTAGGATTGTTTGCATTGATCGGACGGTTCAGGATGACTCATCTCTTTGTGGCACAATACAGGGGATCTAGAGGATCGGTTGCTGTGTAAAAACAGTCGAATAACAGTATTTATCGTCGCGGTTGAGCGGTTGGATTCTCGTCAGTTTTTAATTCGATTTTTTATTTATTTGCAGTAATTGTTGGTATAAATTTTGGGCTTAACTAGATTGGTATACACAGATCCTAAACACCTAGTCATAGCAGTGACATGCAAACAGTCAGTGAATCGGTCAAAGGCAAGTCAGGCAAAATCAAAAATATACGCGATAGAATCCGTTTAAAAGTGTTTTATTGTAATGTGTAATAATCGAGAAAATCTAAGACCACACATTATATAACAACTCTTGTTGTACAATGTTGTCTTAGGCATCTGTGATGAGAGACTCTTGTGGTGAGAGTGCAGACTAGACAGCTGTAGAACCTTTTTTTATTGGTCTTCAGTGGAAATTCTGCATGAACTTCCTTCACCTAAATCCGCTGGAGCGGTCACCTTCAGAATCGAAGGGGGCTCCAGTTCCTCTTAAGAACTATAGCGGTCACTAGCGGGGGGAAGGCGATTGTAAAAATGTCGCGAAAGAAATAAATAGTTGTTCAGAATTCTTGTAATCTGATTTGAGAGCAGTGTTTCAAGGTACTCAGTGTTTATCGTTTCTTCAGCTCTCCACCATCTCATAACTTGGTCCGCGTGCGAAAATAGTGAGAAGCGTCACCACTAATGAAGAAGGAGTCAGTTAACTACGTAAATCAATGCACGAATATGTTGGGTGGCCAGCCAGCGCTTCGTTGCATTGCCACTTCGCCGTAATGCAAACAACCAGATCTTCTAGTTTTGATGGCTTCTCTTGGTTAGAGAAAGAGAAAACAGAGTTCAAAACAGGTAAATATGGTGTGCTTCTTCTTATCTATTTTGCGAAAACCATGTGAGAAGACTGAAGGACGGATTCTAACACGTCATATGTGTGAGTATGTAGTACTGCATTGTACTCCCACACTGATTATGCGACCCTAAATGGTGTAATGTGTGTATATTTTGATAGCAGTAGGTAGTATATAAAATGACATTAATTATCCAAAGCTATATTTAGCACAATTAGCGCTACAGTTAGCGAAAACGAGTAGGTCATCATCATCATCATCATAGCAGCCATAAGACATCCACTGCTGAACAAAGGCCTCCCCCATAGATTTCAACTATTGTGTCATCATTTTGGGGGGAATTTTCCAGTAGGTACTCACCATAAAGGCAGGTGGGTTGGCGAGCACAGTATAGCTGCTGTTCCAAAGAAGAGGCACTGCTGTCCATCCCTCTCCTTAGAGTGCCTTAGTCGCCTTTTACAACAAGTACATGGAGTGGTGCTATATTCTTAATCCGAACACCACACGGACAAACGAGTAGGTACTTATTTGTTATAAAATGGCCTCAATTCTATTAGAGTGATCGAACGGGTGCCCGCCGTTTGACAAAACCTGTTCACAAAGGTACACTAGACACACTTTTGAGAGGTCAGAAAATGAGAATGCATGCGTTCTTCAGATGATTACTTTATTTGTTCTTCTCGATTATACTTCAACTCTCAGTCTTTACTCGTCAAGCGCCAAAGTCAGAATGCGTATGTCGGCGTGTCAAATCACAATTAGCTGAACGCTAGATTGAACGTCTGAACAAGATTATAAGTGTACTGAACGACTATTGGTCAAAACAGCAACTGTGACATGCAAACATACGCGTTAAAGTACCTATTTATTATTAAATATTAGGACTGAAATAAGTAAAAGCTAACAAACTATTCATAAATACATCATTTACATATTCACATTTCATAACGTATTCATTTTCCGAATGTATCACTTAGCAATACTACTTTTAGTAAACAAACTTTTTACATTTTGCTAATAGATGAATATACCTCTTATTTGCTTGATTGATCATTAATTTATTTGGTTAAAGAGGCAGTGATTGCCGGCTAGGGCAGCCACTCTCACTGAATTAGTTTGAAATTCTGCTTACCCTTTTCCATTAGTTACATTAGAAGCTTAGAATCTAGTTTTGAAAAGTATGACGTAACTTGCGAGTATGTCTGTTCGTTTGTCCGACCTTTTGTCACGTCATCGAGGATAAACATATGAATCAATTTTGATGAAATTTGGGAAAATCTAATAGAAGTTTCAAAAAGGTCGTAGTGTTAGCGACCCAGTATTTCGGCTGACAACACTGCCGCTATGGCGTGGCATTCGAGTGGTGGGGAACCGGAGCGGCGGCTGGAAGAGCGAGCCAGCCGTGGCAGCCGTCGTGTCCGGGCAGCCGTCGCGTCCGGGTAGTGAGTTCCCGTCGGTAGTTCCAGTGAAGCATTCATTCGAAAAAGACAAGAGTACAATTAGTACAGTCTTGCTGGGTCAGTGGTTACTATAAGGGGATATTGAAGGTCACCGCGGCGAGAATCCTATGTTTTTTACATATAATCTCCAATTATATTAGAAAGGTATTTAACATTCCGGAAATATTCTATTTTTTGCAAACAGAGCCACGTGATCTGTTAGTCATATTTATTTGCTTATTCGTATTTTGTGGCGATCATGGCAAAATCGGACTTATTCAAAACATAGCTCATAAACTAGAAACTAAACGGTGACTATAATTCTAAAACTATTTCACGGTAAACACTCAAGCCTTTGTCAGTATCAAATTCCAAACAAACAATAACACTAGTGCTCTGCTACCGCTGTGACAGCGCTATATCACAGTTTTTGCATCCACGCTATTAATCTTTCTACTTCCCTACGCCGGGTACCTATACCTAGGTATTAACTGGTACAAGAGGATTTCCATAAGACCAAATTTGGCTTGCTAAGTATAGACTACAGTTGCAATTTGGCAATCCTCTACAAACGTGTTGCTTTGAAAAGGTATTCGTCTTTCAGTGAAGGTTCTCTAAGCCAGCAGAGAGGAGTCTTTGGGGGTAATTGGGAAAATCTCTATATATTCCAGTGAAGATAGCAAATCCACCGTTGGTAAAGCACCGTCCGTAGTTCCGCCATATCTCTGCGGATTAAGTTACTTGCGAGACACACCGCCATTGAACGCACACAGGGATGGATTTGTCTGTATCCTTTTTTGTCTTTGTTAATGAGAATTGTTAGTGGATTAAAGTTAATGTAAAATGTTTGCCACTTGTTATATGTGTGAAATTATGTTTAGCCGTGTTAATGGTGCATAATGGTCGAAAGAGCAAAAATTGTTTATAATAAAAGTTACAGTAACCCCTGCGTCCCAACTCCGTCCCCGTGTCAGTGTCGATGCTATCTACGCAATATGAATGTGGCTGTGCTTAGCATTATCTAAAGGCGACGTTACCGACTATTGAAATACGCTGTCATATCAGTACTAAGTGCTATACGGTACAATGTTAGTTAATAGCGTTGGATTAGTTATAATAATTGAAAGTGATACTAACCTAACAACAGTTTTATCACAAAATTAATATCGATTCACTCATTTATGAAGCACGGAACTACCCGGTTTGAGGTCCAGATTACTATATACTACCCACTCTTCAAATACGGGTGTCGTTAATAGATAATAAAGGTTTATTCAGAGGTTCTGCAGCAGCCTTGTAGCTGTGATCACCGATCTGCCTGCCGAGCGTCGTGATTTGGCAATTAACAT
This sequence comes from Diloba caeruleocephala, assembly GCA_947459985.1. NCBI lineage: Eukaryota > Metazoa > Arthropoda > Insecta > Lepidoptera > Noctuidae > Diloba > Diloba caeruleocephala. Next base: position 1,299,032 of record OX381611.1, on the reverse strand, counting down.
CATCATCATATCAGCCGAAGCACGTCGACTGCTGAACAAAGGCCTCCACAACGAGCGGTGCATGCCGCCCGCATCTAGAGACTCTCAGCAGCCTTCACTAGGTTCACTAGGTCATCAATCTATCTCGATGGAGATCGTCCCACGTTGCCTTTTCCGCTGTGCTCTCCACTCGACCACGTTTTCCCCACCGGCCATCATCAATGGTAATTAACCTAATGACTGCTTATTATGTACGATGATTATACCTAAGGGGTCCTTGGCGTAATGATCAAAGGGGATCTTACGCAAACCCGTTTATGGACAGTAACTACTCCATAGCTAAGTTCTACCACAAAAATAAAGAATCTTTTTAGGCCCACAAAATGAATTCGAGTCTTTTCATAGCAAAGATTCGTCACGACTCTTTTATGTCATTTCATTAAAGTCACTGGGCAAATCATAAATTATTATATAAAGATAAGATAAAGATAAAAATATTTTTATTCATGTAAAACCATTTATAGGCACTTATGAATAGTCAAGACTTTAGTTGCCTCGTTCCAAGGTGTAGATTTACTATAGAGAAGAACGGGCAAGAAACTCCATGGTTACTCTTTTTAAATCATATTGGTACAATGTTCTCGAAATTATGGCAATGTGAGGACAATGACAAAAACAAGATAAAAAAAAAACAAAAAAATGCAGGAAGAAAGAGTCTAAACTTCTTAAAAAGTCTACACTAAACAAGCTTGATTTTAATATTCACCAGAATTTTTGATTCAATTGTCATGACAGCATTAAGATGACCAATCCCAACAGACGGCACTCGTTCACGAGCATGACGCATGCATCAGCGTCGCTCAGCTCAACCATATTGTAGGGAAACTTAGCGACCCGACACACAACGCCACTGTAAGCAGGACACTTGAGTGAGCATGACATACCTAAACTGCCAGACAAATAAAACGTCAATAAAACAAAATAATTCAATAGCCCACATGGTACTCGCACTATTACAGTATCAAATCTAAATGCATAAAATGAACATAAAAATAACATTAAAAATAAATAACATAATGTCATATAAGATAAGATAAGATAAGATAATTTTTTATTTGTTCAAACATGAGTATGTCATACAGATCAGTGCATGCAAGATGTAACAATTGTAGTTAGGTGGTTCAATCATGTCTGCCATAAACTATGGCGTACAAATATTGCTTACTTACATTAGAGGTCAATATCGATTAAAATAGGGATTAAAAATTATATATAAATCAATGTCACAGCATAAATTTACAATCAATTAAAATCAAGAAATAGGTATTTTAAGCAATGTCAAATAAATATCTTCAATCTTGAGTCTTTCAGGCTATTAAAATATATCGTCACAAAAAATCCGAAATGCTAGAGTAAGCATTGTTCACTAAAATATATCGTCACAAAAGTCAGCAACACTATAATAAGCTCTGTCTACTAAAAAATTGTTAAACTTTCTTTTAAAAGCTTCGTTGCTTAACTCTTTCCAATTCTTAGGTATTTTATTGTAGATGATCGGTGCCATACAAAATACACTCTTTCGCATAAGTGTAGTCTTAGCCGAATGTAAACACAGCTTACTGTTGTCACGTCTATTACGTGGAGCTACGTCCGCTAATCGAAGAAATAGATTTGGGTTGGACTTTACAAACATAGCAGTTTCTAAGAGGTATATAGAAGGAAATGTTAGTATTTTATATTTTTTAAAGTATGGCTTACAGCTATCTGTGGGTTTTAATTTAAATATTCCTCGGATGCATCTTTTTTGTGACTTGAATACTAATTCTTTGGATGTCGAATTTCCCCAAAAAATAACACCATATCTGAGGATGGATTCGACAAGACCGTAATATGCAGATATAATCACATCTATATTAAGGATTTGAGACAATGTGTATAAAGCATAGGCAGAGTTGCTAGTTCGTTTACAGATTGTCTCTATGTGTGCCTTCCAATTTAGCTTCCTGTCAATAATTAACCCTAAAAACCTTGTATTTTCAACTGCGTCAATAGTATTATTATTATAATTTATGTCAATATTATTATTTATTGTCGGTGAGCGTTGGCTAAAATGCATTATGTAGGTCTTATTAATATTAATTTTCAAATTATTATTGTGTAGCCATCGTATAATTTTAGTCAACGATTTATTTATGTCATATTTATATCCGTCTCTATTTCTACAAGCTATCGTAACGGTACTGTCATCTGCGAAAAGTGTCATAGGTTGTTCTGTAGATCTAGGTAAGTCATTGATATAGAGCGTAAATAGCAGAGGACCCAGTACGCTTCCTTGTGGAACTCCGTAAATAACTGTACGTTCTTCTGACTGAAAGATCTCTTCCCTTTTAGTATTGATGTTTATTCGTGTGACTTCAGTTATTTGTTTTCTTTGATGAAGGTACGACTGAAAGAGCCTTAGCACATTACCCCTTACACCGTATGATTCAAGTTTATTTAATAGAATATTGTGCTGAACATAATCGAATGCCTGAGTCATATCACAGAATATGGCACACACCGGATTATTTTTATCCATGTTTATCATTACCGTATGTAAAAAGTCGTATATTGCCATGTTTATTGTCCTCTTTTCTCTGAATCCTTTTTGTTCATTGCAAAGTATATTGTTTTTTTCTAAATATGTATTAAGTTGTTTATATATATATTTTTCGAATATTTTTGACAATATTGGAATCAGAGAAATTGGTCTATAGTATTCCATAAGCTCTCGATCCTGTTTTTTAAATATTGGTTTCACTATTGCGGTTTTTAGAGCTTCTGGATATATCCCTGCGCTAATACTTAAATTGATGATATGACTTACGGGTCCACATATTTCACTGGCTACAGCCTTGAGTATATTTGTGGAAATTCCATCATATCCTACGCTGTTTGTATTTTTCAGTGACGCTACTATTTTAAATACATCATTGGGTAGGCTAGCAGCCATGAATATAGAATCTCTTCTATTCGGAATGTGTTGCGTTACTACGATCCCGGAATCGGTTACAGGATTTATTTTATCGACATAATAGTCGTTAAATAGATTTGCAATTTGTTTTGGATCAGTAACAGCTCTATTTTTAATCCTCAGTTTGTGAATTGTATTGTTTTTTATATTAAATTTTCCTTGATTTATAATTTGCCATGTAGTTTTAATTTTATTCTTGGAGGTCTTTATTTTATACGCATTTTGTGCACGTTGGGTCAACTTTATAATTTTCTTAAATAATTTACAATAATTAGTAAGACGGGTTTTATTATTTTCATTAGGATGTAGCCTAAATTGCCACAATAATTGCCGTTTCTTTTTGCTACAAGTTTTTATTCCATGTGATATCCATTTTGTTTTCTTAATCATATTCACAGAAATTCGGATTTCAGGAAAACACAGCTGATATAGTAGCATAAAAATGTCTTTAAAAGCGTTATAGGCTATGTTAGGGTCATCACTTGTATATACCTCTAAGAATGTCAGACAGCTTAAATACGATTTGAATTTATTGATGTTGTACTTGCTGTAGTCGCGTCTAATAATGTGCCATCGATTTATACTACTAATTGTGTTAATCGGGCATTTTAGTAGCTGGGCTGTATGGTCAGATAATGCAAATTCTAAGACTAACGTTTCACAAGATTTATTGAAGTTATGCGCAAAGTTGTCAATGCACGTCTGGCTATTAATTCGAATATAATATATAGAATAATGAAATGTCATTATATGAATTAATATAATCCATTTTAAGAAATGATGCAATTTAAATGTCAAATTAATTAAAAAGTACTGGTTTTAGATACAGAGATACCAGGAATGTCAATATAAGCCTATGCATATCAGAGCAACTCAATCCCAAGCATTTTTGTCGTCCATATAGTCTGTTACGTTATAGAAAGCTTTTCTACACAGCTTCTGTTTTATAGTGGACTTGAATTTATTAACGCTTAGTTTTTGAATATGGCTTGGAATTTTATTGTAAAAACGTACACATTGGCATTTAAATGATTTGCTTATTTTCTGGAGCCTAGTGGCAGTAACAACGAGTTTGTTGTTATATAACTTAAAAAAAATCGTATATTATGAGTTGTCATGATGGCGCCACAGTGCATCTTATTCAGTATACTTACCCTTGAAACCCTTGACGAAATGCAAAGCAAACACACTTCTCAGCGGTGGTAGGCCTCTCAATGCATCGGCGGCGCGCACTTGTAATGTGGCGTCATCGCCTGCGGATGCAGTTTGCAAGCAAGCGCGTCGTCGAGGCCGTCCTGCCGCTCTTTGGAGCCTGGCTCAAAAGGAGCGAGCGCGTCACCTACCGCCTGACGCAGGTGCTCACCGGGCACGGTTGTTTCGGCGCGTACCTGCACAGGATAGGACGCGAGGCCACGGCACAATGCCACCATTGTGATAGCGACCAGGACACCGCACAGCACACGCTCGAGGCGTGCCCTGCGTGGGCCGCCGAGCGGCGGATCCTGGTCGATCGGATCGGGCAAGATCTCTCTCTGCCAGCAGTAGTGTCGGCTATGTTGGCAGAGCACGAAAATTGGAATGCAGTGGTCTCCTTCTGTGAGAGCGTCATGCTCCAGAAGGAGACCGCAGAGCGGGATCGGGAGAGGGCCGATCCCGCTCGAAGAAGAAGGAGACGGCGCCGGGGTAACAACCGCCCTGGCGCCTAATTCCGATACGCCTGAAAACCCCTGCCGTTGCTATAAGGTGGGGGACCTCTGGGTTCGCGGGTGCGTAGATTGGGGAATCTGCGTGCCCACACCAAGCGACCCAAAAGAAGACGGTAGCACGCATGTGGTCACGCGCTGCCGTGGGACGCACTGGGGGATCCTTTACAATCCCCCTGGGGGGGTGACCGCTTTACAGTCACCCTCTCCGAGATGTGCCAATAGGCGTGGCACCAGTGGGTGGCTCTAGTGTGATCATACGAGGACCTGGAGCCTCCCTTAGGTGCCGAAGATGACCGCTCCAGTGGTTTTAGCCGGTAGGAGTCCGGCATACCCCTTCGTCCTTCCCCGGGGCGAAGGAAGTTCATGATGAATTTCCACTGGGCACCAATAAAAAAAAAAAAAAAAAAAAAAAAAAGGCCTCTCAATGCAAACATCCGGCTAGTTAGGTACCATCTTGGTGCCAGATATTCTGATGGCAAGCAGTACTGTTTAAATCTTAAAAATTACTGTTTCAATTTGAAGGATTCCGCAACAAGTAAAATCAATGGATATATAGGTGACTAACAGAACTTTAACTACGACCAATCTGTAATTTGTTACTACTTTTTGCTTGTTTATTATTATATCACCGGCGGGAGACGCCATTACGTCACCAGGTCGTCACTGAAAACCAGTGCTATTGGTGTTACTACGACACCAATGGTAATAAACTGAGCGACGCCCATTTCTTTGCACACGGGGGAAACACTTGAACACTTGTGTAAAATTTTCCGAATTATTTTTAGGATCACTGCTTTAGAGTGAGAATCGTTCGTTATTGTTTACTATGGTCTATGTTTGGACTAGACCATAGATAATACGCTAACTGGATTCCAAGTCCTTTGGCCAAACGAGAGTTGGTCTATTCCAGTGTAGCCAACTTGTAGAATTGTGAAGTGTCAGACAGTGTGACAACAATGTGGAATTGTTGTCTGCACTGTATTTTTTTACTGTATGTACCACTGACCACTTCTGACATTTTATGTAGCTGATTCTATTGTTGGTACTTTTTTGTCTATGTTTTCAAATGTATTATTAATGTGTTCCTTTGATATTTTTTAATACTATTGCTGTCCCTATGGTGCAAAGAATAAATTACTTTTCTTTCTTCTTCTTCTTCTATATAGTTAGTTATTGTACAACTAATGTATGAGGTGACGAGCGCAGTGTAGTGACACGTAGGATTGTTCCTGGGTAGCAGTACAATTACTACGAACAGGCTCGATGCTTACCACCAGGCGAATGAAATGCTCGTCCTGCCAACGATTGAAAAATAAAAAACATATTGCTCCAGGCGTCCGTCGTCAGTCCAGACATCATATTATTAAATGTCCTTTTGAAGCAAGGGCCATATTAGCTTTGAGATAGCCAGCCTCGAAAACCAGCACTGTGTAGCTCAACCTTATTGTAGCAACAAATATTGCAACATCTCACAAATTGCATATCATGGCATATATCAAAACAGACTTACCAATGAAAACCCAAATTACAAAAATGAACTGGCATGAAAAAGTAGACGTAGTTGATCTATAGACGTCTATTAAAGACTGGTTGGCAGCCAATTACTTATATTACCACTCAATGCCCATGGTTGCACTATTGAGAGTACTCTGAACGCCTTCGGCAGATTTAAATTAATTATATTTTCATATTCGAGAGTAATAGGCTCACGGTTAAGAATGTTCAACTGTTTTTCGCTTCGGGGTCGAAGGGGCAGACTGTGAGTACCCATCATAATTGAATTATTTGTTTTGAAGTGCACTAGACTGGTATTGCATTATAGCTGTCACCAGACTTCACTATTATGAAGTTCACAGAATGCGACAATGAAATGTCTTACTCTTCCACACGTTGTTCACAGTACATCATAATTTCGGCCGAATAAAGTTCTGTGCTGGACACAGGCTTCCATCAGAGATCACCACAACGACCGATATGGGTTGGCGATCGCAGTTGAGTTGTTAATGTATTCCAAGTACGCTGCATGTCAACCTTCAGCGAATACCACAATCGCCTTTTACGACACCCACGGGATGACATGGGTGGGTGCTTTTCGTAGCCGGAACTACACGGCATAATCACTGTACATACTTATTTTAATTAGATTCTAGTCACAAATGGAAACCTTTTGTATTCATCATCATCATCGTGATATCAGCCACAAGACGTCCACTGCTGAACAAAGGCTTTCCCCTTAGATTTACAGAACGAGCGGTTACATGTTGCCCTCATCCAACGACTCCCAGCGACCTTCACCAGGTCGTCTGGCCCCAACTCGTTGAATGTCGTCCCACAATGCATTTTCCTGTGCGCGATCTCCACTCGAGAACCGTTTTGCCCCAACGGCCATCAGTTGTACAAGCTATGTGCTCCGCCCATTGCCACTTCAGTTTACTAATCTTATCAACTATGTCGGCAACTTTAGTTCTTCTACGGATATCGTCATTTCTGATTCGATCTCGTAGAGAAACACCAAGCATAGTTCTCTCCATAGCTCACTGTGTGATCTTGACCTTTCTTTTGAGCGTTTCTACCACGTTTCTGTTCTATTTATCATCACTGGTTGTGGTATCACACAGTGGTTAAAGCTTTTCGTTTTGAGGCATTGCGGTATTGTTGACGAAAAACCTTTGGTATTAAAACATCAGGTTTTATTACCGAAAACGCATTGCTGCAGCAAATGTTTCATTGGTCTGGTGGTCGAAAGGGTGGCTGTCAATCGTAAAGTCAAAGTCAAGTCAAAGTCAAAGTTTTTATTTCATATAGGCCCTAATAGGCACTTAAGAAAAGTCGAAAGTTAACGTGCACGGTTCGGAAAAGTTGATCTTATGGAGAAGAAGCCGGCAAGAAACTCCATAGACACTCTTTTAAAAAAAGTGATATTACAATTTAACACATTGCTCGCTATGTGGAAACAAAGTGGACTACATATGCACGATAATAAACACACTATTGCTTCTGTAGTACACAATCAGAAATTGATAATTATTAACGCACAGGTACGAGTCAACGAAGTTATCACATTTACAAAATGTAGAAGATGCTAAATTATATTAAAATAAAGGGCAATATGGCCATCAAGCTGTAAACAATGTCATATTGTGTACATTAACATGTCAAAAAGGACATATGTAATATGTCCTATATAAAAAAAGTTATCAATTCTAACAAGAATTATATCTTCATTCGTCGCAATTCAGAATAATTAATAGATAAACACATATTTTGTCAAAAGGGTACCAGGGAAGCCACATGTGCAGAAAGAGTCAGTGCCAAACATCCCTGTCATCAACATAATCTATAGCTTTATAATAAGCTTTTCCAATAAGAACGCGTTTAATATAGGCTTTAAACTTTCCCTCAGTAAGATCTGTAATAGATTTGGGCAGCTTGTTATAAAAACGTATACTATTCCCTAGGAATGACCTATTCGTTTTAGCTAATCTAAATTTAGGTACTACTATTTTATGTTTTTGCCGTGTATTGATGTCATGAAAATCGCTTCTTTTATGATACTTGTGCAGATTTTTGCGGACATATAAAATGTTTTCAAAGATATAAAGTGACGGCAGTGTAAGTATGTTAATTTCTTTAAACATGGTTCTAAGAGACTCGCGAGGGCCCATGTTATAGATCGCACGGATGGCCCTTTTTTGTAAAATAAAAATAGAATCTACATCGGCCGCTGATCCCCACAACAGAATGCCATAAGACATAATGCTGTGGAAATATGCAAAGTAAACTAATCGGGCTGTAGCTACATCAGTCAGCTGCCTAATTTTCCGAACTGCAAATGCAGCAGAGCTGAGCCTACTCGATATAGCTTTGATGTGGGCACTCCATTGCAATTTAGAGTCGATGGTTATTCCTAAAAACACAGTTTCATCAACAGTTTCAAGTTGGTTGCCTTCAAGAGTTAATTTTAGTCCTATTTGGGGTGTATTAAGCAATGAAAACTTTAAACATTTGGTTTTATCAGCATTAAGTAGTAGATTGTTAGCCGCAAACCATTTGCAGAGGACTGTTAGACTTTCGTTTACGTGTGGAATATTACTATCATTTCTATTAATTTTAAAAATTAGGGACGTGTCGTCAGCAAATAAAATTACATCAGATAATTTGGTCATCATATATGGAAGATCATTTATATATGCTAGAAACAAGAAAGGGCCAAGAATTGAGCCCTGGGGCACGCCCATTTTGACCCGAGACCCCGAGGAGGTAGCACCACTTATATCTACTTTTTGCTGTCTAAAAGATAAATAAGAAAATACAAGATCAGCAGCTCGTCCACGAATTCCGTAATGCTGTAATTTACGGATTAGTGTATTGTGGTCAACGCAATCAAATGCCTTGGAAAGGTCACAAAAAATGCCAATGGCATCTTGAGAACCTTCCCAGGATTCTAGAATTTGGGTAACTAGTTGCACTCCTGCATCCGTTGTTGATCTACCTTTCGTGAATCCAAACTGACGACTATGTAATATCCCGTTAATATTAAAATGTAATAACATCTGATCAAGCATAATTTTTTCAAAGATTTTACTCAGTGCTGGGAGCACAGAAATAGGTCTATAATTTGACGGATTATTCTTACATCCCGATTTAAAAATTGGTACTATCTTACTATGTTTCATCAAGTCGGGAAAAATTCCGCTATCTAAACATTGGTTAAAAACACCTGCAAGTGCAGGGGCAATGGTATCAATTATAGCTTCAATTACTTTAACGGACATACCCCATAAGTCTTCAGTGGATTTTATGTTAAGACTTTTAAATGCTTTTATAATTGACGTCATTGAAATACGCCTAAATTCGAAATTTGGTATGTCTCTACTAAAGTTCTCTTTAAGTTGCGATTCAGCTAATATAGAGGACGAGGAAAGGGCTTTCGTAACCTCAATTGGGATATTTGTGAAAAATTTCTCGAATGTATTAGCGACCGCTATCTTATTTGAAATAATTTGATTATCAAACCTTGAGAGATTAGTAAAGCCTTGAGTTTGATTCTCAGGTCAAGCAAAAAGCAATCGGGTATTCCTGTTAGTAAATTCTTAGTCGAAATTCCTATTTATACGTACAAATGGTATCTACAAGAATTTTACACAACAAAGAAGTACATATGGATGATTGTTTACGTGGATAAATGTGTTCGTACTTAGCTTCAATAATTAGGGTTCTTGATGACAAAAAGAACGCTAATGGCTTTGCGAGGCGTCGTATAATCTTTTGCGAGAGTCTGCAAATATGGAATATATAGTTTGTAATAAGTTATTGTCCGAGTGTTGTTAAAATTTTGCGTGGAAGAGCCAAGCTTTTAGCTAGATAGTTGACTAGAGCTCGACAATATGCTGTCTCGACAGGGGAAGCACCGCGCCGTCACAGAATACCAGCGTGAAGTAGCAATTTTGCCGCATTTTGTACGATGAGAGATGAAAACCAGAACCTATAAAATGGAAGAGATGCGATATGGGGGCCTTCAAGAGTAAAGTGCATAGTCTGCCCTGAAGGCTAGCAGCCTAGTAATGTAGGACAATTTAAATCCTCCGACAGACCGATACTACCAGGCAAAAGGCAAAGTATAGGTACTAAATATATAACATTAACGGCTACATGATGCTCGCACATTTACAATTTTATGATTAGTTAATTTAATAATGTCAAAATATTAAGAAAATATTAGAATGTAAATTGCAGTCATTATATTAAACATAAGCAAATAAAACGGTATGTCATAGGGTTTTAATTTTAGTGGTTTGATACAGAAAATTACTTTATTTTGGTTTACATGTTCATTATTTTTATAATTAGAGATCTTAAGGAATAGCTTACATGAGTTATTAGTCTGCAAGCTAATTTATCTCTGGCATAATAAATGGTGACGCGTAGTTTTAGCAAATAAATAAACATAAAATCTGTTATGTGATGATACTGAGACAACGCATCGGCCGCATGAAGTCCACTGGTGGACACAGGCCTCCCCCAAAGATTACCACAACGACCGATATGGGTGTGTTGTGTGCTCACTGGGGGGTCTTGCCATAATCGCCACGCTTGGCAGACGGGTTGGCGATCGCAGTTGAGTTGTTAATGTACTCGAAGGATGCTGCTGCCCGTCCTCCGGTTAATCCCTTAGTCGACTTTTACGACATCCACGGGATGAAATGGGGTGGAGGCATTCTAAGCCGGCACCGCACGGCAAACACACTCAGTATATAAGAAAATAAAACACACTCAGTATATATAAGAAAGTAAAACGTGCTCGCCGAGTATATGAATGAAATGCATGTAAGTGTTTAGGTATGGATATACTGGCATTAACGACAGTTGACATCAAGATGAAAAGTTTGTATTAAAGCAAGCTGCTCCAAAATGTTGCGAGGCTTTTAAAAATGCAGTTGCAGCATATGCAGTTTGTTTTAATTGGAATGCAAATATTCAGATTATATTCACAATCTTTCTAGACGGCAATGCTTGCGGCGCTCGCCGCACGTCAAACTTTGAATGCATTATAAACATTAAGGTCTTTGTGCTCGGAAACCTCGTTACTGTAGGTTTTATATAATGTTGGATTATTTTAAAGTTTACATCGATAGCTCTAGTTAAAACGATAAGTCAATATATAGATATTGACTTATCGTTTTAACTGTATGTTTTACTTTAGTTAGCTTATCAATATCTGTTTATTTATTTTTTAAGTTTCGTTTATTTTATCACATAAAGTCAAGTCAAAATCAGTTTATCGTTGACGGTGAACTAGTTCATAAATCAGTTGAGTTTACGAGTAGTTTATTTCATAGACTGAATAGCGTTCCTAGTTGTAGTTCACCGGACGATTCATAGTTTGACGTCGTCATCTATTCTCTATGCATTAATGCGTGCCGTTCAGTATTCAACTAGAAAATCGGTAGACTATAAACATTATATGCGTTGAAGCTGTAGAAACAGTGACACAAAACGGTTATATCGTTCAACGGCTTCCACTACTCATCAAAAATTTTTATCCTTGTTCGTTTTGACGCCTAGTTGTAAGGTTATTTGCAGTTCAGAAGATATTTTAGGTAAAGGACTAAGGACGTCCATTGCTGAAGAAATCCCTCCCATTTTTCCACAACAAATGTGGCCACATTTTAGGGGTATTTTGCCATTACTCACCACGCTTGGCAGGCGGGTTGGTAGCGCAGGATGGCTGATGTTCCACAAAAGGGACGCTGCTGTCCATCCTTCTGGTTAAGAGTCATTTAGTCACCTTGTTCAACATATACGGGTGGAGATCGAGTGATGCTATATTCTTAATCTGTACACCACACGGATATATTATTTATTCTGGGGCTCAGTTTGTCTAACCAGCTAGCCGTCATCATCATATCAGCCAAAGAACGTCCACTGCTGAACAAAGGCCTCCCCCATAGATTTCCACAACGAGCGGTCACATGTCACCCGCATCCAACGACTCCCTGCGACCTTCACCAAGTCGTCTGTCCACCTCGTTGGAGGTCGTCCCACGCCGCGTTTTCCGGGGCGCGGTTTCCATTCTAGAACCGTTGTGCCCCAGCGGCCATCGGTTCTACGAGCAATGTGCCCTGCCCATTACCACTTCAGCTTACTAATCCTTTCAGCTATGTCGGCAACTTTAGTTCTTCTACGGATCTCCTCACCTCAACTATCTAATACTATAACAAAATAGTAACTTGCACTAAACTGCAATCTTCTTCTTTCCGTGTGGTCAGTGGCCAACCTTGTGTCAGAGCTGTTCAACAACCAAACGCCTCCGACTTGTGTTAACGACTGCCGTCTAATGACAACTGGGCCCGACGATTTTACGTGCCCTCCGAAGCATGGAAATTCTCAGTTCAAATACCACTCTGCGGTTACCCACCCATAAACTTACCGCGCCATTGCTTATCGTCACTAGTTACGAGCGCCGGAAAAACTGTAACCGAAAATTTTGAACCACATTACATAAAAAAAAAATTAAAAGCATTTCGAAGCAAGTTAAAAATATTTATTCTCACCTCTCAAATTGAATTTGATAATATAAATACTGACAAATCTTTTATATAATTATTATTTAATTATTATCTTATTATTATTTTATTGTTTGGAGTCTATTGATGCCTAATTTATTGATTTAGTCATTTATCTAATTAATACTTAATTTCATGTATTATGTATTTGTACAGAAATTCCTTTGCCTGGTAGTGGGTAGGTACGCTGTTTACTGCATAAGCCCCTGCGTTGTGTATCTATATTTCATCCTCGTTTCGATATAATCTATTGAATTTAAACATTTGACGAAAATACACAATATGAATGTAATTTAGTAAGTTGGGAAGAAAACCAAGTACAAACAAAACGTTAGTAGTCAAATCACAAATGATACAGAATAACTGATAAGCGCTTCACATCGCATGTACCGGAAACAAATAATCCATCTATTAGTAGATGCGACTCAATTTATAATTTATATATGTTTACGAAGTACCAAAATTCCTATTTATTTATATATTTTTTTATTTTTATTATTAATAGTATAGTATACTTATCATTAATTATTACTGACCTTTGTCCGTGTGTCACTGCGGGGTGCCAACTGAAAATCAGCGCTGGGTGTTCCGCCCAGCACATGCTGAGTTGGTAACCTTTTCGGCATGGCCATGTTCGTCAGCGCACTTATTTTTCATGTGTTTTTGTTTATTTTAATTATATTTAATTATGTGCTGTCAACTATGTCGTGTGTTGAATAAAAAGTTTTCTATTCTATTCTATTCTATAAACATTCTGTAAATTACTATTATATCGCTGCGATTCTTTCCAGCAATATATTTCTCTCAAGCCGTAATACGTAAATAAGTACGCGCACACATTTGACGTCGGTCCTCACACCATCAATCAATGGGACTCCCCATCCCTATTCAGGCAAAAAACCAGATATCCCAGGTGCATCTTTACAAAAAAGATGATATCTACGATTCGGCGTCGCATTACCCAGATCCATTCGCCGAGCCACAAAAACCGGCGCTTATTTTTCTTAGGCGGCATTTATCGCGGGCTTCCATCCGATGGGCGGCTAACAAAGGCGGTAAGTAGCTGCTCAGCAAAAACAGTCGGCCACCGGAGATAGCGTCGACTTTTTGTCGCCTCGTGCCAAATGTTCGCGTCAATTGTTCACGAAATTAGCCCAAACCAATTGTTGTTTTCGGCTTATTGGTATTTGTGTTGAGTTATTAATAGAAAAGTTGTTAGAAAACTATTATGTTACACGTATTTCAACAGTGAGGGGTGTAAACAAGGTGTATAGTGAAACTTCATTACTGAATAGTTTTAATCCATCATAGTTATTTTTTTAATGTTTCACGATCGGTATCAGGATATGTTATATCAAGATGGATACCGTTGCCGTGCAGTTAGGATTGTTGACACAAGTAGTCTAACTTAGGGGGTCTGAAGAGGAACTTTGCCACTGGTACCTACGAAGGACAGCGTTTCAAAGAATAGTTCGATGTAACGACTACTTTCTACCATGGCACCTCTCACCATCAGCGGGGAGTTCATCCGAATACTCAAAAGGTAAAATGGTCTCGACCCGAACGGTTTCAGAGGAACTATCTCCCACGCATGTAAAGTTTGCAGAAGCAGCTCCCCACCGAGGTTTTCAAAAAGGGCGTGAGGAGATTCTTCTAGCGTCGGCAACACGTGACTGATAAGTACTGCCGGTATTGCAAGCGTTCACGGGCACAAGGTTACGGTAAACGCGAATCAGGCGGGCCGTATGTTTACTTATTTATTTTATCATAAGGCACGTCTACAAACAAACACTAGAGTTTAAATCAATTACAGACAGGCACAAAAATTATGTAATAATATATCACTGTGTCCACAGTTTTACATTAGACAAATATAAGGACAATATCTAACAATATTTTCAAACTTAGTTCGATAATTTCGGCCGAATGAAGTTCACTGCTGGACACAAGCCTCCCCCAAAAATCACCACAACGACCGATATGGGTGTGTTGTGGGCTCATTGGGAGGTTTTGCCATAATCGCCACGCTTGGCAGACGGGATGGCGATCGCAGTTGAGTTGTTAATGTACTCGAAGGACGCTGCTGCCCATCCTCTGGCTAATCTCTTAGTCGACTTTTACTACACCCACTAGAGGAGATGGGGTGGTGGTATGCTGAGCAGAGCGGCTGAGCCAGCACCACACGGCAACTTAATTGGATGAATCCTATAAAATATATTAAGCATTTGTTAAATTATGCGAAAAGCTATAACTAACTGTTATAATTGAACTTGTATCAAAGGTAAAGTCAAACTTAATAATGTAACAATATCAATAACTTACTGATAATGTGGTATTGCTACTTCAAATCTGTTTTTTCACGGCTGCCCATAATGATTGTAATGCTGCCTAGGTTTAGTCCTGCTCTACACTGCGTTCGTCACCCGTCGAGTCCACATAAGGTATTTAGTCTCTGATGCCCAGTAATTCCACTAGCTACAGCGCCCTTCTAACCGGTACAGTAATGTCTACCTAAAGTTTAAATACTAGGTACTGATTAGCGAAGATGTGCCTAAAGGCGTGACATCAATGGGTGGCTGTAGTATCTTACGACGACCTCGAGCTCCCCTTCGGTGCCGAAGATGACCGATCCAGTGGTTTTTCATGAAGTGGAAGTTCATTAATTATTTCCACAGGCCATAAATAAAATAAAAAAGGTACTGCTTATCGGCCAATATTTCACTCTTTCAGTCTATCACTGGGATGGTACTATCATCATATCACTTCTATCTACCATTTTCCATCCTAAGGTTGCCTGAAAGTGATCGCGGATAGCGATAAGGCCGCATATTGTAATTTTACTTAATTCTAAACTTTTTTGGTGAGCAATAAAGTGCATATAAATATAAATGTCATCATCATCATCATTTCGGCCTAATAAAGTCCACTGCTTAACACAGGCCTCCCCCAAAGATCACCACACATAGCTGTCTGGATTTTTAGAGGTCTCTAGTTTGAATTTTCTCTGTATTTCTTACGTATGTTAAGTAGATTTGGGTCATAAACTCATACTAAAACTTGATCAAATTCGTTAACCCCTAGTACGAGTTTCTTTTTGCAATCTTAACGTAATAGTAAACTTCCCGTTTACCGCGTTCGGCGCTACGATTAGTTGAAGAGTTTGGAGCGGGCCAATCGCAGCGCAGAGCGCGGTAAAGGTGTACTTTACTATTAAGTTTCGATCGTAAAAATAAACTTGTACTAGGGGTTAACGAATTTGATCAAGTTTTAGTATGAGTTTATGACCCAAATCTACTTAACATACGTAAGAAATACAGAGAAAATTCAAACTAGAGACCTCTAAAAATTGATTATCCCTTAAATTCCAACTAGCTGTTAATACAAAGCATTAATATTCACCGTTCGTTCCCCAGATGAATAAATAAAGTTAATATTAAACTTTATATTCGAATTAACAGTTTTGCGGGAACATTTACAACAACCGGGTGGTTATTACAAATTCAGATGTAATACCAAAAGGGAGCTGATTAATCTGCCGCCATTTATATGTTTTTTATTCCGAGGACGTCCGCGTCGTATAACGAGTTGATTTTAATAAATCACACGAAATTCAACGCCGCAGCTTAATAATACAGAGTTTTGTTGACTTTTGTATTTTTTATTATTGTATGCTTGGTGGTTTGTAATTACAATATAATTGTCGTATAAAGACTTCATGATTGGCGCAGTAGCTAAGCGATTGGTTTTCTCCGCTTCGTGTCGCGGGTTTGATCCTCGCAAGGAACAAAATATTTGTATGTCCTACAGTTGTTCCGGGTCCAGGTGTTTAGATTTTAGATTTAAATCTGTAAACTGCTGCCACGATAGAGAAGAAATATTAGTGCAGAGAAGCTATTGTAAAATAAAAATAATGTACGATTCATCATTGTCATATCAGCCACAGGACGTCCACTGCTGAACAAAGGCCTCCCCCATATATTTTCACAACGAGCGGTCACACGCGCCCTCATTCATCGACTTCCACCGACCTTCTACAGGTCGTCCGTCCACCTCGTAGGAGGATGTCCCACGCTGCGTTTTCATTTTCCGGTACGCGGTCTTCACTCTAGTACCTTTTACCCCAACGGCCATCAGTTTTACGAGCAATGTGCCATTGCCACTTCAGCTTACTAATCCTTTCAGCTATGTCGGCAACTATAGTTTTTCTACGGATCTCGTAGAGAAATACCAAGCCTGGATGAGTGAACTTGAGTTCTCTTACAAGCGCCAACCATGCCGTCATTATATTTGTTGAATTACATTACGACTGAATAAAATACCGCATTTACAAATGCATTTGTCAGCGTCCCATACATACAAATAAAACTGCAGAAGTGAATTCCGTTTGCGATCCGAACGCTTAGTCGCTGTCTCAGCGTATCTCTGTGACGGAGTGAGATAAAATTGTGCTGTTGGCAAAACATGGACTGTATAATGTTTATCAGTAGTAAATAGGTAGTTGAATTTGTTTGTAGTGACGTCATAACTAATTATGAAAAATGGGTTTAACCCATATTATCGGGTGTAATAATAAAGTATAACAAGTCACGAGTGAACAGGGGTGCAATTCTCTAAGCTCAAACATCCATACATGCTTGAATACAGAATTGAAGTAACGATTATAACCCAATTTGGTATTTGCTAAGATGAGTCTTCACCTCAGTCAGTCAGGCTCACCATCTGTAACATGTCCTTGAATATCTTTAATCATGTGTTAGCGAATACCGAATTGGTTTAACACCGTTATTTCGATTCTGTATTCAAGGATGTATGGATGTTTGAGTTTAAGGAATTGCATCCCTGGTTTGTTTCCGACAAGCGTGCACCATCGTAGACCGCATCATTGTACAATGTATTATTTTTTATAAAACATTCTCTCGTTAATATATCGTGGTTACAATTTACAGAGATAAATCTTATGGAATTAATAATAAATCTGATGATGATCAATCTTTATGGAAGTGATAATAAATCTGATGCGCATATGAATCCGAAAAGTCATAGGTGCAACTCAGACCCTCCTGTGTGGAAAGCATTTTATTCAACCACTTCACTATCACTGCTTACTGTTCCTTCAGATCACCTGATGAGGTAGGTATCGCTGGCAGCGTCCTGCTATTCCGTAGGTCAGGCTATAACTGTGACGTCACTTAATGTTCAACATGGCGGACATAAACTGATACCAAAAAAGATTTGAGGTATAGTGTTTGTTATCTAATAAAATCTCAAATAGAACATTCCAAAAATATTTCATCATCATCATATCGGCCATTTATACGTCCACTGGTGAACAAAGACCTCCCCCATAGATTTTCACAACTGTGTCATCATTTTGGGGGGTATTTGCCAATACTCACCACGCTTGGCAGGCGGGTTGGTGAGCGCAGTATGGCTATCGTTTCACAGAAGGGACGCTGCTGCCCATCCCTCTGGTTTAGATTCCGTTAGTCGCCTTTTACGACATCCACGGGAGGAGATGGAGTGGTGCTATATTCTTAATCCGGACATCATTTTTTATTGCTTTTAGAAATTGTACACATACAAACGTAATTTTAGTTTTATACCGAATATCACGTTTACGGTTGGTATAGGAAATTCCATACATTCATAATACTCGACAATATTGAAGGATTCACCTCAATTGCATAAATCAACTAACTATACGTGAGCATCTAAGTAATGTACAAAACTCTTTTTCAGCCATAACGTGTTTTGCCGTACTGGCGACTAGGATTTGTTTTGCGAAACATTGTTTCACTTAACTCTCTCTCTCTCGTAGAGCAACGTGAAAATCATAAGAGGCGTTCCTAGCTAGTTGCACTCATTGATCGGTAAACGATCTGTGAGGTTAAGCAAAGCTTGGAGCGGCCAGTATATGGATGGGTTACCGCGTATTTTAACTGAGCGTCTCCGTGGTTCGAAGGACACAAAAGTTAAGCCAAGTCTGAGGCGCCAACTCTGACCAACCTTGTGTTGGCCACTAACCATATGAAAGAAAACCAAGAATTATCATAATCATTTACAACTCTATTAACTGACGGTTTGGTATTAGTTTACGTTCTTCAATTTATTTTATGCTGCCCTTATTTCCTAAACTTTGCGAGCACTTCTCTAGGTGCTCCCAAAAGATTTAAAATAAGTCTAGTGTAAAAGTAAATAACTTGGCGAGGGCGACCTGGAGTGGTGACACTGATTAATGATGTCTGCATTCATTAGAAAAACCTTTCCGCTACCCCACAAATGCTAGACAAGTTATAAGTTTATATATCATCATTTCGGCCGAATAAAGTCCACTGCTGGACACAGGCCTCCCTCAAAGATCACCACAACGACCGATATCGGTGTGTTGTGTGCTCATTGGGGGGATTTGCCATAATCGCCACGCTTGGCAGGCGGGTTGGCGATCGCAGTTGAGTTGTTAATGTATTCGAAGGACGCTGCTGCCCATCCTCCTTCTATTCCCTTAGTCGCCTTTTACGACACCCACGGGATGAGATGGGTTGGTGCTATTCGTAGCCGGCACCACACGGCATTTTTATATAAGTTTATATATGCATACTAGTTACTTGTAGTCTGTAGGTATTTCATAATTAAAATTCATAGCAACGTTGACAAACCGTATATAAATATGACATATATATATATATATATTTATAGACCTATCTAAACGGAAAGGTGATAACATACTTTAGGTAAAGGTTAGGTCATCCGACACAGCTACGGGCATGACGCAGCGCTGAAGCGGTGCCTAGCTTGGTCAACCTCTCGCTCCTGGCCCTAATACTGTCCATGGTCTGGAGCGAGAGTGTGTGGACAGCCTTCGCCTCCCTTTGCAAGCAACACCCTCTCTTCTGTTCCACAGTAGACCCATTGAGCGCCGAAGGACTCTTGCTAATCTCCGGCCTGTAGGCCACGGCCATGGGGCAGTCTAATATATGAATTATGTTTATAAATAACTATAAATAATAGTTTAAAAAAACTAAAAAAACACGCTAGGTTGTGCTGAACTGAGTGCCCGAAAGAGCAAGTCTGGAACTGCACGCATGCGTAGTTCGCGCACTAGCTCTGTCTCTCTTACTCGCATGCAAAGGATGCGGAAAGAAATTAATTAATCCTGGCGAATCTAATTAGGATAATCGGATATTTTGATCGGATTATTGCATTGTCATCGGCCTTTGACAGGTGTGCAAAGTTTGAATCAAATCTGATCATTCAAAGTAGGGCAAAATCGAGCTCAAAGGAGTCGGTTACAAACAAACATACATACAGGTGAAGCTAATAAAAGCGTGTTAAAAAAGCTACATTGTCTGTCGCCCGATCAGAAATAGACCTGAGAAATCAGCGCGCGGTATTGGGCGCGAATCTCTCTGGAGGATCGCGTGGCAAGGAAGCACAGGAAGTGGGGCTCGCCAGTATGAGTGGAGGGCTTTAGAAAGAGTAACCTGCTGGGAGTGCGTTACATGTGCGAGCGAATACCGCACCATGCGGTGGTTGTAGCGGTGGAAGTCTGACATACCCCTCGGCTTTCCATATGGAGGAGGACGTACATGAGGGTTTTTCCATCCATAAAACGGTATCATAATCCACAACATGGCTAAAAGTTTACTTACCGCATATAACGACTCCCAGTGACCTTCACCACGTCATCTGTCTATCTCGTTGGAGGTCGTCCCACGCTGCATTTTTCGGTGTCTCCACTCGATAACCTTTCTGCCCTAACGGCCATTAGGTTTCTAAGCTATATGCCCCACCCATTTCCAGTTAAGTTCATCATCATCATCATTTCGGCCGAGTGAAGTCCACTGCTGGACACAGGCCTCCCCCAAAGATCACCACAACCACCGATATAGATGTGTTCTGGGCTCATTGGGGGGTTTTGCCATAATCGCCACGCTTGGCAGGCGGGTTGGCGATCGCAGTTGAGTTGTTAATTTACCCGAAGGATGCTGCTGCCCATCCTCCGGCTAATCCCTTAGTCGACTTATACGACACCCATGGGAGGAGATGGGGTGGTGGCATTCTGAGCCGGCACCACACGGCATAGCCGGCACCACACGGCACCAGTTAAGTTACGGATACAGATATTGTAATTATGAAGGTAGACTTACAATTTAAGCTCGGTCAATAACTAATCCAGAAATACCTAAAGATATCCAGAGAGCTATATAAACCTAAACTCCGTCTGAAGTGGGTAGATAACAGACAAGAGCCAGTGTCTATAGGCAGTCAATTACTGGCCTTGTAATTAGTCCAGCCGCGGGCACACGACGCTTTGGGCATGTTTAATGCCGATACTACAGGAATTCGAGCCGTCTAGACTTCAGCCGCTTCAGTTTATTTTATCTTGATTAATTACGAAGTGGTTGTAGTGTTTGTATTTTTATGCTGGAGACGAAACAATGCTTAGTTATCTATACCATATAACTTTTTTGTTTGAACGCGGTAATCTCCGAAACTACCAGTTGGATTTGAAAAATTCTTTTTGCATTTAATAGCCCACTTCTGGAGAAAGGTTATTCATAATCACGCTAAAAAAAACGCCCAGTGAAAACGAAGTAACAGCGCGGGCCGGCAACGCGACGCGGTGGGTCGGGGGCCGAGGTCAGCCGCCCGACAAAAACCGAGCATTATCGAGAAGAGCCGAACTGTGACGCAGCGAAAACCAGTCTACACTGCTAATTTCACACAAAAATATGACTAAAAATATTGTCTATGCAGAAGTAACATATCCCGCATATCTTCGTGATCCCGCATATCTTCATGAACGCTTCGAGTATCTAGTCCCTAGGGGCGAACCATGTCGCACGGCTTCTTCTCTTCTCCTTCGAACTCCGCGTCACTCCTCAAGCCGTTATGACGGATCCTTTACAATTCGCGCAGTGCGCCTTTGGAATTCTCTTCCACATCCTCTTCGCGATAGCCCTTCTCTGGACGTTTTCAAGAGCAGAATTAAGAAGCATCTTCTTTCTAAATAACATATGGTTGGATATTGTATATGTATATACCTACATATATATTAACATGTATTTTAATATGTATGTATAAATTGCAATTTGGTTATATTTGTATAAGTTATACATTTAATGTTCATTGTATTTCTGCTTCTATAAATAGTGTACACTCTACTTAACCTCTAAGCTTTTTGCCATATCTCTCTCTTACTCAAAGGTTTGCTGGTAGAAAACTCAATTTTGAGTTAAGCTCGCCTTTGTACATGTAATTTCCAATTGTATTGTCACTGTATTTTGTGTTTGTGTACAATAAAGAATTTAGAACTTAGAAGTAATCTAAATGAATTATAAATCATACGATTTATTTTAAATTAAATGGCGGGTCAAATCGCGATGCTAGTAATTTAATATCTAAATCTTCATTCAAAACAACGCAATAAATAAATCCAGGTGTAATTATTACAAATATTTTTGGACCGTGTTCATCCATGGTCGATGGGTCTATTTAGGAGCTAATAAAACATACTGCCGATTGGTGATTGCTGTGTCTGACTGCAAAGCATGGTGATCCTGTTTAAGTCCTCAATCAACATTGTCATCTTCGGTCCCACGTTTCATGAACTTTTTGCTCGGTAATCAACCCCTTTAATAGATCGCCCCAGGCAACGCTTAAGGGTCGCCCAAATAAAAGGATAGTAAGGAACCTCTAATCAAGGCGCTTTCATGACCTCGCACGTGCTCTATATTAAACGCATAATAAACATACACTTACATTGTATTGCTTTGCAAATGATTTGTGTACTTACGTATACGCGTTAGAAGTTATACTTTGTATTATTATTACGCATGATATTATGTAAGTGAGAAAAACGATAAAATGGTTGAAGAAAGATAATAAAGCCAATTAATAAAATGTTGATTAAAGAATATAATGAAATTAAAATGGCATTCGGTTTTATACAGCAAAAGAATATTAAAATATTTATTAGCGTATAAACGAGTAAAATAAATATGCACTTTTAATTAAAGTTAATTAATTTTAATTGAATTAAATCTTTGACCGATTTAAATCAAAGATATAGTATTACCTTCGTACATAGATAGAGCTTATTGAGTTGAACAAATTTCCAGTTATCATGACCTGTCATCCTAATGCGATCATTACGTATGATAAAAAGAGAAAGCATTAACCGTTCGCACACCTGTGGAAGCGTTGCGCGCCTACAGCTATATTTATCTGAAACCATCTGGTTAACACGACGCTAACAGTTTTAATAGAAAGTGGATTGTTACTTTACTACGGAACGGTGTCATTCGCTTTTGCTGTTATCAATGCTCTATAGACATCTCATTCTTTCATATGACGTTGCGCATGTGCTCGTAAGAGGTGGTAATTGATTTTTTGTTTATGCTTAATACTATCCGTCTATAGTTTTTTTTTTTTTTTATCTTTTCCCCACACTAGGATTTCTCCTGTGTCGTGGGTACGTTTACAGACATGAATTCCACAAACAATACACCTAGATCCGGAACAACTACCTGCAGATCGTACAAATATTTGTTCCGTGCGGGAATCAGACCCAGTGCGCAGCAGCCGACTGTACTAGCCACTGCACCAACCATGCCATCAAATATACTTGGTCTTAAACTCTCATTAAACATATTTGACGGCTAACTTGAAACTATAGGATTTTCGTGACGGTAGGCGGGCGCAGCTCCGAATTTTAACGCGCCAAAAGAATGATACTTAGTCATTTAGTCACCATTTTCAACATATATACGGGTGGAGATCGAGTGATGCTATATTCTTAATCTGTACACCACACGGATATATTATTTATTCTGGGGCTCAGTTTGCCTAACCAGCTAGCCGTCATCATCATATCAGCCAAAGGACGTCCACTGCTGAACAAAGGCCTCCCCCATAGATTTCCACAACGAGCGGTCACATGTCACCCGCATCCAACGACTCCCTGCGACCTTCACCAAGTCGTCTGTCCACCTCGTTGGAGGTCGTCCCACGCCGCGTTTTCCGGTGCGCGGTCTCCATTCTAGAACCTTTGTGCCCCAGCGGCCATCAGTTCTACGAGCAATGTGCCCTGCCCATTACCACTTCAGCTTACTAATCCTTTCAGCTATGTCGGCAACTTTAGTTCTTCTACGGATCTCCTCACTTCTGGTCAACTATCTAATACTATAACAAAATAGTAACTTGCACTAAACTGCAATCTTCTTCTTTCCGTGTGGTCAGTGGCCAACCTTGTGTCAGAGCTGTTCAACAACCAAACGCCTCCGACTTGTGTTAACGACTGCCGTCTAATGACAACTGGGCCCGACCACTTTACGTGCCCTCCGAAGCATGGAAATTCTCAGTTCAAATACCACTCTGCGGTTACCCACCCATAAACTTACCGCGCCATTGCTTATCGTCACTAGTTACGAGCGCCGGAAAAACTGTAACTGAAAATTTACGCAACCGCAATAACATAAAAATCTGTAAATTACTATTATATCGCTGCGATTCTTTCCAGCAATTTATTCCTCTCAAGCCGTAATACGTAAATAAGTACGCACACATTTGACGTCGGTCCTCACACCATCAATCAACGGGACTCCCCATCCCTATTCAGACAAAAAACCAGATATCCCAGGTGCGTCTTTACAAAAAAGATGATATCTGCGATTCGGCGTCGCATTACCCAGATCCATTCGCCGAGCCACAAAAACCGGCAGTTATTTTTCTTAGGGGGCATTTATCGCGGGCTTCCATCCGATGGGCGGCTAACAAAGGCGGTAAGTAGCTGCTCAGCAAAAACAGTCGGCCACCGGAGATAGCGTCGACTTTTTGTCGCCTCGTGCCAAATGTTCGCGTCAATTGTTCACGAAATTAGCCCAAACCAATTGTTTGTTTTCGGCTTATAGGTATTTGTGTTGAGTTATTAATAGAATATTTACTAGAAAACTATTATGTTACACGTGTTTCAACAGTAAGGGGTGTAAACAAGGTGTATAGTCAAGCTTCATTACTAAATAGTTTTAATCCATCATAGTTATTTTTTAAAGTCTCACGATCTATATCAGGATATGTTATATCAAGATGGATACCGGTGACGTGGTGTGGTGGTATTCTGAGCCGGCACCACACGGTTAGAGATAAAAATAAATAAATAAATCAGTAAATACTACAAATTTTATGAAACCGCCGCTGATTCGCTACGCTTATGACCGCGTAGCGTTTCAATAATTATGAATGGCGCGACGGTCGCGTCCCCCGCCGCCCGTTGGCGGGCGAGCGAGGTCCTCCCCGCACGTTTTTATCCCACCTAATTTGTCACCCAGATTCAATTATCGGGATCCTGTCGATGCCAATTAGCGCACAAACAGAGAAGGATTTTAGATAATTATACTGACGTATTTGAACATAATAATTTTTATTCGGTGTGATTTTATTGAAGATATTTTTGGCATCCTCAATATCCAAGGAGGATTGGCATCAGGCAGCTGAACAAAGACCTCCCCTCAGATTTCCACAACGAGCGGTAACATGCAGCCCGCATCCAACGACTGCCAGCGACCTTCACCAGGTCTTCTGTCTACCCTTATGCTCGTATAACCTCATAGAAAAAAAACTTGGCAAATGTAATCACAGTTTGTTGCTATTAGCACAAGGGACGATACTTTTGCAGCGCCACTTGATATCAAACCTTAGTCACCGTATACGATACCCGTGGTTGAAGAGAGAGAGAAGCCCGTTCTTTGCCGGGAACCACACGGATTAATCGAATTTAACAGATTGATTTGACGGAACGGTTGGTGCAGCGGCTGATACAGTCGGCTGCCGCGCTCCGGGTCGTGGGTTTGATTTCCACACGGAACAAATATTTGTATGATCTGCAGGTAGTTGTTCCGGGTCTGGGTGTATTGTATGTGGAATTCATGTCTGTAAACGCACCCACAACACAGGAGAAAGCCTAGTGTGGGGCAATGTTTAAAAAAAAAAAAGCTACTTAGGTTTAGTCCTGGATGCTCTACATGTTCTGTATGATCTGCAGGTAGTTGTTCTGGGTCTGAGTGTATTGTGTGTAGAATTTATGTGTACGATACAGGAGAAATCCTAGTATAGGCCAACGTTTATAAGATTATTTTTTTAAGTCAATTTACATTATTTACCTCTAGTACGAGTTTCTTTTTGCAATCTTAACGTAATAGTAAACTGCCCGTTTACCGCGTTCGGCGCTACGATTAGTTGAAGAGTTTGGACCAATCGCAGCGCAGAGCGCGGTAAAGGTGTACTTTACTATTAAGTTTCGATCGTAAAAAGAAACTTGTACTAGGGGTTAACGAATTTGATCAAGTTTTAGTATGAGTTTATGACCCAAATCTACTTAACATACGTAAGAAATACAGAGAAAATTCAAACTAGAGACCTCTAAAAATTGATTATCCCTTAAATTCCAACTAGCTGTTAATACAAAGCATTAATATTCACCGTTCGTTCCCCAGATGAATAAAAAAAGTTAACATTAAACTTTATATTCGAATTAACAGTTTTGCGGAACATTTACAACAACCGGGTGGTTATTACAAATTCAGATGTAATACCAAAAGGGCGCTGATTAATCGGCCGCCATTTATATGTTTTTTATTCCGAGGACGTCCGCGTCGTATAACGAGTTGATTTTAATAAATCACACGAAATTCAGCGCCGCAGCTTAATAATACAGAGTTGTATTTTTTATTATTGTATGCTTGGTGATTTGTAATTACAATATAATTGTCGTATAAAGACTTCATGATTGGCGCAGTAGCTAAGCGATTGGTTTTCTCCACTTCGTGTCGCGGGTTTGATCCTCGCAAGGAACAAAACATTTGTATGTCCTACAGTTGTTCCGGGTCCAGGTGTTTAGATTATAGATATAAATCTGTAAACTGCTGCCACGATACAGGAGAAATATTAGTGCAGAGAAGCAATTGTAAAATAAAAATAATGTACGATTCATCATTGTCATATCAGCCACAGGACGTCCACTGCTGAACAAAGGCCTCCCCCATATATTTTCACAACGAGCGGTCACACGCGCCCTCATTCATCGACTTCCACCGACCTTCTACAGGTCGTCCGTCCACCTCGTAGGAGGATGTCCCACGCTGCGTTTTCATTTTCCGGTACGCGGTCTTCACTCTAGTACCTTTTACCCCAACGGCCATCAGTTTTACGAGCAATGTGCCATTGCCACTTCACGTTACTAATCCTTTCAGCTATGTCGGCAACTATAGTTTTTCTACGGATCTCGTAGAGAAATACCAAGCCTGGGTGAGTGAACTTGAGTTCTCTTACAAGTGCCAACTATGCCGTCATTATATTTGTTGAATTACATTACGACTGAATGAAACACCGCATTTACAAATGCATTTGTCAGCGTCCCATACAGATAAATAAAACTGCTGAAGTGAATTTCGTTTGCGATCCGAACGCTGTCTTAGTCGCTGTCTCAGCGTATCTCTGTGACGGAGTGAGATAAAATTTGCTGTTGGCAAAGCATGGACTGTATAATGTTTATCAGCAGTAAATAGGTAGTTGAATTTGTTTGTAGTGACGTCATAATTAATTATGAAAAATGGGTTTAACCCATCGGATATCATCGGATGTAATAATAAAGTATTACAAGTCACGAGTGAACAGGGGTGCAATTCTCTAAGCTCAAACATCTATACATGCTTGAATACAGAATTGAAATAACGATTATAACCCAATTTGGTATTTGCTAAGACTGGTCGTCAAGGCTCACCATCTATAACATGTCCTTGATTATCTTCAATCATGTGTTAGCGAATACCGAATTGGTTTAACACCGTTATTTCGATTCTGTATTCAAGGATGTATGGATGTTTGAGTTTAAGGAATTGCATCCCTGGTTTGTTTCCGACAAGCGTGCACCATCGTAGACCGCATCATTGTACAATGTATTATTTTTTATAAAACATTCTCTCGTTAATATATCGTGGTTACAATTTACAGAGATAAATCTTATGGAATTAATAATAAATCTGATGATGATCAATCTTTATGGAAGTGATAATAAATCTGATGCGCATATGAATCCGAAAAGTCATAGGTGCATGCCGGCCGGCCGGTAATGAACTCAGACCCTCCTGTGTGGAAAGCATTTTATTCAACCACTTCACTATCACTGCTTACTGTTCCTTCAGATCACCTGATGAGGTAGGTATCGCTGGCAGCGTCCTGCTATTCCGTAGGTCAGGCTATAACTGTGACGTCACTTAATGTTCAACATGGCGGACATAAACTGATACCAAAAAAGATTTGAGGTATAGTGTTTGTTATCTAATAAAATCTCAAATAGAACATTCCAAAAATATTTCATCATCATCATATCGGCCATTTATACGTCCACTGGTGAACAAAGGCCTCCCCCATAGATTTTCACAACTGTGTCATCATTTTGGGGGGTATTTGCCAATACTCACCACGCTTGGCAGGCGGGTTGGTGAGCGCAGTATGGCTACCGTTTCACAGAAGGGACGCTGCTGCCCATCCCTCTGGTTTAGATTCCGTTAGTCGCCTTTTACGACATCCACGGGAGGAGATGGAGTGGTGCTATATTCTTAATCCGGACATCATTTTTTATTGCTTTTAGAAATTGTACACATACAAACGTAATTTTAGTTTTATATCGAATATCACGTTTACGGTTGGTATAGGAAATTTCATACATTGATAATACTCGACAATATTGAAGGATTCACGTCAATTGCATAAATCAACTATACGTGAGCATCTAAGTAATGTACAAAACTCTTTTTCAGCCATAACGTGTTTTGCCGTACTGGCGACTAGGATTTGTTTTGCGAAACATTGTTTCACTTAACTCTCTCTCTCTCGTAGAGCAACGTGAAAATCATAAGAGGCGTTCCTAGCTAGTTGCACTCATTGATCGGTAAACGATCTGTGAGGTTAAGCAAAGCTTGGAGCGGCCAATATATGGATGGGTTACCGCGTATTTTAACTGAGCGTCTCCGTGGTTCGAAGGACACAAAAGTTAAGCCAAGTCTGAGGCGCCAACTCTGACCAACCTTGTGTTGGCCACTAACCATATGAAAGAAGACCAAGAATTATCATAATCATTTACAACTCTATTAACTGACGGTTTGTTATTAGTTTACGTTCTTAAATTTATTTTATGCTGTCCTTATTTCCTAAACTTTGCGAGCACTTCTCTAAGTGCTCCCAAAAGATTTAAAATAAGTCTAGTGTAAAAGTAAATAACTTGGCGAGGGCGACCTGGAGTGGTGACACTGATTAATGATGTCTACATTCATTAGGAAAACCTTTCCGCTACCCCACAAATACTAGACAAGTTATAAGTTTATATATCATCATTTCGGCCGAATAAAGTCCACTGCTGGACACAGGCCTCCGTCAAAGATCACCACAACGACCGATATCGGTGTGTTGTGTGCTCATTGGGGGGATTTGCCATAATCGCCACGCTTGGCAGGCGGGTTGGCGATCGCAGTTCAGTTGTTAATGTATTCGAAGGACGCTGCTGCCCATCCTCCTTCTATTCCCTTAGTCGCCTTTTACGACACCCACGGGATGAGATGGGTTGGTGCTATTCGTAGCCGGCACCACACGGCATTTTTATATAAGTTTATATATGCATACTAGTTACTTGTAGTCTGTAGGTATTTCATAATTAAAATTCATAGCAACGTTGACAAACCGTATATAAATATGACATATATATATATATATATATTTATAGACCTATCTAAACGGAAAGGTGATAACATACTTTAGGTAAAGGTTAGGTCATCCGACACAGCTACGGGCATGACGCAGCGCTGAAGCGGTGCCTAGCTTGGTCAACCTCTCGCTCCTGGCCCTAATACTGTCCATGGTCTGGAGCGAGAGTGTGTGGACAGCCTTCGCCTCCCTTTGCAAGCAACACCCTCTCTTCTGTTCCACAGTAGACCCATTGAGCGCCGAAGGACTCTTGCTAATCTCCGGCCTGTAGGCCACGGCCATGGGGCAGTCTAATATATGAATTATGTTTATAAATAACTATAAAAAAAGCTACATTGTCTGTCGCCCGATCAGAAATAGACCTGAGAAATCAGCGCGCGGTATTAGGCGCGAATCTCTCTGGAGGATCGCGTGGCAAGGAAGCACAGGAAGTGGGGCTCGTCAGTATGAGTGGAGGGCTTTAGAAAGAGTAACCTGCTGGGTGTGCGGTACATGTGATAGCGAATACCGCACCATGCGGTGGTTGTAGCGGTGGAAGTCTGACATACCCCTCGGCTTTCCATATGGAGGAGGACGTACATGAGGGTTTTTCCATCCATAAAACGGTATCATAATCCACAACATGGCTAAAAGTTTACTTACCGCATATAACGACTCCCAGTGACCTTCACCACGTCATCTGTCTATCTCGTTGGAGGTCGTCCCACGCTGCATTTTTCGGTGTCTCCACTCGATAACCTTTCTGCCCTAACGGCCATTAGGTTTCTAAGCTATATGCCCCACCCATTTCCAGTTAAGTTCATCATCATCATCATTTCGGCCGAGTGAAGTCCACTGCTGGACACAGGGCTCCCCCAAAGATCACCACAACCACCGATATAGATGTGTTCTGGGCTCATTGGGGGGTTTTGCCATAATCGCCACGCTTGGCAGGCGGGTTGGCGATCGCAGTTGAGTTGTTAATGTATTCAAAGGACGCTGCTGCCCATCCTCCTTCTATTCCCTTAGTCGCCTTTTACGACACCCACGGGATGAGATGGGTTGGTGCTATTCGTAGCCGGCACCACACGGCATTTATATATAAGTTTATATATGCATACTAGTTAGTGTAGTCTGTAGGTATTTCATAATTAAAATTCATAGCAACGTTGACAAACCGTATATAAATATGACATATATATATATATATATTTATAGACCTATCTAAACGGAAAGGTGATAACATACTTTAGGTAAAGGTTAGGTCATCCGACAAAGCTACGGGCATGACGCAGCGCTGAAGCGGTGCCTAGCTTGGTCGACCTCTCGCTCCTCGCCCTAATACTGTCCATGGTCTGGAGCGAGAGTGTGTGGACAGCCTTCGCCTCCCTTTGCAAGCAACACCCTCTCTTCTGTTCCACAGTAGACCCATTGAGCGCCGAAGGACTCTTGCTAATCTCCGGCCTGTAGGCCACGGCCATGGGGCAGTCTAATATATGAATTATGTTTATAAATAACTATAAATAATAGTTTAAAAAAACTAAAAAAACACGCTAGGTTGTGCTGAACTGAGTGCCCGAAAGAGCAAGTCTGGAACTGCACGCATGCGTAGTTCGCGCACTAGCTCTGTCTCTCTTACTCGCATGCAAAGGATGCGGAAAGAAATTAATTAATCCTGGCGAATCTAATTAGGATAATCGGATATTTTGATCGGATTATTGCATTGTCATCGACCTTTGACAGGTGTGCAAAGTTTGAATCAAATCTGATCGTTCAAAGTAGGGCAAAATCGAGCTCAAAGGAGTCGGTTACAAACAAACATACATACAGGTGAAGCTAATAAAAGCGTGTTAAAAAAGCTACATTGTCTGTCGCCCGATCAGAAATAGACCTGAGAAATCAGCGCGCGGTATTGGGCGCGAATCTCTCTGGAGGATCGCGTGGCAAGGAAGCACAGGAAGTGGGGCTCGTCAGTATGAGTGGAGGGCTTTAGAAAGAGTAACCTGCTGGGTGTGCGGTACATGTGATAGCGAATACCGCACCATGCGGTGGTTGTAGCGGTGGAAGTCTGACATACCCCTCGGCTTTCCATATGGAGGAGGACGTACATGAGGGTTTTTCCATCCATAAAACGGTATCATAATCCACAACATGGCTAAAAGTTTACTTACCGAATAACGACTCCCAGTGACCTTCACCACGTCATCTGTCTATCTCGTTGGAGGTCGTCCCACGCTGCATTTTTCGGTGTCTCCACTCGATAACCTTTCTGCCCTAACGGCCATTAGGTTTCTAAGCTATATGCCCCACCCATTTCCAGTTAAGTTCATCATCATCATCATTTCGGCCGAGTGAAGTCCACTGCTGGACACAGGCCTCCCCCAAAGATCACCACAACCACCGATATAGATGTGTTCTGGGCTCATTGGGGGGTTTTGCCATAATCGCCACGCTTGGCAGGCGGGTTGGCGATCGCAGTTGAGTTGTTAATTTACCCGAAGGATGCTGCTGCCCATCCTCCGGCTAATCCCTTAGTCGACTTATACGACACCCATGGGAGGAGATGGGGTGGTGGCATTCTGAGCCGGCACCACACGGCATAGCCGGCACCACACGGCACCAGTTAAGTTACGGATACAGATATTGTAATTATGAAGGTAGACTTACAATTTAAGCTCGGTCAATAACTAATCCAGAAATACCTAAAGATATCCAGAGAGCTATATAAACCTAAACTCCGTCTGAAGTGGGTAGATAACAGACAAGAGCCAGTGTCTATAGGCAGTCAATTACTGGCCTTGTAATTAGTCCAGCCGCGGGCACACGACGCTTTGGGCATGTTTAATGCCGATACTACAGGAATTCGAGCCGTCTAGACTTCAGCCGCTTCAGTTTATTTTATCTTGATTAATTACGAAGTGGTTGTAGTGTTTGTATTTTTATGCTGGAGACGAAACAATGCTTAGTTATCTATACCATATAACTTTTTTGTTTGAACGCGGTAATCTCCGAAACTACCAGTTGGATTTGAAAAATTCTTTTTGCATTTAATAGCCCACTTCTGGAGAAAGGTTATTCATAATCACGCTAAAAAAAACGCCCAGTGAAAACGAAGTAACAGCGCGGGCCGGCAACGCGACGCGGTGGGTCGGGGGCCGAGGTCAGCCGCCCGACAAAAACCGAGCATTATCGAGAAGAGCCGAACTGTGACGCAGCGAAAACCAGTCTACACTGCTAATTTCACACAAAAATATGACTAAAAATATTGTCTATGCAGAAGTAACATATCCCGCATATCTTCATGAACGCTTCGAGTATCTAGTCCCTAGGGGCGAACCATGTCGCACGGCTTCTTCTCTTCTCCTTCGAACTCCGCGTCACTCCTCAAGCCGTTATGACGGATCCTTTACAATTCGCGCAGTGCGCCTTTGGAATTCTCTTCCACATCCTCTTCGCGATAGCCCTTCTCTGGACGTTTTCAAGAGCAGAATTAAGAAGCATCTTCTTTCTAAATAACATATGGTTGGATATTGTATATGTATATACCTACATATATATTAACATGTATTTTAATATGTATGTATAAATTGCAATTTGGTTATATTTGTATAAGTTATACATTTAATGTTCATTGTATTTCTGCTTCTATAAATAGTGTACACTCTACTTAACCTCTAAGCTTTTTGCCATATCTCTCTCTTACTCAAAGGTTTGCTGGTAGAAAACTCAATTTTGAGTTAAGCTCGCCTTTGTACATGTAATTTCCAATTGTATTGTCACTGTATTTTGTGTTTATGTACAATAAAGAATTTAGAACTTAGAAGTAATCTAAATGAATTATAAATCATACGATTTATTTTAAATTAAATGGCGGGTGAAATCGCGATGCTAGTAATTTAATATCTAAATCTTTATTCAAAACAACGCAATAAATAAATCCAGGTGTAATTATTACAAATATTTTTGGACCGTGTTCATCCATGGTCGATGGGTCTATTTAGGAGCTAATAAAACATACTGCCGATTGGTGATTGCTGTGTCTGACTGCAAAGCATGGTGATCCTGTTTAAGTCCTCAATCAACATTGTCATCTTCGGTCCCACGTTTCATGAACTTTTTGCTCGGTAATCAACCCCTTTAATAGATCGCCCCAGGCAACGCTTAAGGGTCGCCCAAATAAAAGGATAGTAAGGAACCTCTAATCAAGGCGCTTTCATGACCTCGCACGTGCTCTATATTAAACGCATAATAAACATACACTTACATTGTATTGCTTTGCAAATGATTTGTGTACTTACGTATACGCGTTAGAAGTTATACTTTGTATTATTATTACGCATGATATTAT
Organism: Diloba caeruleocephala; assembly: GCA_947459985.1. Taxonomy (NCBI): domain Eukaryota; kingdom Metazoa; phylum Arthropoda; class Insecta; order Lepidoptera; family Noctuidae; genus Diloba; species Diloba caeruleocephala. Next base: position 1,265,183 of record OX381611.1, on the reverse strand, counting down.
GTAAGTGAGAAAAACGATAAAATGGTTGAAGAAAGATAATAAAGCCAATTAATAAAATGTTGATTAAAGAATATAATGAAATTAAAATGGCATTCGGTTTTATACAGCAAAAGAATATTAAAATATTTATTAGCGTATAAACGAGTAAAATAAATATGCACTTTTAATTAAAGTTAATTAATTTTAATTGAATTAAATCTTTGACCGATTTAAATCAAAGATATAGTATTACCTTCGTACATAGATAGAGCTTATTGAGTTGAACAAATTTCCAGTTATCAAGACCTGTCATCCTAATGCGATCATTACGTGTGATAAAAAGAGAAAGCATTAACCGTTCGCACACCTGTGGAAGCGTTGCGGGCCTATAGCTATATTTATCTGAAACCATCTGGTTAACACGACGCTAACAGTTTTAATAGAAAGTGGATTGTTACTTCACTACGAAACGGTGTCATTCGATTATTTTGCTGTTATATTGCTCTATAGACATCTCATTCTTTCATATGACGTTGCGCGCGTGCTCGTAAGCGGTGGTAATAGATTTTTTGTTTATGCTTAATACTATCCGTCTATAGTTTTTTTTTTATCTTTTCCCCACACTAGGATTCTAATAGCGAATAGGTATATACACTGATCTGCAGTCGCATAGTCGCCTTTCACGACGTTCACGGGAGGAGTGCTATATTCTTAATCTGGCCACCACACGGATAGCTCGGTAGCACGCTCGTTCACCCTCCTAAAGTAATAAAAACGAATAAAAACCAATAAATTTGAGGTCCGTGTGAATTCCATACTAACGGGATGATATGATTACGAAGTTGATGTCAAAACAATAAATTGATATTGATTTAGCGTCTATACGTTTTTAATTTTCTACTCTCTTAAATATAATTTATGATTTTCTTTTAGACTAAAACGAACTTTTCGTTTGAGTAATTAAAGTACAAAACTATGTAACTTGATAAAAGTTCTCGTCAGTATCAGGGGAAAAAATATGTTTTATCGTGAAAAATGGCAATTACCCTTAAAAGGACTTAGTTTTTAAAGATCTACGCTTTGTTATTATTGGGTATATTTTTATTCTCACACTTTACTTTGATATTATCAATTTAAATTTGACACTTTATCTACCAAAATTCATGTTCTTTGGCTTTTAGTAAATAAAACTACTATGTACTACAAATAATAAATCTTAATATTCGATCAATTTGAACTCGGAAAGTTGTACAAGTCTTAGCGGTCTTGTGAATATCCTCAACAGTTAGTTATCGGTCTGAGAACATAACTACAGAACAGAAAATTAGGTTTAGAACTCGACTCACCGCGGGAATGGTGAGCGGTGGTACGGAACTAATCCAATGCGTTTCTCAAATTGTAAGTGAAGTTATTTGGATGTTCTGACGATTTCGTTTAGATATATTAATCCTTACTAATATTATGAGTGCGAAAATGGGTAGGTGTCTTGGTTTGTCATTTTTTCGCACAGCAACTGAGGAATGGATCGTCGGGATTTTTAGCACAGAGATAGTTCATAGGCCTATTTTATAGGCTACTTTTTAAACCGAAAATAGCGGACTTAACCTAGCGGAGAAGGGGTTATGTTAAGGATTAAAAAAAATACTTTTAAACTCGTCGATATCTAAAGCAACCAACTTAAGATTATTCTAGAATACCTACTGTCATTTTTCACATCATTAGAGGCGGAATTTTCTGTCACAGATTTATAATAAGAAATAAATTAAATATTGATATAAGCATGCTTAAAAAATCATACATAATGTCGTCACAAAAGAATAGGCTCGCGTAGGTGATGCAAAAGAGTTGGCTCGCGTAGGCATTGCAAAAGAGTAGACTCGCGTAGGCATTGCAAAAGGGTAGACTCAATAGCCGTCACCGTAACGTTGCGTTCCTCGGCCTTGGCCTCGCGGCCTATGAACGAGTTGACCTTAACCGAATCGACAGTTCCTACATTAAAAAACGAATCGCTTTTCTTATCAGTAGTAGTATTAACTATTTTCAATTATGGTAAATTGTGCCTGTACATGCCGTGTGGTGCCGGCTCAGAATGCCACCACCCCATCTCCTCCCATGGGTGTCGTAAAAGTCGACTAAGAGATTAGCCGGAGGATGGGCAGCAGCGTCCTTCGAGTACATTAACAACTCAACTGCGATCGCCAACCCGCCTGCCAAGCGTGGCGATTATGGCAAAACCCCCCCCATGAAACCACAACACATCCATATCAGTGGTTGTGGTGATCTTTGGGGTGGCCTGTGTCCAGCAGTGGACTTCATTCAGCCAAAATGATGAAATTGTGTCTGTAATATAATGTGCATAATTATGAGTGTATGTCCAAGTATGCGGTATGATTGCTTGATACAGGCAGCGAACAGATGGTACAATCTAAAAATTTACGCTAGCATGAATGCTATAGTAGAGGTGTATCTGTGGACATCAACTGACTTGGTGATAACGGGCAACATCTCCCTTTTAGAATTGCCAGCAGTGGAGTGACAGGATGAGTTAGGTTATACTTAAAATTTATCACAATATGTCAAAAGTATTCTCAAAAGTAATGACATTAAGCAAGTTTCATTCTCAATTTTGAAATTTCGTTCCATAACCACATTGTTTGATGTTGACTCCATACAAATTGTCTCCATAAAAATACCATAATATTGTTGCTATTAAGGTTTCGAATATATTTGTCGATGGTAAGCATAAAACTCCAAGTAGAACTGGAAAACTAACTGCAATGATATGAACATTCCTTTAATTGGAACGAATTCAGAAAAGGCCTTCCTCTGGCACTTAACATTTTCATCTGGAATTTCCAAGAGGAAGTTGTCATATGCATCTAAACTTTCTTATTTCAAGATGCTCTCTTTGGAGAATAGAAAAAACGTAACAGACTCCCTCTTCTTTCTTAAAATTATACACGGCAAAATAAACTGTCCTCAACTATGAGGCAAAATAAAATTCCGAGTTCCAGCTAGGTACCCCCGCGCACCCCATCTCCTCCCATGGGTGTCGTAAAAGTCGACTAAGGGTTTGGCCGGAGGATGGGCAGCAGCGTCCTTCGAGTACATTAACAACTCAACTGCGATCGCCAACCCGCCCGCCAAGCGTGGCGATTATGGCAAAACCCCCCAATGAGCCCACAACACATCCTTATCGGTGGTTGTGGTGATCTTTGGGGGAGGCCTGTGTCCAGCAGTGGACTTCATTCGGCCGAAATGATGACCCCCGCGCACCTATTACTCCCTTTTATCAACCGCTTCGTAGGACGGTGCTTGGCGTTAGCTCGGCCATTCCACGGATATGCAAATTATTGAATGATTGCAGCAATCTCTTTGACATACACGCTGACTCACTTGGCAAGCTCCGTGATACCATGAGTGGCATGGCAATGTAGTAAATTTAGTAAATCACTTATTTGTATTTATATAAACTTAATGTATATAGTATTGTCTTAGGTTTTCGCGATTATTACACATAATAAAAACAATTTGAAACTGATTAAATCGCGTGTGTTGTTGATTTTTGTTTTTCCTGACGTTTCGAACACTTTGCAGGGTTCGTGGTCGCAGGATGACTAAGGTGACAAGCGTCGTTACAGATTTAATAAGTTATTTTATCTATCAGTGTGTGAACATGCCTTAGGCAAACCCAACCATTTTCTTCGATTTGATCATCCTCAAGTCCTCGCGAAAGAGAACCGTTATGTACCAAGAATGTTTCGAGAGGCTATTGAAATTAAAAAACATCCTAATTTTAATAGAGAAGATGTAATTATACTGGGGTTAACAATTGTTGGCGAGCCAATAAAATTAAATAAAATAAAATTCCGAGATTACTGGGGAGAAAATTTCTGGGGAGGCCTTGGTTTAGAAAGGACCACAGTTTTTATAGCGTAGCTGATGTGATAAATTTACCGTCAGCTACGCTGCCGTAGCGGATGACTGCCTCGCTACACCTCGACTTAGTATTCCTACAAGTTAAGAATTGGACGTGTCTTGGCCTGGTGACCTGAAATACTTCAATCTAGTTTAGGCACCAGTCTCCCACAATAAATTTGTATAATACTGTAACTTTTTCGTTACTGTGGTGAGAAATAAATATCTAAAGCTAATCATATAATTTACAATTTATTTAATGACAGTAAACACAATATGGAAGATAATTGTAACAATTAAATAAAACTGCTTTCCTAGTAGAGTCGTATGTGAAGGTAGGCTCGAGTAGTCTGGTACAGTCCTACCAATTTCACCCGCCACACTTCACACGTCGTTGTGTTCTAGGTGAAGAGTAGAAACAACCAGTCAAACTGCCCGAACATAAAGGCATTCCAGCTGAATGAAGCTGAAGCCTTAGGCCAACAACACACGAGTGATCATTAGATCGCAGATGTCGGTGGGTTGGGTTGCTGCTGACTATCAACTACTCGTTTGCGTCAATAGATCAAATACTTAAAAAAAACTCTACCTACTGCTTTGAGGAAAACAGACGTGTATATAATAGCAGTTTATTTCCCCGTAGTCGAGTCTGTTTTCGTATTCAATCACCAAGGAAACGCAATATTTTAATTATTAAATTAATAATTCAATAATCTGCTCAAATACTTGTTGTTCAAATACTTGTGAATAATTTATCCAATTCACTGGGTGCCTGCCGATAAGTATCTATTTCTTGTAAGTTCGTATTAATTAGAACTTTTAATGAAGGTAAATAAGAAAACAGTCTTGTAATGGGATACGGAAAACAGACATATTATTTAGTTTAGTCGTTTTGTTGCCGTAATTATCGATTAGAAAGAAAATAAAAGCCAAAGACTGTTTGTTATTTTTTAAAACAAAAGTACCTAAACACTATTGGATTCTCTTTTTAGGGTTCCGTTCATCGGCCGCCGGCACCCTTATAGTATCACTCGTGTGTCTATCCGTCTGTCAAAGCCAATATACTCCGAATCTACAGAACTGATTAAGTTGATATTTGGTACACGTATGATTTTCTACAGCCCAAATACGGAGGTTTAACCTAAATAAATAAATTTTGAATATGGGGAGTTACTTTAAAGAGGGAAAATTTGAAAATTCTTCTTTCTTGTTTAACTTTTGCAAACTGTATCGTGTAACATATCAAATGGGCATGCTGTGAGGGTTTTCATTATTTATATATAGACAAATTTATAGTTATTTACGAAAATAGATGAAAATTTACCATTCCCGCCACCCCGCCGAGACTACTGATCCAAAAATTAAAAAATAAACGGAATATGTTTCTTTACTTGTAGATTACAGGAAAACCTATAAGAACTCTATGGTCTTAAAATAACATGGTAAATCTTTCAACATTGTGTGTTCACGCCTTTCCAAACGACATTATTAGTCTCACGAGAGAGAGAGGGAGAGGGAGGGCACGGGGTCGCGCCATTGTATCCAAAGTCTAAGACCGGTGACAAGCGTTTTCTATTTTTCAACATTATATTCTTTGTGCTTTTCTACAAAGGGAAAGCAGTCACAATTAATACTACAATTATTGATTTATTTAAATTTCTGCATACATTGATGGCACACAACGCGGACTTAATAATATGAGGCATTCTCTACTAGTCAATCTTCATCTTAATAATTATATAACTCTGATGAATGAAAGTTTATATTTTCGGACTTTTGTCTCTTAGTCATGGTCAAGCTGAACGGATTCAAGTAAAAATTGGCAGAGAGATGGATGATGATATGGGATAGAATACAGAATTCGTTTTATTTAGTTAACAAGATCCTTTAGGAATTTTAATTAATTCACATGCTGTTAAAGTAACGAGTAGCAGCTAATAATTTATTTATTATGTACCCACAACATCTCGGCTTACAGGAAACTTGAAAATAGTTTGTTCTAAATCAGTAAAAGAGTCAACTGAAATAGTTTTTGAGCCATTTTATATTTTGTCCCAAAAACAAGTTAAATATGTTTCAAGTTTGTCACATTAATACGCAAATCGTCTGACCGCGCCGGCGATATCACATCGGCAGATAAGGCAAGTTACTTCTCTGGCGCTACCCTACTGCATGACTATGCGTGAACGAAGGGGCAACATATGTGACGGGCCTATAACTTTCTGAGTTTTCATTATATCACTTTCATTTATTTAAACACAGACTTTTTTAATAAAAATCTTTTTAGGGTGTCTCGGTTTTCGTATATATTAAAAGTAATGTTCTTTATACGTGGTATCAAGATGGTAGTTATATTAAAGCTAATTGTAACCATATGTATCAGTGATTATGATAGGTTATTTTTTTAACGTTGCCCCATACTAGCATTTCTCCTGTGTCGTGGATGCGTTTACAGACACATAATACACCCAGACCCGGCACAACTACCTGCAGATCATACAAATATTTGTTCCGTGCGGGAATCGAACCTACGACCCGGGACCCAGCAGCCGACTGTATCAGCCACTGCACCAACCACGCCGTCAAGTATCTATTCTGCTTGGCAGGCGGGTATGTGGGCACAGTATGACTATGGTTCCACAGAAGGGACTTTGCTACCAATCCCTCTGGTCTTTTAGTTGCCTTTTACGACATTCCCGGGAAGAGATGAACTGGTCATCATCATCATCATCACCATATCAGCCAAAGGACGTCCACTGCTAAACAAAGTCATCCCCCATATGCAGGTTATCTTGCATAGAAAATTATGATGGGGAAACGATGTTGCGGCCAACACAGAAGACTCTGTCACGGTGCTGTTTTGGTATTCAGAGCTCTTATTGCAAGAGTCCGGCTAGGTGCTCCGCAGTGCTGGGTTTTCTGCTATCAAGCAATAGTGTTAACAAAGTGCAACCATTACTGTATTCTGGTTGAATGGTACTACAGCTAGTAATATTACTCGGCATAAGAGACTAAATAACTTGGGGTGAAGAAAATGGTGCCACGCGGGACTTCTCCTGGGTAGCATTTATAATTTTTATGTCCAGGCATCACGCTTACCACCACGCGAATAACGCGCTAAAAAATTACTAGAAGTTGAAGCTATATTCCGTCTACAAAATCCAGATAAAAATAATATCTGTCGAGTCAAAGTCCCGTTTCTGTCTGTATCCCTAATCAGTATTGATGGCCGACCAACTTCCTAATTGCGCCCGACTTCTCGCTGTCCATGCCAGTAACTACTTATGATACTCAAACTTATTGAGACCTTTCTTACTTTTCCTTTTAGCTGCTAATGGCCGTAATTTAGATTTATGTGTCAGTATTGTTGGCTAAACATGCTGTGAAAGTGCGTGTTTGGTTCCACACAGAATTTTTGTTGAACATGTATTGTTTTTTGCAGTCACACTTCTTTGGGCACCGTCATAATCATCGTCCACTGCTGGACAAAGCCTCCCCCATAGATTTTCACAATTGATATTTCGGAGTGAATTTGGCAGTACTAGTACCTACGCTTGGCAGGCGGGTTTGTGGGCGCAGTATGGCTATGGTTCCACAAAAGGTGCTTCCAATCCCTCTGGCTTAAAGTCTCTTAGTTGCCTTTTACTACATTCACGGAAGGAGATGAAATGGTCATCATCATCATATCAGCTAAAGACTTCCACTGCTAAACAAATGCCTCCCCCATATTTTTTACTAATTGTTTATTTCGCTAAGCGATCTGTGAACAATAATACGATATACATCACTGCCAGTACCGAAATACGACAACATGTCATCGAGGATTGTAACTGAATACCAACGCTGTTGGTGTTGCCTCGTCGCAACATCGCAGCTTCATGCTGAGCTACATCCTTTTTTTGCACAGACGTGGTGCACATACACCCCCGTATAAGTTAACACCAGTGAACTTAGTGGTTTTTATTTTCATTACTTTGTTTTCTTTTTTTTCTTTTTGTCCTAGCCGGGTAGTGTAATGTGCACGGTACATTCGCACGCTTGCATGTTTTGCGTTATAACACCACGCTACGCTTTGATAGATATCAAATCGCAGCTCAACCATACAGCTAGGTAGCTGGGAAAAACATGTATGGCCTGTAAGGTTGTGTTTTATTGTTGTTTAAATTATGTTTGATTGTGTTAAAATATCATTTATTTCTTTCTGTAGTTTTTCACAATCGCGTCGTTATTAATGGGAGATTTGCTGGTACTTACCACGTATGTCATGTGGGTTGGTGAGCGCAGTATGACTAGTGTTCCACAGAAGGGACGCTGCTGCCCATCCCTCTGGTTATAGAGTCTCTTAGTCGCCTTTTTCGGCATCCACAAGAGAAGATGGAGTGGTGCTATATTTTTAATCTGGACACCACACGCAATACCGGCCACCAAAAACCACAACCATAAAAGTCGGAAGTCGTCTAATGTTGCAATATATTACAATATACAAACAGTATCGGTGCGGTTAAAGTAATACCGTTTCAGGCAGTATTTCTTAAAAGCATTGCTGTACTCGGGGCCCCTGTGGTTCAGGTATATCCAAAAGTATTACCACGCTTACAATAATGATCAGATATCTGGGTATGTTACGAATGTCACGATATAGTAGAGCGTTGGCAAATATTAGCTGAAGCGAGTACTGATAGCTTTAACGCTGTCCGGCGCAAAAAGTCCGCCTTACTAATACGCAGACTGCGCGGTAGCCCTAACACCAGCCCAACCCGCTTGTATGGCACCAGTCAACCGGACCAACTCCCTTCTAGTTATTAAGTACTAACATAGGATAAGTTACATTTTTAATGACACATTAGGCTTTAAGTTGTCAGTTGAATAATAATAATGAATAAATAAATAAAATACAGTGCTCATAGACATTGGAAACCATCTTCAGGTGATGATGAAATTATCATTAGTGCCAAAAAATATACAGCAGCTGCTGGCTCTTTAATGTATAATCGACTTAGTTCTTGCAGTTCCTAATTATCGTAGGTGGCTAGTTTCAATTCAAAAGTATTTTTGTATGTTAATTTTGATCACATTCGGTGAGCAGTTAACAAAAGTCATCGATATTTAACTGGGCAAATATCCGACCACAAGCGTTAAAACAGCGGTAACAGTGTTAATTAAACAAACACGCACAATTGATCCGTCCGATAATTAACGGAGTTAGACTAAGCATTTTCAAAATGCTAAATGAGACTTTTTTCGTTCGACTTTTTTCTGTAACGAGATTGGAAGAGGAGCTTTGTTTCGAGCTTAATTGGATGTTCGGCCTTTACAAGTCAAACAAAGGTACGATTTATTTATTGGGGTCCTGTAGGCATATAAATGATGGCACAAAGCCTCGGTGACAGCGGCTTTCTTGTACTTTAACTAGTACAAACACTTTGTTGAGGAAAAGTTGGGTGTGTTGTTTGCTTGTTTGGTTATTATAATTGGAAATGTTATCTGTGTGGTGTAAAAATATCGCCCCACTCCATCTCCTCTCGTCAATGTCGTAAAAGGCGACGAAAGAACCCGGAACCATAGGGATGGGAAACAGCGTCCCTTCTTTAGAACAGTAGCCACACTGCGCTTACCAAGCCGCCTGCTAATGAGTGCTGGGAAATCCCCCTCAAACTGTTGACACAGTTTTGAAAATCCATAGGGAGGCTTTTGTTTTGCAATGGACGTCCGGTGATATGATGAAATGAAAGAGTTTGTACAGCATGAAGAGCTCAAACACAGGTCCCATGTAAACAGAGTTACTAGATACACGCCTTTTTCTCATATGGGTAGGCAAGACGGTAAGCCACGTGCCACGATCTTGCCTAAGCTTCTTCCACACACATTCAAATCATTATACCAGGACAGGACCATATTGATAGGCATAATGTTTTGCTTAAAGAAGTTAATAACATTTCTTAAGGTGACCATACAGCTAAGCAGTTTATGGTATAGACAAGCAGCCCAGAGTCAGTTGTTTAGCCTCTGCACTAACCGTGCTGTAGATATATAACTGTCAATTAGTTATATTACTGTGTCGTAGCCACTAACACCCACCTCCAAGAGGTCAGACACGTCAGCGTTACAGCAAAAGATTCAGTAAAAAGGTAATTAAACTGTGTTTGGGACCAGTGTGAGGAGAAAAATGAGGAACGTACTCCTATGGTTATGTAGTATATTATTCGAAATTACAATGAGGATGGTACAGTAAATTATGATAGAACGTTGATCACAGGTGGTGTCGAATCGTGAGTGGCGGCTATCGCAGCAGCGCCGCTCGCGGTCAAGCCGTGCCCCCACCTTCGTTGTCCCTGTCACGGCTCGGGGCGTTAACATACTCCCCGCCCTGGAAGGTCTCAGTTCCAGGACCAGCAGCTGGTGAAGCAGGCATCTCAACAGGCAGAGGACATATCTTTGAAAATGAACGTTGTACCACTCCGGTGGCTGTACGAATTTTTGCGACTCGTGAGACTCCATCTCTTCCAATGCAGACTTGTTCTACTCGTCCAAGGCGCCATTTCAAAGGAGGTACATTATCTTCTTTGATAAGAACAAGCCTGTTAATAGTGACGTCACTTTTGTTAGTTTTCCACTTCGTTCTAGTCTGCAGCTCGCTGATGTATTCCTTTGACCATCGCTTCCAAAAGTGCTGACGCATTTGCTCAATACGGTCGAAGCGAGGAAGACGGTTGACAACTACATCGCTGATGTCATCGCAAACTGGCGCTGTGAGTGAACGCCCAATCAGGAAGTGGGCAGGTGTCAATGCTTGAAGGTCGTTTGGATCTGCAGAGAGAGGTGTTAGCGGACGGGAATTCATTACGGCCTCAATTTGCACCAATACCGTGTTAAACTCCTCAAATGTGAGATTAGAGTTTCCTACAACGCGTCTCAAGTGGTACTTGCAAGACCTCACACCTGCCTCCCACAAGCCACCAAAATGAGGGGAATATGGAGGAATGAATTTAAAGGAAATATTATCTAAAGCGACTTTTTCGATTATGGCGTTTGAATGTTTAGCTAAAAATTCACCTAACTCGTTAGCCGCTCCGACATAATTTCTCCCATTATCGGAGTATATTTCGGATGGCTTACCCCTTCGAGATATAAATCTTTTAAGACAAAGGAGATAGCCTTCCGTAGACAACGTAGTGACCAACTCAAAATGCACTGCTCGAGTGGCAAAACAAATAAATAAACAAATGTAACATTTTACCAATCTTGAGCCTCTCCCTTGACGGCTCAAAATATATACCGGACCACAGTAATCAGTACCGGTACGTAAAAACGGAAAGCCAGACATTATACGTTCAGATGGCAAATTGCCCATTATTGGGCTTAATGTTTTTCCGTTTAACCTAACGCATTTAATACAATTGTGAACGACTGAACGTGCTAAGTTTCTACCACGGAGTGGCCACCATTCTTCGCGAATAGTCGAAAGCAATAACTGAGGGCCAGCGTGACACAAATATTTATGTTTGTGTTGAAATAAAAGCATTGTGAATGTATGTTTACTACAAAGCAAAATAGGGTGCTTCTTATCATAAGTGAACTCATTAGAGTTACTTAATCTACCTCCTACCCTAATTAATAACTCCTTACAAAAAAATAAATTAAGGCCGGACATGTTACGTGTATATTTAATATTTAATGATTTATTTAATAAGCTATTGTATTCTTGTGGGAATGAATCAATTTGAGACAACCGAGCAAGTAAAATAGTCGAGTCTCGTAATTCATTTACTAATAACGATCCCACCTTACGGTTAGTTTTAAAACGAATATTGTAAATAAACCGCAACAAATATGCAGCTGATCTTATCATTCTATGAAATAATGAAAATCTCTCAAAAGGAAATACATTGCATGATGAATTTGATACAACTATATGTGATCTTAGTTCTGGTAAAACTGCGGACGTTGCATTGGAATTGCATTCAATGTAATTAACGTCGCGAATGAACTTTGGACCGGCCCACCATAGCTTGTTATGAATGAGCTCCGGTAAATTCACCCCACGCGATAACAAGTCAGCTGGGTTATTCACGCCCTTCACGTGTAACCAAATGCAACTGGTAGTTAAGTCGTTAATTTCAACTATTCTATTTTGGACGAATGTCTTTAATAAAGTTGGATGAGTACGTAACCAACCCAAAACAATAGTTGAATCAGTCCAAAACGATATTTTGTCGAACGTTAAATCAACTGAATCAATAATTTTTTTATAGAGACGCGCACCCACTAATGCACCGCACAGTTCAAGCCTAGGTATGCTAACCGGTTTTAAAGGCGCAACTTTACTTTTCGCACATAATAACTTCACCGTAACAGTGTTTGAACGGTCACAAATACTACGTATATAAGCACAGGCGCCGTAAGCGTCTTGTGATGCATCTGTGAATATGTGTAATTGTAAATGTTGAGCGTACTGAGTGGTTATATGCCGCGGGATACGTACTTCATGCAAGTGTTGCAAAGAACTAATAATTTTACTAAATGAACATGATAAATCGCTAGGTACGGGGTCATCCCATTCGATTTTACGAAGCCATAGTTTTTGCATAAGTACCTTAGTAATGATAATAGTAGGCGCTAATAACCCCAGTGGGTCATAGACTTGTGATATAATAGAAAGTATTTTTCGTTTAGTGATTTGTGTAAAATTAATACTAGTATTTAAGTTTGACTTAAAATGTAATTCATCCCTGATGTTACACCAGCCTAAACCAAGTGTCTTACATTGTGTAGACTTATCGAGAGATAACGACTTAGTGAAACTGTCTGACGGACTAATATCAAAATTGAATGCCCATTTACGCAATGGAAAGCATCCGGAAATTAAAATATTTTTGATACCTTCACACAACAACAATAGCTCCTGTTTGTTGTTGTGAGACAATATCAAATCGTCAGCATAAAAAGAATTGAGTATTACCCGAGAAACTTGCTCATCAGAGCAATCCAATGCTAATTGTCTCAAACATCTCATTGCGAGGTACGGCGCTGACGCAGTGCCGTACGTCACAGTGTTTAATTGATATAAACTTAACGAATCCTGTTTTTTATCACGCCATATAATTTGTTGCAATCTGCGTTGATTGGGCTGTATGAGCACTTGACGAAAAAACTTTTCTACGTCAGCACATGCTACATATGCGAACTGACGAAAACGTAGAAGTATCCCCACTAAATCATTTAATAGCGGAGGACCGATCATCTGTAAATCATTCAACGATTTGCCCGAGGACGTTTGTGCACCTGCGTCGAACACAACTCGCAACTTTGTGGTAGTACTTTCGCGTTGTACGCAATGGTGTGGAAGAAAGTAATACGGTGATGTGTACGTATCAATGCGTGTCATATGTCCTAACGACAAGTATTCCTTTAAAAAATCGGAATACATGCTTTTGTATTCGGGCGAACGATCTAACTTTCGTTCTAAAGATAAGAATCTATTTTTTGCTATTTCGTAGGAATCACCGAGCGAATCGGCCGATTCACGTAACGGTATTTGTACCACAAACCTACCGTCACTATTGCGGGTGGTGGTGGAAATAAAAAGTTCCTCACACACCTTTTCCTCTGCTGTGAAAATGTTATTTAATAATTTGTCATTATTAACTTCTTCTAGTTCCCAAAAACGTTTTAATTGGTTATCTAGGGAATGTGTTAAAGCACAACGAATAATATTATTACTGATGTATTTAGTTGTGGAATGCTTATTATGAGACAACGTGCCCGAAATAATCCACCCTAAATGAGTATTTTGTAGGTGAGGCCCGTTGGACAAACGCATCCGACCTTCTTGCAACAAACTCCAAAACACATCAGCTCCTATCAGTAAATCAATATCTGATGGTATGTTATAATTCGGATCCGCAAGTGAAACGTTTAGCGGAATTTGTAACGAGTGAACATCTATATACGTGTTCGGTAGACTATACGTAATTTTAGGTAGAACGGAACAATTTAAACGTGTACAATAATTACTAATCTTCGATCGCATGAGTAGATCACAAGACTGTTGTGAACGCATAACAGTGTTGCCTACTCCAGTGATAGTGAGTGTGGACTGTATAGGTGATAAACGTAACTTTTTACAAAGTGAATCTGTAATAAAACATCGTTGGCTACCGCTATCGAGAAGGGCGCGCGCAACTATTCGCATGTTGTTATTACAAACCTCAACGAGCGCAGTCGAAAGCAAAACCTGTTCTAATGTCTTAGACTGCAAAGTTTGCTTCGAGTCAGTAGTATGTATAAATAATGAAGATGCGTTCGCACATGCACCGTCCGTCGCGCCGATAGCGGCTGCGTCGGTGTGCGTGAGCGAAGAAATATACCGAAGAGAATTGCAACTTGTATTACTATCTACATGAATAAGACTATTATGTTTTTGTGAACATTGTTTACATGGTCCGAACTGACATTCTCCTACAGAATGACCAGAACGTAAACAATTAGAGCATATATCCTTTTCAGAAACGAATTTTAGCCTATCTTGTACAGGTAAGTTAAGGAAACGAATGCATGAGTACAACGCGTGATTAGTATCGCACATAACGCACTTAACAGCGCGCGGGGACTTCGCATATGATGAACCTGAACGAGACTGTTGCTTATGTGACATGAAAGAACGTATTTGTTGGGGAGACTGAGCTACACTAATTGTCGGCTTTTTTAATGGTTCATTAGTATTTTTGTGACCTTGGGATTGTACCATTTCCAAGACATCGGAACGGTCTTTTAAAAATTGCAATAAGTCAGCTAATTTTACTTTTTCCTTACAAACAAAGCTTTTTCTGTTTTCCCACTCTTTACTTGTAATTGGGTCTAACTTTATTACTACTAAATAAATGACTAATGTGTCCCAGTATTCCGTGGGTTCGCCCATTATCTTTAACGATCTTAAGTTTTTTAACACTGAATCAATTAATTTTCTTATTTGAATTGGTGATTCTTTTGTAATAGCTTGTAATGAAAATAAAGACTTAACGTGATTGTTTATTATCAACCTATTGTTATCAAATCTATTAATCAACAGTTCCCAAGCTACCTGATAATTTTCAGAAGTGAACTCCAACGATTTTATGACCTGTAAAGCACTCCCTTTCAATGAAGAACGCAAATAATGAAATTTTTGTATTGAGTTTATTTCGTTTGCGTTATGAATTAATGACATAAATGTGTCACGATACTCTAGCCAATTTTCGTATGAGCCGTCAAAGGAAGGCAACGAGATGGTGGGTAATTTTATTACATTATTTGTATTGTGAGAACACTTTGGAGCCACATCTATTTGCAAATGTTTTTTAGAAATACACTTTGCCAACGATATGTGTGTGTAGTATTGAGATTCAATTAATTCCCTAATCTCCAATTGTTGATGCAATTCTGAATCGTTAAGAATATTCTCAATTTTATATTGAATATCTAGAAATTCACGAAAAAGCTGTTCAGTGTTAGTTATACGTAACTCCAATTCAACTATTTGTTGGTCTACTAACGATAATTCTTCTAGCGAATTAATGTATTTACCGAAAAGAGTGAATCTTCCTCGCAAGTTACCTCTTTTTTTTATTAAATCGCGCAAATCTAAATCGTCGCTTTGAGATAATGTACTAGGGTTAGGGGACTTAGATTTTTTTTCTGACTCTAAAACCATTATAGTGGCTGTGTAGGAAACTGAAAGAAGTACTTACAAGTATCACCCAGAATGAAGTAGCCGACGTCGAATGTGTGTAGGCCGACTCACGAACACTGTGATGTAATTAAACACGGTATTAGTACACCTCGAAACTTATCCTTTATCCACCCGGGCTAGCCTCTTTTCATATGGATTGTTCTAGTTCAGCGTAGCACGCAGCGATGTGGGTACTAGAACGTCGTTACAGTTTGCAGTTATTAAAACGGAATCTCCTTGGTTGCTGACGATCCGGCGACGAAGGTCCACTGTTTGGGACCAGTGTGAGGAGAAAAATGAGGAACGTACTCCTATGGTTATGTAGTATATTATTCGAAATTACAATGAGGATGGTACAGTAAATTATGATAGAACGTTGATCACAGGTGGTGTCGAATCGTGAGTGGCGGCTATCGCAGCAGCGCCGCTCGCGGTCAAGCCGTGCCCCCACCTTCGTTGTCCCTGTCACGGCTCGGGGCGTTAACAAACTGTATAGTAACTAATGATCTTACTAAAATATCTGTGTAAATATGTGTGTTCCTATCTATAAGTTTAACTTGTCTATGAACATTAGCTTATAGACTGCTCTATCATCATTATCATCATCATCCTTGTTCCTGATAAACGTAGACCTTAAAGTTCTATTACGGCTGCGTCTATGGAATCGGCTACGAATTTCGTAGTGCCAGCTACGCAACCCGTAGTCTGGTACTGGTTGAGTAAACTAAATCACATAACAATGTGTGTGTGTGTGTTTAGTGTTATTGATACTGACCAAGCAATAGTACTGGCGGATAGTACTAGTGGATAGTACTGGCAGATAGTACTGGTGGATATTACTGGCGGATAGTACTGGCAGATAGTACGTGCGGAAAGTACTGGCGGATAGTACTGGTGGATAGTACTGGCGGATAATACTAGCGGATAGTACTGGCGGATAGTACTGGCGGATAGTACTGGCGGATATTACTGGCGGATAGTACTGGCGGATAGTACTGGCGGATAGTACTGGCGGATAGTACTTGCAGATAGCAATAGAGATTATTAAATAACACTATCAATTCAGCTGGCAACCCTCACTTGACGGTTCCGGTAACCAAAAGTAGATTGAGTACAAGCTTGACAAATGTAGTATAAGGACAACGGAACTGAACAAATTAAATTAAACGCAAAATATTAAAGCAGGTTGGCAACACTCGTTAGAAAACAGTGCCCGCCAAAATAGTTAAATATTAAACACAAACCTAAACAAATTATCACAAACTTGACAGATGTAAATATGTACGAAACTAAATACTAAATAAACTATATTTATTATTTACACATGCGCGTCGTGCATAGTAAAATCTGAATTATCTGTATACTATTAAGGATGTATCAACATGTGACTCAATTAATAACCGCAAACTGGCGATGCATATCTAATACACCTACCAATCAAAACTTGCTAGACTAATACGAACTGACTCGACTAATTACTTACTGACTAATCAGTGCACCGCTTTGGATAGGATGACTCTAATTGAAGGAACTGGAGGGAATTCCCTTTTAACAACATAGATGACAATAACAACGCGGCCCGCCGTCTGTGTCAGTCGCAGGTTTGATGCTAAGCTAGGGCAATTTTGTTTTATTTTTATATTTACGGTTTTACTCGTGCATATTTCAAAAAGTTTCAAGTTCCTGAAATTTAAAATATTACCATTATATTTAATTATTATTGTTATTATTATTTTTTTATTAGAATGTAATACATGAAGGTTATGAAAAAAACGTATGTTTTACAGATATTAATAGTTCTATGTCCGTGTGAGAGTATCATATATGCCTACAAATACACCTACGATACAGAAAACCTACTGAAGCCTACGCTAGAGTTATACGAACTTATTATACCAGCCAAGGGACGTCCAATATTGAACAAAGCCTCTCCCATAGATTTGCACAACGAGCGGTTACACGGTTGTCAGCACGGTTGGTGCAGTGGCTGATACAGTCAGCTGCTGCGCTCCGGGTCGTGGATTCGATTCCCGCACGGAACAATTATTTGTAAGATCTGCAGGTAATTGTTCCGGGTCTGGATGTATTGTATGTGGAATTCATGTCTGTAAATGCATCCACGATACAGGAGAAATCCTAGTATAGGTCAACGTTCCAATAAAAAAAGGTACAAACAATATTTACATGCTATGTGTCGTCAAGCTGCTGCCCGTCTCTCTTGTCTAGAGTCCTCTTGTCGCTTTTTACGACAGGCCTCGCCGGGAGGCGATTGAGTGCTCCTGTATTCTTAATCTGTACACCACATTGCTATATGCAACAACAGTTATGATGTTTGGGCTAGTGAAAATACTCTTAAACTATACCTCCGTTCATCGAACAGACTTAATGATGTGTAACGTACTTCGATAAGAATCGTGTCGAATGACAACAATGCAATACTTTTGACGATATTGTTTATTCACTTTACACACTTTATTGTATAATCGAATTGAAATACTCACAGAGACAACTTTACACTTGGACTGCTGCGGAACGAATGGCCCTCTGAACAAGATGTCCCGATATATATACTACCATTCTAGTATAACTTGGGGGTAGTCTAATAAACACACGCTAACACACACCCTCACAACTGACAATCTCATAATCAATACCTTTATTTATAGTCGTTTAACAGCTCGGCCATCCGTTCCTCAACGAGACCCATCGTATAGAAAAATAAAACCATAGGTTGGTTTTTAGCACTCTTATAACCACAATAATAAAATATTCACAATTACATCTATGAGTGAAAAATACATCTATCACTTATTACTTATTCTAATAATACATCTTGGCTTTAGGTAATAATTACGTAGAAATACTCGACTTTACGTCAGTCCATGACAATGACCAACGCCTTCACGATGCTTCGAGTCTTAAATATACCAGTCGGTGACCTGACTGGGAACCTTAGGGTCGAACGATTACATTAGCCGGTTACCTTGACCAAAGTAAACGCTCTTCCTGGATGCACAATGATCCATGACAACGTCACAGTGCATCCCTTATCAATACATCTTAGGTTCAGGTAATACGTAGAAATACTCGACTTTACGTTAGTCCATGACACTGACCAACGCCTTCACGATGCTTCGAGTTTTAAACATACCAGTCGGTGACCTGACTGGGAACCTTAGGGTCGAACGATTACATTAGCCGGTTACCTTGACCAAAGTAAACGCTCTTCCTGGATGCACAATGATCCATGACAACGTCACAGTGCATCCCTTATCAATACATCTTAGCTTTAGGTAATACGTAGAAATACTCGACTTTACGTTAGTCCATGACACTGACCAACGCCTTCACGATGCTTCGAGTTTTAAATATACCAGTCGGTGACCTGACTGGGAACCTTAGGGTCGAACGATTACATTAGCCGGTTACCTTGACCAAAGTAAACGCTCTTCCTGGATGCACAATGATCCATGACAACGTCACAGTGCATCCCTTATCAATACATCTTAGCTTTAGGTAATACGTAGAAATACTCGACTTTACGTTAGTCCATGACACTGACCAACGCCTTCACGATGCTTCGAGTTTTAAACATACCAGTCGGTGACCTGACTGGGAACCTTAGGGTCGAACGATTACATTAGCCGGTTACCTTGACCAATGTAAACGCCCTTCCTGGATGCACAATGATCCATGACAACGTCATAGTGCATCCCATAACATACCTAACTGGTCGAACAATTGCGTTAGCCGGTTACCTTGACCAACGCAAACGCTCTTCCTGGATACACAATGATCCATGACAACGTCATAGTGTATCCCTTATCATACATAACTTCATGACATTACATTACATTCAATAAACATTGTTATACTATATAATAATACTACATAATAAACGTTACATAATTTGTTATCTTACTACACTTGCTAAATTAGAGTAGATTACTTCATACACCTATTATTCACTATCGTCAATTACACATTACATACACATCACTCATCGCTACAGCCATCATCACCGGCCGATTCAATAGAGTCCGATTCAGGATCATTAAAACTGAGCCACGGAGATATCTTGTCTAGGGATACTATCGCCTCATATTTTCTACCCTTTTTAGTAAGTGGAGTATCTTCTATAACATACCTATCATTTGGTAGAACCTTTTTAATTCTGTAGGGTCCTTTACATTTGCCTCTAATTTCTTTGACTGACCTTCAATTCCAGTGATTGCTCTAATTACCTTAACAAGATCTCCTTTAGAGAAAGTGACATTCTTTTTTCTTTTTTTGTCAAACCTTTCTTTATCTTTAATTTGTTGTTCCTTTATTAATTGTTCTACGTTCGATCTAATTTCTATTAAATTATTGTCTGTACTAAAAGGCAATATCTCTGATATAACTTCACTCAGTAAACCCTGAGAAGGATTTGTAACATTTATACCGAATAATAATTCCGAAGGGGTCTTTTTAGTAGTAGAATGCGGTGTAGTATTAATTCCTAGCTGTATATTTGACAAGTGCTCATCCCAAATACCATTAGGTTTATCGTGATTCATGGCTCCTAGCGCCGATAGTATGGTTCGGTTGTAACGCTCTACCTGGCCGTTTGCACGCGGTGTAGCAACGGCGTTATATACGTGTTTAATACCACTAGCCCTAATAAATTCTTTAAAAGTTTTACTGGTAAAGCTACTACCCTGGTCCGTTATAAGACGATTAGGTGTACCGAAATAGCTAAAATGTTCACGAAAGACGCGTACGCTGGTGGCAGATTTTGTGTTTCGAACTGCAGTTAAATTTATGTATTTGGTAAATGCATCAACTATTACTAATACATAGGTATTGCCACGCTTTGTCCTGATAAACGGCCCAAGGTGGTCGGCGTGTATTGTATGGAATGGTTTGCTAACTTTAGGGATTGGATGTAGTACCCCGGCTTTAGCACCACTAGGTAATTTATGATGTGCACATTCCATACAGGCAGATACATATTTTTTTTCAAAGCGTCGCATTTTCGGGAACCAATATAATGACGCGATACGTTGTAGAGTCTTTTCGAAACCAAAATGCCCTATATCGTCGTGATTACTTCTCAAGATCTGCCACCGAGCTCCTTTAGGTACGACCCACCGTAGGTTATCTTTATCGATTATCCGGTAAACGCGCCCATTTTTATACTTATAATTATTATGTATCTCTGCAACGTCTTTAGAATTCGGATCGTTTAAAATGATAGAAATCCGTTTGATCTCATCATCAGTTTGTTGGACTGTAGCTATCCAGTCTTCGGAATTTATGGTAAGTATGTCTAGAATATTTAGCTCATCATTATCTACCTCGATTGCAGCTCTGCTCAAGGCGTCAACATGTGCCATTTTGCGTACGTATTCACGCTCTGAATATGACAATCTATATGGTCGGTAAACTACTGGTTCAGAGTCCTTCAGATTAATCACCATTTCCGTGGTTGTTGTAAATCCCAGATCACTTAAGTTGGTTGAAAAACAATCTCTATATTTATCTAGTAACTGTCTCAAAATTGTTATTTGTTCGGATGAAAGACTATCGCCATACTTAAGCGGTGATTTACTCAAGGACTCTTCATATACTCCATGTACTCTATTTATTTTTAAGCAACAGTCCAGATTATAACCGCGTGTTACTAACTCATCTTTGTGTATCACTAAATCATTGTTACTGATATTTTGTATAAGAACGTTGCCTAAACCTTTTTGCAATGGATATTCGCCTGGTAACAGATAATGTTCCAAGCCTTTGCACCCTCTAATGGAACCGTTAACATAGACTTGACCTGTATACCCGTATAAGTACTTAATTGGAATCACTTTAAGTTCGCCTATTGCGACTTTAATATCAGAAACACAAATGAGGGGGATCTTCACGCACTCACTAGTCGGAATGTCTACTTTTTGAAATATTAAATCAGTAGCAGTCTTAACAATTCTTATAGATGGCCTTTCTGTATTTGTATGTCCCAGTAATACAGGAACATTGATAAGTCTGTCGCTAACTATAAGTACCTCTACATCGTGTTCTACGATACCCTGGATCTCAATAGTAACAAAAGCTAAACCTAAGGGTTGATATGGTACGTTCCCCAGACCCTTAAGTAATGGTGTTTGTACAGTTTGCCACGCTAATCCTAACCTAAGAGCATCACTGTATCGAATTAGGGTACCATCACTTCCAAGATCAACATAACATTCAACAATATTATTATTCAGTTTTATTGGCATTTTATATTTTTGATTTGAACCTTTAGTACTATTTATTTGCATAACAGTTTTAGCAAGAGCTTCAGAAGTGTCACCCTGATTTACTTTTGGGCAATTTCTATCTAAATGTCCTAACAAGTTACATTTGGCGCACTGAATTTTAGGTTTATTACATTTAAAAAACGGATGACCTACTTCTTTGCAATTGTAGCATACTGTGCGATTGAATTTGGGACCTGATTGGGCATTTTTAGAGTTCTCTGTTACACTTTGTGCAATTTGAGTAACAGCGCGTCTATCCTTATCTTTATTTTTCAAACTATCAGAAAAAACTTTATCTTGACTTAACTTTACAGTTTTAAAAAAACTTCAGTACCTGTTCTGGCTCATTAAATTCAACTGCTTGAGCGCTTAATCTTACACCACGATCATCAATACCGGCTATCAAACAATCCACAGCACGCTTCTCAGTAATTTTACAGCGGTTTAAGAGATTCATTTTTGCATAATAGTACAATTCTAATGATTCCCCATAACGAACTCTCTTATTCAGCATATCAGTTAGCAGATCAGCATAATTTTCCCGTGTTGGGAAGGACTCTTTAAGCTTATTTTTCCACTCGGACCAAGAATACATAACTGTAGGCAATCCTTCATACCAGGACTTTGCTACTCCACTTAATTTGGGCAACGCGTAGTGGATCAATTGTCTATCATTCCAGCCGTATATTTGTGCGCATTCCTCAACCTTATTTATCCATACATCCATCGTCTGCTCTTTTAACATTGGATCGAATGCGGGTACAACATTATTGAGTACAGGAAACTTATCGGGTTGATTCACGTTATTAACATTTTTCATCATATCAACAAACCGCTCTAAAAACTTATTTTGACTATCGTACCTTCGAGAACGTTTGGTCCTACGTTCAAATGTTTCGCTGGAGCCCGAGCTGGATTCCCGGCGCTTCCTCCGTTGTCGCCGTTTCGCATTTCGATGCCGGGTTCTTCGGTCGTCATCACTGCTACTAGAGCCGCTCGACCGTTGTCGAGTTTCTTCACGACGACGGGCTCGCCTGGTGGACTCGGTCAGCACTGGAGTGCTGGTTTGCGTATCTTTACTTCTTGGCATTTTTGTCTGGATGCGATTTGGGCGTAAAGAGGCAATTGACAGCACCAATTGCTCCGGTATCCCACTTCTGAGATGTAACGTACTTCGATAAGAATCGTGTCGAATGACAACAATGCAATACTTTTGACGATATTGTTTATTCACTTTACACACTTTATTGTATAATCGAATTGAAATACTCACAGAGACAACTTTACACTTGGACTGCTGCGGAACGAATGGCCCTCTGAACAAGATGTCCCGATATATATACTACCATTCTAGTATAACTTGGGGGTAGTCTAATAAACACACGCTAACACACACCCTCACAACTGACAATCTCATAATCAATACCTTTATTTATAGTCGTTTAACAGATGTACCCATCACTACAGTACATCAGTTCCTGTATTTACTACAAGCATGAAATATGACGATATTGAGAGAGTCCACTCTCTGAGAGCGTTGTCAATGTGGGCGAATATAATTGCCCATAGACTAGCATGCCGCTAAAGAATTAAAAATAAAGTTATTTTGAGTCTTCCGCACTTCACTTTATACCAGTAGCCTGTTATATTGTATACACAATCATACCGAGCTCTTCGCATCCAATACAATAATACTTTCAGGGTGCTGATGGTGCTGTCTCGGTTTTGTAGCATATTAGAAAGAAAGAAAAGAAAGAAAAAGTTTTTATTTTATACGCGCAATTGACACACAAGACTTAAAACTAGACTTTCTTCGGCCAAAATAATAATAACATTATAAAAGCAGAAATATAAAAAATAAGGTAGCACAGATTTTAAATAAAACTTATCGGTCCGTAAGAAACTAATCTCTGATAATCCAGTTTATAAAGTTCAATGGATCTGTATACCTGTGGTTGTGATTTCCCGATGTAATAAAAAAAGAAAAAGTAGTATGTCTAAGTAATCTGTGCAACCAAACAACAACAAATAGGTTATAGTTATTCACAACAAATGAAATTAATTATTGATGTACAAAGTTGTGGGTCGTATGTGCGCAGAAATGTAGGTAATTGCTCAGCATAATGCCGTGGCTCCGGATGAACCTAGCGCCAACAGCGCTGGTTTTCAGCAACAATCTTTGTGTGACGTATTGGAGTCCTACCAGTGAAAAACTAAAAAGTAAGTACTTCATACTTTAAATTAACGAAGTAATGATTAATATGTTAGAGTAAAGACGTAAACATACAGTGTACACTAAGATAAATGGAACGTAATAAATGCATATGGAAGTTAAAAATTACAATTGACTTTATTTTACAACAAGTTATGTCAATCACAAAGCAGCGGCCATTGTTGCATAAGCGCAAACGGTAAACGACGCGTCGGCGTCATCGTCACCGGCTGGCTATCACGTAATTTTTCCCGTTTATTAGGGATGTTCACAGACATGCAAGTAGATTGCTTCTTTGCATTAATGGGATAAACATGTGAATGCTTAGCGCAGGGTGTAGCCTAGCTCCAAAAGAATCCTGGGGATGGTTGCAGGTAGGCAAAACTGCTGTATTACAAATCGTTGCTCCAGGATTTTGGTCAAAATTCTGATACGGTGATTCAAAATTTGAATTATTTGTTTTATCGAATGTCATTGAATAACATTACCAACTCAAATGTGAGTACTATTTGTCGAAATAAAATAATTGATTAATATTATAATATTATAATTAATTGAATAAAATATAACATTACTATTTATTAAATAAAATATAATATAAACATGTGTCACGATAGAGCTGGCAGCTAAAATACTAGGAAGCGGTGAAGGAAAGGCTTATGGAGTGTTGTCTTTTATTAACTATCAAAAATATTATCCTTAGGGTTACGAACGTCCGAAGGAAACAATGGCGGAACCCTTATGACAGATACGCGAGTGATCCCACTCGTGTATCTGTCTGTTTGTCCGTCTGTCACAGCCAGTTTGCTCCGAATCTACTGGACCGATTAAGTTGAAATTTGGTACACTTGAGGGTTTTTACGACCCAAACATGAAAATGTAACATAAATAAATGAATTTTGAATTTAGGGGTCACTTTTGGGGGCAATATCGAAAATTCAATAATAAAGTTTTGCAAACTGTACCGTGTGACACATGATATGGAAGCGTAAGTGTCAAAAATGTACTTATTTTAAAAATAATAAATTATTTAAGTTATTTCACGAAATACACGATATTTGAATTTTCTATTCCCCTCTTTATCTCCAAAAGTACAGATGCGAAAAAATTGAAAAAATCGTAGATAATAGCTCTTTACGGTCTTAAAATAACATGGTAAATATTTCAACATTGTGCGTACAAACTTACGTTTGGAGTTAGAATGTATAGGAGAACATGATTTTCTACTACGATTTTAAGTTTGTTCTTGGGATAAGTTAATAGTACAAGACCGAATTCAACAATAGATAATGTATTTTAGTTACACTTACGACAAACAAATTTGGGTCAATTTTTTTAAACGTCGTTGATTACATTTTATTCCTACGCCTAACCCCCACATGCGAGTCCAACTTGCACTGGTCCAGTTTATTTTATTTGTCCCTAAATTGCCAACAAAGTTTTAGTCTAACTTTCTACCACGATATATGAACAAACCGCAGTACATGACGACAGCTCTTACTTTACTGCACCATAAATTAACGACAATGTCAATGCACATAGCTACCTAGTCAAAATCACGGATAACGGAATGCTGACGAGTAAAATTGCCGGACACTTTGCTGAATCGTAAACATACCCTTTAAATTCCGACTACTATAAACTTGGACACCGAAGCATTTTCCAAACGAATATACGCCTCTCTTTTTAACGTAGAGCTTAAGACAAGGACAGGTTTATGAACAGAGCTGGGTAGAATTTACACCAAACTCACATGGACAAGTCGGTTTGTTTAGCGGTCGCTGGTAGCTTAGTGGGTATGATCCGCTCGATAACGAAGCTTTGCGACGCCTGAAATCGGGTTTTGTTTTTAAGTTGCTGATAACCGCAGATTACTATTAAGCACGCTAGTCAAATGTTCAAAGTTCACGCAGTTGATATTCCACAGTAATATCTCTAGAAACATAAAAATAATGACTCCCAAATGACTTTTATATTTTTGGCATTTGAATTGTTGATGGACTAACTTAAGTAGTTTTGAAGGAATGAAAAAAATATCTCTGAGGGGCATTTGAGGATCATAAGTTTTTTTACAGCTTTGGTAATGCTTCTATTAACTTCAAATGTTCTCGTCTTTGTACTGAACTAGCTCACCATAATAATTCTGAGGGTTCGGGTTCAAATATTGTCACCCTCGATCTCTTGACCCTGCGATTGGAAAGGTCATCGGTTCTTCGAACGTGTCGTCGCTAATAGCATCCCTTATCACATGCATAATTCAGAATGTCTTTCGAGAAGTTCATATAACTTCTAACAAAGCAATGAATATTTAGAATGGCATTACTGATATACGTATTTTCTGTATCTAGATATAATAGTTGGCTACGTTACTTCAGTCGTGGGCACAAGAACCTGCAAGTAATGTTATTCTAAAGCTGAGGACAAACGAGCGTAATTTTGCGAGTTGTGTTTTTACAGTACCTCAAGAGAAAGTCTTGAACCAGTGTGTTATCAGCGATAGCAGAGAGATAGATGATATAGCACAGACACGTGGTCGCTCACTATGGGGCTCATAAGAAAGCTTGAGGTCACTCAGCGAATTATGGAGAGAGCTGTGCTTGGTATTTATCTATGAGATCGAATTAGATATGAGTAGATCCGTAGAGGAACTAAAGTTGCAGTTAAAGTTGAACTATAGTTGAAAGGATTAGAAACAGAAGTGGCAATGGGTGAGGCACATTACTCGTAAAACTGATGGCCATGGGGCGTAAAGATTTTCGAGTGGAGAAGAAGTTTTATAATTCATACGTTTTTATTGTTTACTACCCTCATCATCTTCGTCATTATCAGCCGAAGAACGTCTACTGCTGAGCAAAAGCGCTATAGATTTCCACAATGACTGGTTAAATGCCGCCCGAACGACGGCCAGCTATCATCACCAGGTCGTGTGCCCATCACGTTGGCGTCATTCCACGTCGTTTCCGGTGCGTAGTCTCCCCTCAAAAACCTTTTTGCCCAAAGGCCATCAGTTCTACGAGTTATGTACCCTGCCTACTGCAACTTCAGCTTACAGCTATGTCGGCAAATTTAGTTAAACTTCTCATCATACTCATCATCATTATCATATCAGCCAAAGTCCGTCTACTGTTGAACAAAGGGCTCCCCCAGAGATCTCCACAATTGTGACGTCATTTTGCAGGGGGAATTTGCCAGTACACACCACGCTTAACAGGCCAGTTGCTCAGCGAGAATGGCCACTGTTCAAGGGTCACTGCTGGCCATCCTTCTGGTATAGAGTACTTTATTTGACTTTTACGCCATCCACGAGAGAATATGGAGTGGCTTTATATGTTTCATCTGGATACCACACGGAAAAGTAGTCATAAATTATAACTTAATACAAAAGTTAAAAATAATAGTATGTGGCAATCTCATCCAAAGGACTGCAGACCGAGAGGTTCCGAGTTCGAACGCCACCCACCCCACTATCAAGTTTGAATGTGCATATATACTTTTTCTACTGTTGTTTCGTTAGTCGCGAAACGGATGTGTCCAAACCTGAAGTGAGGCCATCCGTCCATAGACTGACTGTGTTAGCGTTGTTTAGCGTAATAAAAGTATGGTTTAATAAATAAGGCAGACATAATTTAAATTTAAAGGCGATAATATATTACAATATAAAATATAACTCAATTTCCCATCAATCTGAAACAGTATTTTAAATACATGTAAGTACTAAATTTCTTGAAATTCGTTAAAAGTAACATTCTTGTAAGAGATAAAGTTAAACATAATGTGTATAATCTAGTGTCACAGAACCAAACGCTCTTAGAGAATGTGCTTTCCCGGTGGAGTTTCTTGGAGGCGATGTCTCTTGTAGTAATATTATTGGCTGTGATCTGCATTCAGTGCGATGGCCAGGGCTAAGTGCTGTGGCCATGCAGCCTTTTTATGTTTTCATCTTATTTTGTACAAAATGTTTCTATTACAAACCATTTTTTATACATCTTGGCGACGAGACGAGCACGTCTTACGCCTGATGGTAAGCTAAATGCCTGCCCATAACAATTGGAACTAGTCCTGCGAAGCATCACACTGCACTTCAGCTGCAGCGCCCTTCAAACCGGAGCATGGTAATGTCTGAAGTTTAAACACTACTGCTTGGCGGCGAATATCTGGCACTGTGTGCCTTTTTTTACTGGTGCCCAGTGGAAATTCTTGAACGAAAGAAAGAAAGAAAGAAAATAAATTTATTTGACACAGACAATGTGATACACATAAATTGAAAAAGAAAAAAAAATACAATAAAAACACAAGGAGAACATTGTTGTGTGCCCCACAGCTGCGCCAAACAGGCCCAGTTCAGCAAACATGCCAGACCACTAGTGCCTGGCGCTGGTTTTCAACTGGACCTTAAGTAGTGACGTGTTACGGATATAAATCAGTTTGTAGAACATGGATAAATAAAAATACCTACGTGTAGCAAATAACAATAGTGAAAGTAGTATGTAGGTAAGAAGTAATAAATAAAATTAATGTTTGTGTTGTTACGTACAGAAGAACTAAATATACTAGAAATACAACCATGTTCTTTATGAACTTCCTTCGCCCCGGGGAAGGGTGAAGGGGTAGGCCGGTCTCCTACCGGCTGAAACCACTGGACCGGTCATCTTCGGCACTGAAGAGGGACTCCAGGTCCTCGTATGATCACACTAGAGCGGTACTGTGTACCTACCTAGCCGGCCTCTTGCAAAATGAAACCTACCGCCAGTATCGGACCTTAAGTAGCCCAGAGACTTTAGACTTTGACTTTGAACATAAGGGATATTGACATAATCACCACGCTTGGCAGGCTGATTGGTGATCGTAGTATGTTGTTGTTAGCTCATAAGAGGTTGCTACTGCCCTATCTCTCGATATTAACCCTTAGTCGGCTTTGTACGACCCATGGTGGGTGAAAAAGAGGGGTTAATTTTTTGCTGAGATCTACCAGACAATCGTCTTCCTTTTAACTAGAAAATGACCTAAATATTTTATATTACGTAAAATCATAAAAGGCGAAAAACACCAAAATCAGCTTCGTTAACAAAGCGAAGGACTTTAGCGCTGCTCAGACAAAGTTTGACTTGGTTTTCTATATACCTATCTCACTTTTATTTCACCCAACTAATTCGACGGTAAACAGTCTCACTACAATTGCAAGAAAACTTGTTGGACACTTTTTGTCCGGATTTACTGCACGACAAGCTGCGCACCCTAGCTGAAGGCAACGAGCAAGTTTAAACAAGTTCTCCCGGTTGTATTAACTACGTCTACTAATAATAAAGAAAGAAGTCGCATTACGGCGTTTAGTGCAAAAAATCTGCATGATTTAGTGCTTCAATTAAAGTTGGCTAAGTTTTTATTGAGTGCTAAGATTGGTCGCCGTGACCGCTAGCACTTTCAGCTACCTCAGTCAGGCTTTCAAGTATTTTTACCGAATTTATGTTGGAGTGTTTGTTGAGCTTCTGAAACCTTAATAGGCTGATCTCGAAACTTGACTAAAGATTTTTTAAGTGGATTAGTTATTAGCTTCAGCCGGCTATGAAAATTTATTGATACCCAAATTATAGATTTTTTGATGTGGGCGTAATTATGACATGAAGAAGTGAAGCCACAGGTTATCAAAAAGAATAGACCACCCCCACTCACCACAAGGTCCAAATTAGTGTCATTTGTTACACAAATATGTCAGCTAAAATCTATCTGAGGTTTAGTTTGATGACATTGGCAAGCAAGATAATACATAGAATTGTGGTATTGTTTTAAATAACACTATCTCTAATATAATCTATTCGTTAGATTCCCTGAGGCAGCCAGTCGTTGGAAAAATTACCGGAACTCAATATACAAAACGAATAATACGTTTATTTCTATTTATTAGGATAAAATGTTTTTTTTTTTAATGACCTATGTTTTAGGTCCGATACAATGGCTTAGAAGCCATATGACAATGGCGATGTAGTGCATCTCAATGCAAACATTTCAAAAGATATTTTTTTACATTTGGCCACTATAAATCTGAGGTTTTTCGTGTACCATATACACTTTTTTTATTATTATCTAACGATAAAGAACTCACTATTTGACACTCCTGTAACGCGTGAGCCCAAATAAGGGCGGTCTCCTTTAAATCCTTAAGTAGCACAAAGCATGCTAAGATAAGGCTGGATTGTCAACACATGGGCAAGCGGTTACTCATCCGCTTAAGCATTCAGTTGGCCTAGATTGATCAACCTCCAGTAAACCTCGGCTCTATTGTTTGGGTTATCCCTAGGCAACCAAGGTTATCGATCTCAGCGTTTAACTTGGTGCCGCGACATGACTGGCACAGTGAAGGGCTGATACCTACCTACCCTAACAGTATTGATTATACCAGGTACTTGTAATTAAGAATTATATTTGTGAGAATTATTGTTTGAGTATAATTACACTCGGCTCTGTCCTCGAGATCAAGAAGTACTATGTAGTAACGCGCAGGTACTGCTATCCAACCACTAAATTTGAAATCAACAAGATAAGTAAAAAACAACTAGTAACGCCCTCTCTTGGTTAATCATTCGCGTTTTAGTGCTTTAGCTATCCGCCACGATTTTTCGTTCCTCTCAATTAATAAATGTTTTATTAGGAAAATCCATGTTTTAAGTAGTTTTAAGTGTTTGTGACTACGGTAGTAAGTACGTAAAACGTAAAATTATTCCGAAAAGACCATATAGTGATGAATACTAAGGGCTATGTGAATAGAAAAAATAAAAACATGATAAAAATTTAAGGAAACGACTATCACACCGGCAATGCTCATCTTCGCAAGATTCAATAAAAATCTTAGGTAAGTTATTACATAGCTATTTTTAGTAAAAATATGGGCCTTTTTAGGGAGAAATATGTATAGATTTTCCGTATACCCACATTATTTCCTAAATAAGTTTTATTGGTTGTGAACATTTTGATGGAATGTGTCCGCCAATTGATAATACAATACAATATAATAACACTGTGTACAGTTCATAGGGATTGATACCAGTTCCATAACAAAATGATTGTGAGCATTACAATGGAATGTTTCCGTCATAATTTCAAAAATACCTGCTTTTGGTATTATAAATGCAATAACCATTTTAACGCAACATTTGCGCTAGCCAGTTGCCTCGGCAAATTATATAAACACACTCATCGTCCCTTGTGCTAACGCAATAGTCCATTGAGACCACACAGAGTACAGATCCTCCCAATGAGGTAGATGTCCTGCTAAATGAAATGGTTAACATATCGGTGGAGCCACTGGAACTTCCGTAAATGTCTCATCTAAGCATGTTTTACTGATATGACAGTGACGCGGACGTATGGATTTATTAAAAATAACGCAGCTAAAGAGGAACTTCCGGATGATAATTTTGGTGAAGCTCTTATAAAAGAAAAACATTTCGGGCCAGGGATACAGCTACAATTGGCCTTTATAAGGAAGCCAAAAAATATATTATTCCAAACATAGAATAGCTCTGTATTAAATCAGGAGGTTAAAGCAGATTGACAGAGGTACTTAAATATTACTTTTAACAAATTTTAATCTGTTTTAATTAATTAACGAAAATTAACAAAAGCAATTTGTTTTTGTTATAAATATGCCTAAAGCCCATAATGTCTTGATAATTGTTCGTCTAGGAGATGCTCTTTTATATGTCTATCTAGCGACAATACCAATATACATATATTACACTTATATCGTCGTTAACTGATCCTGGAAAGCTAGCCTGTGACTTGCAATATACGGAATCAATGATTCGCAGAAGTTTGGTTTAAAAAAAAAAAAACTCACACGGAGGTGAAAATGAAATAGACGCGGAAATGAAAACTTGATCCTGGAGGAACCTCTACACTTGGATCTTCAAAACGATATCAAACCAGATGCAAAATATAATCTTGAGACCCCCCACTTCCGCCCTCGATCAGGCAGACGGAAGCTGTGGCTAAACCTCCGATAATGGCTGCCCCAACCAACCAGCCGGAGTACCAGCGCCTGCAGCGCCGTGCTATATAGCTGCGGCTGCAACCGTGTGTACCTTATAGGGGCTTACAGACCCACGCACCGCCGCACCGATAGACCCGGTGAGTTATCTGGGACGTGTGTTGTACTTTCTCGATATATGGCGTCTTATCACCAGCGATGCAGTACTCTTATATTGAGTTGAAGGGTATACATAACCGTTACTAAGTACTACTTAAATAAGTCTGATTTGATAGTATACAGAGAAATCGTCAACGATTTATTGAACGCCCATGCAATATCGGCCTGCCAACCATGTTTATGGTCAATATGTTTCTAGCACATTTCTAATACATAAACCAAAAGGTAGACTACGTGCCATCTTAAATCCTTAAATAGATTTGTAAATACAAACAATTTGCAATAAGAAGAACTAAGCAGTACAGTAAAAAAAAAAAAAGATTTGAAGGATCCTTATCGGTTCAACGTTCTTCCATTTACTGCTGCACAGCCC